>CM077303.1:21157500-21757500 GCA_039655065.1 Glossophaga mutica
GACTGCTTTGAAAGTCAGACTGCTTTAACTGATCATACCTTCCCCCTCGAGTTACATGATATTGGTGTTGAATATTTGCATTCCCCCTTTTCTAACCTCCTAAAAACCTTATCATCAATTAATTGGTTATTTTTACATTTCCCCATATTTTAACACATTCTTTGCACATAATTCCTCCTTGCATCTCAGACCTTCCGGTATTACCTTCCTCTGTTGGAAATACATTCTTTAGAACCTTTCCTTTTGCGCAGGTTCACTAGTGACCAATTATTTGGGGGTTTTATGTCTTGGAAAATGTATTTCATCCTCATCCTTAAAAGATACTTTTGCTTAAAATACATTTCTGTATTTTCTCTCACCGAGGCAACGTCACGCTGTATTTTGGTCTCCCCTGCTGCTGTCAGGAAGCGTGCCGGCGCACACACGGCGTCCACCGGTGAGCCTCTGTCTCTCCGGCCGCCTTTACCGCCCTTGCCGTCTGTGTTGTGAGTTTCAGTGTGGTGTGTCTAGGTGTGGATTTCTTGTGATTCGCTGCAACTTGTGTAGATTTCATCAGTTTTGAAAATTTTTTTTAGCCATTATCTCTCAATTATCGTCCCTGTCCTGTTTATTATTATTATTTTTAATTTCCAGAACTCCAGATATCTATTAGGCCTTTTCACTTGTGTCTTTTCCACTCCTTTTCTTTCTGTGCCACATTCTAGATAAACTCTTTAAACGTGTCTTCGAGCTCATTAAATCTTTCTCCAGATGGGTCTAATCTACAGTTAAGCTCACCCATCAATTTTTAAACTTTAATCACTATGATTTTTTTTCCATTCTAAAAATGCTATTTGGTTCTTTTTCAGATCTGCTTGGTCATAATTTTAATCTCTTGGTTTTATTCATATTTTCCCCTCTCTTTTAATTTCTCTATGTCGAAACACTTATTTTTTACTGTATATCTGCTAACTTCAATATCTTAGTTTTTGCAGGTCTAACACTGTTCTCTGTTGTTTTTCCTGGCTTTTGTTTATGGTGCCACGCTTCCTTATTGTTTTGGATTGTAAACTGTGAACTCACAGTTCTCAGAACTGTCCCTGTGGGGACTATTGGAGATCTGAGTTGAAGGGGGATTCCTCCAGGAAAAACTAAGCCTTTGGTTCTATGAGGTGCCTGGAGCCACTGCTAGTTTGGGCCGCCTTACACTCAATTCTCAACCTGAAGCTTTTCAGAGCCCCCAGGGAATGTGACTTCATGCCCAAGCTCCCACGGGGCCGCTCACAGTCATGAGTGACCAGGACAGAGTCCCTGATACCACCTTACTCAGCACTGAGGTTCGAGACAGGCCCTTTCTCTCCGGGCCTGAGGTGGCAGTGGTAAGGTGGGAGGGGAGGGGTTATTTCTGGTTGACCTCCACATGGAGAATGCAGACCATTTATACACACAGGGTCTCCCGCTGCCTGTTGCCCCTTCCATGCTGCCGTAACTCGGGTCCGGAGCGGCTCCAGTCCCACCCTGCCTGATGACTCACTGCCGGGGGCGCGAGGGCAGGAAACGTACACAGGACGGCGATGTGACTGCACTCCCCCGCCCCCCACCGCTTCTGGGGCCATAATCGCAGGCTGGCCTTTTTCTGTTTGCTTGTTTTTTTGTAGGACTTTGGAAAACCAGTCATTGAACTTAACTCACCGTCTTCTTTTTTGCTTTGATGTCCTGGCCTAGAAATTTTTTCTTTTTGTTTGGTCACATGTCTATGGGTCACACTCTCTGTTTATATACTACTTGGTACTTATCAAATAAATGAATTACACCACATGAGATTAGTTCTAAAGTCACTGAGCAACACGAGCATAAAATATCATGAGAATTACTCTGAAAGCACCTGTGAAATACATTATACTAGCTTGGCAACTATCAGAGGGTCCAACACACCCAATTTTTCCTCCAACCTGCTGTTCTTCCATTAGCACCAGGTTAAAGTAACTGGCTTGTGTTACTTTAACACAGTGAATAAAAATATTTTTAAACACCGTGTTTGACATCCGCCAAGGTGAAGTACACTACAAGGGGCACCTAGGAGTGGAGAACCGAGAGGCCAGCAGGCTCCCGTTCCAGGCTCACTCTGAGGCTGAAGACCCGTGAGGGGACTGGTGGACAGACTCCCCGACAGTATCCGACCCTTGGCCCTCACCGTTTCTTTCACTTTCGGGGGTGGGGAATGGGGTCGCTCTGTCTTCCGCAAATCTCTCATGTGCCCTAGCACACTCTTTTAAGTGCGGAGACCACGTCTTACAAATCTTCACATGACCTGAGCTCCCAGCATTCTGCCAGGTAAACATTTACACGGGAGCTGCCGGGTAAACATTCGATGGACTGATGTGGAAAGTGATCATTAGCAGGGTTCCCTGTGGAAGCGAAGACCTCCAGCTCACAGGCGAACCACGCGTCTGCGGACGGCGAAGGGCCTGCTGGGACACGCGTCAGTCTGCACCGCAGGCCAGGGCTCCCATCAGCTCTCTGAAGGAGACGGATGCAGAATTTCAATGATGTCATCTGAGCTGTGGCTTTTCCGGTTGAGAAAAGACAGAGTTCATCATGACTTCCAGGCCAGTAAAGGAGGACTGGACTGCAAACAATATGTACTTATAAACAGAGTGGTTTTTTCCTCCCTCCAAGGTCTGAGGTGAATAAGAGAAATAAGATGATAAACTTCATTTAAAAAATTACCTAAATGCAAAGACTTTATATGTCCCTGAGGTCTTTCTGGCTGATCAGAGTGGCCCTGGCAGTACCTTCTGGCAGCGTCTCGGGTTGGGAAAGAGACTGAATGAATTTATTTATATCCTGAGTGACACCAGGAGAAGGGGACAGCTGGGGAGTGAGGGCCAACCTGCCGGCCCCTCACCTTCCCGGGCGCAGCTCCAGGCGGGAGGAATGCACAACACAGGCACAAGAGCACCGGATCCATTTCACGAAACCCTGCCCGGGTGACACAGAGGCGCCGGGCACAGCTGCAAGGGGCGTGCTCAGGGCCAAGGCAGCGCCCGGTTGCCCTGAAGCGCAGCCATGGAGAAGGGAGCTGGCTGACCACGGCGGTGTCGGGAGCTCCCAGCGGCGTCCAGAAACCCTGCCTCCTCCTTTCCAATGCACATCAGAGGCACCAGGCTCCCCTCTCACACGCGAAAACCAACGTGGGCCCAAGTGTCCATCTGTGGGGAGATTCACTTCTTACTTGCAAAAATGAGCGTTGAGTAGTTTCAATAAGACACTCTTTTAAGGAATTCTACTATAAAGAACTAAAATCTATATACAATAAGCCTGATTCTTCTAAGGAAAATGTATACAACTCACTTCTGAAAGTATTTTTAACTCTTACAAACCTGTAAAACTCATTGCCCCTTACTCTGGTTCCTTTTCTTATTACAACAACCCAGTAAGACGGGCTGATCAAATTCCATTATGGAATAAAAAGATACAAATCTATTTGAAGGACTTTCAAGTGTTGCTCAGTGAAAAGTGTTTCTTTTTGTAACTACATTTATATAGTTAGTACCCCAAGGGCAGACCCTTGGGGTAGGTTTTTTTTTCCCCATAAGGATACCGAATACCTTCCCTTTTATGAAAATTTAAAAAATTGCAAGGTTGATCTAATCAAAGTTCTTGGGCTCTAACTCTGAGCTCTAGCTATGTTTATCTAGAAGCACAATCCACTTACGCATACGTATTTATACATCTTTATATGTAAAATGTTTATACAGAACATGTGTTGTTATGGATAATAACAATATGGATTTATAAATTTCGAAATCATTAAAAAGATGATTTACTTTTTACAAAGCTTCTTTACCTCCTGAAGGGGATTTAATTTCTTTACAGAGGGCTCCAGCCAGGAAGAGGGGCAGAGAAACCCAAGGGTGTGGGCTCCAACCCCGTCCCCGCTCTTTCCGGGCCTCCCGAGCTTTGGGGTGTAGTGGTGACGACTGTCCTCTGACAAGAGGACAGATACACACTCACTGTAGGCGAGTCTTTGGTGGGGTTCAAGAATAGACTTTTATTTAGCTTTGAGTTTCAAAGAACTGATATATAAAGACTTTGTCAGTTCTAGAAAAATAATTTCCAACCTAACAGAAATTGAGACCCATTCCTTCTCGAGTGGATGGAAGAGTGACCCAAAGGGGTGCTGGGCAGCAGTGCTCCTTGCCTGAAGATCAGGAGGACGGCAGAGTTCCAATTACTTGTAGAAGGCAAGTGAAGGCTAGACCATCATTTTCAAAAAAATTTTTTTACTGCAACATATAGTAAAAAAAAAATACATCTTCTATGAACACACATAAATATCTTTGTGACTTAAAGTCTCGTAAAAAATTTTGACTCTTATTGAAGATGGACCCTGGTATTTTCTATTTCACTCTGTCCCACTGTTGGGGGCGGGGGGGCGGGGCCCGGGAGAGCAGCGATGGGTATGACCAGCGTGCTAGTGAACGTGTGACAACTGGTTCTCCATGGTGAGACAGACGAACGAGAGCCCAACTCTGCTGCTGGCTCATGTCCACCCCAGCCGGGTTCACATAAACAGCGTCAAGTCACTGAGGTCAGCCAGAGTTGGCAAGAAACCCGCACCAGCGGCCCGCAGGGGCCCGGTTGTGACCCACTAACTGAGTTGATGACCCAGTGTTAGGTCACGACTCCCAGTTTAAAAATCACTGCTGTAGAGCCCAGACAACCGACTCCTCAGCAGTCCGTGGAAGGGGAGCGTGGCCAGTGGATGCTGCTCCCAGGAGGCAATGAGTGAGGGCACGTGTGCCGGGGTGCCAAGAGCTGCCTGGGCCCCGGGGCGTGGCCCTTCACGCTGACTCGAACGTGGGCACAGGCCCTGAACTGCCACTCTGGCTTCAGCTTCCCCCAAACAGATCGTCTTGGGAAAATGAGAGGTACCGAGCAGTAACCTCAGGAAAATCACCACCTCTCTGAGCTTTGGTTTCCTTCTCGTAACAAGGGAATAACAACGGGTGTCCTTCACTGGGTCGTTGTAAGAGCCAACTACGATGACCCATATGAAGACATTCTGAAAATTATAATGGACTCTGCAGGGAGTACTAATTCCTGTGAAAGTGATTCAATTGTACTCACAGGCAATTAAAAAATATCCTTTGTCTTAGCATCTGCGTTCATCCGCCGTCCTGCTCTTTTGGTCTCTCCTCTGCGGCGCTCTGGGATTCCGGAACATCTGGGGGTCTCCCTTCCCTCCTTTGCATTTTGCTGCTCTTTCTCACATTCTTTCCCTCGGAGGTTTTACCCACTCTCAGCTATAACAGGTAGCTCTGCAAGAATGACTGCTGAGCTCTGCAGCTGGCTCTAACTTCTCCCTGGCTTTTGAGAAGACTTTTCTGAGTTTAACGTCCAGCCATCATGTCAAACTTGACTTTTAAAATACTGACAGTAGCATCTGTCCCACTTGTCCCCAATGCTGGCTGCTCTAATTCTGTCAACAGCACTCGTATTATCTCAGTCCCCAAGGTTTAATCTAAAAGACTTACAACCACCTCACATATTAGGATGGCTACGATAAAAAAGAAGAAAAAGAAAGAAAAGAAAAGAAAAGAAAAGAACAGGTATTGGTGCAGATGGAGAACTGGAATCTTCTGCATTGTTGGGAAGAATGTGAAGTGGTACAGCCACGATGGACAACAGAATGGCAGTTCTTCAAAAAGTTAAACCCCAAATCACTGCCCAGCTCAGCAGTTCTACTTCCTGGTGTATACCCGAAAAAACCGAAAGCAGACCTGAACAGGTATCTGCACACCCATGTTCACGGCAGCACGATTCACAACAGTCAAAGGGTAGAAGCAACTCAAGTGTCCATTGACAGGTGACTGCAGAGCAAAATGCGGCCCGTAGGCACTATTCTGCCCACAGGAAGGACATTCTGACTTGTGGGTGAACCTGGAAGACACGAGGCGAAATAAGCCCGCCACCAAGAGACAAACACTGTGTGGCCCCACCTGCGTGCGGCGGCCAGAGCGGTCAGCTCTGCAGAGACGCAACGGGAAACGGTGGCTGCCGGGACGTGGAAAAGCGAGCATGGAGAGTCAGTGTTGAATGGGTGTCACGTTCCATATTTGCAGGATTAAAACAAAGTTCTAGAGTTGGATTGTGGCAACGGCTGCAAAATAATGTGAATACCCTTAATCCACTGACCTGTACACTTAAAAATGGTTGAAATGGTAAATCTGTTACGTGTATTTTGCCACACTTCAAGAAAGATACTCAATACTAGTACATCCTGATCTACCATTACTCTGCTCCAGGCACTCTGTGAAGTATTTGCCACGTGCATTATCTTATTTCAGTCTGTATTTGCACAGAGGCTAGGAAGCTAAGGGCGGGAAGGAGGGGAGGTCTAGTGTGTCTGCCTGCCTAAGCATCCCTTCCCATCTGTTTGTGCTTTTGGCTCCTTCTACTTCCTTTGGGAGACGGCTCCCACCTGCTTTATTCCAACCCGGTGATTACGGTCGGGCTACAAATGTTAGTCCCGTCCTCTCCTCATCACAAAAGTTGGCAGGTGATCCAGGCCTGGCCCCAGTCCCCATCCCCTCGGTCACAGCAACTGCCTTAAGAGGTGGTCATGCCACCCAAGCCAAGCCAGTCACAGCCCTTCCCTGGGATCTATGCATACTTATTTATGCAGGAGGGAAAATGCGCTCTTTGCTCTGTGGTTGTCGAACGGGAAGAACAGGGCTGGGGCTGCTCACCCTGCACCGCTCTACCTGACCGTGCTATCGAGGAGGAGGAGGGAGGTTAAGGAAGCTGTGGGGAGAAACGGAAAGAAAGGTGGAGACACAGAACATGCAGCAGGGAGGCTGGAGGGAAGGAAAGGGGTCTGCCCGGGCTTAGCTCTTCCCTTCCCACTCTATCTCGTCCTGGGAGCCGACACAGACACCTTCTTCTTAGATGCCTGAGGTGGGCTTTTTACTAAAACTAAATGGATTCTAGATGCCACCAACAGGCCCTGAGATGTCAGTTGTTAGAATGAAGGTGACAGCTGAAGTTCTGAAAATGAGTAAAACGGTGAGGCCACAGAAGGAGAACAGAGGAGAAAAACCCAAGGGCAGAACGGACCCACTGCACCCTCCGAAGAAAGGCCGCCCTGGTCTTTGCTGAAGTTCAGTGCTAGTCAGACATGCCTTAGACAATTAATCCCGGACCTTTGTCCTCCGTTTTCTAAAAAGTAGCATGGGAAGGAATACACAAGTCTCAGCTAAGAAGTGAGGCAGTAAGAAACATCCCTCGTGTGACGACTATGATGTGTAAGTGAAACGAAGGCCGGCGGGGACGCGGCCGGGGCTCGACGGAGCGCCGCCCTCACCGGCAGGACTGCCGAACCACAGCGGCAAGCGGCGGCGAGGTGGAAAACGCAAAGCCCGCGTGGGGAGAAGAGAGCATGGGTGTAAAGGCTTCACGCAGTAACTTTAAATGTCATTTCTTCAAGTCTTTTTCTTTAAAAATGGTTTCTATTTCTTTTTTTAAAAGGTAATCCATGCACAAAATAAAAAACAATCAGCCCTGGCTGGTGTAGCTCAGTGGATTGAGCTCAGGCCTGTGAACCAAAGGATCGCGGTTCGATTCCCAGTCAGGGCACATGCCTGGGTTGCAGGCCAGTTCCCAGCATGGGACACATAAGAGGCAACCATACATTGATATTTCTCTCCTTCTCCCTCTCTCCTACCCTTCCCCTCTAAAGATAAATAAATAAATAAATATTAAAAAAAAACAAACAATCAAAAGCGTGTTTTCTCTCCCAGACTCGTGTGTGTGTGTGTGTGTGTGTGTGTCCTTCTCGGGGGTCTCTGCGCCGACAAACATATTCCCCCTCCTTTTTTTGTAAATGGGAGCAGAAGCTACCGTAGGGTTTTTTAAAGGGGGGTATCTTTCATTTAACAATGTATCTCAGAAATTGTTCCAAATCAACATAAACGTCTACACATCAGGAGAACTCTTTAGGTAATTGGTAGACATTTTTTTAAACAGCGAGTGAGAGGGGAAGGGAGGAGGAAAGAGAGGGAGAGAGACATTGATGTGAGAGAGAAACATCGATCAGTTGCCTCTCACATGCGCCCGCCTGGGGACCAAACCCGCACCCCAGGCCTGTGCCCTGACTGGGAATCGAACCGGCCACCTTTTGCTTTGCAGGACGACGCCCAACCAACTGAGCCTCACTGGTCACCTTTTTGGTGTGGGTCATCTTGTGAGATCCTCCCACTTTCTCACTCCCCAGCTCCACAGCTTTTTGTAAAGAAAACGGAAATGGACCCCAGAGCCAGTCTGTCATCTTGTTTTTGCGTAACCAGGGGATAACAGGAAACAGCTTCTTCCGCTCTTACAACAGAGGGCCACCCACCGGGGAGTTCCACTGAAGCAGGAGCCAAATCACGGAGCGCAGTACTTGGGGCTATTATTGCGAGTGATAGCTCTTAGAGTGCTCTGGACGGTCAAGGAAGAGTTTCATTTCCTCTCAGCACCATTTACAAGACCAGAAAGAAGGCTGTTGGTGAAAAGAAGCTGGACCTGGGTTGGGAGTAATGACAGCTTTGCCACACTGACTCTGAAAGTTAAACATGAGACAATCGAGTTGACAATGTTACTAATTTTAGAGGCTAAAGCCATTGGAAACTCAGTGTACTCACTGAGGAATCAGATGTCAGCTTGCTATCATCACAGAGCAGATGTCCTTTGGATCCTTTGAACTAGAGCTTGGGTTCAACCATGGCCCATCCTGCTTTTGCAGAGTTCTTCCTATTAGTTCTCAAAAGGCTCCCGACTATGTCTGTTACTTTCGACTTGTCTTCCAAACTAACCCATATAGCCCACTAATAGTTTCCGTTACTCTCCACTGCATTTTCTGGAGACCCCCCTCTCTCTGGGCACTATGGCTCACGGCACACCCGCCCATCTCCAAGCTACGGCCCTGGGTTCCTTTCTGTCTATTCACAGTAAAGAACACTTGGAGCAGTTTCTCAACCTCTTATGGCCTATGCCCCATCAGCTTTTACTTTCCGTAGTTTACTTTTATGAAAGCTGAGAGTTTCTTCTCACTTTCCATACATAAAATTACATTATGGTTTCACGATGCTTTTCTCTCTCTCTTTTTTTTTTATTCCCCTCCTTGTTTCCACCCCCCCCCCCTTGTAGTGTGCACGCCTGGTTGAGAATCACTGTATTAGATATGGATGGTCAGGAGTCACTGTACTGTTTCTCCAGTCCATAAAATGCTCTTTTCCACACCCAGAGAACCTTGTCCTAAATGTCAAAATTTTATATCCGCCAGATCATAATGATCTCAGCTTCACAGAATGGTACTAAGGCCTTAGATTATATTGGTCAGAGTGCCTGTGTATTTGATGAGGTTGAATCTTCTTTACTATGTCAAAACTGCCAATGTGTGTATCACTTAACTTTTTATTTTTACTTTATTAAAAACAAAACTAAACTAGTGTGGAAGGCAGCCTTTAAGATGGCCTTTGGTGATTCCTGCCTCCTGATATCCATGCCCTTATGTAATTTCCTCCTCTCGAGTATGGGCTGAACTTACTGACTCACTTCTAACGAAGAGAATGCAGCAGAAGTTATGGGATGCCACTTTCAAGATCAAGTTATAAAAAGACTGCGGCTCCTGCCTCAGTGTTCTCGCGCTCTCCCCTGTACTGCTTGCCCGGGGGAGGCAGCTGCCCTGTTGGGAGTGTGCCGCAGCAGTGTGCCAGGGCTGTCATAACGAAGTGCCTCGGGCTGGGTGGCTTAGAACGGAAATGTATTTTCTCACAGTTCAGGAGACTAGATGTGCAAGATGAAGGTGCTGGCAGGTTTGGCTCCTTCTGAGGGCTCTCTCCCTGGCTTGCAATGGCCAGCTGCTCCTTGTGTCCTCACGGGGTCTCCCCTCCGTGTAAGTGCACCCCCGGTGTCTCTTCGTGTGTCCAAATTTCCTCTTCTCATAAGAACATATTACAGGGGGCCCACCCTAACAGCTTCCTTCGACTCAACCACTTCTTTAAAGGCCCTATCTCCAAACGCAGTCATATTCTGAGGTTAAGACTTCAACAAATAAATGGGGAGGGGGCACGCTTCAGTCCATACAGCAGCCCTTTGGAGGGGCCCAAACGGAACGAGGCTCATCAACATCACGTGGCTGAGCTCGGAGGCGGATCCTCCAGCTGTGCCTTCACATGACATCACGCTCTCAGCTGACAGCCTGGCTGCAGCCTCACGGGAGACCTGGAGCCAGCCGAGCTCGAACGCCTCCCCCACAGAGGCTGCGATGATAAATGTTGGTTGTTTTTGGTCATTGTGGCTATTTGAACTTCATTAATTGGGGTTAAGGTCAAATTTTTCTTTGTTCCAAACCTTACTGCAAATGAATCAGTGTACTTTTCTGCCAAAAAGAAAAGAAGAAGAAGTCTTTGATGACTGGTGATTAAGCGGGTTCAGGGAATCACCTGACGACACAAGACCATCAGCAACATTTTCAGTTGCAACATCTCAACTGGCTTTCACAGCAACCACATGAAGAAGACACAGCAGCTCTTCTGATTCAGTTGCCAAGCCAAGCGCCTGACACAGAGCAGGCGTTCAAAAAGTATTTCTAAATGAATGTATTTCCATTTTACAGATAATGAAACTGAGCCTAAGGAAGCTAATAGCCCTGTTCCCGATCACAGAGTCACTTAGTGGTTGGTATGACACAGGGAATCCAATTCCAGGATTTTTTCCTACTGTACTACGTTATCTTATATATTTGCTATTTGCGTTTTCTTCCTTAAAGTTAAGTAATAATATGGTTAAATAATAATGAGATTTTCAGTGAACTGACACTTTATTTTACTTTTTCCCCCTATGGAGGCTGTGTTGGGATGAATGGAAAATAGAGATAAGCGAACGACTACATTCTCATACAAACGGTGAATAAAGTATGAGCACATGCACCCTCGTTTGCTACCGAGTCAGTTTTATGTAGGAGATTCACACTTAAATCTTACCTTCCTAACAGCCAGTGAGCAGTGGGTTTAACACCTTTCGCTTATTCGAGATGTGCACCCTTTGGCTTGTTTGTCTCCCCGCCCCCATGTAGGTTTCTGGGTGAATGAAGACACACAGCCCCTGAACCCTAGGAAAAGTTGGCTGCAAAAATGGCATGGACCTTCTGTGTGCTCTAGAAGTCTAAGGCACAGAAAGTACAGGAATAGTTGAGAAAATGCGCATGATTTATAGGGCACGGACATTGCACAGCTGATTCTAACACTATCTACAGACTTACTTGGTTTATGTTAAATCTTATAAAAACAGCAATACGTATTCATCTTTTAAAAGCATTGGTGATACAGAGGTGAATGACATAATTCCTAATCCCTCTGGGAGTTCATGATCTATAAACCAACAAGTAAAATAAAACAGTATTTTTTAGCAAATAATATATTTAGCAAATAGGAAGGCGAAGGGGCCACAGAAGTTGCTGGTAAGAGATGGAGGTGGAAGAGATGACAAGATCCAGGATGGAAGAAGCACGGGCAGGAGCTAGTCGAGCTGAGACGGGACTCCTGTGAAGAGGAAGAGGACACATCCCACGCGACAGCACAGAAATTTAAGACAGTGCGGCATGCAGTTCAGAATGTAAAGGGATGTGTTGGGGGCGGGGGTGGAAAGTACGGGGAGAGAAGAAAGCGACCGTGAAGGGTTTTGGTTACCCAGTTTAGGAGTCTGCACCTTTAAAGGGAGCTTTCGACAACCTTCTTGTGGGAAAGCATCATAATTATAATTGTTTTTCCAAAGATCACTTTAAGATCAGTGTGGAGGAAAAAAGCTGTTGAAACAGAGTAAAGAGATCATATGGAAGACACTATAATAATTCAAACAAAAAGTGATATGTGTCTGAATTAAGGCAGTGAAAATGAATGAGAGTGGACCTGAGATCTGAGAGGTATTTAGAAGGAAAACCCATTGGGTATGTGGGGTGAGGGGACCAGCTAGAATGACTCTGAGGTTTCCGGCTTCACCTTGGGTGAAGGGGAATAGGGACGGACCCCACAAGGAGTGTGTCCGAGAGGATGAGCTAAGCGCTGGGTGTGCTGGGTTTGAGGGGGCCAGGGGACGTTCAGGAGCGAGGTCCAGGGGCGGCGGGGTACACAGCTCCAGAGAGGTCTGGGCTGGGAAGGGCTGCCGCGTCCGTGTGTCACCCAGCACGTGGCAGCCCCAGAATAGCACGGTGCACAGCCAGCCTGTGGAGCCATCTGCAACAGCCCTGACCACAGCAGGCGCAGGTCTGGAACTGTCGAATGCGGAGGGTGGCCAGGGAAGATGGCCAAAGACCAGATTCTAGAGAATGAAAATTCACAAAAAGGCAAAGGAAAACAGAGCGTTATAAAAGGGACTCGGAAGGAGCCACCGGAGAGTGGAGGAGGGGGAGCCGACATCGCCCCAAACACCAAAGACACTTCATGCGGATGACTTTTCTCTAAACTGAGTGCTCAGTCACACCAGCCTCGTTTCTTCCTTACAAGATTATTAGCCATAGTTTTTAAGATGTTAGAATCATCTGGCAAAGGTTACCTCAGACTTTACCCTCAGTACGTACGCCAGGTGAATCGCTGCTGTCTCCGGTACCAGAGGTGCCACCTTTGCCCAATCCTATCTCCATATTTTTACCTCGCGCATCTCCTCTTTGGCCCCGACTCAGTGTTACGTTTTGTTTACACAGTGCTGCCCTCCAGTCCTTGTTCTCTGCATCTTCTCGGGAGATGTGTGATTAATCAGTGATACACACTAACCCTTCTCAACGTATGAATTTGTAACCATTCTTTTCCTCACTCTAAAATCTGAACTTCTTCCTTGTGTATCTGTTTCTTCTCTGAATTAAGGTCAGGGATCTTGTGATTTATTTGGTTCATTCCTTGCACGCACCTAACGGCGTGCTGGCCCTAGTGATCCGTCCACAGAAGGTTCCCGCCACGCGCCCGAGGCCCCGTGAGAGCACAGAACAGATCTGAAAGGCGGGAGCAGAGAACGGAAGTTCCGGGACATTGTTTCCAAAACTCTCATTGCAAGCCTGTGTTGGTCTGAATAACTGCTCTGGTTCTTACTTACGTTTAGTTTTTAAAACTAGATGCCACCTTGCCACGTATAAAATTCTTTCTTTTTCCCCCGTGAACGTGTCGCTGTACACTGAGGTTGGTGAACACGGCATGGGACGGGATACAGGTTTGTGGCGTTTGGGAGCTGAGCTTCACGCCTCACAGTGTGAAGGTACCACACACCAGCATTGCCGGAAAAACAGTCCCAGGTCAGATGAATCTGGGAGACGCCGGGTCAGAACAAGTGTCTCTGCTGAAGACTCCTCAGAGCCCTTACTATACGAATACACGACTCTTTAGGAAATCGCAGGAGTGAATAACATTTCTCAAACTTAAGTGACTGTGATGACTTGTATCTTATAGGACACACCATGGGAAACATTACCCTAGTTTTACAGACGAGGGCCCTGAGCCCACAGAGGTTTGGTGAGCTGCCCACGTCGTACAGATACTAGGGAAGCCGAGATGCGAGCCCGCCCCTGCAACTTCTGAACTGGGCCCTCTTTTCATCGGGCCGCTCTGCGGGTGCGCTGCAGACTTTTTTCATCCAAACCTTTCAAGAAGGGCAGAGCACGAACGAGACACTGCTGACCCAGAGACCCTGACTTCCAAGACTCGGAGATTCTCTTCTTCTGTAGCAATGACAAGATGATCTTTCTGGGAGCCTGTCAGCTGCTCAGTAGCCATGAAATCCGTGGTGGGGATGGGGCGGGGGCCCTGGAGGAGGAGCTCCCTGGGATGCTTTGGGATGCTTAAAAGAAAAATGGATTTATGCCGAGGATCATTCCTGGAACAAATGTGAAACCAAATACTTCGTATCACAGTCCTGCCCCCACCCTTTCTGAAAGGGAAATGAAATAGCAGGATTAACCTGCTCTTCGGCAGGTCAGGCTTTGTTTCTTTGCAAACTCCCATGACCGGGGCAGACTCCATTTCCTGCCACTCCTCGTCCTGCGGCCAGGAGGGGAGAGCCCCAAGGGGCGAAGAGGCCTCCCTTAGGCTCTGCAGGCTCACGAGCAGGGAGTGCCGGCCTGCAGGACGGTGAGGCCCGTGAGGCCTAACCTGCACTGTCAACTCCCAACACCCAGCGGGCTTTCTCCCTCCACAAGCCAGTTCTTCCGTAAATGTAACGAAAGGCTGGGGACACCGACAAACTCATCCATCTGGGGAGAGGGGGAAATCAGACTTAGTTCAATTCTAAGCTCCCTGGAAAGAGGGCTTAGAGACTTTGAAGCACCTTGCTTTCTTTAGGGGGGCATAAAATCCCGGATTTGTGAAAGAGATGGATGAATGTTTAAATAAACTGTAGCATCTTGACCAGGTAACGACAGAGCAAAGCAGAAACAGTGTACAATATACATAATCATCACAGAGCCAGCTGTTCCATGCCTTAAAGGGATTCAATAACTCAAGTGTCGGCGCATGAACTCTTTCGTGAGAGCCAAAAAGGGCTAGAGGTTTCTCACTGTCTGCACTTAGCAATGAAATGCCCTCCTTCAGGACCCAGGAGGCTCAGCTGGGGTCTGTGGGCGGGGGTTGGGGGTGGTCAACAGCAGTTACAGTACCTTCTTTTAAGGCCAGGCTCCATGGGAAAGCGTAATTAGCCAAAAGCAGTTCTCTGCTGCTCCTGGTAATGAATAAGAGCCTCCTGGCAAGCCAGGGACTGGGTCACTTGAGGTGTCTCTAAGAGTCCCTTTCAAAGTCCAAACCACTTGTTCAATCATATCACAAGCGGGCAGCAGGACAGTGCAAAGGGAGGGCTGCCCGAGGACAGCAGAATGACAGGGATTAACAATGGGAGAGGAGCAATTGGTGGCGCAGCCAGCCCCACTCACAGCTGCTCTGTCTTGGATTTGGAGCCCGAGGTGAAGCTTAAGGCTCTGAAACTATAGTCAGGGTCCTCCTTGCTCTGTGCTGACTGAAGCAACTGAAATACCCTGGAGCCGGACACCTTTCCCAACGGGGTGAAAAGCGAGCGAGGCCAGGCCCAGGGACAGCTGCTTCCCCCAGGCCCAGGCGCACCGCCTGACTTGGAAGTGTAGAAGCTAGAGGCAAAGTGGGGCCCCCACAACCCTCCGCCTAGGTCCTTACAGCCCACCCAGCACAAAGGAGGCAGTCAGATATTGGCTGAATTAATGTATAGGAGGCACTAAATAAGGATTTATTAAAAATTTTGGCTTTCTAAGAAGTAAATATAATTTGACTGCTTACACTGAGGCTTTTTGTTTTATTTTTTACTTTTTTAAGATACCAACTAACGACTTCTCTGAGGTTTGAGACGTATATCACACACTAACATAGTTCGCCTATGTTAAGTGTATATAGCTCGGTGGTGTATTCAGAGTTGTGTTACCAGCCCCACAATCTAGTTCTAGAACATTTTCATTACCACCCTCCCCCCCAAAAAAACCCCTATGCCTATTAGCAGTCACTCCCCATTACCCCTCTTCCTGTGCTGGCGCCAGCCAAGACTGATCTGCTTTTCGTACCTGGGGATTTGCCCATTCTAGACATTCGCATAAGCAGAGCCACAGAACTTGTGGGCTTCTGTGACCGGCTTCAGTCAGCATCACATTTTCACATGGGATGCTTTGTCCATATTGTAGCATGCATCAATACTTCATTATTTTTTTTTACAGCCGAATAATATTCCATTGTATGGATACACCGTATTTTGTTTATCTGTTATCTATGATAGATGTTTAGGTTATTTTCACAGTTTGGCTACTGAGTAATGCTGCTATAAACATTCAGGTACAGCTTTTACATAGACATGTTCTGATTTTTCCTGCATGTATATTTAGGAGTATAATTGCTGGGTCATGTGGTAACTCCATGTTTAACTGTTTAAAAACTGCCAAATCTTTTTCCAAATCAGTTGCACCACTTTACAGTCCCGCCAGCCACGCACTGGAGTTCCAATTTCCCCACATCCTCACCGACACTTGTTATTACTTGTCTTGCGATCACAGCTACTTAGTGGGTGTTCCGTGGCATCTTGCTGTGTGTTTTTGCATTTCCCTAATGCCCAGTGATACATTTTCCAGGTGCTCATTGGCCATTTGTATATCTTCTTTGGAGAAACAGGTATTCAAACTCTTTGATCATTTTAAAATTGAGGTTTCTGTCTTCTTGTTTTATTTTTCTTTTCAATAAACTGCTCTTTTTACCGTTGAGCTGTAAGAGATCTGTGTAAATTCTGGGTATACGTGCCTTGCCAGATATTTTTATGTTTTAAATATTTTCTTCCACTCCATGGACTGCTTTTTCACTTTCTTGATGGTCCCTTTGGAGCACATAATTTTTAAATGTTAATGAAGTCCACCCTATTTAATTTTTGTTGTTGCTTGTGCATTTTGGTGTCATATCTAACACATAAAGATTCACTCTTACGTTTTGCTTTAGGAATGTTGAAGTTTAGGCCCTACGTTTAGATATTTTGTCAATTTTGGGTCATTTTCGAGTACAGTGCGAGGCAGGGGTGTCCAGCTTCATTCTCCTGCACGAGGATAACCAACCGCTCCAGCCCCGCCAGTCTCTTCAGCCACAAGTGGGAGAGACCATTCTTTCCTCATGAGTAGTCTCAGCATCTTTGCTGAAAAGCAATTGGCCGTACATGTATGGATTTATTTCTTGGACTCTCAATTCGATTCATTGTTAGTTTTAAATGCTGTTTAAAATTCTCAGGCTCACTACTATCAGGCTCCAGTTTTATTCTTTCTGGAGAATCTCAGCAAAGACCTGAGTGCAAGGGAGCTTTTCTTTTTTTTTTAAAGATTTATTTATTTATTTATTTATCTTTAGAGGGGAAGGGTAGGGGAGAGGGAGAGGGAAAGAAATATCAATGTATGGTTGCCTCTCATGCATCCCCTGCTGGGAACTGGCCTGCAACCCAGGCATGTGCCCTGACTGGGAATCAAACCGCGCTCCTCTGGTTCGCAGGCCCGCGCTCAATCCACTGAGCTACACCAGCCAGGGCTCAAGGGAGCTTTTCTTTAAATGAAACAGGGGTCACTAGCAGCCTCTCTCATTTTTTAAAGCAGCTGTACTGTGAGCAAAATCTTAGCAAGACAACATATGTGGACAGAATTGGTATTGTAATGAAATTAAACTTACGGCAAAGTGCATCTGGATAATCTGAATGTACATAATCATACTGCTACAGGATAATCAAGAACGAACAGTAATAACTCACATAAATGAATGTGGTATATCATATATTTACATTATACTTCAAGCGAATTTATCATTTTAACTAATAAACACATTTAGAGGTTCTTTTTTTCTCTGTGGCTCATTTTTTCTATCTTCCTCACTAGTAAGGATCTTTCTTCCTGGAAAATTCGGATGCTCATGTTTCTGAAACCTCCGTCCAGCAGGTCACCCACCCCCATGTGGTAAGTGCCAGGTCTGGCGAAGGAGGGGCAAGGAATGGCATTGTATCAGCAGCAGTCAAGAAGCCGGTGGCGAGGGGCTGCAGAAAGGCGATGGACCCCATCCAACAGGGAGGGAAGTTCTGGAAAGAAAACGTGTTGTAACAGAAACCGATAGATGCTTCTCAACACTCATTTCCCCCTTCTTCCTCGAATTGCATGGAGGCGCAACGTGCCCAGCCAAAGGACCGCCTCTTCAGACTCGTTTGTTGCTAGGGAGAAGTGGGCCCAGGATCCAGGGGAGGTCAATAATGAATTAGTTGGAACTGCCAGGCTTCTAAAAAAGCTTTTCTCAAAAGTGGACAGATTTAGCAGGCATCTGTCTCTGCCCTTCCTCCCCACCCCGCTTCTTGCCTGGCACAAGGACACAATGGCAGTAGGAGCTGGAGCCGCCTCATGACCAAGAAGTTGAAAGCCAATGCTTTAGGGTCAGCAGAGCAGAAGAGAGGAGCCTGGCTCCTCGGTTATATCTCTGAAGAGCTGCACTAGCTCTGGACTTCCTGCCTCCAAACTTCTTGATGTGTAAGAAAAATAAATCTTTTACTCATGTAAGCCACTGATTTTTTGAGTTACCTGCAGAGAATGTTTTCCTAACCAACCCGGGGGTGATTCCCAAGCCCTCCCACCTTCATTCAGCTCCACCCTCCACAGCAGAGGGCTTCACCCGCACTGAGGTCCCCATCCAAGTTCCTGCTGCAGTTCCGAGGTGTGGGGAAGATGATCGCTGCCCACCCCCACCCTCCCTCAATGGGGACAGAGGCAAAAGGCCAACCTGGATCGCTGTCCTCCCCCTTCTCAGGTCTGACTCCATCCGAAACACGGCAAGATAAATGGCTGCATTAAAGGCAAACCAGCCTCCCCTGCACGTGCCCCCACACCTTCAGGAAACCCCTAAAGAGTGATTAGAGACAACCGCCAGACACTTCCGGGTGGGGGGTGGTCCAGGCAGGAGAGCCTGGTCACCAGCCACTTCGCTCCATTAAGAAAGGAAGCAGGGAGCCCTGGCTGCTGTAGCTCAGTGGATTGAGTGCGGGCCTGCGAACCAAAAAATCGGGGTTAGATTCCTAGCTAGGGCACAAGCCTGGGTTGCAGGACAGTTCCCAGTAAGGGACACAGGAGAGGCAACCATGCATTGATATTTCTCTCCCTCTCTCTTTCCCTTCCCCTCTAAAGATAAATAAATAAAATCTAAAAAAAAAAAAAAAAAAGGAAAGGAAGGAAGCAGGGAAACACAATCACCTTGAGGGGACAGGGGTTTTGATATGAGGACACAGGCCAGCAGGTTCTGGAATAAAGCCACCTGGACTTGAATTTCAGCTCCACTACTGTTGTGTGGCTTGGACGAGTTACTTAACTTCTCTCAGCCTTAGTTTCCTCACATGCTAAACAGAGACAACAGAGCCGCTTACTTTTGCAGGCTTAAAGAAGATAAAATGTGACAAAAATACAATGCTTAGCACAGTGCCTGGTATGCAACAAGTGCTCAATGAAATGATGACTACTGTTGTTATTCCACAGTGGCTCAGAGCAATGGCTTTGAAGTGAAATCTGGGTTCGAACCTGGCTTCACCACCTGTCAGTTATGTGAACTTAGGCTGCTTCCGAGCCTCTGCACCTTCATTTCTCTTCCCTAAATGAGGGAGATAACTCACTCAATCACAAATTCCTACGGCAGGCCTGTTCTACACCAGCTTTTATGCTCAACCCTGGGCATACGAAGGTGAATAACACAGACACAGTCTCTGTCCTCCTGTAACTTCAGAGTCTTGTGAGGGAGAAAGACCCTAATGGCCAACCACAAGGAACTGTGACAAATGCTACAGAGGAGAGGTGTACAGGTGTCAGTGAAAGGTGAACAAACCCTAATCAAAGAGGCCAGAGAAAGGAAATGCACTGGAGGGCAGGGAAGAGCATTCCAGAGGGAACAGCATCTGCAAAGGCTCTGGGGATGGACGGACTGTGGGGAGTTCAGAGGCCAGGCTGGTTAGTGTTGGGAGAGCATGGGGGGAAGGTGGTGGGAGGGTAAGAATGCAGGGTAAGCAGGCGATATAAGACTTTGTCTAGTTTTACCTTCATCTTAAGAACAATAGTGAACTTTTATGAAGGGCTTTAAGTGGTATACGTATGTGCCTGTCAGATATAGTCAGCCTGCATTTTGAAAAGCTCACTCCGCAATCACGTAGAGTATGGAAAGAAGGAAGACCAGAGGAGGTAAGGGCTGATGCATTAAGAAGCTAGTATAGCCTTGGCGGGTGTGGCTCAGTGACTGAGTGCCAACCTGCGAACCAAAGGGTTGCTGGTTGATACCCAGTCAGGGCACATGCCTGGGTTTTGGGCCAGGTCCCCAGTAGGGGGCATGTGAAAGGCAACCACACATTGATGTTTCTCTTCCTCTCTGTCTTCTTCCCTCCCCTCCCCTCTAAAAATAAATAAACAAACAAACAAATAAAATCTTTTTTTTAACCCTGTCTTTTTTTTTTTTTTAGATTTTATTTATTTATCTTTAGAGGGGAAGGGAAGTAGAGAGGGAGAGGGAAAGGGAGAGAAACATCAATGTATGGTTGCCTCTCATGCATCCCCCTGCTGGGAACTGGCCCGCAACCCAGGCATGTGCCCTGACTGGGAATCAAACCGCGATCCTTTGGTTCGCAGGCCCGCGCTCAATCCACTGAGCTACACCAGCCAGGGCAAATAAATAAAATCTTAAAAAAAAAAAAAAAAAAAAAGAAGCTAGTATAGCAGGTCCAAGTGAGACTGTTTGGTGACTTGAGCTTGTTGGAAAATATAACCTATGGTTCAAACTACAGAGTTAAATCAACAGTTATGAATTTCAGGGCAAAGCTGAGGATCTTTCCAAAAAAAGGCGCAAATGCAGCACACCTGATGTTCTGTCAGCACACCTGATGGTCGGTGTACAATTTCAGGGGATTCACAGATCAACTAACTAAAGCTACAACCAAGGGCCCCAGCTTAGGTTGAACTCCCTGAATCAGGGAAGAAGGCTTGATAGACACCGAATGTATCACGACCCCTCTGTGTGACTAGCGCCACTCTCCTGAAGGTTCTACCCTGCTCGTCAGACCCCCTCTCCCTCTTCTCTCCCTGTCCCTACAGCAAATGTCCTGAGCGGAGGACAACAAGAGATGAGTCCGATTTCCCAGTCCCAGGAATAGGAGCTGCCTGATGACCAACAAAACAAGGAAATGGTCTTTGTCCCTTCCATCCGGGAGACTTTTATTAAAAACTCCATCTCTTTTCTTTCTTTTCTTAAAAAATGATTTTATTTATTTATTTATTTACTATAGATTTATTTATTTACTTGTTTATTTGTTTATTTATTATTAGTCCACAGAGGAGGAGGGAGGGAGAAAGTGAGAGAAACATCAGTCAGTTGCCTCTAGCACGCCCCCTACTGGGGACCTGGCCTGCCACCCGGTCATATGCTCTGACCTGGAATTGGACTGGTGACCTTCGGCTTGCAGGCCAGCACTCAGTCCACTGAACCCCACCAGCCAGGGCTCCATGTCTTCTCTTATTCAAATGACTAATCGGTTCAAGAAGGAAGCAGATGAAAACCGTGAGTTATGGTCTTTTCATCCTACCTTCTAGAACTCTTATAAAAGTCAGGTATTTAATAGTGGGTACTGCTAAATGGCGCTGAATTTGAAAGAAGAGTAAGCAGGGAAGATATGAGGCAAGGTTGAGAGAACCTGAGTTTTGTTTTTGAGAATACTAGGTTAAGCATTTTATGTAAAGCCAGGATAAAAGAAGAAAGAGACTATAATCCAGAAAAAATTTTTGCATGTTATGTCTTCTTTTCTTTAGGGCTGATATTACAAAGTAATGATGCATGCTGGCTGTTGCCAGGGATTCAAGAAACATATAGAATGTAATCCTGACTTCAAGGAATGTATGGTCTTATTGAAGAGACAGTTCACCCAAGAAGTAAGTAGTGGTAAAACATGGCAAAATACAACACTGTGATAACCTTTGAGATATAAATTGTAATGCTCTAGGGATTGAAAAAATGGCAAGATAAATGTAATTATAAAAATAAGGATAACTGCAGGAGACAAAACTTAGAGAATAAGAAGGATTTGCCTATGTGGATAGGTGTTGGCAAGAGAATATAACTTACCATTCATCTGTCTCATGAGAATTTCCTAAGTC
Source organism: Glossophaga mutica (assembly GCA_039655065.1). Lineage (NCBI taxonomy): Eukaryota > Metazoa > Chordata > Mammalia > Chiroptera > Phyllostomidae > Glossophaga > Glossophaga mutica. Next base: position 21,179,201 of record CM077303.1, read on the forward strand.
CCTACTATGCTGGGCACTGTGCTGGGCCCAGGGGTTTCAGAGGCACATCCGTCTTCCAGGGAACTATAGCCTAGTGAGGGCACAGCCAAGTACTCTCTAGAGCAGGGGTGTCAAACTCATTTTCACCGGGGGCCACATAAGCCTCGTTGCCTTCAAAGGGCCGAATGTAATTTTAGGACTGTATAAATGTAACTACTCCTTAACAGTTAAGCGAGAGAGCTCGGCACTGTAGCTGGGTAAGAACAAGGTGCTGGGTGGGATAAAGCGAGGTGGAGGGTCAGATTCAGCCCGAGGGCATTGTGTTTGCCACCTGTGCTCTAAAGAGACTACAGGGTCATAAATGCCAGAATAGGTAAGTCAATCACAGAGTTCCACTGGAGCTCAGTCAAAAGCATCTAAATTAGCTTGGGGGTGGGACCGGGGCGAGGCTGGCAAGGAGAAAAGGAGGACAAATGGCGCTAGCCATTTGGGGAGGGAAGGGAGCAAGAGGAGGCAGATGGTGCCTGGGCAGAGAAAATGATGTGTAAGTAAAGGGACAGAGAACAAACGTGCCATCTGACGGGGTGGGAGTAGGGCTTGGCTTCCACAGTTTTCACATGAAATCACCTCTGCTGCCTGCTTCCCAAAGTGTATAGATGCACCTTCAACCAGTAACATCAAAGACTAGGCATCCGGGTCCTCACCTAGGAGCACAGCTGGCTCTGGTTATATTTAGGACTGTCTAAGACACATACAATTCATCCACTCCTCCGTCAGGGGTGTCCAACTCACGGCCCGCAGGCTGCATGCGGCTCAGGATGGCTAAGAACGTGGCCCAACACAAAGTCGTAAATTTACTTAAAACCTTTTTTCTGCTCATCAGTTTTTGTTAGTGTTTGTGTATTTAATGTGTGGTCCAAGACAGCTCTTCTTCCAGTGTGGCCCAGAGACGCCAAAAGGTTGGACAGCCCTGCGGTCGGTATCTTGCCCTCGGGTTCCATGGCCCTTGGGTTCCATGGCCCTTGGGTTCCATGGCCCCCGGGACTCGGACTGCATTTGTCCATCCCTCACGAAGCCGTCCTCACCTACTTGCACTGCAACGCTGTTCTGCCTTTGCGTGGGTCATGCCGAGGAGTGGCCCTGTGAAACCCACCACTGTGTTAGCTTGTGGGTTCATTCAGTGTCCCCATATAAAGCATGTAAAATTCTTCTTATAGAAGAAGAGCTGGGAAAAAACTTAATTTTCTTCCAGATTATTTCTTTTTTGAAAATAAGAATTATATACTCTGATTTAACATGCTTTCCTTTTGTCCTGCCTATTAGGAGACTTACAACCCAATTTAAACTCAATTATAGTAATTTTATTTGGCTTTCTATTTGAAAAATTTGAAATATCTTGGTTTTGGCCTTGATTTTCCCCTTACATTTTATTATTTTATTGCACGTGGCTTTATAGTTTAAGATTTACTCGAGCTACGAACCCGCCTGAAGAAAACTGCCAAAATGCATGAGTTGGCAGTCCAGAACCACACAATCATGCCACACTGGTAGCAGGTTGGCATGTCCAGAAGAAAGGAGCCTGCCTTTAACTTTGCACACCAGGGGCACTTCATTAGATGGATGACTGCAAAGTATTCTGATTCTGTCTTTTCAAAGCTGAATGCAAAAAGCGGAGACAGAAACAGTCACACAGAGAGAGGTCGAGTTATGAGTACGCAGAGCTGTTAACCCGGAGAACAATGGAAGCTCAGGAGACCTCGCGGCCACGGGGAGGGAATACCAGACCTTGCTGGTCAGCCCCCAGAGCTGCCAATGATCCCAAGCAAGGCGGCGGGTTTTCCTGAGGTCTGGTTCTTTCGACTGTTCTTCCCCCGTATTTACTTACGATGACTTTGTTAACCCAGCTAACCCGAGGGCATCTCTCCTGATGACTAAGGCTATTTTGGGCAACTCAAATTCTCTGCATAAAAAAAGGAGGGTAAATATGTGTAACACATGCCTAACGGTGGTTTATATTTGAGAATAGTCGGAAGGATGAATAAATACAAAATAGAAGGCCTGAGAGGAGTCCTATTTCTAAAATAGAGTTGTGGTTTAAAAGATTTCATGTTCCCATATGTGATTAAAAACAAAGAACAATTCATTGCCTAATCAATTTTACAGCTCAGCCATAAGAAGGTAAAAAGCTTTTGTTAAATTCCAAAATATCTTCATTTGGGCTTGTCACATGTCTTAATTTCTGTAGGGAGCACATTAGAAGTGAATGGAAGGGGGGAAAACCCTCAAAGTCACCTTTCTGTCCAATAGATAGAAAAGGGAGTGCTTCCTCTAGTAACGATAGACAACCAAGATCACCAGCATATCCACTTCTAACCAGCTCTTTCTCTTCACCTCATCCTCTTACAACCAGGCTGGCCTTCCAAATCCTATCTCCGTTTTAAACTGGGGATACCTGCTATGTGTTATTGATGTAGCCAAAGGGACACCCCACATATCCAGGCTGTTCCTCTCCGATATCAGATAGCTAGTCAGCCTGGATTTAGGTTTCAAGAGAAGAGGGCTCCCTGATGCCTGTGGCAGCCCTGAATGGAAATACATGTGTATCTGAAAGACGAGGACAAAGCAGTGTAACAGGCTGCTGTTTCACGTTGACCAGCGATGCTCTTCACTCTGGGAACTGAAGAGAACCTGAGCCTTTTTCTGTGTGATCATGATTAGAAAGAATAAAGGGTGAGCACCAAAGCCAATCGTGTCAACAGGGCAACAGAGAGGTGACACGTTAAGGCACCTCTCTCCATGCCCTGCAGTTCCACACCCACGCTCTTTGGGTCCCAGTTCAAAGTCCACAGATCAGGCAAGTGGAGTTGTAAATATTTCCATGTGCAACCCTTGCTTTTTCCAAAGACAGGCATGGCTTAGCATGTCGCTTTCTTTCTTCAGAACTTTCAGGAGCAATTATGGCCTGAGGATGGAAGGATGGCAAAGCGAAGTTTGTGCCCGTAACAAGAGTCTCACTGAAATGTTAGCAGCGACATGGGCCGGAGGGCCACAGAGTGTGGATGGTAACTTGTAGTGATAATACTCACAGTGTAAGGCAACGCTATGCTGGTTACTTGCCCGGTCGGGGATTACAAGAAAAAACAGGATCTTTCCCACCCAAAGCGAATGGAAACGACACAGGACAGGACACATCTGATACAAGAAGCAGTGGCAGGTACAACTCTAACAACCTAGGCTGCCAGGAATCTTTTCCAGGAGGTGTGTGTGCTTCTGTAACAGAAAGGTAACTTGAGACAGGGGCATGGCACTTCCCTCGTCTCTATAACAAAGCCGTAATTGTTAGCAATTGAAGAATCATCACTCCTCTCTTGGGACTCTGCCAGCTCAGCAAGAGACCACCTCAATTTTCAGATGTTATCTTTCTCAGTAGCCCATTTCAGAAATGGAGTTACCATGTTTTCTTTAAGGCAAATGAACCCTCTTTAGGTGGGTTCTTAGAAGTATCCCCCAAGCCCCCCGAAACTGAAAGCTGGTTGTTTCCTCCCCCACTCCCAACCAGGTTGTTCAGCTATGCCAGTGCTGTTTCTGAAGGCAGAAACAGTTACTAAATGAAGGAGCCCTCGGGACTGGAAAGCATGAAATTTCAATGGTTGGCAGCCAGGCGACTCTGCCATGTAGAGGGATCCGCAACCTTCTTGTGTGGCTGCAGCCAGGCTGAGGCTGGCAAAACACACACTGGCAAAACGTCACTGGTGCGACACAGCCTACGACGAAGGAAGCACTGCGCAGTTGGGTAGAACTAGGTGATACAGGCCTAACTGACTCGGATTTTTTCCTGGTTCCTTAGACTGCAAGTTAAAGCCATTCTTCCTGTGGATGTCTGTTCTAAGAACGTGCATGTTGGGTGCGGTATGGTGAAGTTGGTGTGGCCGCAGGAGAGGAGAACGAGACTGGGCAGGGAGCAAGATTTCCAGTGTGGCCAGGAGACAGACGGCAGGGGCCAGGGAGAAGTCTAGGCCAGGGCCTGATCTGGGGACTCCTTGGGAAAAGCGAGGCAGGATAGGGTAAAACAGCCCAGGACTGGCTGGTCTGATGAACTCTGGTGGGCTCTGGTGCCTGGTACCTGGCCCTGGAGGGATTTAGGGCCAGGGAAATTTTGGCTTACCTTGTGAGAGTTCTTAAGGAGGTGTTTGGGGATATAAAGTTGGGAGTTGGGTTGCTTGCATATGAAAAGGCATGCTCCTGGGCAAGCTGTTATTGTCTTTAGATATTGGCTAGCTAGCTCTGGGTGGGGCAGGCTCCCTGGGCCTGTAAGCCCCCCACCCCCCAAAAATGCCAAAGCATCAAAAATATAGACAGTATAACTGGCTCTGTGATGCACAGATGCCAAACAGACAATACAGAATCTAAGAAGAAAAAGAACAATGTATGTATTGAAACACAACACTGGCCAGGGACACGGCTCATTAGGGGTCTGAGATGGGCTGTATTCCCAGCGTCCTTCAAGGCAGCTCCCTCTATTCTTTGGTAAGGGCACCTGATGCGTTCTCAGCCTTACTCAACAAGTTGCGAACCCACTTGGAATCCTCTACTCTAACCGGACTGCCTCCCTAAACCCACATATAAAGAGCTTTAGGACTCAGTACAGCTGTTCATTTCTAACTGTGACGGAAGGGGCCTCGGCAATGGTCCCTTCTAAAACGTGGTTCCGCCTACAGTGCATTCACGTGCACTCAGGGGATGGGCCGTGGACTCCGGAAGTTCTGCCTCCTCATTTTGCAAACCACCTCATTGTCCTGCTCAAGGACAAGCAGCCCACTGCCACTGCCATCTGCCAGGCTGGTGGGTCGGCTGGTGGGTCTGCCGCTGGCACCTCCCAGCAGTTGTGCCGCACCATGGGAGGCTGGACTTCTGAGGCCCTTGGACCCAACACTGTCCTTTCAGTCCATACACAGCTGGTATGTGGGCTCACCCCTTCGGCTAATTACAAAGTGCAGCATTACCCATCTCCAACTTACATATGCGTCTCAGGCTCAGTGGGGCTGTGCTTGCAACAGAGACTTAAGTGTTGAAGGGTAGGCTCTTTCCCAAGGCTTCTCTGCTGACGACCTGTTTGGCCATGTAATGTTCTGTAAGGGATACTAATAAAACAGGTTCAAGGAAAGTGATATCACAACTCTGGCGGGTCCAAGGCCCACAGTCCTGGGAATGGATGGACATTAGTTCTTCTTGGCAGGCCACTGGTTTGGTTTGGAGCTCAATGTCACATTCATTCTTCTGGCTGCCAGTCTCCTGAAGGAAATACGGACCTTCTCGCTTCAGTTTTTCTGTATTTTATCAATTTTATCATTATCGAATAGGCTGCTTACTATCAGAATTAAAGTACCATTAGCTAAGTATTACCAATAGAACTCTGGTTGTTTTCCGTTCCTCTGGTACATTTTGGGGAATGATCAAGCCATGGATTTGGTGCTCCTTCCCTTCTCTCCTCTCATTCCTTCTTGGAAAGAGTTTAGATGGGCCAGGAAAAGATATTTGAAGCTTTCTGATCCAATGTAAATGAATCCTGTGGTGGGTAAATAATTTTCCTCCCTCTTTTGCTCTCTTGGGGTATTCTGATGAATAATGCTTCTCAAATAAGTTTATAAATATTCCCCTAGAGGTAAGAAGAGTATTAAGCTCATAGCAGGTGTGCCATTAATGCTTTGGAGTGTAGGGTAGAGCAAAGAGGAAAGGAATCATCAAAACCTTGCGGTGTCACAGAATTTTCTGGAAAATTTTGAAGGCCACAGCTGGAAACAAAATACTGAGGGCAGTGCTGGTGAAGTGTGGCTACAGCCTCACAAGATCAAGTCGGGCCAACCCTTTGTGTAGAAGCTCTTTTTTGGATGAGTGGCAGAGTGGGGTTGAGAGTTTGTTTTGTTGCCAATGATGGCATATGTTTATCTTAAATAACATAGAAAAAACATAATTTATGAATTGACCTCATCAAAAATTAAAAACTTAATTGTTATTTTAAGGACAATTAAGTTGTTCCTTTTTGTCTCCCATTATCTGAAAGTCCAATTCACAACTACCCAACTCTACTTTAAAAGCTTTCACTCATAAATAATCATGGTACTGAAATTTGACCTTTAAATATTACGCTTTTCAGTTTCTTCTGTTATATTTTACCTGTAACTCAATTATGGCTTTAGTATCTTTCTTTGATTGGCGTTGATGTCCCCATATTTTTAAACAAAAGCCTCAGTAACAGCAAGGAACTTTATTACTGCCACAGCACCACCTACTGGCATGCCATTACAGAAGCAAGACAGTTACAGCTTAATTTTGACCCACAGTTTTGGAGAGTCCTTCTGAGCTTTGGTTTTTATAAAATCCCAATTTCCTTGACATTTTGAGAAACTATCACTTCTCTTGAGACCTACTGAGTCTCTTGCTGTAGCATGAAGTCAGCAAGTTAGAATAAAAGATAGGCTCTTATTGTTACCTTAAAGTGGCCCTGACTTCACCGACTTTGATTTTCTCTGTCCTACAACTGTAGCAAGGGCTCCAGATTGTGTGGGCAAGGGTTTGGATCTGGCGAAAATAACTTGGGGAGTTTCCAAAGGTCCTGAAAAATGTAAAAAACATCCCTGCTTAACACTTTACTTGATCTTGGCTAAAAGGACGAGACGTCAACATTAAAGCTAGGTTTTAGGGCATCATCATTCTCCCAGAAGCTGCCACCCCACTTCCTACCGAACACCAAATCCGTGCTCTCTCTTTTGCTTTCTGACAGCGTAAGAGTGGGTAACCAACCCAAGTTCCTACCCCTGGGGCTCTGGGAAGAGAAGAACATTTTGGGGATGATAAAGGTTATTAGACGCTAGGGAGAGCATCTCAAGGGCTTTATTTATTTTTTTAATCTACTCCAGAGATCCACTCAGGATCTCCACCAACTGTAGGGTACAAGGTAAAAAAGACAAGCACCTGATGGTGAAAACAGCTCGTCCCACTGACAGCTGCTGGGCCAACACTTTCACTTGAAAATTAAAGTGATTTCTAGATTCTTAGGGTTTAAGCTCCACTGGGTTCACTTATATTAAAATCAGTCCCTTTCTCTTGCTGTGTCGCTGAGAGACAATGAAGTGGGCAGGCAGAGTCACACTGATGTGCTGAGAGCACAAAGCTACAGTGCATGTTACCAGGGCCCGAAATATCATACATTTAACAGGGACACCTGGCTTCTCCTTCTTGTAAACGGAACCCATCGTGGGTTTTCAAAAAGTAGTAAGGTTTCTTCCACCAACCACAGACCACTAAGAGCTTAAAACAGAAAGGGGCGTGGGGCAGGTAGAGGTGGACGCCAGGACAGGAGAGGCTTAGGCTGAAACCAAGGGGGCAGCGATGCGGCAGCTGGTGCGGCTTCAGACCCCGACAATAATGGCAGTTGACACTATCGAATCAGCACGAGAGAAATGCCAGTCACCTAATCTCTCTCTCTGCTATTTTAGTCGCCATCGCCACTTCAGAACTCGAAAAGCGCACCATGGTTATAAAGGAGGAAGGCCAATGGCTTTGGCTTTGAGCCAAAGGCCTTCACTACAGCTTCCTTCTCAACTTTCCAAATCTGCTGACTCTATACCTTCCCTTCTATAGCCTGAATATGTAGAATTTACAGCCTGAGGTAAGGAAGTCAAGGAAAAACATCCATTCACGGAGCGTTCCGGGCACTCTGCTAGGAGCTTGGCCACTCACTACCGCCTTTGATGTTCACCGTAAAAGTGTCACTGTGCCACCACCAGTGCAGAAAGACGGAGTTTTTCCAGCAGCGCACTGAGGTGAGCTACTCTGTCACTCAGGCTGCCTGAGGACAAAGTCACTCAGCTTTATGGCCCGCTTGGCCAGACATGGGAAAGGGTCAAGGGACCAGGAAGCAGACTTCTGCTATATCCATGGGCTCATTAATGACCACGTTGAACCACCGAGTTATGGCAAGTAGACGAGACAGGGGATCAATACCTTTCAAAGTCAGTTTAGAGATTCCTGTGTAGGCACAAACTTCCCGGCTCTGAGAGAGATGTATAAACTTTTTGACTTATTATGGAGTTGCTTTCCCTTTTGTAGGTTTTAAAAAAATGTTTCTAGAAACAACCTAGTCTTTTTAAGGGACACCCTTCTAAACCCCTTTTAAGTCTATGCATGGTATAGAAAAATACACAATTTGTTGTTGAAACAACGAAGTGCCAAGTGGTTATTTACTAGCTGTGTAAATAATCCAACAGGGTTTGTTACTATTATTACACTGCTGAGGTAAAACGTTTATTGAGAAGTATGGAAAATGCCTGAACCTAGAATATCACAGATGCATCAGTGTTCAAGGATCAGGAACATCACAAAAGTCATAGACCAAAAACAAATTCAAGGGGCTGTAGAGGCCAAGAGCCACAAATAGCAGGCTACCTAAACAAGGTGAGAAGAATAAAGTGCTTATCTGAAGTAGAAGAGGGGGAAAAGGTAGATATTAGAATCCAGGGAAAGGACTTCTGGTCAAGATGGTGGCACAGGCAGATACAACTCACCTCCTCACAAAACCACATCAAAATTGCAACTAAATTATAGACCAACCATCACTCAAAACCAGCAGAAATTGAGTTGAATGGGAGTTTGATAACTACGGAATTAAAGAAACCACGTCCATTCAGACTGGTAGGAGGGGCGGAGATGTGGAATGGGCTGGTCACACATACATGTGTGGTGGATAAAAACTCGGGCGGGTTATCTCGGGAGCAAGGCATCCCAGCCCCACACCAGGTCCCTCAGCCCTGGGTTCCAGTGCCAGGAAGATAAATCCCTACAACTTCTGGCCACAAAAACCAGCAGGGATTGAGTCAGTGGAAGAAACTGCCACAGTCCCAAGCAGTTCCTCTTAAAGAACCCACACATGAACTTACTCAGACTCACTCCCTCTGAGCTCCAGTACCAGGGCAGCAGCTTGAAAGGCACCAGTGGCATACAGGGAGGGACTGAAGTGTCTGGCATCAAGGCGAGAGCTGGGAGCAGCTTTCTTCCAGTCAGAAGGGCAGGCAGAGCCACAGAGCCAGCACAAGGGTGCCATATCTGAGACTCCCTCAACCTGGCTAACACTGTTTGTCCTTCCCTGGAGAATCCCTGAGGCTCTGTCCCGCCCAGCTTACGACTGTTAACAGTAGCTTTTCCATATGAATGGCTGGTCTTGGCTCATGCTTCAAAACTTCTTAAATCCTTTTAAATAAGCAACAGCTGGCCTCCCAGGCACAGCACTAGCAGCAGCCAGCCTAGATTCACAGCTTGGCTTTGCCTGGGAATCTCCAAGCCCAGCACAAGTAGCAGCCATCTCAGACTGCTCATCATCTCAGGCAGGGTGACCCTGGGCAAAACACAGGAGGGGGCTGGCCTTGGCCTGCACCACCACCCTGCCCCCGCAAAGCTGATCCTCCACAGAGGGCAGAGGTCCGTGGTCAGCGGTCACTGCCAATCTTTACAACTGACTGGCTTGGGTAAATCGCTTCCACTGACCTGCCAACAGCAACCAAGGCTCAACTACAAGAGGGCATACTCAGTCTACTTGAAGGACACACCTCGAGTACCCAGCTTGGGTGACAGGGGAGGCTGTGCTGCTGGACCCTACAGGACCAAGACAGGGAGTCATAGCAGCTCTACCTAATACATAGAAACAAACACAGGGAGGCTGCCAAAATGAGAAGACAAAGAAACATGTTCCAAATGAAAGAACAGATCAAAGCTCCAGAAAAAAATAAACAAAATGGAGACAAGCAATCTAACAGATGCAGAGTTCAAAACATTGGTTAAAAGGATGCTCAAGGAATTTAGTGAGGACCTCAACAACATAAAAAAGATCCAGTCAGAATCGAAGGATACACCAATTAAAGAACAATTTACAGGGAGACAACAGTAGAGTGAATGAAGCCAAGATTCAAATCAATGATTTGGAACATAAGAAAGCAAAAAGCAACCAATCAGAACAAGAAGAAAAAAGAATCCAAAAAAATAAGCAGCATCTGGGACAACTTCAAGAGGTCCAACATTCACATCATAGAGGTGTCAAAAGGAGAAGAGAAAGAACAAGAAATTGGGAAATCTATTTGAAAAAACAATGAAAGAAAACTTCCCTAATTTGGTGAAGGAAATAGACATGCAAGTCCAGGAAGCACAGAGAGTCCCAAACTAGATGGATGCAAAGAGACCTGCTCTAAGACACATCATAATTAAAATGCCAAAGGTTAAAGATAAAGAGAGAATCTTAAAAGCAGCAAGAGAAAAGCAGTTAGTTACTGACAGGGGAGTTCCCATAAGACTATCAACTGATTTCTTGAAAGAAACTCTGCAGGCTAGCAGGGATTGGTAAGAAATATTCAGTCATGAAAAGCAGGAACCTACAGCCAAGACTGCTCTACCCAGCAAAGCTGTCATTTAGAATGGAAGGGCACATAAGGAGCTTCCCAGACAAGAAAAAAACTACAGGAGTTCATTATCACCAAACCATTATTACATAAAATGTTAAAGGGACTAATTTAAGGAAAAAAAAGATGAAAACTATGAACAATAAAATGGCAAAAAATACATATCTGTCAACAATTTAATCTAAAAAACAGACTAAGCAAACAAGAAGAGAGACAGAATCATGGACATGGAGTTTTGATAGTTGCCAGATGGGAGGGGGTGTGGAGGAATGGGTGATGAGGTGAGGGGATTAAGTAGTACAAATAGGTAGTTACAGAATAGCCATGGGGGTGTAAAGTAAAGAACAGAGAATGGAGTAGCCAAAGAACTTATATGCTTACAACCCATGGACATGAACAGTGGTGTGGGGACTGCCTGAGAGAATGGGAGAGGGGGGCAAAGGGGGACAAATTGGGACAACTGTAATAGTATAATCAATAAAATATAGCCCTGGCTGGCATAGCTCAGTGGCTTGAGCATGGGCCTGCAAACCAAAGGATTGGTGGTTCTATTCCCAGTCAGGGCACGTGCCTGGGTTGCGGGCCAGGTCCCCAGTAGGGGGCACACGAGAGGCAACCACACACTGATGTTTCTCTACCTCTCCCCTTCCCTTCTCCTCTCTCTAAAAATAAATAAAATCTTTAAAAATAACAATACAGTATAATAAAAAATAAAATGTAAAAAAAATCCTATTACAAATTAAAAAAAAAAGAATCCAGGGAGAAGTGTAACTTTTCTTTGCTCTGTGGTTTTACGCTAATAACCAAATTCAGTACGAACACTACAAAATCTTCTAAGTAACTTCAACAGTCAGTAAGTATCAATTCATGATCAAGATACTGAAAGTCTGACCCACCTGGCCCCTCAAGTTCCTAACTTCCTCAGCCAGAGGGCATGCAAAGAGTTCAGTTCAGTATTTATCCATTAGACACGCAAATGAAAGAGGCCAGGTTCCTGGGCCTCCTATTGCCCCTGGCCCAGGATGGTTATGAATGGGGCTCAACACAAAATTGTAAATTTACTTGAAACATAATGGCATTTTTTTTTTGTGATTATGTGTTACAATGTATTTAATGTGTGGCCCAGAGACTCCAAAAGGTTGGACACCCCTGTCTGGGCTGTAAACTTTGCTGGCTTCAGCAAAACTGAGGTGCTGAAGGGGCTCTAACAGCCACATCAAATGGATGTCCTCCCAACTAGGTCATAATTCTCTTATCCACCCACTTCTCAGTCTCTAACAGTTCCAGGTAGAAAAGCTATTTCTTTAAAAGGAATTATCATGTTCTGGTAATTCTTTTTTTTTTTTTTTTTTTTGAGGTGTGGGGGATAGAGGGATAAGTTGATACCCATCAAGTATTTCTTGAATTCAGGTTCTAAGATTTTAAGGTGCAGAATAAAATCTTTATAGCTTTATATTATTACCTTATCTGGGTGTAGTTATGGAACCTTTCTCTATATATTGCTTCATTTAAACCTCATAGTAAGCCTATGAGATATATGTAATTATCTCCATGATACAGTCAAAGAAACCAGGCTTCCTGGAGGTTTTATCACCATTTCAAGGTGTATTAAGTCGGCCCGCCGACCTGCCTCCCCTGCACACACTCCTTGATGGCGCCCTACTGCTCTCAGAACCCAGCTCCTCGCACAGCTCGTAAACTGGCCCTGCCACCTGCCTTTTCTCTTGCCACTCCCTGCTCGTGCCCTAGTGCCCTGCCGCACTGACACACGAGGGCTTCCAGAACACAGCCTTTGCACATGTCCTTCCCTCCTTCCACTCCACACCACCCCCTCCTTCCTGGCTGACTTGTTCAGATTCAAACCTCAGCTTTAGATGTTTCTTCCTCTAACAAGCCATCCAAATCCCTAAAGGGCCTGGACCAGGCTGCTTGGGTTCGAATACAGCCCCACCACTTACTAGCTGTGAAATTTTAGACATGTTTCATAATCTGTCTGTGCCTTTATTTCTTCTGCTATAAAATGCAGAATATGGTTCCTGTATTATATGCCTGCCTTGTGAACAAATGAGTTATTACATATAAGGCGATTGCGACTGTGCCTGACACGCAGCGCGTGCTCAGCCAGCATGGTCTGCCATGATTCTGCTCGTCCTCAGCGCCTACTGCTCCCCGCTGATGTTTCCCCTGCACCCCAAGCCTGTAAGCTCCCCAACAGCAGTGACCGTCTCGTTCGCCATGTACATATCCCTGTGCCAGAATGTTACTTCTTCCATAGCAGGTGATCAATGGTAAATATCTGAGTTGAATTTAAGTGATTTTCTCTCAATTTTCCGGTTATGTATTAGTGTGTTTTTAAGAATTAGCACCGTCTGTGGGCCAGCGCCAGGGCCAGAACTTTATTTAGGTTCTACACGGACGGGCTCTGGGCCCTCAGGGCCTGCCTGGTGAGAGACCGCGCTGCTGGTGCGATGGGGCTGAGGTCCGAGGACGGAGCTCCGGCTCTGCATCCAGCTATGGCCTCCTCTAGGCCCCTCACCTGGCTAAGCCTCAGCTTCCTCGTCTGGGGTGAGGGGACAAGAGGATCCAACCTACAGGGCTGTTGTGAAGACCAGTGAGGGATACTACGGGTGGAAATACTATGAAAACAGTGCAACGTCAGTCCAACGCAGGCATGTTATTACTAAATGCTGCAAATCTGATAGGATCCTATCAGACCGGGAAGTCCCATCCACCCCGAATTATCCAGAAAACCATTCAATCCTAAACTGTCAATATCATTTTAAAGAATGTAACAAAAATGCCCATTTTTGCTACAACGCAGCAAAAGCCTGAAAGCCGGATGCTTCGTGGTTTGAACTGGTGCTCTCTTTGGAAGCAGAAGAGAGAACACGCCAAGCCCAGCACCCTCCCTCACAGGCAGGACGGCCGCTGTGCCCACTCACCTGAGGAGCTGGCGATGGGTGCAAATGCTGCAGAGTTAAGGATGCTCTGGAGTCCGTTCGGCTGCCCTTCCGTGGTTGACCCTCTGAAACACAAGCAGCTTGGTTAGACATGTAGATGGAAAGGCAAGGTCAAGTACAGGCCCTCCGATGGCTCTGCTTCTGGCTGCTGGTGTTCCCTCTCATGTGGCTCATTCTCCTGCTTCTTTCAAGACTTTGATGAAATGTCATCTCACCAGGGAGGCCTTCTATGACCAACCTGTCCCCTTCCTCGGAAATAACACACAGTTTAAAGGGCATTGTCCATCTCTCCCCACTGGAATGCAACTTCAACAAAGCCCAGGCTTTGATCACGGCTACGTCTGTAGTACCTAGAACAGTGTCTGGCACCTATGAAGCACACAATGAACACTTGTTTATTGAATGGATAGAAAAAGTTACCAGTACTGACTTGGATAAATCGTAAGTAAACAAAGACATTAAAAAAAAGCCAAGTTGCATGTAGAGCTGTGGTTCTCAAGGAGGGATTCTGCTGCCTCATCCCACCCCGGCATAAGGGCCATTCAGCAACACTGAGACACCGGTGGCTGTCACAACTGCATGGGCTTCTGGCATCTAATGGGGAGAGGCCAAGAGTGGCACTAAACATCTCCTTCGGGGCACTGGAAAGTGCCCTCACACCAAGAATTATCTAGCCCGAGATGTCAACAGTGCTGAGGCTCAGAAACATTATACAGGGGCACCTGCCCTCACGCCAACTTTGACAAAAGACAGGACAGTGTGCATTGGAGTCCCCAGCCATGTCTGAAAAATTCTATGACTAGCTCGATGCCCTATAGATCATGTCAGGTCTCCCTGTAATTCTTTCACGGCATTACCAAAATTGTAATTGTGAAATTGGGTGACTGGTTGCATTACATCTATTACCCTGGCTAGAATGTAAGTTCCATAAAAACAGAGATTGTATCAGTCTTACACACAGTTGTAGCCATATTACATCCTGCATACATTTGGTATTTAATAATTACTTTTTGAAATAACCTGACCCCGTATCCCCCATAAATAAACTTACTTGTTGGGTTCGTCTACCTTGATTTTAGTTGATGTGTAAGAAGTTTACATGGGAGAGTGAAGTTTTTATATGCTTAGTTCTTTTTTTTTTTTTTTTTTAAAGATTTTTATTTATTTATCTTTAGAGGGGAAGGGTAGGAGAAAGGGAGAGGGAGAGAAACATCAATGTGCAGTTGCCTCTTGTATGTCCCCTGCCGGGAACTGGCCTGCAACCCAGGCATGTGCCCTGACTGGGAATCGAACCGCGATCCTCTGGTTCGCAGGCCCGCGCTCAATCCACTGAGCTACACCAGCCAGGTTTATATGCTTAGTTCTTTATTCGTTCAGCAGCATCCAATCTAACCCTCAGCACCCCTCTCTTCCACACTACTCTTCCATTTATGCGTTCACGCACATACTATTTATTAAGCATTCCCTGTGCTTGGTGCTAGTGAGGAGGTAGACATTAAACAAATACATACAATACAAACTGCATGATAAATGTTAAGGAAGCAAGGTACAAGGAGCTATGAGAATGAAACAGGGGGCCAGATTTAGATGGTGAGGAGAGTGGTCAAGGATGATCTTTCCGAGGAAACCCTATTTTAGCAGTCATGGAGTTGTGAAAGGTA
Source organism: Glossophaga mutica (assembly GCA_039655065.1). Lineage (NCBI taxonomy): Eukaryota > Metazoa > Chordata > Mammalia > Chiroptera > Phyllostomidae > Glossophaga > Glossophaga mutica. The sequence continues at coordinate 21,194,246 of CM077303.1, forward strand.
GGCATCAGCCAGGAATAGAGCTTGTCACAGAGAGGTCTCATAGATAATGATCCTGAGGCAGCAAGGGGCTCAGAATGTGCCAGGGTAAAGGCGTAGGCAGACGAGCAGCGTTTGACAAACTTGTTCATCATGCAGCTTCCAGGCCCTTTGGTCAGAGCTTCCAATCAGCGAGTCTGGGATAGAGCCTGGGAACTTGGGCTTTTTACAGCCCCCAGGGAAGTCAGGGAAACACTGGCTGGTGGGCAAAGAGGAAGGTGGCATGAGTGCCACCTGGAGAGTCTGGCAGAAGCTCAGGTGCCCAGGTGGTCCCTACCGTACTGAGGGAGACATGCACCTTGAGAACAGACCCCAGCAGCTATGCAGGAATCCCATGTCTTACACTCCACCCCTGCCCGGCCCCACAGCACCAAGCTGCGGTTTGGTCACCACATACCTTCTTTCCACTGTCATTTTGAGGACGCCCCAGAGGCAAAGAAGAGAGAAAGGAGCACAGGGCTTCTCCCCTTTCCCACAGCTTCGCCCTTGGTTACCTATATCTGGGATGTTTATGCATTTTATCTCAGCTCCTTATGGGTTGCCCCCACCCCAAAGAAACACCTAGAGCACCCATAGGCTGATGTTTGTTCTTCCAGGCCCAAGTGAAAAAGGAAAAGTTCTGGAGGGCCTAGGATGAGATCTTTCTTTTATAGAAGTTAAAAGCCCTTGGGTCTATTTGCCTGTGTTAGGAGAAACTGGGCCAAAAAAAAGAAGGCAACAGGGATGGGAGTGGGGACTGGGGTCAGTCTCGGTTTCACAGGGAAACCCTGACTGTCGCAGTAAGAAGGGAAGCAGGAGGTGGAATTCTGGCGTCAGGAGAAGAAACGAAGGCCACGCCCGACAAGATCCAGAGGACGTTAGACCTAGTGAGTTCTGGGCGCCCGAACTCTCTGACCTTCTCCCTCCTCTCCATGGAACTGCCTCCCGATGCTCGCCCTCATTTTCTCCTGTTTTCTCAGGGGAAACCTCCTGGCCCTCTGTCCTCTCTGTGCCCAGTTCCACTCACTCCTCCGTCAGCTCTCATCACAGGCCTTGGGAGCCAGCCCTGACTCATCTGAACAACGTGTCTAACGACTCCACTGTTCTAGCACAGGGTCCCCTTTCCAGAGCCTTCCAAGAGGAAAGGCTGAGTGAATTTTTCCGTGACAACACTGGCACACAAAATAGTGTGGGTCTGTGTCATCACTGTCCCACGCACACTGTGGGTAAATATGCTTTTGTTGTGATAGCATTGTCTCCTCAGGAAAATGCATTCCAACTTCTGCAATGAGAACTTCTGCGATCCAGCTTGTCCGGAGCCTGTGCGCTAACTTGCACTCACTGATCTGCCCCTGCAAGGGTTCTCGGCTGCCTTCCTGGGGACACCTGCGTTACAGGAAGACATGCATGTGTTTCCTTGGCTGTCTCTAAGTCAGTTACTATGTCTTAACATCAGGGTAAAAGGACCTAAGTCAGGGCTGTCGAGGATTAAATGAGATGGTGGATGAAAAGCACATCTTAGCACAGTGTCGGATATTATATTAATTTATATTACGTTAGTAATTATTAATTGCTAAATAAACAATTATTAGTATTGTTATCTTTACTTAGGAATACTGACAACCTTTGCATTCACCATAAGTTTACCACACGCAGAAATACTAAATTGGATGACTCATGGACGCTAACTCAGTTTGGACCATTAGAGCTAAACTGTAGAAGAATGAGCACAAGACATTCAGAAATGGAATGTTAATGGCAATTTGCTATTAAGGTAAAAAGATAATTGATTGGCAATCTAAGAGACAAAATTGCCGAGTCACAATTATTCTTAAGATTCCCTAGGAAGAAAGGTCTCATCTGAGATGGACAATCTCCTAATAAGTTCAACACACGCATTTTTTTTCCTGCCAGCATCAGAATGAATCACTGTTGCTTCACTTGTGCACCAGATGAGGTAGCTGGCTTGTAGCAAGAGGCCATGCTGTGAAATGCATCTCTGAGCAGGAGAGTAACACAGAGCACAGTGGGCTGCTCTTCCCACGAGACAGGCTCATGGGAAATGAGACTGATGGGAGGAACAGCGCATCTCCTATCTTATCCTGAGTGCAATATCAAATGGAATCAGCCACTTTATTGAAATTGTACTTTCTCTTTTTCTCTGAATAGCTGAATGTGCAAAGTTAAATGTGTGTCTGATGCAGTTCCATGACCTGCTGTTTTCTGATCACAGTACATATGGAATATGAAGAGGTGGCTGATGCTGAACTCAGAAAAACTGCAGGTATGAAAATATTGGAGTTTTACAGGGAGAAATACTGAAAAGATGGGACAAGGAAGGTACCATTGCCCAGGATGGTGAGCTTAGTTAGAGCACCATTCCGATCAGTGCATATATAAGAATCAGTCAATGGAAGTCAATGACTTCCAGCCAAGATGGAGGCATAGGTAAATATGCTTTGCTTCCTTGCACAACCAAAAGAAGAACAACAACAGATTTTAAAACAAACAAAAAAAAAAACAACTAGAACTGACAGAAAAATCGAACTGTATGGAAGTCCAACAACCAAGGAGTTAAAGAGGAAACATTCATCCAGACCCGTAGGAGGGGTGGAGGCAGGCAGCTGGGGCTGAGAGGACTTGAGCAGCAAGGTGACAGACTGGGTGGGCAAGGCAGCAGCTGGTGGACCAGGCAGTCCCACATTTGTGTGTGGACAAACCAGGAGGAACAACTGGGGAGCAAGACAGACTGCACAACCCAGGGTTCCAATGCAGGGAAATAAAACCTCAAAACCTCTCACTATAAAAACCTGTGGGGGTTGTGGTGGTGGGAGAAACTCCCAGCCTCACAAGAGAGTCTGCTGGAGAGACCCACAATGTCCTAAAATGCACACAAAACCACCCACCTGGGACTCAGCATCAGAAGGGCCCAATTTGCTTGTGGGTAGAAGAGGAAGTAACTGAAAGCTGGCAGAGAGCTGAGCAAGCGCCACTGTTCCCTCTTGGACCCCTCCACCACATACCAAGGAGCAATGCAGTGTTGTGAGTTGCCCTGCCCTGGTGAATACCTAAGGCTCCACCACTTACTATGTAACAGGTGCGCTGAGACAAAGAAATATGGCCCAAATGAAAGAACAGACCAAAACTCCAGAAAAAGAACTAAGTGACAAGGAGATAGCCAACCTATCAGATGCAGAGCTCAAAACACTGGTAATCAGGATGCTCACGGAAGTGGTTGAGTATGGTCACAAAATGGAGGAAAAAGTGAAGGCTATGCAAAGTGAAATAAAGGAAAATGCACAGAGAACCAACAGTGAAGGAAACTGGGACTCAAATCAATGGTCTGGAACAGAAGGAAGAAATAAACATTCAACCAGAACAGAATGAAGAAACAAGAATTAAACACACACACACACACACACACACACACACACACACAAAACAAGGAGAGGCTTAGGAATCTCTGCGACAACTTTAAATGTTCCTACATCTGAATCATAGGGGTGCCAGAAGGAGAAGAGGAAGAACAAGAAATTGGAAACTTATTTGAAAAAAATAATGAAGGAAAACATTCCCAAACTGGCGAAGAAAATAAGACTTCCAGGAAATCCAGGAAGCTCAGAAAGTCCCAAAGAAATTGGACCCAAGGAGGAACACACCAAGATACATCATAATTAAATTACTCAAGGTTAAAGATAAGGAGAGAACCTTAAAAGCAGCAAGAGGAAAGGAGACAGTTACCTACAAAGGAGTACCCATAAGATTGTCAGCTGATTTCTCAGAAAAGACTTTAGAGGCAAGAAGGTGCTGGAAAGAAGTATTTGAAGTCTTGAAAGGCAAGGACCTACATCTAAGATTGCTCTATCCAGCAAAGCTTTCATTTAGAATGGAAGGGTAGATAAAGTGCTTCCCAGATAAGGTCAGGCTGAAGGAGTTCATCATCATCAAGCCCTTATTACATTATATGGAATGTTAAAGGGACTTATCTAAGAAAAAGAAGATCAAAACTATGAACAGTAAAATGACAACAAACTCAGAACTATCAACAACTGAGCCTAAAAAAACAAAAACAAACTAAGCAAACAACGAGAATAGGAACAGAATCACAGAAATGGAGATCACATGGAAGGTTATCAGTGGGGAAGGGGAGGGGAGTTTAATGGGGGAAAAGGTACAGGGAATAAGCATAAATGGTAGGTACAAAATAGGCAAGGGGAGGTTAAGAATATTATAAGAAATGGAGAAGCCAAAAAACTTATGTGTATGACCTATGGACATGAACTCAGGGTGGGGGGTGCAGGGTAGAGGAGGGATAAAGGGGAGGAAGAAATTGGGACAACTATAACAACATAATAAAATATATTTAAAAAAGAATCAATCAGTGATTCCAAGTGGAACAACAAACTGATGTTTCTCTCTCCCTAAAATCAATAAATTTTTTTAAAAAAGAAAGGAAAGTACCATTAACTTTATATCATATGAACCCTATCTGTGAGCACTAGATGTGACCATCTGGTCCTATAAGTGGTCCTTAACTGCTCTTCATGGAAGTGGTACACATTCTAGATGGAAAAGTGTTAGATGTAGCCAAAGGTTGAGTCTGAGGCTCAGTACAATCTCAGCTGTGGTATTGGGCTTAGTTTATCTACAGAGAAGAGTCTGAATTTCTGTCTGTAACTGTCAAAAGCTGCTGAAGGACAGGCTTCCTCATTAAGGGAACCACTTAAAAACAGAGATAAGAAATGTAGCCATGCATAGTGGCAACAAAGAATTAGAATTCCATTAATAGTAACATGCTCTTTTCAACTAGGCAGTCTCTTTTTCTTGGAGTATGTTCATAGCTAGTACCTGAAGACTTTCCTTAAATATTAACCTAACCCAGCATTCGATTCACTTGCTCCTGTCTACTTCCCCTGCCCTCCCATTTTTCTGAACTCCAAGGAACAGCTGGACGCAGGCACTGTTCCTACTCTGAGTAAGGGGCAACAGCTCTTCCAGGCCTTTCAAAGAAACTGTTCATAAATACATTGCAAACAAATAATCTCTATAAGGTGAAATGTTGCCTGCATTTACCATTTTGAAAGATTTCTTTCAGGGCAAGTCTCAAAATAGGGAGCACAAGCCGACCACGTGGCTGGCTAGGAACCCCACTGGCATCCAGACCAGACCACACCGTGGGGCCAGCCTGCGCAGCACACCATCCGTGCCCGTCTAGGAGGGTTCGTGTGAGCAAGATCCCTGTTATCCATTTTGCCGGCAAGACTTCTTTCTGACATGCTTCTTTGGTGAGCCTTTAGTTCCTTTATTTGTGGTTTCCCCTGTTCTCCCCTACCCCCCAACTATTTTGATCAGTGGAAACTTTTCTGAAAGTGATATCCTTTCTTTAAGATCTGTTTTGTTCATTACTTCACAAGGCTGACTGTGGTTTGGTGCTACATTGTTTCTCTCCGGGTTCTTTTCAAGGCTCCCCACATCTCTAACACAGGGGTACCAGTTTTCTATTTCAGTGGTTTAGTAGAAGTTGATCTTGGATTCATGCCACCACATCAGGGATGACCTTTCTGTAGGAGGAAGGACCCACAAAAGGAAAACACTCAAGGTTTTACGGGGCGAGTAGGGCTGGAAATGCTGACCTCGCCAGGGCTGTGGCAGAGACATGGTGGCACCTGTGAAGGTCCTGAAAAGAATCACCCCCAAACTACATCGTTTTTATAAAATACCAGTACAACCAGCCTCCTTCAATTCCCAAGGGAGGGAAGAAATCCCAAAACACAAGTAAGAGAACACGGACTTTCCCTGGTAAACATCTGCTCGCAGATTAAGGATGTTGCAACTTTCCTTACAATCCACCGACAGGCACGCAGGTGCGGGAGTACGTGCGCCCCCTCCCCATCTATCAGTCCAGGGGTTATACACACGTTCCAGCAACAGAACCTACTATGCTGATCCTCAGCAAATAACGACGAGAACATTATTAACCTGGGTCTGCTTCTAAACTCAATTCAAGAAACATTCAGTGAAGCCAACTTTTGTGGAGCAGTGGTGTGTAGGGCTCCGTTTTATAAATGTCCTGCACGTCATCTAGTCCACTATAGGTCATATTCCTTTTCATTCCTGAGGTTAGTTATGCGGGCCTTGTCTCTTTTCTGTTATGGCTTCCGGTGGCGATCCTCTCTGCTGTGGCGCCAGCTGCACGCGCCCCTTCGCCAGCACTGAGTGAGCACCACGGGCCAGACGCGTGCGAGGTGCGGCACTCTCACGTTCTCCCACGTGCTGGTCTGTGTTTTTGTTTTACTTCCACTGCTGTCCTGTTGTCCCTTTTGTTTAGCTTTTCAACTTAAACAATTCGCTCACTTATTTTCAGTCCTTGTCTATTCAATAAACACATCGAAGGTTGCCTTTGTGTGCAGCTTTGGCTCTCCCGCGGATTTATGCGGCACTTTCGTAGCCACGCAGTTCTGTATTTCATTATGGCTACTTCTTTCACACAGGAGCATATGTTCTGTATTTTTTTAATTTCCAAACAGCCTTTTTAAAACACCTTTGTATTATTTCCAATGTCTGTGTATTTATTGTAGTTAAAAAGTGTGAACTATTTGATACTGGTTTTTTGAAGTGTATGGAGCCTTCATACATGACACGCAGTGTGTGCTGAGTTTTTGTAAATGTTCCACATGCACCTGAAGAGGATGGATATTCTCCCTTTTGGATGCAGGGAACCGTGCACAGCTATTAATGTTTTTCAGGCTGTGAATCGCGACTCATAAGGGCATTGTAAAATTCAGAGGACAAGCAGCATTTGAAAAACAACATGGAATAGTATCTTGCAAACCTTCTGTTTCATATACATACAGATTATTTCACTGGGTTGCACAGAAAATGTATTTTTAAAATTATAAGTGGTGGTCAAATAAGACTAAAAGTCACTTATTAAGGGAAATTGTTAATTCTGCATTTCAAATATTCAAAATCCTCAGAAATTTTTGACTTACACTAATAGAAGTATATTTAAGTAAATCATCCTCTATAATAATTTGCCAATTTTTCCTTATAATTTTGTCATCTTTTGACTTATACATTTTAAGCTTATAATGATAGATGCATATTAGTGATTTTCTTTATTTCTACTAATGCTTTTTGCTTGATTCTATTCCATCTATTGTTCTACTAGTTTTCCTTCTAATTAGTATTGCATGATTTGTCTTTTTCCAATTCTTCATCAGTCTGAGATTCTACTTTAGATGTTTCTTTACAGCAGCCTGTAACTGAACATTTAAATAAATGCAATTTGATAATCTTTTAATAGAAGAGTATAACCTGTTAAAACTTATGCTTCCTCATATAGTTGGAATTACTTTTATTATCTTAGTTTTTGTTTTCCATTTACCATCCTTTTCCTTTGCTTACCTCCACCCCAGACTTCCCTGCCTTCCACTGGATCTGTAAAGTTTCTGCATTCCCTTCTCTCCCCCACTCTGTTGGTTTGAAAGCTACAGACTGTGTATCGATCATTTAGCTCCTGTTTTCCTAAGCAAGGGTGAAGCCATTCAGTATTTCTGTCTTGCCCTTAAACTTGACAGAGACCTACAATACCCTCGCTATCCACTGACTATTCTTGTCCCTGAACTTCGGGGTTGTTGTCTTAAATGTGCTTTATCTTTTTAAAGCAGACCAACAATTATCTTTACAGTCACTAGTACTCATCGCCATTTTATAAAACTGCTGTACTTCATTGTTGCACGTTGTCCGGGACTTCTGTGTTCTTTCATCCTACAGTCTTTGCCAGTTCTTTCACTGAAGGCCATGGGTTGTATGCTCTTAGACTTTAAATGTTTCGAATTATTTTTATTTTGCCTTCTCTCCCAAATGACAGTTTAGCTATGTATGAAATTCTAGACTGAAAGTTACTTTACTTAACACTTTGAAGCTATTGCTCTTGTCTTCCGCCCCTGTCGCTGCTGGAGAGAGTGCTGGTATTCTGTGTCCTGCGTAGTTCAAGGGAATTTTCTCTCAGGTGAGGTTTCCCTTTATGCTCAATGTTCTGCAGATTCACTATGATGTATCTAGAGGTGCATTTATTTTGGTACCTGGAATGACATTTTTAGCTGAGGACTCATGTCTTTGATTCTAGAAAATTCTCAGTTAACACTTTCTGAAGTATGGCTTGTTCACCTGTCCCTTGTGTCTCTCTGATCTTCCTATCAGCCACATGTCATGTCCCACAGACATGCCTACCTGGCACAGAATCCAACACATCTGACCATTAAGAAATATTAATTTCATCTGTAAGGAATTCATGTTCTAGTTGTTGATTTTGTTGGCAACCTTTCTTAGTATGACATGTAGTCCAGGGTTTTGGAATTTGGGTTTGCAGGCTCATTTTGAATAGGAAGCATTTCCTCCTTGTCTCTCTGCTTGCTCACCCCTCCCTATCTGAAGATTTTGTAGTTGTCCCCACCCAGGCCCTTGAACCCCAGTCCAGACCAGACTATACAGTGGTTGTGTTGGTGGCCTTGCCTCAGTGGTATTTGGAAACCCAGATGAGCTCTGAGACATGAACAGCTGCAAAGGCATGTGCTTACTGCCTGGCTCTGGAGGCGTATAGTCTCCTGTGAAGAGGTCCATGCCAGTTTTATCAGCCTCCCACTAGCAGGGCCCACTGCATTCTTTTTAGCTTAGGGCTTTTTTTTGACCTTGGCACTACTGACATTTTATATTGGATAATTCTTTGTTGAGAGGACCTGTGCTGTGCTTTGCAGGTTGTTTAGCATTATTTCTAGAATCTACTCATTAGATGCCAATAGCAACCCCCGACCCTCAGCTTCCCTGTTATGAAAACCAAAAATGACTCCAGACATCGCCAACATCATCTCCTGCTGAAAAATCATTTTTAAATTTTCAATTAAGGAGCCTGGTTTTAGTCTCTCCTCTCGGGTAGGGCACTCTCGGGCCCCAGTCTGCCACCGGGGCTGCTGCTGCCTGCTTCCAAAGTAGGGTTCAGAAAGCTTACCTATCCTCCAGCCCCCTTTGCTGTAGCCTCTTTCACCGATTCTCATTTATTTCTGCACATTTTGAGGCCAAAGGAGAAGTTTCCCTTGTTTTGAAGCTCAGCTATGTCCTTTTGGTTTTCTTCCTTAAACTTTTTATCTCTCACTGCTATGTGTTTAAAACCGAGGGAGAATATTAAGTGTGAACTTATGGAGCCAACTTGACTGGAAGTCAGTAGGTCCAAATCTAATCTTTTGTTTTGTTTGAAACTAAGCCTTTGCCTTCAATAGTCATCAGAGTTATTAGTGTTCAGGAAATCAGAATGTGTGTGAATTTCCATAGCCTTGCTAGCTGGAGCCCAGTCACGCTTATGAATATCATCTTACTAACAACAAAAATGTGATTTCTTTTAATACGAAACAACAGCAGCAGCAGCAGCAGCAATTACAACGGCACCAACCAGTGTGCATGGGCACTTAACGTATGTCAGGGAAATACATGATCTCATTTAATCCTAAGAACAACCCCGAAGTGTAGGTAATCTCTTACAGGTAATAGAACAGAAGCTTAGAGGTAGCCCTAAATGACAGTTCACTAAGTGAAGACACCAGGATTCAAATCTAATTGGAAATCTTGGGCTGTTAGCAATTGTTTTCTACCGCCTCTTACAACACTCCACATAGGATAAATGATCAATGATAGTTGTTATTCAGCGATCCTTGATGCAAAAAACGATGTCACTACCACCAGCACCATTTCCTGAGAATCTATCATGAATATAAGCTATATCAGGAGCTGGGCCTGAACTTATCTCCTTTCTCAAAAATAAACTTAGTAAAAGCAGGACTCATGTATGTTTTGTCCACTGGTGTCATCGCCAACATCCAGAGCAATGCATAGCATAGTGGGCATTTTCTATGCGATAAAATGGTGAAGACAAGGTATATGTCCCTAAGAAATTTATAGGAAGCAGAACACATACAAAGAAAAAATGAGACAAGGCGGTAGATGGTAGAGTCAGCTGAAAAACTAAGGATGAGGCAGTTAAAGCTGCATCAAGGTGATAAATTAAAACCTGATCTTGAATAAAGGGCAGGACTTAGACTCAAGAGGCTACAAGTACTCCGTACAGAGGGGATGGCGTGAGCGTGACGGAACAACAGTGAAGGAGGCGTGCAAGGGGGGAGTCGAGCACCGGGAAGGACGGAGACAGGAATAGAGGACAAGCTGCAGAAGGCTTTCATGTCCGAGTATGGACTCAACTTGATCCTGCAGGGACTCGAAAGTCTCCATATATTTCAGAAGAAAGGTTCAAAAAACGATTGGAGAGACAATATTTTAAAATTGCTTCCTAGGCTTACCCACGTACCCTACTTCTTTGAGAACCAATTTGGATAGTTTAAATTTTTTTGCCTTGTTCTACTTGGTTTCCTTGTTATTCAAGAACCAATTTTGATAGGTTTTCCCCCCAAAATTCGGTAGCATACAATTGCACAAAATATTCTCAAATTTTTCAATCTCCTCTACGACTACTTTTTAAAACCTTTCTATTTTAATTATCTTATTTTTCTGGCAGAGTTACGTTTATTTTCTTCGTCCTTGGTCCCACGCTAAATTGTGTGTTGAACTTAACTAATTTTATTGCTTGCTTTTCACTGTTACGTTTCTCCTTGATTTCATTAGATCTGTTTTTCTTAGCCTTTTTTTTTTAATTGACCCTTTTTTAACTTCAAGAGACAAAAGCTTAGGTCAGGTATGACAAATAGATCACGTGCACCTTCGCCAGTCCCAGCACCTTCCCTGCCTGCGGTGGACATTACTAACCCATCAGAGCACTCTTTATTGCAGAGCTCGGAAAAGTCCTCATAATTCTTTTGAACAGGATGCGCTGGGAAATCGGTAGAAGTCACATGTCAGTTGAAGCCAACCTGCCATTTGTATCTTGGTTAATTTCTTTTCAGTATTTCTATATTATGAGTTTTCCTCTTAGTACATCTTGAACTACATTTCAAATACACGTTTTGATGTGTACACTTCTCTTCATTTGAAGAAATGTTTCAGCCTTACTGAGGTAAAATTGATGAGTGAAATTGTAAGATAAAGTGTATGTCATGGTGACTTGATAAACACATGCATTGTGAAAGGACTCCTCTATCTAGTTATTTAACACATCCATCACCTCACATATTTATTTTAATGAGAACAGTCACATACTACTCTCCACATATTTCTATAATACAACGCATATTTTACATTGGATCCTCCAACCTTACTCATCTTATCGCTGAAAGTTTGTACCCTTGTAGCAAACTCTCCCTATTTTCCCCACCTCCCTGGCCCTGGCAACCATGTTTTTACTGAGTTTGACCTTCCCCTCTGCCCCCAATTCCACATATAAGTAAGATCAGGCAGTATTTGTCTCTCTCTGCCCGGCTGAGTTTACTTAATGCCCTCAAGGTCCATCCATGTTGTTGCAAAGGTCCATCCATGTTGTTGCAAATGGCAGGATTTCCTTCTTTCTCATGGTTTAATAATATTCTAGTGTGTATGTGTATACATCATCTTTATCCACTCATCCACCGATGGACACGTAAGTTTTCCCCCTATCTTGGCTATTGTGAGTAATGCTGTAATGAACGCAGGAGTGCAGATATCTCTTCAATCTCCTGTTTTCATTTCCTTTGGATATATATATACCCAGAAGTGAAATTGCTGGATCACATTTAATTTCCTGAGGAACCTCCATACTATTTTCCATAGTAGCTGTACCAATTTACATTCCTATCAACATTGCAAAAGTGTTCCCTTTCTCCACATCCCTGCCAACACTTAACCTTTCTTTTATTTTTTATTTTCCTTTTTTTAAAATTTTTAACCTGTTTTTTAAAACAGACACTCTAACAGGTGTGATGTGATATCTCATTATGGTTTTGATTGGTCCTTCCACAACAATTAGTGGTATTAAACACCTGGATATGCATCTGTTGGCCATTTTTATGTCTTCTTTGCAAAAATATCTTAGTTCTTTTGCCCATTTTAAAACAGGTTGTTATTGTTATTTCTTTGCTACTGAGTTGTATGAATTCTTTATACATTTTGGATATTAAACCCCTTCCCAGATAAATGACTTGCACATGTTTCTTCCCATTCAGCAGGCTGCCTTTTCATTGAGTTGATGGTTTCTTTCCTATGAAGAAACTTTTAAGTTTGATGTAGTCCCACTTATTTAATTTTGCTGTTTGCTGCCTCTTTGCTTTTGGTGTCAAATCAAAAATATCAATGCTAAGACCAATGTTAAGGAGCTTATCCTCTATGTTTTCTTCTAAGAGTTTCATGGTAACATGTTGTATGTCCAAGTCTTCAATTGATTCAGAGTTGATTTTTCTGTATGGTACAAGATAGTAATTTCCCCAACACCATTTATTGATAAGATTGTCCTTTCCCCAAGACTATAGTCTTGGCTTCTTTGTCATAAATTGTCATATATGTGTGGGTATATTTCAGGGCTCTCTGTTCTGTTCCATAGATCTATTTGTCTGTTTTTATGTCAATACCTTACTATTTTGATTACTATAGCTTTGGCATATTGTTTGAAATCAGGAAGTGTGATGCCTCCAGCTTTGTTATTCTTTCTCAAGATTGCTTTGGCTATTTGAGGCCTTTTGTGCTTCCATACAAATTTTACCTTTTAAAAATTTTTATGTGAAAAATGCCAGTGGAATTTTGAGAGGGACTGCATTGAATCTGTAGATTGCTTTGGATGGTATGGATATTTTAACAATGTTAACTCTTACAATCCATGAGTGTGGAATATCTTTCCACTTACTTGTGTATTCTTCAATTTCTTTCATCAATGTTTTATAGTCTTCAGATCCTAGGAGGATCTTTCATCTCCTAGGTTTATTCCAAGGTACTTTATTCTTTTTGATGCAATTATTTATGGATTGTTTTCTTAATTTATCTTTCTGATAGTTCGTTGTTAGTGTATAGAAATAGAACTGATTCTTTGTATACTGGGTTTGTATCATGAAAGTTTAATAATTTGTTTATTAGTTCTAACAGTTTCTTGTTTTGTTGGAGTCTAGGTTTTTCTATATATCATGCCACTTGTAAATAGAGACAGTTTTACTACTTCCTTTTTGATTTGTGTGTCTTTTATTTCTTTTTCTTGCCTAAATGCTCTGGCTAGGACTTCCAATACTATGTTGAACAAAAAAGTGGCGAGAATAGGCATCCTTGTCTTGTTTTTATATGCATAATTCTTATTTTTTATATAGTATGTAATATAATTTTGATCCAAGTTACTTTGTTTCCTTTTATTGTAAATCAGAGAATGAAGACTGTATAATTTCTACTTTTTGAGTACTTAATTGAAATGTTCTAGCTTTGAAAAATATTCCATGGGAGCTCTGCAGGGTACAAAGTTTTATATCTATTAATTTAATTCCATTAATTATACTGTTCAAAACCCTTTATATCCTTATGCTTTGGCCTATTTTACCAATAATAATAACTATTGTATTCTCTTTATGGAATTCATTATTTTAAGTTGACTATCTTTTTCTCTCATTATTTTTATCTTTGTATAATTTTCCCTCAAAATTTTGGCAGAATTTTTAAAATTTGTCCCCTATTTCACTAATCCAGTGCTCCGTAGTGCCCAATCTCTGTTCACTGTGTTCAACCCAATTAATTGTCCACTTAGGTATTTCTAATTTCTGTGCAATCCTCCCTGACCTCAGCCGGCTCGCTCTCTCTGACAGCTTTTTCTAGCTCTACATACTGATGCACTGACTCTTGAATTTTGTTAAGAATATATGTTAGTAAATTTTTAGAGCTCTCACATTTGTTTTATTATTATTGTTTATTCTATTACAGTAGTCCCAATTTTCCCCCCTTTGCCCTCCTCCGCTCAGCCCACCCCCCACCCTGTTCCCACAGACAATCCCCACACCATGGTCCGTGTCCATGGGTCATCCATACTTGTTCTTTGACTAATCCTTTCCCCTTCTTTCCACCACTACCTCCCTCCACCCTCCCCTCTGGCAGCTGTCAGTCTGTTCCATGTTTCCATGTCTCTGGTTGTATTTTGCTCATTAGTTTATTCTGTTCATCCGATTCTTTGTATAAGTGATATCATACAGTTTGTTTTGCATGGACTGGCTTATTTCACTTAGCTTAATAGTCTCCAGTTCCAACCATGCTGTTGCAAAAGTTAGGGATTCCTTTTTTCTTTCTGCTGCATAGTATTTCATTGTGGACACGTACCACAGTTTTCTGATCCACTCATTTACTGATGGACACTTAGGTTGTTTCTAGCACTTGCGTTTTAAATAGCACTGCTATGAACATAGGGGTGCATAAGTCCTTTTGAATTGTTTTGGGATTCTTAGGTGTTTTGATCACTGGGTCAAAAGGCAGTTCCATTTTTAGTTTTTTGAGGAAATTCCATACTGTTTTTCCATAGTGGCCACACCAGTCTGCATTCCTACCAACAGTGCACCAGGGTCCCCTTTTCTCCATATCCTCACACCATTACTTGTTGTTTGTTGATTTTTTAATGATAGCCATTCTGACAGGTGTGGGGTGATATCTCACTGTGGTTTTAATATCCATCTCTCTGATGGCTAGTGATGTTGAGCATTTTTTCATATCTCTATGGGCCATCTGTATGTCCTCCTTGGCAAGTATCTATTTAGGTCCTTTGGCCATTTTTTAATTGGATTGTTTATCTTACTGTTATTGAGTCATATGAGTTCTTTATATATTTTGGAGATTAAACCTTTGTCTGATGTATCATTGGCAAATATGTTCTCCCATATGGTCAGTTCCCTTTTCATTTTGATGACGGTTTCTTTAGTCATGCAGAAGCTTTTCAATTTGATGTAGTCCCATTTGTTTTTTCCTTTATTTCCCTTGCCCTAGGAGGTGTATTAGCAAAAATATTGCTACATAGGATATCTGAAATTTTATTGTCTGTTTTTTGCTAGGATTTTTATGGTATCAGGATTTATATTTAAGTCTTTTATCCATTTTGAGTTTATTTTCATGTATGGTGAAAGTTGGTAGTCTAGTTTCATTTTTTTTTTTTTTTTTTTTTTTTGCATGTACCAGTCCAGTTCTCCCAACACCATTTATTGAAGAGGCTGTTTTTACTTCATTGTATGCTTGTGCCCCTTATGCTTGTGGGCTCTGTATTCCGTTCCTTTGATCTGTGTGTCGGTTCTTTTGCCAGTACCAGACTGTTTTGATATAGAAGCCTTGTACTATAGTTTTATATCAGATATTGTGATCCCTCCAATTTTGTTCTTCTTTCTCAAGATTGCTGAGGCTATTTGGGGTCTTTTTTGGTTGCATATAAAGTTCTAAAATATTTGTTCTAGATTTGTGAAATATGCCATTGATATTTTAATAGGAATTGAATCTATAGATTGCTTTGGATAGTATGGACATTTTAATGATGTTAATTCTTCCAATCCATGAACATGGTATATGCTTCCACCTATTTGTGTCTTCCTCAATTTCTTTCTTCAGTGTTCTATAGTTTTCTGAGTACAAGTCTTTTACCTTGTTGGTGAAATTTATTCCTTTTATTTTTTGTGTTGCTACAGTAAACGGGATTTTTTTTCTTAGTTTCTCTTTCTGATAGGTCATTGTTGATAGACAAAAAAGTCATGGATTTCTGAATACTGACTTTGTATCCTGCTATTTTGCCAAATTCACTTATAAGGTCAGGTAGTTTTTTGGTGGAAACTACAGCATTTTCTATGCCACAGCGATAAGACAAGAAAAAGAAATAAAAGGCATCCATATTGGAAAGGAGGAAGTAAAACTGTCATTTCCAGATGACATGATCGTGTACATCAGTAATTTCTAAAATTTTTCTTTTTTGCTTAAATTTATTTCAGAGGTTGGCAGCTCCTCTGAATCTTCTCCATAGGGCTTTATTTTAAGCTATACCATCTATTCCAAGGACCCAAGATTTTAAAATATTTGCTCACTTTCAGAAAAGAAAGTCTAAATTTGGCATTAAGGGTTTATGATCATGGAGGAACTGATATAGATTCTGTCAAAGATTAGCATAGGCTTCTGTCTCTTTTAAAAGGGATTTTCATAATCAGACAAGAAAGAAGGGACATGATAGACAGGAAATACCTGGCAGTTATATTTCCATGTTAACAACTGTTTAAACATGTGGTGGGCAGAAATGAAAAGTAGGATTTTAATTTAAATTACACATTAAGAACCACAGAAGAAAGGCCCTTTTAATTCTTTGACTCTCATGTACTTCTTCTCCCCACTGCACCACACATGCCCCAGTGTAACTTTTGATTGAGTGTGTTCTAATATCTGGTTTTCTGAATGATGTCATTGTCCATACCCAAGAAAAGCCTTAGGATCTCTTAATGCATCCACTGACTGAGGTCCAAACACAGATGGTTGGTAGAGGAAAGAGAGTCTGAGTGGCAGGCTCCTTACCTGGCCATCACCTCTTGCTACCTCCAGATCCCAACCCTTAGAGTAAGAGGGTATTTATCTGGTGTATTCCAGGCCCCCCACTGATTTCCTAGACTTCAATCTCATAGGAAAGCAGCATATAAAAGCCCTCAATGTCGTTCTTCAATCTAATCCTTCTGCATCTAACAGATATTTCCCCAACAGCTCAGCATAACAGTGACACTAATTCTTTCTACTGTTGAGTATTTTATTGGCCATTTAAGTGGGAAAACTGGTGTGGAAGGGGAGGGGGTCAGTTCCTAACTGCTTACATTGCACTTTCTCAAAGGCAATATTTTTTTAATGCTAAGTAATAGTTTTGTTTTATACTTTAATTTGGTTCAATTTCCTACTCATTTTATGAGATGTTGATTACACTTAATATTTTTTCTCAAATATTCAATGAACTTTTTTCTTTTTCCCACCATCCCTTCCTCCCTCTTTTAAAAATTTATTATTTAAAAATTTTTTTACTGTATTGAAGAAAATTTTACCCTTTGAGACAGCATGGGTAGACCTGGAGAACATTATGCTAAGCGAAATAAGCCAGTCGGAGAAACACAAATACCATATGATCTCACTCATATGTAGAATCTAATGAACAAACTGAACTAATAAGCAAAACAGAGACAGACTCATAGATGAGAGCAGGATGACAGCAAAGAAGGGAGGAGGTTAGGGGGTGGAGGGACTGAGCGAAAAAGGGATTGCGGGGTGTGGTATAAGAGGACTAAATGGTAATGGAAAGGCAGTATTTTAGGATGACTCTGCTGACATTTGCTGTATAGAATGACTGAATAGATTGGTGGGGCCTTTGAAATCAGTTGTCTACTGAAAAGAGTCTGGGGTTAACACAGATGACATGGGTTCCAGTTCTAACTCTGCCACAGACCACCTGTGTACCTTGCTACACTCACAGCCCCACACTATGCCTCTATTCTTTTATATCCCAGCACTAAAAGTCTATCATTACTGTGATAGGGTGATTTATAATAAGAAATGTACATTCATCTGGTCTTCCTCCTGTTTCTGGCTCATAGCTCCCCAAACCCTTGGAAGTTCCTAAGTGTTGAGAGTGATAGGGGTATCTTGCTATGTTAATGAGGTGGCTTTTAGAAACACCTCAAAATGGGGGCTGGTTGCCAGGAGAACCATGTGATTAGAGGGTTGGAACTTTTAGGCGAATCAATCACCAACTGGCCAATGATTAATCAATCATGCTTATGTAATTAAAGCCTCCATAAAAACCCAAGGGGATGAGGCTCGGAGTGCTTTGGGTTGATGAGCGTGTTACAGTGCGGGGAAAGTGGTGCAGCACAGCAGCTCCGCACCCCTTGCCCTGCGCGTCTCTTCCATCTGGCTCGTTCTGAGTTACATCCTTTTATAATAAACTAGTCATCTAGTAAGTAACATGTTTCTCTGAGTTCTGTGAGCTATTTTAACAAATTAATTGAACCCAAGGAGTGGGTTTGGGGCACCTTTGGTATGTAGCCAGCAGGTCAGAATTACAGGTAGCAACCTGGACACGCACTGGCATTCGGCATTGGAGGGGTCATTGGAACTTCCAATCCATAGCTCCTAATCTATAGCCAGTTGGTCAGAAGCACAGGTGAGAAGTCTGGGTCTGTGGCTGGCATCTGAAGTGTGTCTGAGAGTGCGTAAGTGCGTGCGTGCGTGCGTGCATGCACACTGGCAGCCACATATGCACACGCATGCAGAGTTTAATAGGATTGACTTTAACCTGTGGAATCTGATGTTGTCTCTGTGTAGACAGAGTTAGCGCCGAATTGTATTTCGGGGCTCCCTGCTGGTGTCTGAGAATTGCTTGTGGATGTGAAGGGAAACCCTCCCCCTTCCTCTGCTCACGCCGAAATTGGGTCTAGGAATCCTTAAAATTTTACTTTTCAGAAATGTGTAATTTAGGGAATCCTATATTTAAGAATGGGAATGCCAGAGATTTGATCATATTTCTCGAAACTATGAATAATAAGGGGCTGAAAGGCTGACAGGAGATGGTTAACCTACAATATGGTATCTTCTATGCCCACATCAAAAACCTACGCTGGGCGATTCTAAGTCCCGATCAGTTTGCCCCATTTTAATGAATCGTATGTTAAAAAGGTATTGCCTTTTCTTTTCTTACCTGCCTTATTTTTGTATTTTTCTGACATTCATGTCTGAGCATCTTTCGTCCTGACATTGCCAGATGTTCAGGTCAGATTAACTGGTATTTGGTCTTACCATGCTGCTGAGCTCCCGCCTGCTTTCCTCCCGCCTGATCCCCAGCAGCTTTCAACAAACACCCCTGTCCTGGGTGCTGACACAGAACAGCAGTTACCTTCGACTTCCACTAAGGCCACCCCGAGGGAGAATACCCTAAAACCTGGGTCAGGAAAGTTAATCCCAGCTGTTTAAAGAAAGGCACTTTTGTTAAGTCTGGTGTTTCTTACACAGTTTTCTTTCTTCAGAGGGGTCCCAAGGTGCGCCAGTTCTGACCTCGCCCTTCTAAATTCTTCTCTAGTCTATGAGTTTTAACCAGGTCCTTGGCAAACTTTAACCTCCTCAGGTTTCTTTCGCCATGTTTCCTGGAGAGTGTAACTCTGGCTCTGAAAAGGTCATTTGCAAGGAAAAGACAGTTCATATGCGTGTAGTAGCTGTTCACAGGCTGTCGCCGTTCTCGGTTCAGCTGACTGCCTGGAAGAAATACCACGAACAGTTCGGAAAGGAGGATCTGAAGTGGGTGCTACATTATGAAGTGTGGTGAACATTAGAGAGGAAAATCAAGAAGGGCTGCTGGCACTACAGAAAAGGTTAAAAAAACCACAATCATTCTCTCACAGAATTGACAGATGAGATTTAGCTAAAGGAACTGTAAGTAATGGATTTGAGAACTCGAACAAAGAACTGTTGGGCCAAAAAGGGATGATGAAAATGGCTGTAAAGCATCAGAATTATAAAACAAATGTGCTCATAAAAAAAAAAAAAAAAAAAAAAAAAAAAAAAAAAAAAAAGCAGCTTTCGACAGAATAGACAGAAAACAAGCTATTTTGGATAATTATTCAGTGGGGACAGTGGTTTTGTTTCACAGTTGGGAAACTGAAACCTTTAGAGGGAAAGTGACCTGAATATTATCATAAAGAAACAGGACTCCACTGTTCTGATTCTCAACTCCCTTTGCACCAAGATCCAAACGACATTCCATCTTTTATGTCCCATTGTTCTCTAAAATCAGCCCTCTAGGATGTGGAAACTTTGATGCTCTTGGAAATTGCTTCTATATTTGTCTAATGCCAACTTCTGTGCTAGAATTTTGAAGTTCAACCCCGAAACACAGGGCTGGGCATGGTCACAAGCTCATTACAACTGCTCATTAGTTGTGTCTCTTGGGGCCACTATGGCATTCCTGAGTGTGACTCAGCATCACCAGTCACAACCGAGGGTTCCTGATTAATCTGCACTGAGCCAGAGTAAAGGCTGCAATAAGTCCAAGCAAATGAAGTAACACAGCCTATATGAAGAAAGTAAAAAAATTACATGAAATTGCCTGAAACACCACCTTAGTATTAACCATAATACCTAACACTTATTTTACCTGTGTTATGTACCAGGTGCTGTATTTGTGCTTGGAATTCATTAATTTATTTCTCTCAATAACCCTGTGAGGCCAGTACTATTATCATCCCTATTTTAAAAAAGGAAACTGAGCCACACAGATGTTAATAAGTAACTTGCTATGCTGGCCGGAAACATGATTTACTTTAGAATAATAAGAATATATCAACGGATACTGAGATCTGGACTGCAGAAGCCTTGAAAGGGTTCTCTAGATTAAAAATAACTTCATCCATCCAAATCGGGTTTGGAGTTCGGTCCACAGTAATGACGCACCAACGACAGTTTCATAGTGTGGTACGTTCTCCAAGTGTTATCGCGGCAGTATCAGGTGTTAATGGTGGTGGGCACTGGGTGTACTCATCTTTACATGTACTATCTGTCCAACTTTTCTGTAAATCTAAAATCACTCTAAAATGAAAGTTTATTTAAAAAACTTATGTGGATACTTCACGGAGAGAACTTTTCATAGAGTCAGTACAGATAGAAAACGCTTTTCTGTTTCCTAAAAGTCGGAAGAGCACGGAAGGCAGTGGGGCCCTCACAACACAATGTGTCTCGCACGTTGGAGAGCGTGTTAAGGTCTCCATTCGTGCTAACTTACTTAGCTTCAGAGACCTGTGCTCAAGTTTTAAAGGCAAATTGGAAACTATTTCCTGGAACAACGCCTCACAGCATGCCTTTTGATTCTTGGATTATATTTCTTAAATTCTGAAGCAATCTGCTTTCTCCCCCCTTCTGTGCATTTTTGGTGCTGAGCTGTTTCCGGTTTTCCCACACTCCTGCCTGTCAGAGGGAAGAAACCACAAAAATGCAGCAAAGCAAAGTTTGTTCATAGAGCTGCAACTCCACCTCAGCAGGCTGAAGCGTCCTCCTGCCAGCAGGGAGTTCGGGACAGTGAGCGGCATCTTCAATGTGCAGCCCTACTGCCTGCTGACCGAGCCTGCTTCTCCCCCAGGGGACCAGCCAGCCACACAGGCCATCGTGGGCCACCTCAGGATACGGGCCGTGATCAGCGAGTCCACGAACGGGGAGCACACTGACAACCTCAACGTTCGAGGCTGAGCCCCGGCTTTTCCTACTTAACTGTGGTCTTCTCCCACCAGTGAAGGAGAGAGTGGTTTAGAATGCTTACGCTAGCTCTTGCTGCACTACTTCACATGTGTTAGCTTGGCTAATATTTGCCAACCGTCCTGTGAAGGTGATATTCTTTTCATCCCCACTTCACACACGAAAAAACTGAGGCCCAGGGATTAAGTAACTTGTAACTTGCAGAAGGTCTCAAGTCAGTCAAGTGTGGCGCGTGGGGATGCGAGTACAGGCAGGCTGGCTCCAGAGGCTGCACTGCACCCTTAAGGATTCGACGCCACTCCCTCTAAGGTAAGGGGGCCACACAGCTTCCTCCCTGTTGTGCTGCTGGCTTTCAACCCCAAACTTCAGCCTTCCTACTGCCCTCCCCTACCGCCCCAGGGAGCTCTGTAGAGTCATCACAATGCCAATTATTCCCAGAACAGTTTTTGGCACTTAGTAGGCACTGAATAAACATATGTTGGGTAAATGAATAACGGCAACAACATATTTAAAACAGCCACAGGGGATTGCTTTTAATCCAAATTCAAAATTTGATTCACTGTGTGAGGAGGGAAAAACAGTAACTATTTTTACAATATCCTAAGATTCCTTTTACAACTGAATTTGGTTTTGTAAAGGGCAAATGAATGAGGAGCTGTAATGAGAACAAGAGAAATACACAAATCTCCTCCGGGCGTTCCTACATCAGGAAAGGCCTGCCCCCCCCAGGCATCTTCATTTTAAATGGGGAAGGGCTGTTAAGATCCAACGCCCTCTACTGGTCCATTCCTGGTTCGCTAGCTAAAAAATGGCAGGAGGCAGAGCGAAGAAAATGACCTACAAAAATTTGATTCAGGAGTGGAAACGTATTTGTTGTTTGTGTTTAGTTTTTGAGGTAAAATAGGTAAACTACAAAGGAATTGAAGGGAACCAACATTTTGCCACCGTGAAGCTGGTTTTTTTTGGTTATTGAGTTTAAGTTGTTAATTAAGAAACAAGACTCAAAGGAAGCCTTTGACCCCTTCCCTCCTTCCTGTCCAAGAGATTCAGACAAAACCAAAACAAAACAAAACAAAAAAAACCCCTGCTTTGGGAAGGGAGCCTTGGCTTAATCACCTTAAGAATCTTCACCTTAGCAGGAAGACTCTAAACCTGTTAGCTAGATAACTCCCCTTCCCCCATGACCCACTGTTCCTAAGGCAGGAATTTTCCTGCCATGTACATACGTTCTTTTCCTCAACTGTCTGTAAATCACCTATTCTCACTTCTGAAATTGAAGCCCCACCCCCCTCTTTGTTCCTTCCTGTCTTTGGAATTCTCCATGTACTAAAACTTCAATTTTCTCCTGTTAATCTGTCTCTGTTGATTCAATTAGCCCAGCCAGGAGAACTCAGAGTAGGGCAAAAAGTTCCACTATTTTTTTTAAGACCCCACAGTATCAAAAACATTGCTGCACAGATTTTGCTTACTAAGGCCAATGAAGTTAATCTTCCCAACGATATCCCTCTCCTGTGTCATCCTAGTCAAGTGCCTAAAAGTGAACAAAGGAAGGGAGCAGGGTATTGAATTTTATATGAAATTCTGCAGATCTGACTCTGTAGAGTGACGGAGAGGACAGAACCTCCAGGAGGAATTTTTCATTCCCTTTCTCCAAGCCCACAGTTCAGCATTGTTACCTGGCACATTGTCTGACTGTAGCTCCTGCCAGAGGCTGGAAGAGTTGGTTAGCAATGACCTTGAACTCCACCTGTGGTGGCAGCTCTCATCACAACCCCTGGGAACCTTTAAGAGCAGTGCCTGCCCCTCCCACAAGGTAAGCAAGAGCCCAGGCGATTCTAATTTGCAGCCAGAGCTGAGAACCAGAGTTAGCCTTTATTACCCGTCAGGTGCTCTTGTTTTCAACAATTCAGTACCAAGTGTCTTGAAAATTCCATAAGTAAAGAGCACTATTAGCACAGAATTGATATAACTCAGGAGATTATTGAAAACTTACTTGGAAGCCCTCTGGGATGTTGCCTTTCTTAGGACTTGTTTGTGATTGGATGGGGGTTTGGGGACCAGGGAGGAGGAAGAACTTGGAGGTGGCACCACTTTTTGTAGCAGAGTGGTTGGCTTCTGGCTACTAACTGTGGCACTTGAAATTCTGCAAGCTGCACCATTATTCATTGTCCATAAATTGGAGTTAGGTAGTGTCTGGCCGCCAAAGATCGCCTTGAACAAAAAGAAAAGAAAAAAGGTCAGCGATGATGGCAATCCATTTGCTATATGCGAACAAGTGGTTTGTAATTCTTTAGTGGGACAGAAGGAAAAGGAAAACTGTCAAAGTAATTTTTTAGGGAAAAAAAAAAAAAAACAACAAAAACCTCTCTGATTATGCCAGTGCAGGTCTAGATTCAGGGAAGGGAAATCTCTTGAAGCACAGCTGGGATGGTCTTGTTGAATGCACTCTTGGCAAGGCATCAGGGCATCTGGGTACTGCGCAGTGGTCCGTAAGTGTGAATTAGAAAAGCACTTGGTCTCCCGGCTAACTCTCCCCTTCATTGTTAAATTCAACAAATATTTAACAAATGTCTCCCACTGGGAGTGACATTTGAGACCACTGACAGAACTCTGTGCTCCTCCAGGAGGTCAGCGTTCTGAGGACGACGGGGAAGAAGTCAGTCTGCTGAGGCACTGACCCAGAGAGTGGGGAGGAGGGGAACGGAAACCAGGAGCCAGGCCTGGCGTGGCCTTGAGAGCTATTTGTAGAATTCTGGCACAGTTAACACCTTGGTGACCTACAGATGATCACAAGATGGACCTCTGAAAACACTTCCAAAGGAAAATCGCTACATGGATACAAGATCAACACAAGGGTCTTTTCAGCTCAGATGGTCAGCCCACAAATAAACAGAAACCTGAAAATCACCGTCTAAATACTACGAACACCAACATATACCTGTAGTTAGGATGTAATGTATACTTTCTCAAGTCGATCTTTTAAAAATTCTTAAAACTTATTTACCTCATTAGAAATAAGTTTCTTTGTTTTTGTTTTGTGTCGCAAATTTTGCTACTGGTCCTTCAATACTATTAACACCGTTTTCTTTTATTTAAAATATATGTTATTGATTATGCTATTAGAGTTGTCCCAGTTTTGCCCCCTTTGTCCTCATCCATCTGGTACCCCCCACTCCCCCGGGGAATCCCCCACCTTAGTTCATGTCCATGGGTGATGCACGTAAGTTCTTTGGCTAGTCCATTTCCTACACTGTTCTGAACATCCCCGTCTGTTCTGAGCCTCCCAATTTGTACTTCTTAATCCCTGCACCTTTACCCCCATTCTCCCCATTCCCCCTACCGATAAACCTCCGAATGATCTCCATATCTATGATTCTGTTTCTGTTGTAGTTGTTTGCTTAGTTTGTTTTTTAGATTCAATGGTTGACTGTTGTGAATTTATTGCCATTTTAATGTTCATCGTTTTGGTCTTCTTTTTCTTAAATAAGTCCCTTTAACATTTCAAATCAATAATGGTTTGGTGATGATGACCTCCTTTAGTTTTACCTTATCTGGGAAGCACTTTTCCTGCCTTTCCATTCTAAATGAAAGTTTTGCTGGGTAAAGAGATCTTAGCTGTAGGTCCTTGCTTTTCATGACTTTGAATATTTCTTGCCAATCCCTTCTAGCCTACAGTTTCTTTTGAGAAATCAACTGATAGTCTTATGGGGACTCCCTATAGGTAACTCTCTTCTTTTCTCTTGCTGCTTTTAAAATTCTGTCTTTATCTTTCACCTTTGCCATTTAAAAAAAGATTTTATTCATTTATTTTTAGAGAGAAGGGAAGGGAGGGAGAAAGAGAGAGAGAGAAACATCAGTGTGTGGTTGCATCTCAAGTGCTCCCCCACTCCATTGGGGATCTGGCCCGCAACCCAGGCATGTGCCCTGACTGGGAATTGAACCAGCAGCCCTTTGGTTCACAGGCCAGCACTCAATCCACTGAGCCACACCAGCCAGGACAACCTTTGGCATTTTAATTATTATGTGCCTTGGTGCGGTCCTCTTTGGGTCCATCTTGTTTGGGGCTCTCTGTGCTTCCTGGACTTGTATGTTTATTTCCTTCACCAAATTAGTAAGTTTTCTTTCATTATTTTTTCAATTAAGTTTTCAATTTCTTGCTCTTCCTTTTCTACTTTTGGCACCCCTATGCTTCTAATGTTGGTATGTTTGAAGTTGTCCCAGAGGCTCCTTACCCTACCCTTGTTTTTTTGAACTCTTTTTCTTCTTAATGTTCTGACTGCATATTTTTTCTTATGTTCCAAATCATTGATCTGATGCTCAGCTTTATCCACTCCACTGTTGATTCCCTGTAAATTTTTCTTTATTTTACTTAGCATAACCTTCATTTCTGCCTGGGCCTATTTTATGCAGTTGAAACACCCAAAAAGTTCCTTGAGTATCCTAATAACCTGTGTTTTGAACTCTGCATCTGATAGACTGCTTATCTCCATTTTGTTTCTGGAGTTCTGTTATAGTCTTTCAACTGGTCCATATTTCTTTATTTCTTCATTTTGGCAACCTCCATGTATTTGTTTCTATGTATTAGGTAGAGCTGCTTTGACTCCATCTTAGTAGTGTGGCCTAGTGTAGAAAAGCAAATCCGAAAGTTGGACAGGGAAGAGCCTTGGGTAACCACCAGGGCAGGGCAACCTGTATGAACCAGGTTGATGGAGTCTCCAATATGGTGTTGCTGCTCTTGGCTCTGTGTGGGGAATGTGCCTAAAACGCATTTACGCCATGAAAGGGACACTGCTGCTGCCTGCCATCCACCGCCACTCTCCCCAATGCCAGACACTTCAACTTCTCCCCATATGCTGGCGGTGCCCTTCCAGCTGCTGTTCTGTTGCTGAAGCCCAGAGGGAGTCTGCAGTAAGTCCTAAGTCTGTTGCAGACCCTTTAAGAGGAGACTTCTGAGAATCCTGCAGTTTCTTCCACTGTTCCAACTCCCACTGGTTTTTATAGCCAGAAATTATGGGGACTTATCTTCCTGATACTGAAACCCTGAGCTGAGTGGTCTGTTGTGGGGCAGGGACCCCTCGCTCCCAAGGTATCTCTCTGAATTTTTACCCACCACACATGGGTGTGTGACCACCCCTTCTACATCGCCACCCCTCCTACCGTCTGGATGAACCTTTACTTCCTTGGTTGTTCCATACAGTTTGATTTTCTGATGGTTCTGGGTGATAATCGTTTTATAGTCCAGTTGTAGTTTTGCTGTGGTTGTGCAAGGAGGTGAGCCATGTTTTTACCTACACCTCCGTCTTGACTGCAAGTCTTAACACTGCTTTCAATATGCATTATAAAAGCTTTAAATGTGAAATAATATTGAGAATAATATAATGGACAAAATACATAGGACTTTTTATTAAAGGATTTCTGGTAACTGATTCTATCTGTAGATATTACCTACACAGAAACATAAGAAAAATTCATTTTCTGCCCTGGCTGGTGTGGCTCAGTGGATTGAGTGCCAGACTGCAAACCAAAGGGTCACAGGTCTGATTCCCAGTCAGGGCACATGCCTGGGTTGCGGGCCATGTCCTCGGTGGGGGCCGCACAAGAGGCAACCACGCAGTGATGTTTCTGTCCTTCTCTTCCTCCCTCCCTTCCCCTCTGTCTAAAAATAAATAAATAATCTTTAAAAATACTGTTAAAAAAAGAAAAAGAAAAATGTCATTTTCTCATGTCAAGGCCAAAAGGAATAAGATGTTCTTAGGAAACATTTGCCTTGTAGATAGTCTTCACTAGTAGTATTTTTGTCCTGTATGATTTTACTTTTTAAGATTAAAAAAGATGAACTGAGTAGCTTTCGTAAAATGTTAACCAACCCTTCGACACTCGTGCCTGGGAATGTCCTTTATCCCAAGGTCCTGGGCTAGGCAGGTACGAGGGGGATAATGCGGTCCTGCACGGCATGCATGCGTTTCGGAGGCCTGGCAAAGAACAAAGGGATTTTAGAGGGAGAAGGCTGCAGCATTTTCTAAAGAACCAACCTGAGATGGCGCATCGTCTCTGCGAACCACCCAAGGGGAAACTGCAGCGCTATCCGCTCACGTGCGCCTCTGACCCAAACAGGGGGAACCTGCAGCAAGCCTTCCGAGGACAAGTGGCCAGAGGGCGTAACGACTGACCAAGCGAGCAGCACTGGCTCTAAAACAAACCCCTTCCTCTTGGCTGCTGTCTCCATATCTAAGGGCCTCAACATCGGAGGGAGAGGCTCAACGGAACAGGAGGAAGGAGGCACACCTAATGGAACTCAGATGTGAAGAGTGCTTGAGAGACACTCCATTTGGGATGGGGAAGAGACCAGAAATCAGAACAAGGCCGAAGAGTTCTACTTTGGCCATTCATAAACAATGTCACTGGGTGAGCAGCAGAAGAGGAAAACCCGTTGTTAGTAAAAAGCTCCTGGGAATACAAATATTCTTTATTGAATTAGAGTTTTCATGTTGTGAGGGAAATGTCATCAGTGATAACGTCTACTCAATACACGTTGCTGTAGTGACAACCATATTTTCAGATTCATTGGGCTTTTCTTTTTTTTTCAAAGCCTTGCTGGGACATCTAAACACAAAGACTAAACGAGAAGAAGAAGAGGAGAACAATGAGTATAGTAAACTTCTTTGTGTGAAAAAAGGAATAAACAGAAATGTACATACATAACACTATGCACACGAACACACAATGTGAATGTCTACACAGAACAATTTTGAAAGATACAAAAACCTGGGAACTTCCATGGAGAAGAATTGGTTAGCTAGCGGTCAGTATGGGAAGAAAACTGATTTTTGACTATATATCATTTATGCCTTTTAGAATTTTGTCCCATCTATATGTAGTTTAAAAAAAAATAAATTATAAAAGAGTCATGAGTAAGTCAAGTTTTAATAATATTTGAGCAGGTAACGAATTAACTCTGAGCACAAGTCAAAGTACCCAAATAAAGCCGCAAGTTTCAGCCAGCTGGGTAGAGGACTGGCCATTACACAGGGCTGAAGAAAGAATCAACTGTTCAGCATTTATGGCTACAAGACCAGATGAGGTCATCTGTGAAAGGCGGAGCATCAGGTGAGGGGAGGAGAGCATGGCTTTGCAGGCAAATGCTGCCTAGGCTCAAATTGAGTCTCTGTCCCTTACAAACGGAGTGACCTTTTCAAGTTCCTTAACCTCCTCTCCGAGCTTTACCTTCCTCATAAGCAATTATAATTACTTTGCTGGACTGTTGGGGACTAAAGAAAGATCACATAAGCGAAATCTAGCACAGGCATTCAATAGATTTCTTGAAATCAAGTACCAGGTACAGACAGCAGACACTCAACAAATGTTCCATTCCTTCGCAAACCTCCACCGTCAGTTTACTGAGGAACCGAAGGACAGGATGACATGCGAGTCTGCCTCTGTCTGCAGCAATCTGGGAATGGTAGTTGTTGGCTGTGTCTGTTTCTCAACAGATTTGTCTAGCCTTATGATGATGCTCACTAGCGGTAAAAGCAAACTCTGAAAGAAAACACATGTTTAGGGTCCCGAGGTCATATTTGATCAGTTTTCTCTCACATAAGTAATCTTTTCCTCTTCTGAATGCTTATAAAAATTTATTGGTATGTGTCTTATCACATTTAGCACACTCTACCTTGTATTACAGCCATTTATGTATATGTTTTTTTCTCCACCTCGACAACACACATCGGAAAAGGCTGGATTTATATATGGTTAATTTTTGTTTCATCGACAGCGCCCAGAATGACTGGTGTATAGAAGGGCTTAAGAAACATTTACTCCATAAATTTAAAAAAAACAACCCTCACATTATAACAACTATTCATTTTTTTTCACAACAATAAATTCCTATACAAGAGGATGGGTAAGTCTGTATTTGCACAGAAATATAATCTTGTAACAGACCATTCTCTACAGTCAGCCACAAAATGTAAGCAAGCCCTTCTGTAGATCCCAAACAAAATTAAATTCACCTTCTTAGATACAAACTGTGGCAGGACCTTAGACACTGATGTCCTAGAGCACAGGTGGCAAACAGAAGGCCCGTGGGCCGAATCCAGCCCTCCACCTTGTTTTATCCTGCCCAGTATCTTGTTTCTACCCCGAGGCAGTGCCCAGCTCCTTGCTCCTAGTTAAGGGGTAAGTTACATTTATACAGTCCTCAAATTACATTCAGCCCTTTGAAGGCAACCATGAGGCTGATGCGGCCCCCGGTGAAAATGAGTTTGACACTCTTGTCCTATAGTAATAAGATCAGTCTTTATCTCAAACAACAACATACAATAAGTTAGGCGAACTTACTGCTTAGGAGACTGCCTCTTGCCTGGGTATCACTTCCCTCTTTCTTTTTAATAATACTACCCCGTGCTTTTGTCTGGGTAATGTGTGTCCAGCTAAAAAATTCTATTTCCCTGGGAATAACAGTTCTGAAGTACAAACAGTTTCCAGACACAGTTTTGGGGAAAGCTCTTCAAGGTGGGTAGACTGGGTTGGCGTCGGGAAAGTTACTCGCTAAGGACTGCAAAGGATAAAGACAGAAGGAACATGCGTTCCTGATAGCACCATGGGACTTGGGTGAGCCTGTTTCTAGATTTCTGATGATGTGGGAAAAAAATACATCTCTAACTTGTTTAAACCAGTGTGTGTGTGGGGGGGCCGGGATGGGGGAGAAGGTTCTGTTACTTTGCAGCCAAATTAAATCCTAAGGAGCTGAGAAATGATTCTCAATCTACTCGAACAAAGGTGTCAAACTCATTTTCACTGGGGCCACATTAGCCTTGCGGTTGCCTTCAAAGGGCTGAATGTAATTTGAGGACTGTATAAATGTAACTACCCCTTAACAAGGAGCTGGGCGCTGCCTCGGGGTAGAAACAAGATGCTGGGCAAGAAAAAATGAGGTGGAGGGCTGGATTCGGCCCTCAGGCCTTGTGTTTGCCACCTGTGTACTGGAGAGTCAAGCTTACTTAATTAAGCCTCAATACAGCATAAATGTACTGCACCTCAAATAAGCAGACACTCTAAAAAGCTTCCAGGTTCTGACTTATTTGGTGAGCATGCTTTAATGTACTGAATGAATAACTAAATGACTATAACTCTATACCCACCATGTTCAGAAAAGTTAGCGATGTAGACAAGCCCCCAGGTGTTTTACCAAAGCCAAGGTTCAAGGTTAAGTGGGATGAGATTAAATCATTCAAGAATCTGATAAGTTAAATCTGATAAGAAACCAAGAAAAATACTCAGGCAACCATTAAAAGCAAACATATAGCCCTGGCTGGTGTGGCTCAGTGGATTGAGTGCAGGTCTGGGAGCCAAAGGATTGCCAGTTGGATTCCCAGTCAGGGCACATGCCTGGGTTGCAGGCTGGGTCCCCAGTTGGAGGCGTGTGAAAGGCAACCACACATTGATGTTTCTCTCCCTCCCTTCCCCTCTCTCTGGAAATTAAAAGAGAGAGAGAGAGAGAGAGAGAGAGAGAGAGAGAGAGAGAATGTAATTAATTAAACACACACACACACACACACACACACACACACACACACTCTTCTGGCCAAGATGGAGGTGTAGGTGGACACACTGTGCCTCCTCTCACAACCAAAATTCAGGACAAAAAAATTCAGAACCAAAAAAAAAACAACCAGAACAGACAGAAAATTGAATTGTATAGAACAACTTACCCAGACCAGTAAGAGGGATGGAGTTGGCAGCCGGCGGAGAGGGATCGAGGCAGGAAAAAGCAGTGGCTAGTGGTTCTGAATGTGCAGGTAGTGGTTGGCACACCCCAGACACACAGGTGGCAGTTACCAAGTACGGGGAGACAATGAGCAGACCTAGTGAGGGGCATAAGGCGGCTGACCGTGGTCACACATTCGTGTGCAGATAAACCAGGCGAAAACGGGCAGTGAGACAGATTGAGCAACCCAGGGCCCCAGCGCCGGGAAATAAAGCCTAAAAGCACTGAGGTGCCGGGAGAGACTCCCAGCCTCACAGAGAGGACTGAAATCTGAGAGAGAGCACGGAGCTAGCGCCATTGTTCCCTCCCAGACTCTGCCCCCACATACAGCGTCACAACTCTGCAAGTGGGTTGCCCCATCCTGGTGAACACCTAAGGCTCTGCCTCTCATACATAACAGGCGTGACCAGACTGCCGCCCCCCCAAAAATGGCTCAAACGAAAGAACAGATTAAAGCCCTAGAGCCAATACATCTAAGCGACCAAGAGATAGCCAACCTACCAGATGCACAGTTCAAAGCTCTGGTGATCAGGATGCTCACAGAATTGGTTGATTTTGGTCGCAAATTAGATGAACAAATGAAGGCTACAGTAAGTGAAATGAAGGAAAATGCACAGGGGAACCAATAGTGATGGGAAGAAAACTGCGACGCAAATCAACGGTGTGGACCAGAAGGAAGAAATAAACAACCAAACAGAAAACAAGGAAGAAATAAGAATTCAAAAAAATAAGGAGAGGCTTAGGAACCTCCAGGACATCTTTAAACATCCCAACATCCGGATTACGGGGGTACCAGAAACGGAAGAGGAAGAGCAACAAGTGGAAAACTTATTTGAACAAATAATAAAGGAGAACTTCCCCAATCTGGCAAAGGAAATAGACTTCCAGGAAGTCCAGAAAGCTCAGAGAGTACCAAAGAAGTTGGGCCCAAGGAGGAACACACCAAGGCACATCATAATTACATTAGCCAAGATTAAAATGAAGGAGAGAATTCTAGAAGCAGCAAGGGATAAGGGGACAGTCACCTACAAAGGAGTTCCCATCAGACTGTCAGCTGATTTCTCAAAAGAGACCTTTCAGGCAAGAAGGGGCTGGAAAGAAGTATTCCAAGTCATGAAAATCAAGGACCTACATCCAAGATTGCTCTATCCAGTGAAGCTGTCATTTAGAATGGAAGGGCAGATAAAGTGCTTCTCAGATAAGGTCAAGTTAAAGGAGTTCATCATCACCAAGCCCTTATATGAAATGTTAAAGGGACTTATCTAAGAAAAAGATAAAAAATATAAACAGTAAAAAGACAGCAAACTCACAGTTATTAACAACCACACCTAAAATAAAAACAAAAGCAAACTAAGCAAACAGCTAGAACAGGAACAGAACCACAGAAATGGAGATCACATGGAGGGTTAGCAACAGGGGAGTGAGAGGAGGAGAGAGGGGATAAAGGTACAGAGAATAAGTAGCATAGATGGTAGAGATAAAATAGACAGGGGAAGGTTAAGAATAGTATGGGAAATTTAGAAGCTAAAGAACTTATGATACATGAACATGAGCTAAAGAGGGGGAATGTGGGTGGGAGGGGGTGTGCAGGGTGGAGGGGAATGAAGGGGGCAAATGGGACAACTGTAATAACATAATAAAATATATTTTAAAAATATATGTATATATATAAATGGAGGTACTTAGACTAGTGGCAGAAATCAGAACCCCAGGCCCCCACAGCCTGTGTCAGCCCAAATCCTAAAACTGTACCAGCAAGATAGAACACGTGAACTGTTTTGCCCTGATAGTCATTCATAAATGGACAGAAAAATTGTATGTGTGAAGTTCTCTCTGTATAATCTCTAAGAGAGGTGAGGTTTGGATATACAGTATTAACACTCTTTATTTGGGGCTTCACAAGCCAGGGACAGGGGCTGCACTGCCACCGATGTCCTGGGAACTCGAGAGCTGCGTGATCACTGGCCTCGACTCAAGACCTGGGCAACGTATACAAGACTTGTGCTTCTTTACTGGGTGTGGGAAACAGCCATGCTTCAGCAAGGAGACTCAGAGAAAACCACAGTTTGAGGGCTGGCTTGGCCCCAGGCAAAAGACTGCAAAGGCCCCCCCTTGTCCCACAACAGAAGGGCACTCGTGGGTGGGAAGGAGGAACTTCTGATAGACAGAACGCAGACTGCGACTTGGAAGGCTCCGGGGAAGCAAGATCTGGGCTCTCACACTCGAAAGATAATACTGTTGAGAGATTAAATTCTGGGAGGTTTGTTTTTTTCTTTCTTTTTTTAAATTCTTTCCAGAAAAACACTCCTTTTAGTCTTTACTTAGGCTTCTTGGTGATGGAACAGAGCTGGGTGGTTCTCTGTAGTGACACAGCTCTCTAAATTCACGTTGTGAAAACCAAGGGGGATAAGGTGGCCAAATGTTGATCTCCACTTGAACAGGTTAATTTCTCTTTGTGCCCCTTTCACTCTGATTTCAGAAGAGCAAACACTTCTAGGCATTATCCTCCCTACATGAGATTCCATCTGACTTGGACGAAGTTCCCATTACACAGAACACAAAGCCACTCCTAGCACGTTTCTCTCTGGCAGCTCAAGTCCTGGGACGGGGTATCTTCCTGAGCACGTAAGACACGAATCACTCACCTTACTAAAACCAGGCTCAGAGCTGTTCAAAGAACACATTATGTCTTCTGTGCAACCATATGATACTGTTAAAGGCTCAGGGCTGAGGTGAGGGTGAGGGTAGCTGTTTCTATTTTGGCAAAAGCAAGCTTGCAGAAGGCCTTTCTCTCACATTGTGTGCGGTTCTTGGCCGTCTTCCATGTACAATGTTTATCTGCCGGGACAAGACTGGAGGCTAAGCAAGAGGAACAGAGTACAGCCTCTGGTACTGTTACAAGGCACTGGGCTGTGCTACATCCCTGACCGGGATGGGGCAGAACTCTGAAAACGCTACTGCTCCTGCAGAGAAAGAACGATGACACAAATACTGGAGACAGGGCTTTGAGTTGCCAAAGACATCAGAAGTCCTCTGGCATATCATCCCATTTTTTAAATCAATTAAGAAACTCCTCTTTTAGCAACTAGGAAAGAAGGCTCCATATTAGTTCAAATGGTCTACTGTACAGGATGTGAATATAGGTACTCACCTGGACAGAACAATTTAAGAGAAACTATAATTAATCAGTAAAAGAAACCACTGTGCTTCAGGCTGTCCCTCAACCAACTGTAATTGCTAATATTTGAGCAGCAATGTAGATAATGAAAAATAGATATTCAAATACACTTATGACTTCTGGTCAAGATGGCAGTGTAGGCAGACACAGCTGGCCTCTTTGCACAACCACATCAAAATTACAACTACAATATAGAACATCACTCAGAACCAGCAGAAATTGAGTTGAATGGAAATCTGACGACTACAGAATTAAAGAAACCATACCCATCCAGACTGATAGGAGGGGTGCACATGCAGAATGCAATAGTCCCTCACCCACCTGTGGTGAATAAAAATTCGGAGGGATATCTTGGAAGTGAGGAGTCCCAGCCCCGTACCAGGTCCCCTAGCCCAGGGTTCTAGTGCCAGGAACGTAAGTCCCCAAAACTTCTGGCTACAAAAACCAGCAGGGATTGAGTCAGTGGAAGAAATTACTACAGTCCCAAGCAGTTCCTCTTAAAAGAACCCACACATGAACTTACTCAGATGCACAACCTTTGAGCTCCACCACCAGGGCAGCAGCTTAAAGGGACCAGTGGTACACAGGGAGAAACCGAAGTGTCTGGCATCAAGGCAAGCTGAAGTCATTGACCCTTTTCTAAACCCTCCCTCCACAGAGCCATCAAGCTGGTGCCATATATGAGAGACTCCATCAACCTGGCTAACACTGTTTGACCTGTCTTGGCAATTTGCAGAGACTCTGTCCCACCAAATTTACGGGCCCACCTAAGCTGCTCTTCCATATGAATGGCTGGTCTTGGCTCAAGCTCCACTACTTCTTAAATCCTCTCAAACAAGCAAAACTGGCCTCAGTGAGCCCCAGGCCCAGCACTAGTAGCAGCCAGCCTAGATTCACAGCTTGGCTTTGCCTGGATATCCCCAAACCTGGCACAAGTAGCAGTCTTCTCAAATTGCTTTATTAATCAGACAGGGTGGCCCCAAGCAGAACACAGGTAGGGGCTGAGCTTGGCCTGCACCACCCGGGAAACCCCAGGGCCAGTGCACCCAGTGGACAGCTACAGACCACATCAGAGCACCACCACCCCTCCCCTGCACAGCTGATCATGGAGGGCAGAGGTTGTTGGTAAGTGTTCACAGCCAATCCTTGCAGCTGACTGGCCTGGGTAAATCCCTCCCATTGACCTGCCAACAGCAACCAAGGCTCAACTACAAGAGGAGGGTATATATTCAGCCCACACGAAGGGTGCATCTTGAGGACCCCACTTGGGGGAGGGGGCTGTGCCACTGGACCCTACAGGACACCTACTACATTATGCTATACTACCAATACACAGAGTCAAAGCAGCTCTACCTCATACATAGAAACAAACACAGGGAGACTGTCAAAATGAGGAGCCAAAGAAACATGGCCCAAATAAAAGAACAGAGCAAACTCCAGAGGAAAAAACTAAATAAAATGGAAATAAGTCTTCTATCAGATGCAGAGTTCAAAACATTGGCTATAAGGATGCTCAAAGAACTTAATGAGGACCTCAGAAGCAAAAAAAGATCCAATCAGAAATGAAGGATAAACTAATTAAAGAATTTATAGGAAACAACAATAGAATG
Organism: Glossophaga mutica; assembly: GCA_039655065.1. Classification (NCBI taxonomy): domain Eukaryota; kingdom Metazoa; phylum Chordata; class Mammalia; order Chiroptera; family Phyllostomidae; genus Glossophaga; species Glossophaga mutica. The sequence continues at coordinate 21,229,983 of CM077303.1, forward strand.
GATGAAGCCAAGAATCAAATCAATGATATGGAACATAAGAAAGCAAAAAAAACAACCAATCAGAACAACAAGAAGAAAAAAGAATCCAAAAAAAACAAGGATAGTATAAGCATCCTCTGAGACAACTTTAAGAGGTCCAAAACTCGCATCATAGGGGTGTAAGAAGGAGAAGAGAAAGAGCAAGAAATTGGTAATCTATTTGAAAAAAATAATGAAAGAAAACTTCCCTTATTTGGTGAAGGAAATAGACATACAAGTTCCAGGAAGCACAGAGAGTCCCAAACAAGATGGACCCAAAGAGGACCACTTCAAGATACATTATAATTAAAATGCCAAAGGTTAAAGATAAAGAGAAAAATCTTAAAAGCAGCAAGAGAAAAGAAATTCATTACCTACAAGGAGTCCCCATAAGACTATCAGCTGACTTCTCAAAAGAAACTTTGTAGGCTAGAAGGGATTGGCAAGAAATATTCCAAAAAATATTCATAAAAAGCAGGGACCTACAGCCAAGAGTGCTCTCTCCAGCAAAGCTATCATTTCGAATGGAAGGGCAAGTAAAGAGCTTCAAAGTCAAGAAAAAAGTAACAGAGTTCATCATCACCAAACCATTATTACTTGGAATGTTAATGGGATTTATTTAACAAAAAGATCAAAACCATGAACAATAAAATGGCAAAAAATACAAATCTATCAACAACTGAATCTCAAAAACAAACTAAGCAAACCGAAACAACAGAGACAGAATCCTGGATACAGAGAGCATTATGATGGGTGCCAGATGGGAGGGGCATGTGGAGGACTGGGTGCGAGGTGAGAGGATTAAGAAGTACAAAAAGGCAGTTGCAGAATAGCCATGGGGATGTAAAGTACAGCACAGGAATGGGGTAGCCAAAGAACTTATACACATGACCCGTGGATCTGAACACTGGTGTGGGGATTGCATGAGATTGTGGAGGGGTGCTTGGTAAGGGGGGGCAAAGGGGAAAAAAATCAGGAAAACTGTAATAGCATAATCAATAAAATATAATTAAAAATGTATACACTCATGAGCCTCAGCCTCGTTCATCTAATGCAACCAAAGAACCAACAGCAGTCTCTGAGTCTCAGCAATAGCACTGAGACACTTCCACTGAGTATATGTCGAATCTGTCAATTTTTCCCCTCATGTTTTGTGAGTTTATTATTAAGCTCAGAAAGGCCTTTTGAAATGCAAATAAAAATGCGATGTGATTTTTCTATCCAAGGGGTTCACTCATTCATTTCCTCAACAAACATTTGTCGAGCGTCTGTGGCGTGGCAGCACTGCACTAAGCTGGGCATCTGAGAACAAAGAAACGGAGACAAAGTCCTATCCTTGCAGCATTTACATTCACTTGGGCCCAGGTAAGCCACAGACAAGATGAAGTGAGTGAGAGTAAGTAAACTACATACCACTAGAGCAGCGAGTTTCAGCTGGTGTGCAGTGGCAGGCACACCGGTGTGCTGCACGAACTCACTGTGAGCGTGGGTGAACAGGGAGGATGGGGCATGAGGGTCATGATGTTTTCGGCCGAAAATAGTCACAAACTGCTGAACCCTCAGTGCAGTGTGGGCAGGTGCACTCATAAATCCCCCATCGTGAAATGGGCAAATGTGCTGAAAGAGTCTTCAGAGAAGTTCGCTAAAGCCCAACACAGCCTCTCACAACAATGCCAGCTGGACACTGACACAGATGGGTTCCTAGAACACTCACCTGACAGGGAATGCCTGTGCCACAGGGGCCTGCCCTCCAGAAGTTAATGCCATTTTTGCTTTCATTTCTGGTACCTCCTCATACAAGGTATCTAAAGTAGTCAAATTCATAGAAACACCAAGTGGAACGGTGGTTGTCAGAGGTTGAGGGAGGGGGCTGTGGGAAGTTGTTCAACGAGTAAAGTTCCGGTCATGCAAGATAAAGTTACATCGATCTGGTGTACAATAATGTGCATGGAGTCCACGACACTGTGCTATACGCTTAAAAATTAAGAGGGTGAATTTATGTTATGTGCTTGCTTTTATCACAATGAAACAAAAAGTAATACGCAACAGTAAGACCAATGAATCTCTGTTGAGTTTTTGCCATAGTAAGCGGAGAGCCACACCCATGGAGGAGTCTGATTTCAGAAACCCGCCGCGCTACCCTGCCTTCCTTATTCATGCCATGCTGGCTCCCTTTTACATCAAATCCATTGCACTAAAGTCTCCCTTCCAAAGCAAATCTCCAGCAGACCTAGCACTATGTCCAGTTTTCATCAGATGCATGTGGAAGACAGAGATTTCACTTCCTTTACTCCAGGAAGAAAAGGCTGACAAATTTGTAAGCAAATCATTATCACTTATTTTAAAGGTTAAAGTAAATCTGTATGTACGTATTATGCATATGAAAGTAACCTAAAAGATCAGCAATGACTCCAGGTTGAGAGTTCAATTAGTTAAAAAAAAAAAAAAAAAAAAAGATATCTTATAGCCTCATTTTCAATTTTCTGTTTAGGTAAACCCTTTATCTAACGGCAGTTTCAGGGAGTTATTTATATGTCAGGGCCCTTGTTCCCCTAAAACACGTCTGTGTCTGACATCTCCCGATCAGTAAAATGGAACGGACAAGGCAGTCCCTAAGTCCCCTCACAACTTTAAACCAGACTTCATACGTATTCAACTTGTCTCTGTCTTCAAATGCACACTTCGGGTGTTCCGGCCCAGAATCTCCCGTGGCTGCCCTACGGTGTGTCTCGCACAGACCGTGCTGTCATGTGCTCACTCTGCGTTTCCTTGAGGCCACGCCTGTCTCGGATGGGCTTCTCCACGTCTAAAGATGACGTCTTCCCTCCTCTCACAAAGCGACTGCTATTGAGTCCCTCAGATGCCCCCAGACAAACAGAGACAAACCACAGGTCACAGAGTGACAGAGGAAGTAAAACTTGTCATCAGGCAGCTGTAGCGAAACCACATTTTAAGAATATCCAACAAACAAACAAGATTGATCCCAAGTAGGTGATAGGTGAACATTTGCCTTTTAATATACCCACAACCGTGAGAGTTCTGAATTTTGATTCATTATGCTGAGACTTTCTTTTGTATTTGTACATAGAGTGTATAGCAGCAGCAGCAATAACATTGGAATGCCTTATGTGCTGGGTGATAAATGCATAAAAAAACAAGAAGCAAATGAAGAGCCACTTCTACCAGGGGGAGGGTGGTAGGGTGAAAAGGGGCTTTGGAAGCCCTCTGACCTGGTCTGAAAATTATCTCTGCAATTAGCTAGCTCTGCAACTTTGTATAGGTTACTTCCACTCTGTGAGCATCAGTTTCCTCATCACTGGAATGAAGATAATACTGCAGTTAGCACCCAGGGGTCACTCCCTATACAGCCATTTCCCTGCCCTCACCTTCCTCCCTCTCAGATTCCAGAGGGGCACTACTCTAGCAGCAGCTCAGAAAACAACCTGGCAGAAATCGGGGGACTTCCATTACTATTAGTAATGAATCAGCATAATGAACTGATGTCTGTGTTGTAATAATGCATTAAGAATTAGATTTATAAGGTACCAAAAAAGCAAGCATAATATTAATCATGCAAAGGTGTCATCTGTGGTATTCACATTCGTAGACACCTGCCATAATTCCTGGTAACCTCTCAAAAACACCTATCATAGAAATGAAATTAAAATAGTATGAACAGTGAAAATAACAGGGTTGAAAGGCCAAACAATGCAATATACAGATGATGTATTATAGATTGTACACTTGAAACCCATGTAAATTTCATAAGCAATGTCTCCCCAATAAATTTAATAAAATTTTTAAAAAGGCCAAAGTGATCACTGAAGATATAATTCCTGTTATTAATAACAACCCACATAAGTTCTCTGAATCTCCAAACTTCTGGAATATATTTCCAGGATATTACTGAGTAATAGTAGCATAAGGGAGGGTAAAGTATGGACATTCCTGAGTTTTAAGCCCAGGAACACCTTCTTAAGACATTTCTTTAATAATCTGCGGTAACTGGGATAATGTCTAGGCCTGAATTTACAGATACTTAAGTAAATCTCTTCTTCTTTTGTGATAGTACATATATATATAGTAGGAGACCAGTTAAGGTAAGTGAGAATAACTTTTCAAATACAGTTTTACAGGTGTCAGTAAGTACTTGTTGAATGTACTTATTATGCAATAATACATAAGGCTATTTATTACACTATCAGGGAGGTAGCACATAGCATACAGCCACCAGCTTGGCTGCTGGGCTGACACACCTGGGTTCCAATCCCATCTCTTCTATTTACTACTTCTGTGACCCTGATACAGTTACATAAATGATGCTCTGTTTTTTCATCTATAACATGGGGCTAATAAGAGAGCAGTTTTGAGGATTCAATGTGATAATACAAATAAAACTCCGGTTCAGCACTTCGCACATAGTAACGTCCTGAGGATTATAAACCTCACAATAACCCACAGGCATATATTATCATCTTCATGTCACAGATAAGCAAACTGAAATTCAAAGAAGTTTGAATAACCTGTCCCAGGTCATGGAATGGACAGGGCTAAAATGTAAAGTAATGATTACCTGACTCCAAAGCTTGCCCAGCATGCCTACTGCAAACGACTGAACGAACAATAGTTTTACATGTATCATTTCACATATTTTCCATGTGTTTGGATGAGGTAGGAAAAAAAAGTTTCATTTGGCAAAATCTACTAAATCAAATGGTTCTAGGAAAATTAATCATCATTCATTCTAGGAGTGTCATCATCATTATCACTCTCATCATCGTGATCTAGAAACAAAGCGTTATATGAGTTCCAGATAAAGGTCAGAAGGAAAAACAAAATAGAACAAAAACCCAACCCAAACCAAACAAACAAAGCCAGCAGTAGGTTACGACACCCCAGTCAACCTGCTCCAGGGCTTCTGGAACGCAGGCCTAAGTTCTTTCCCTTGTGCGCCCGGCCCGGCTTCCTCTCCGGTGCTCTTAGGAAAACGCAGAAAGGCTCCCCCGGCACAGCGAGCCTGTCTGCTTGCTCTCTTTGTGCCATGCTGAGGAGCAAGCATGTTATTGCTGGCTGCCTGGAAAAGCCGGGGTGCCTGCTGACTTTCTCTTTCTCCCCCCTCCCCCACAACGCAAACACACAGTGGCTGAAGGCTTAGAGAAAGAGTATTCATTCCACCAGGGGGGCAGAATTTTTCTAGACACATGCAATGAACTTTAAGGAGCAGAATAACAAGACTTGGCTGGGCTTATACGGAATCCTTTCCACACCTGTGAGGTCGTGCATGTGCATGTATATATAGACCATTAGCAGAAGCTCGTTACATGGGGCGCTCGGGATGTTACTAGCACAATGAAAGACCCCTTGCTGTGAACACGGAGTTGCCCCCGCACCCCACCCCGCTCTCCTCTTGTTATAGGAATACTAGTCTCTGTCGGCCCTTGGTGAGTCTGGTAAAACTGGGCATGGTGTGAAGTGGGAAGGTAAAGAACAGACTGAGTGGAAGGATGAGAAGAACTGAGGATGTCCATTTTTCTCCTGCCCTGAGTTACCTTACTAAGTTGAAGGTAAGTCTACCGAAAACCAAAGGGCTTTGGGAACCACTGAAAAATTAAAGTCCCCCTTTCCACCTTGCTTGTTAAATTTCAGCAGTTCTGCCTTGGCCTTCAAAATGTCTTTATTTTTTCTGCTTTTTTTGCCTTTTTTTTTTTTCAGTCTGGATGAGGCAGAGAAGAGAGTGGGAGGGAAGGAGTGGGGGGGGGGAGGTTGGGAGCAGAGGTTTAACAAAGGATCACTTTAACAGAAACTACTGAGTAATCGCTCTGTCCTGGGCCAAGAATAACATCAGCTCAATGTCGGCAATTAGAATCAGGTCAGGGGGGCCCCAGAGCCAGTGAAGCCCTCCTCACAGACCCCAGCATGGAGGGCCACTCATGCTGATGTCACGGGCAGTCACTGGTGCCCAAGAAAGGCCCACAACTCAGCTCACAGAGAACTTTCTGACCTTCTCCTTCAGGAGCAGGAAGTCAGCATGAGAAGGAAGTAGGAAGCAAGGAGGGAAGCTAGGCAGGAGACACAGAGACGGACGTATCAACCATCCCAGGACCATCGAGATCCTGCAGTTTCCCCCACCATCCCAAAACTCAGTTTAAACGAATTCCTATGTGTAAAGCACCTGGAGGAGTGCTTGGACCACAGTAAGTGCTTATTAAGTGTCGGCTATTATCTGTAAAACAAGGAGGGAGGACTCTGTCCTGTGACTTATCTCTTGTCCACTCTGAAACTGAGCCCTGGGAGCAGTGACTGCTGAGCACAATGTGCCCTGATAAAAAGAACGAGCAAGGAGATTTTCAAGTTTGGAAAACTTTTTGTAAGGGACTCTAGTAGACGGAGTGAGAAAGATAGAAACAAAGTTCCTATAAAAAACGATTGCCAAAATTTTATAAGGGCAACATTAAATTTTACCATATCCCGTCTCCCTTCCAAAGGACAAAAACAAATAACAAAGGAGACATTTTTCATCTCTTTTCCCTCCAGCTCAATGGTTCTCAAAGTGTGAGACCCAGAAGAGCGGCCTTAATGTCACCCAGAAACTTAGAAACTGAAATAAGTGACCCCGTCCCAAATACTGAATCACAGATGGGGTCAAGGAAGCAACTGGTGTTTTAACAGGCCCTCCACGGGGTTCTGCTGCTCAGAACCAGGGGTCTACAAACTGGGGCTTGAAGGCCAATGCAGCTTCCTGCCAGTTTTTGTAAAGAAAGCTTCACTGGAACACAGCCACACTCGTTTACTCACGTACTTCCCATGGCTGTCTCCCTCTCCCACGCGGAGGTGCGCACTTGCCACAAAGACTGGGTCCATGGCTGCAAAGCCTACAGTGCTTCCTACACGGCCATTTACAGAGTTAGGTGTGCCCGCCTCTGTGCTGACTTAGAACAATGTCTTTTTTTGTAAAACAGAATCTTTATTATATCTATATTGTTTCTATTACCACTTAGTCCTCTTACACCCTCCTCCCCACAGCAATCACCACATAGTTGTCCTAACCTCCCCACCCCCACTAGCTGTCACCTGCGCCCTATCTATGAGTCTGTCTCTGTTTTGCATGTTAGCTTCGTTTAGAACAATGTCTCAGAAAACAAAACAAAACAAAACCTGCAAGTTTGACCCATCAGTGTGTAAAAACTCATAGTTTCAACTATGTCTTTTGTTTATCAGGCTATCAAACGGACTGGATCACACCTATTCCCTTGCACCTCTGTCCCTGGAAACCTTTGCCAGTGGCTCTGGGTGACTTTCCTCTCCCATGCCCATGTTAAAAGACCAGCTTTTAGTAGGGGTTGATTCAGTGCATGACAATTTTCTAGACTTATGAGTGAAATGCTAGACTAGATGAAGATCAAAGCCTACTCCTCATGAATGGTTAGAGATGCCCATTTCCAAACTCATGTCCTGAATCAGAGTGTGCCTCCTTGAAATTAACACCTTCAAAAAGCTGGCTATCTATGTGCAAAAAGGATGGAGAACTTCCTCTGCAAGTCATGCAAGAAAGGCTGCAAGACAGTTCCCAAAACATTTTTAGGAGATGACTATCAAAGGCACCATCCATGTACATAATTAATAGCCAGTAATTATAATATAATCTGATTACTATACTATACTATACTATACTACACTACACTATAATAAATATAGTCTTCCTTAATGTTCTATTCCATAAACAGGTCTCTCTTGTAGAAGAATGCTAGATAAATCAGATTTCAACTCTACCCACTGCTCTTAAACAAGTAACTGACCAAATTGTTAGCTATATCAATGGCTACCTACACTTAAGTAAAATGAATCCAAAGCATAGGAAGTTCATCAGAAAAACAATCTCTTCTGAAGTTAACCCAAGAACAGAAGTACAGGACATACTGAGAATGCAAACCACATTTCAATCAACAATTCAGTTGTAATTATAGCATTCAGATCTAGCACAGTCATAAGGTAAGCTAAAAACAGAGGCTTAAAACTCAGTAGGGCTTTGTTCCTTTCGTGAAGTGATTCTTGTGCCCTGAAATAAAGTGCCCTAAGTTACTAAATATTCCTAATGTTAGAACACTTAATATCAATTAAACTTCAGCCAAGATGGAGGTATAAGTAGATACACTTTGCCTCCTTGCACAACCAAAAGGACAACAACAAATCAAAAAAAAAAAAATAAGCAGAACTTCCAGAATATCGAATTGTATGGAGGTCTGACAACCAAGGAGTTAAAGAAGAAACATTCATCCAGACTAGTAGGAGGGGCTGAGACAGGCAACTAGGGCAGAGAGGACATGTGGCAAGGCAGCAGCTGTCAGACTGAGCAGTCCCACATTTACATGTGGACAAACCAGGAGGAACAACTGGGGAGTGAGACAGACTGCACAACACAGGGTTCCAGTGCAGGGAAATAAAGCCTCAAAACCTCTGACTGAAAATACCTGTGGGGGTTGCAGCAGCAGGACAAACTCCAAGTCTCACAGGAGAGTTCATTGGAGACACTTATGGGGTCCTAGAACATACATAAACCCACCTAGGAATCAGCACCTGAAGGGCCCAGTTTGCTTGTGGGGGAAGTGACTGAAAGCCCAAGAGAGCTGAGAAAGTGGCATTGTTTCCTCTCTAACCCCTCCTCCCACCCCACATACAGCAGAACAATGCAGTTTCATGAGTTGTCTTGCCTTGGTGAATATCTAAGGCTCTACCCCTTACAACACAGCTGTGTAGAGACAAAGAGATATGGCCCAAATGAAAGAACAGATCAAAGATCCAAAAATAGAACTAAGTGATGAAGAGATAGCCAACCTATCAGATGCAGAGTTCAAAACACTAGTAATCAGGATGCTCACAGAAATGATTGAGTATGGTGGCAAAATAGAGGAAAAAGTGAAGGCTATGCAAAGTGAAATAAAGGAAAATGTACAGGAACCAACAGTGATGGGAAGGAAACCGGGACTCAAATCAATGATTTGGACTAGAAGGAAGAAATAAACACTCAACCAGAACAGAATGAAGAAATACAAATTCAAAAAAATGAGGAGAGGTTTAGGAACCTCCGGGACAACTTTAAACATTCCAACATCCGAATCATAGGGGTACCAGAAGGAGAAGAGGAAAACAAAGAAATTGAAAATTTATTTGAAAAAATAATGAAGGAGAACTTCCCCAATCTGTCAAAGGAAATAGACTTCCAGGAAGTCCAGGAAGCTCAGACAGTCTCAAAGAAGTTGGACCCAAGGAAGTACACATGAAGGCACATCATAATTACATTACTCAAGATTTAGGATAAGGAGAGAATCTTAAAAGCAGTAAGAGAAAAGCACACAGTTACCTACAAAGAAGTTCCCATAAGACTACCACCTAATTTCTCAAAAGAAACCCTGCAGGCAAGAAGAAAATGGTGGAAAGAAGTATTCAAAGTCATGAAAGTCAAGGACCTACATTCAAGATTACTCTATCCAGCAAAGCTGTCATTTAGAATGGAAGGGCAGATAAAGTGCTTCCCAGATAAGGTCAAGCTAAGAGTTCATCATCACCAAGCCCTTCTTATATGAAATATAAAGGGACTTCTCTAAGAAAAAGAAGATGATCAAGAATATGAACAGTAAAATGACACCATACTCAGAACTAACAACTGAACCTAAAACTAAAACAAAAACAAAACAAACTAAGCAAACAATAGAACAGAAACAGAATCACAGAAATGGAGATCACATGGAGGGTTATCAGTGGGGAGGGGAAGAATGGGGGAAAAGGTACAGGGAATAAGAAGCATAATTGGTAGTAAAAAATAGACGGGGAGGGGTTAAAAATAGTATAGGAAATGGACAAGCCAAAGAACTTATATGTATGACTCATGGACATGAACTAAGTGGGGGTAATGCTGGTGGCAGGGTGGCGCAGGGCAGAGGGGAATAAAGGGGAGGAAAAAATGGGACAACTGTAATAGCATAATCAGTAAAATATATTAAAAAATAAAGATAAAAGAACAACAAAAAACACTTAATATCTTTATTCTTTTTTTAAATTGAATTTGTTGGGGTGACATTGGTTAATAAATTATATAGGTTTTGGGCGTACAATTCTACAGTTATACCACGTGTATACTGTATTGTGTGCTCCCACCCAAAGTCCAGTCTCCTCCCATCGCCATTTATCCCCCCATATCCTTTACTGTCTCCACCCACCCCCGTTACCCTGGTAATCACCATACTGCTGTTAGTGTCTAGGAGGTTTTTTCCTTAATCCCTTTACCTTTTTCACTCAAGAACATTTAATATCTTATTTTCTATTTTATTAGTTAAAACTCTTTAAGCTAACAGAATTTAGTTTCTTTAGCTCTCTCCCACAGTCCAAGAACTTCACTCTTCCTCATTTTTACCTAAATAAAACTGTGGATTAGCAGAACAGGGGAAGAAAGAAAATGATGTATAAACATATATAAAATTGTGATGAATGATTTTCTGTTCCCTCTCCAGGAGACACGAGACAACTCCCTTCTCGGGAGTTCTGACTCCTCCCTAAGACAGATATTCTGACAGATTCTAAAAAACATATTTTCCATATACTTCATAGTTCACTGAAGCTAAACCAGTATAATCCTCAGTGGAAAAAAAATCCACACAAGAATAGTAGTCCTCTGGATTTTCAAAGGAATGCGAGTTGCTGAAAGCTAATCAAAAGGCTGAGGAGGACTTAAAAATAAGCAGTTTCTAAAAGTAAAATGAACATCAGCAAAACTGTTCCCTTCTTCCAAACTTCAATACCCTACAAGCACCTACTTAAAAAAAAAAAAATCACCTACCATTCTCAAGGTATGGAAGCATTAAAAATGATAAAGAACCAACTGTCTAGATATATTAGGCCATAGATTATACTCACATATTAGAAATAAGGCTACATATGATACCTCCGCTATCTAGCATCTGATTTAGCTGGCATTCTCAAGTATTCTGAAAGATGCTGGAGTTTAGAAACTTAAAGAGTTTTTAAAAATTTGCACAGATTTAAAAAACTATCAAAGATGCACAATTATATCTACATTTGTAAAAATGTAAACCGGCTTAAATGCTTCTACTACCCATTAGGCTTTCTACAGAAGAACATTTCTACCTGACAAAAGGCAGTGTGGCAATCAAAATGAGATGCTACATTCCATATTTTCCAGATGAGAAGTCTGGATATTTCTCCAGTAAAAACGACCTAACAAACTACTTCACAAATGCCTGCATTCACAACTTCTCAATTGCAAGGAATTAACACAATATACAGAGTACTCTATCACAGATACAGATGACCAAGTGCTGAGTCGTATCGAAATAACAAATATGTCTGAACCTGGACAGTAGTTGAAAAGATAAATAGGGAGCATAATAATAATTATTTTATTTCAAAGAAAAAAACTGTGGTAAATGCTGCCTTAGCCCTAGAGTGAATACTAATTTTGCACAAACTAATGCACATTACATTTTTATAAGAAAAGAGCAAATGACAGGAGATTAAGCTGATAGAGGACATTTCTTTACATAACCGAAAGTCAGGGAAGCTCACAGAATCAATACTGATTCAGCCCAATAGAAAATGCAGAAGAGGGTAAGGGATTCTTATGATAATCCTGACTCATAAAAAAAAAAAATGAACTCTTTATGACCTGACTTTTTTGTGAAGCCATCCTTTCTCTGTAACTGGGGCCATCCTGATACACAAGTGCAATACACTGAGATAGATCCAGCACACACACTCAAAAGAGTTCCTGTCCCTTCATAGACCGTGAGTAGAGAACCAACTTTTCACCAGAGCATAAGCTCATGATAGCAAGGGTTTTGAGTACATCGTTACATATTGGTATGCATTGTTTGGAGTACAAACTATCAAACCATAAGACAAACAACTTAACTTATGACCATTTCCTATAAGAACTTGGAAGTGATTTATTCCTTGAAAATCTTGGTGGATCATGTGCTCATGAAAACCAAGTTGATGAAGGCAAGGGGGATACATTTTGAAAAAAATTTCTTCCAATGCTAGCTTTTAGGTATCTGAGAATTAGACCCCCTGGGAAGCTACTGAACTAAGATCACACAATAGAAAGGGTAACTACTACAGTAGAGACTTTTGTGGAGAAACACTCACATGGAAGAATGGCAGAACTGGTTCAGCACCACTTCACAGCAAAGCCAATGTCACGGCTTCAGAACATTTCTTCCCTGAGAGGAAATTCCCCAAGAACCATCCAAGCCATGGTGGTGTTGGCAAGCTTTGGTAAACTGTATTCCTACTATTTCCCATTGGCCTTACTATTAATATTATTACCAAGAGAAGAAGGATACCAGTACTTGGGAAAGTCTTATCTTGGATTACCTGGTGCCGGGCTCGACTCTGGTCCAGAAGTTGCCGGGACTGCAGTTTCTGCTGTTCGAGTTGTTGCAGAGCAAAGTGCAGCTGGTAGCTGCCTGCGGTGGGGTGGTACTTGTGCTGGGGGGCCACACCGGTGGCCCTGCTGTACGCGTTGCTCTCTACCTCTCCCTCCCAGGCAAAGCCCCCCATTTGGAGGCTCCTAGAGGGAAAAGAAAGCAGATTTCTTAGAGTGGCTGTGTGAACGAATTAAGAAAGAGAAGTATCTCAGGTATTTTTCCTTTATAAAACTAAACACAGTTTGAATTACAAATCTATTTGTGTGCTAAATTATCTGACTCACCCACTAAACTGTGAACACAAAGACAGGGTCCGCTCTGCTCTCCATTCTGTCTGTAGCTCTCACAGGCCTGGCACATGGCCAGTGCTCAATAAATGTCTGTTGAATGTTAAATAATTAAAATCGCAATTTCACTTTCCTCAACAAAATATTAACCAACCTGATTCAACAATACCTTAAAAAGATAATACACCATGGTAAAGTGGGATTTATTCCAGGGATGCAAGGTTGGCACAATATCTGCCCGTCAATAAATATGATGCACCGCATAAACAAAGTGAAGAATAAAAGCCATATGAGCACATCAACTGACGCAGAAAAAGCATTAGATAAAATCCAGAACTCATTTATGATTAAAAACTCTCAGCAAAGTGGGAATAGAGATAGCACACCTCAATGTAATAAAGGCCATACATGGCAAACCCACAGCCAACATCACACCCAATGGGCAAAAACTGCAAGCGTTCCCTTAAGACTGGGAATAAGACAGGGGTGTCCGCTTTCACTATTCTTAGTCAACATAGTACTAGAAGTCCTAGTCGCAGCTATCAGACAAGAAGAAATAAAAGGCATCCAAATTGGAAAGGAAAAAGTAAAACTGTCATTATTTGCAGATGACATGACACTGTCTTATAAAGAACTCTAAAGATTCCACCAAAAAACTACTGGAACTGATAAATGAATAGAGTAAGAGTATGCAAAATAAATATCCAGAAATCAGTTGCATTATTTACACCAATAATGAACTATCAGAAATGGAAACTAAGACAACAATCCTGTTTACAATTGCATCAAAAATAAATTTAACCAAGGGTGTAAAAGACCTGTACTTGGAAAATTATATGACGCTGAAGAAAGAAATTGAGGAAGACACAAATAAGTGGAAATATATATGGTGTTCATGGATAGGAAGAATGAACATGTTAAAAAAATGTCCATACTACCCACATCAATCTATAGATTCATCGCAATTCCTAACAAGATGCCAATGGTGTATTTCACAGAACTAGAATATTCCAAAAATTTATATGGAACCACAAAAGATCCTGAATAGGAATCATGCTACCTGATATCAAAATATACAACAAGGCCATAGTAATAAAAATAGCATGGTACTAGGATAAAAACAGACACAGATTAATGGAACAGAATAGAGAGCCCAGAAACAAGCCCACACTTTTATGGTAAATTAAATATTTGACAAAGCGGGTAAGAATATACAATGGGACAAAGACAATCTATTCAGTAAGTGGTGATGGGAAAACTGGACAGACTTGCAAAACTATGAAACTAGATCTCCTTACACTATACACAAGGATGAACTCAAAATGGATTAAAGACTTAATGTTAGACTCAAAATTCTAAAAATTCTAGATGAAAACACAGGCACATTGCTTATAGCAATGTTTTCCTTTCTGATATATTGCCTTGGGCAAGGGAAACAAAAGAAAAATTAAACAAATGGGTCTACATCAGACTAAAAAGTATTTTTGCATTGCAAAGGAAACCATCAACCCACTGAATGGGGCAACATATTCACCAATGATATATCTGGTAAGGATATTTGAATATTGAAGTTAATATCCAAAATTTATAAAGAGCTTACAAAACTCAACACCAAAAAATTCCCCAAACAATCCAATTAAAAAATGGGCAAAGGACCTGGATAGATGCATCTCAAAAGGGGCATACAGCTGGCCAACAGACATACGAAAAAATACTCAACATCATTAATTATCAGAGAAACGCAAATTAAAACAATGAGATATCACCTTACACCTGTCAGAATGGCTATCATTCAATAAATCAACAAATAAATGTTGTTAGAATGTGAAATATTGGTGGGAATGCAGATTGGTGCAGCTGTGCTAGAAAGCAGTATGGGATTAACTGAAAAAATTAAAAATGGAACTGGTCTTAGAACCCAGTGATTCCACTTCTGGGAATATATCTGGGAAAAACCCAAAATACTAATTTATAAGAATATACGCATCCCTATGTTCACTGCAGCATTATTTACAATAGCCAAGACGCGGAAGCATTCTAAGCGCCCATCAGTGATGAGTGGATAAGAAAAACTGTGGGACATTTACACAGTGGCAAACTACGCATCCGTAAAAAAAGAAATAAATTTTACCCTTTGTGACAGCATGGACCTGGAGAGTATTATGTTAAATGAAATAAGCCAGTCAGAGAAAGACAAATACCGTATGATTTCACTTATATGTGGAATCTAATAAACAAAATAAACTAACAAAATAGAAACAGACTCATAGGTACAGAGAGCAGACAGACTGACAGCTGTCAGAGAGGGAGGAGTTGGAGGGCTGGGTGAGAAAGGTGAAGAGGTTAAACACCACAGACAACAGTCTGGTGATGACCAGAGGGGAAGGGGGTGGGGGAGGCAGACGAGGGTAGACGGGGGCTAAGTGGTTATGAAAGGAGGCTTGACTGGGGCGGTGAACGCACAGTGCAATATACAGATGAGGTAATACAGAATGTGCACCTGAAACCTGTATAATTTTATTAACCAATGCCACCCCAATAAATTCAATTAAAAATTTAAGAGAATGGTCAATTTTATGTTATGTATATTTTACCACAAAATTTTTTAAAAGGTCCCCATATATTTTAGAACCGTCTCATTTGACAGTTCTTCCATTTCCTTAACACTTTTATTCTCCGAACCTTCTTTAGCTTTCCTGTATGTTTTTTTCCTTTTCAAGGTACAGTTACCAGAAAATTGCTAACATTAGAAACATTAAAATCTCACAATGAACAACCTTACCCCAAACCCTGGTTAATGGAGCTTGCAAAAATGAAAACAGTGCCCAATTTAACAGATGAACAGTGATTTAAATCATTGCTCTTCTTTCCTTGGTAAATGTCCTTTGGTAGCAGTGTCCTTTCAATGGCAGAGATACGGCCATGCAGGGTGAGGTGATGCAGACTTTCCTGGGTAAAAACCTGCAGCCTGCCTGCCTACTTAGAGCCTGGGTCCCAGTGGTCCCGACAGAGTGAAATGTGTACAGTGAAACGTTTGCTGCATCCAGAAGCCCAGGCTCCCTTATTGACCCCCCTCACATCTTGGTGAGTTCAGGTCTCTGCTTTGGTCTCCCTGCCTCTCCACGAAATTTCCAAATACCTAGTTAAGGGAAAGTCTGTGTAATGAACGTAGTGTGAAGTCCATGGACGAAAGGCTCTCTACTCACATAATCTCACTTCTTCTGTGTCACGCCCCTGGGCCATCTCTTCCCACAGCATGGCTCCCGCAGTTCAGTCACACGATCACACTCTTTCAGCTAATCTTGGAGAAAGTACCCCAAAATCTCAGAGCCTATTTAATAATTTTCTCGAGTATGGCATTTGATCTTCAGTGATCCCTCTTGAAATGCTTTAATGTGCAAACTGTTACACAGTTAAAAAAAAACAAACAAACCATGATCTTTCCCAAGGTGCTCCTGGAGGGATGAAGAACTGTGGCCACCAATGACTGAACACAAGTATGTTCTTAAATCCATGAATAAAATGCTAACCTTATTCACAAAGCGAAGTGCTTGGGGAGAGTCAAATAGGAGTTACCAGGTCAGGAAAAGAGCGGCCAGAGAAGCCCGTTAACTCTTTTATCAGTGAGAGAAGAGGTGAGCTTACTGAAGGGGAACTCGCAAGAAGTGCCTGAATGGAATCAGGTACCAACGAAGGGAAGGTTCAAGGCAGAGTGGGCTGACCAGATGAACAAATGAACACAAGGAAAGAGGCAGACGAAACCATAGGAACTGCAAATAACCTTGAGATTTCCATACCAACGAGGGCAGGAATTTGAATCTAGAGTAAAACTATTATTTATGGTAACTGCACCAAAGGTCAGAAAATCCATCGACTGTTCCTCTGCCACAGGGAGCCATCTAGACTCAGGGATTAGCTATTAAAGGGTTTATGTAACCATGTAGCTTATATCAGAATCCATCTCATTGGCTAGCTAGATCGGTTTTATTTCCACAGACTGCTTTAATAACAAATAACCTTAAGACACGTTTACTTTAATGTCTTCTCACCATGTATCGGACATCAGAGTCGGCAACCAGGCCTCCTCATTTGGAGATGGACAGGGACGGATTCTCAGGTGTGTGTATGCAGAGCAGACACTCGTGGAAGCAAGGGGTAGGCCAGTCAGCAAGAGAAGATCAAATAAGGAACTTCAGATACGAAGAGGTTTATCCATCCAACTGTACCCACACTGAACAGACTGCGACATCATAAACTTTTATAGTGAAAGCTGTTTTTAATCTCATTGGTAACATAAACCCAGTCTCCAAATCACAAAAGGAAGTTTCTCAAGCGAGTTGAAGCTTTTAGCAAAGAGGCAGGAATTTTCACAGCACAACACTGGGTGGGGGCTAAACCACTTAGCTGTGTCAGGCCATGTGGTACGTGCCACGAGCGAGACACTTGCTCGCTCTGAATTACAGCAGGTGTTGCCTGGCCATGGGGTCTCACAACTAAAGCGCAAGCCGTCGGGCTGCGCAGTGTGCAAGTGTGTGAGTGACTGGCGCAGAGGGGCCGGCGCACTCTCACCGGGGGTTGGCCTGAGGTTCTGTATCTACACATCCCTCTCTTGAGCATCTAACAGGTTCCTTTGCCACCCAAAAGTCCATCCTGCTTTCTGGAACCTCAATCCCAAAATTCCACCCCACTCTCTTCAACCTTAATTCATTCTAGTTTACTACTTATCCATCTTCTAGCCCCCACTGAAATGTTGAGATTCAATTCAGTGATTCTTCTAAAATTGGGGTTGTATTCTATTATCCTCTTGGCATTTACTCTTCCCATAATACTAATATATTATTGTACATATTCCCTGTACATAACTTCTAACAGTTTTATATCATTTCTAGAATGCAGTACACAGGGCCAAGTAAGTTAGCTATGGCAGTATTTAACATTTGATTCAAAGTGAACTAGGCTGTATTTAGCCTTTACTACACACGGAGCCAGCAGGCAACACCACAGTGTTTCTGACTGCAACATTCTCATTAGCATATTCATCCAGAACTTCCTCTTCCTTTCTATGTTACACTACTTCTCGCCATTACTGCCTTTCTGGAGGACAACCCCAGCCTCTGGCCAATGCACACCACGGGGCTACACTTCTCCCTTTGCTTTAATACCTGGTCCAGCCCGTGGACGCTGGTTCTAAGGAACTTAGAGGCAATATGTAAAATGCACTGGTCTTTAGCAAAGCAAAATTTGCTCACCAGGCTGTTGCATTCAATGTAAAGAAATGCTTTCAGGGTCAAGATTTCCTGGGGATGATGTGATATTACAAGAATGCAGGGTAGGGATGAGGCAGAGGAATGTGACAGTTGGATAGAGTATGATTCTGCAGTCCGGCCTCCTCCGCCCACTCCCAGCAAAACTGGAGCTACCATGTGCAGGGACCCCCACTACCCTTCCTCAGGGTATTGGGGAGTGCATGGGTATGCTTTCAATTGTCTTACTAATGGCTTACTAATGGCTTACTAATTACTGACATTTAATAGGTGGAGGTCAAGGGTGCTACAGGTCTAGAAATGCAAGGAAGATCCCTATACTAGGAAAAATATGTGCTGCTCAAAATGCCAATGGTGCTAGCCCTGGCTGGCTAGCTCAGTTAGAGTGGTTGCACTGGCGTTCCAATACACAAAGGTTGCATGTTCGAACCTCGGTCAGGGCACACACAAGAATCAACCAATGAATGGAACAACAAAGCGATGTTTCTCTCTCTCTCTCTTCCTAAAACCAATAAATTTTTTTAAAAACGTATCTTGGCTGTTGTAGCTCAGTGGATTGAGCACCAGCCTGCAAACCAAGACTGCTGGTTCGATTCCCAGTCAGGGCACATGCCTACACTGCAGGCCAGGTCCCCAGCTGGGGGTGTGCGAGAGGCAACCAATGGATGTTTCTCTCTCACATGGATGTTTCTCTCTCTCTCTTTCTCTCTGCCTTCCCCTCTCTCCAAAAATAAATACATAAAGCTTTAAAAAAATGCCAATGGTGCTTCTAATGAAAAACACCATAAGGCCATGAAGGAAGCGCCTTCTGAAGAGAATCTTACTATTTCTTCACCACAAAGAATAGACACCCATTTCCAAGGTACTTTACGGACTGTGTAGCTGTTTAAGGACAGCAGAGGCTACATTTTACTCATCTGTATTGTCAACCTCAAAGAAAGCAGTCACAGCACACGGTGAGTGCTGCGGAGGTGCTACTCACGCTGAGAGTCCCAGACGACAGCAGGTTCCCGGGAGCGGCACAGGGCAGTGTTGGCCAGCTTAAGAAAGCTACGTGATCAGAGAGGCGCTGCATAATGCAGGGGCGGGGGGAGACCTCCCTTGGCTTTGGGGGTATTCCCTTGGTTTGGGGGGTATTAATAGATAATACTGAAACCGACTACTAACAAATCTTAAGACTTGCTGTTGGTAACTGGCGACTGGGAACAGAGATAGCTAGCCAAACAAAACCTGCACCCGAAATGATTTAAGTGGAATGAGTTAGATGGACCTGCCAAGAGATTTTAGGCTCACGGTGACAGATGCCTTGCTTCCTATGAGAATTTTAGTGCAGGAATGTGATTTTAAAATGACCTCTGAAAATGCTGGTGCCAAAGACTAAAATTTATTTTTTACCTTACCTCAATTTGCTAGCTGAGATAAGATTACATACTTCTACCTTTTCTGTTTTGAAGCTATGGAGTTATATTGAGATGGTTCTTTTGCAGGAAGAGTTGAAGTACAATAGAGGCAGTGTTAAAGATACAGAAAAGCTCAGAAATTATCTGGAAAAACTATGTGAACTTTTGACGACCTATATGCTAGGTCAAAAACACAGAACTATATGGAATTATAAATTGAAGCTGATCTTTCTACTTGCGAACAGGGCAAAAGGGCTTAAAAACCTTTAAAAATTTTGTTTATTTGAGAGGCTGAAAGGCTCTTGGGAAAGGATTAAAGAAATAATCCAAGAGAGAAGGCAAAAAGAAATAAAAGGTTTTGGATGCTGGAAAGAAATCAAAACCAATGCAAAAGCTGGGTTAGTGACAGAATTCTGGAAGAAGAGTGGAGGCCCATGCCCCTGGGCCTGGACCACAGGTTCTGAACTGATGACCTTCGAAACAAGAAGCCGCTCAACTCAGTGACCAGGAGCTGGGCTCTAGAACAAGACTGCTAGGTTCAACTCCTGGCTCTGCAACTTAGGGCAACATGACCTCTCTGTGCCTTGGTTTCCTCAGCTGTGAAATGGGAATAAAAATCAATTCCACCTCTCACAGGGTGGGTCCAAGAATTAAATGCTAAATAAATCTGAGTTGCTACTAAAATTCTTCCAGTGGAAAGTGAATCCAAACCTTTGGGAAAATGAACAATAAGGACACCAAGGCACAGGTGTGAACAAATCTATCACTACTCAAGCTAGAGAATGCCCTAAGCATAGGCTGGCCCGGCGTGGGGGTGAGGATTTACTAATAATGCTGATTACCAGGAAGGGTCAGGCAGAGGATATGAGTTGAGCACTGATGAATGAGGGAGAGTAATCATGCTCCTCCTCATCTCCAATTCTGTTATCAGTAGTGGCTACATCCCCTTTCACGTTTTCAAAATGAAGCAAAACAGAAGTACTTTTTTTTAAGAAGCAAAAACAGTATGTCCTCAACACTGTAATCTGAGAAACAAAATGACAGAAAGGCAAAAACCAAAAGTCACCCCTGTCATCCAATGACTAAAGCCGGCTCTCCACACACCCTGCCGACCTTCTGACACGTGGGCTTCCTCTGCGTGTGTCTCCCGCACGCAGAGTGGCGCCGCACTGTCTCCACTGCAGTCTACGTTTTCTCATTTCACGTGTCACAAAAAACTTCCCACAAGCTAGTACCAGTGGTTCTGACTCTACTGTTACCTTCTCTTACACTTAAAGCAGACCTACACCCTTAAGCCTTCACATGTGAATTTTGGAAACCGTGTGAATGGCTTTATAGTTTTCCTTACTAAAATTCATGAATTAGACTCTTTAAATCATTACAAGTCCTGATTGTTATCCAAGGTATTCAGTATTCCACCCTGCTCCATGTCCTCAGAAAACAGGATTAGTATGTCTTCTAGAGATAGAAGCCACTTAGATAAGTATGAAGGGACAAATGAATTTTATTGATAAAAATGGTGAACTAGTAAGCCCATGACAGAGTCCCAGAGATTTAATTCTCAAACTTACACTGATTCATTGGGTTCAGTTGCCTACTTGCTCACCAAATATTTCTAATGATAGTATTACCTTCTTTTTTAGTCCCCTGATCTTCTTTTACTAAAGTAATCCTGACCCAAACAGCAGGATAGTGTTATTGGAGGGAAAGGCGGGTGGAGGAGGGTGGAAGAGAGTATGGGGGGGATAAACGGTGATGGAAGGAGACTTGACTTGGGGTGGTGAACACAATACAATATACAGATGATGTGTCATAAAGCTGTACACCTGAAATCTATATAATTTTATTAAGCAATGTCACCCCAATAAATTCAGTAAAAACTTCTTATAAAATAGGCTAGAATAAAATGAGTGCTCAATAAAAATAAATAAATAAATAAATAAAGTAATTCTACCATGAAGGGAAATGAGGATTGGTCTAGCATGACTTATTTTTTTCATGAATCAGTGCTAGGCTAATGTGATTCCTCTTTCCTTCTCTGTGGGCTGCCAAATCACTGCTTTGCTAATCTGTTAGATTTTGGCCTGAAACTGACACCTCAATTACCAGTTTATATATTCAGCATCTAATTTATTTCCATCTCTTCCCTTCCTCTCCCACTGTACGAGCATCCTCACTGCACATTAAATCACACATTGAATCACGGTCATCAAGACTAGAACCATAAATCACAAATTAGTAACCATAAGAACTGCTCCTCTTTGGATATGGTAATTCAATTATTAAGTAGAGAAAATAAGATGGATTCAATAGCTTGACTCTTGCGAGTTTCATTTTCCTTGGGGAATAAAGGGTTCAGATAGGACAAAGATGTGCCCTAAACTAACAACCTAAATAAGGATGAGACTTTTCACCTGAAAAGTACTCCTGTCACCAACTGTATATACACATCTTTACAGAAAAGCAGAAAGTGGAAGTGGGACAACAAAGTAAAATAGACAGAAGCCCCACCATCAAAAAAAAAGATGCAAGAATCAAGAGATTAAGAACATGAGTAGAATCCAAATAAGATATATAATTTGAAATACATAATTACAAGCAATTGAGAGGGGAGCTTTCTGATTATTCAGTTAGTAAGTGGAGATACAGGAAGGAAAAGAAGCAGTAGTGATCACTAGGAAAAGTCTATGGGGAATATTTTGGCTAACTACTTTGATTTCATTCAATGTTGTGTGACAATAACATAAATTTGGGAAGAACACCCTGAGCTATCAGGTCAAAAAGCTAAGATCTGATACACCTGTCCTTTAAAAGTACCGTGAGATCCCAGTCAGCTGGATGTGACAATGGACACAGAATGTGAACCAGACTTCTGCTGTCTCCGAACTTGTACCACTCCATGATTAATGGAATGATCCCCAGAAGGAGAAAATA
Source organism: Glossophaga mutica (assembly GCA_039655065.1). Lineage (NCBI taxonomy): Eukaryota > Metazoa > Chordata > Mammalia > Chiroptera > Phyllostomidae > Glossophaga > Glossophaga mutica. Next base: position 21,252,326 of record CM077303.1, read on the forward strand.
AAGACGAAGGTGGATTTCTCAGTACATCTGGCAAAAACTCCAGGGCAAGCTTTATGAAACACAAAGCTAGATGTAAAACCAAACCTTTCCAAAGGTGAAGTTCAGAGCACTGTTCTAAAAGGCAACTTAGGATTCTGGGAGCCAGCCAATTATGTAGATGGAGACTCCTAGGTCCTTCACCTATTAGCAATCTGGGTCTGAAAAGACAGAGTGCTCCTTAGCCTATTAACAAAAAATGTCTTTGATCTAGCTCTTTACTTTGGCATAACCAGCATACCACATGAAGCCTCAAAATATGAACTAAAAAAGGAATGAGCAAAGAGTGACCTTTAAGAAAGCCAAGAGAGAACTCCCTGACACCAGTTCATTCAACAGTGAAGACCGAGTCCAGCTAGGCAGGATTTTTACCAAAGGCTGCCTGATGCCTTCCGGACAGTAACACAGGTACATGCGAGCACAGCTGGCCCTTGTAAAGCTGGCCCCCCTCACCTGGCTCTCTCACCCTGCAGAAACAAGCTAGGAAAAGCTTTAAAAGTGAAAGTTCATGTGCAGATTGTTTAGGGCAGCTGACAGGCCAGTTTCCAACTACTTTTACATGGAACTGAAGCTGGGTTCAAACCTCGTGCACACAAACAGCTTGTGAAGTATCACAAATTTAGAATTCCTGCCTCATCACATTGGCTGGGCTCCTCCAGTCTCTCCTCTTTTCCCCAGGAAGCAAACAGCAGGCACCTGGGAGCAGTCAGCCTGCTGCTTTTTTGGCTTCACTAACCTGTCTCTGCCCCCTTCCTTTAATTGGCCAAGGGAACTGGGAGACAGCTCCAAAAACTCCACCTTTCTCTCTCTCTCTTTCTTTTCTTTTCTTTTCTTTTCTTTTCTTTTCTTTTCTTTTCTTTTCTTTTCTTTTCTTTTCTTTCCTTCCTTCCTTCCTTTCTTTCCTTTCTCTCTCTCTCTCTCTGTAAAAACCTTCTCCACTTATCATTTTTCTTTTCTTTATAAAGATTTTTCTTAATATAAAATAGGGAAATTACAAGAAAAAAAATTTTTTTAAGCCATTGGATCAAAGGAGGGGAAATACAGTGTGTGCTAGTGGTCAGGCCTTTTTCTTACTGCTGGGTGTGTGTTACGTTCGATGTAGAATCTCTGGAACAAACTTTTGTTGTACCAGGAAATGGCCTCTCAATCCCCACGTCCACAGCATGGCTACAATGGCACACGCTTCTGTTATATCAAGACAAGACTACTAAAATGTGCTGTCCTCAAGCTTTACTGGAGGGGCTTAGTCCAAAGTCACAGCTGTCGTGAAACACAGGCATCTGCCTGTGTCTGACAGGATCAGATTGTTATCCTGGTCCTGGGCTGTCTGCACTGAGTCATCAGCCCCAGGAGAGGACAGTCATTTTCAAAGTGTGGTCCCTAGGCCAACAGCATAGCATCACCTGGGTACTTGTTAAAAATAAAAATAATCGAGCCTCACCCAGACCTACTGGAACCAGAAACTCTGGGCTTGGGCCCAGCAATCTGTGTTTTAACAAGCCCGTCAGGTGATTCGGACACACACCACTGAGAATCACTGCAGAGCGGTTAAGAGCATGGATTCCGTGACCACACGTTTGGGTTGGAATCCTGACTGTCACTCATTCACCAGTGTGTCATCCTGGGCAAGCCAGTTCATTTCTCCGTGTGTAGTTTCCTCATCTGTAAAATGAGGATGACAAGAGCACCCACCTCACTGATTAGCTGTGAGCACTAAGTCAGTTAATACATGTAAAGCTTTGAGAACAGCTGCTGGCACACAGTAAAAGTCAGCTATTAAATGGGACAAAGCACAAGAAGCATTTAGGGCCTGATGTACTGTATGCACTATGGGCTACTCTTAGCTACTATAATTTCTTATCTGTGATCTTATTTTTGAGGTTCAGCAGGACATAACTTGGATTTCTCACAGATCAACAGGCAATCCATTTTCTTCTATGGTCAATTGTGTCCAGCTGGTATAGAGAAGCTAATTGGCTTTGGTATGAATGTGATAAGAGTAGAAATATACCATTTGTGTTTCAGGAACTGAATCGACAAAAATTCTTTACCTCTCGGAGCTCTAAATCCAGACACTACAGTTGCTGATGAAGAGACGTGTGATTCATCTCTGAGTCTGGCTATGACCCGACTCCCCATGCACGGAGCCCATAAATGGCCAGGATACTAAAAGGGGCATCTTTCATCATCTCTTCTTCTTCTTTACATCCCTTCCATGAATCACAGCTCTATTCTACTCTTAATCTTAGCCAGAAGACTGAGGAGGGATGGATCCCTTCTAAACTACCAGAGCTGTGGAACAGTGTGTTTATTAGACCGCAGCTCCAACAAGAAGTCACATTTACAGGACATGCTGACAAGCAGCTGTGTGACCAGGCCATCCTAAGAAACCCAAGAGGACCAACACGCCACAATTTCCATCCCCTAGAGTGACGAGGGTTCCCTGTGTGGAATTACCCACCATGTAAATCTGCCTGACCCTCTGGTTCAAATCTGTGAAAGAAATTAAGTTATAGCCAGAAGAGGCAGCACACAAAGCAAGCAGAAATTTAACCCAAGTTGTAAATACAAGCCATGTACTCATAGTTAGCTTCTTCAGCCTCTTGATGTGTTCTGCCCACACACGAAGCATGGTACTGATGTCTGGTGAAAGTGAAAAACTGTCAGATTCATAAACTACGGCAGAGATATTTGTAATGCTAAACTATATATTGCCCCAGCTACTAAAGTTTTCCTCACTTTTGTTCACAGATTGTTTCTTTTATTCCATCAATGAGTTTTTTTTCAGAAATATTCCCACCTTCCCTTTGCACACTATCATCATTGATAAACAGGTCCAGACCAGCCTGAGATGCCACTGTGAAGAGACTGGTACTGACTTTGCTCTCCCTGTAAGAGGAGAAGTTAAACTAGTGAACAGAGCATGAGCTTCCCCACCAGAAAGAGCTGGACCCAAATGGTAACATAGCTAAGGCTATTTCATCATCTGCACTTGAGGGTAACTGAGCCCCACGTCACAGCCGTGTTTCAGGAAATAAACAGTGTCAATCACACAAAGCACAGGATCTGGCACAAATTGGAGACATAATAAATGTTATTCCCTCACCATTCCTTTCGTTTCTCTCTTTAACAAATGGCAAAATAGAACCTTATCACTTCACCATAAGGGAGAGATATTTCTGAATTAATAACAAATTGGAAGACATATTAAGAAAATGTGTTGGTAGTAAAGAAGAAAAAAATTCACCCATAGACCCATTCTGCAACCACAGTAGTTAGCATGTTTCGTCCTAGTCTTATTCTAGCACATTGTGACTATATTATCCAGCATTCAATACAGCCAAGATATATGGGTATAGTTCATTTATGTATTTGAAAATGTGTATTCTTTAAGAAAAAAACTCCTGCCACTCCCCAAACTCTGTGTGTCACTGTGCTGAGAAGAGGACACTAGCTTTTGAAAACAGGAGGGGAAGCGCAACTTTCTATCGGAGAAATCAAAGGAGGCTTCAAAGTGAAGGCAGTCTCAAAAGAGGCCCAACATTTGGCAACTGGAAAGGATACTCCAGATAGAAAGACTAGCATATAAAAGAGCATGTAACAAATCCAATGTGGCCAAATGGTGGGGGTGGTGGAGGACGGAGAGATGCTATAATTAAAGCTGGTAATACATGGATCTCTCATATTTGCTGAAATAAATAAACATTTTACTGCTCAAAACTGCCATCTAAGCAAAGCACAGCATAGCACAGCAGCTAATTGGAACTAGTAATGTGCTCATAATGAAGCTATTAGTACAATAAAAGAGCTAAAAAGAGCTAAGGTCTGGGGAAAGCAAAGGGCATGAATGAGTGTGGCTTAGGAGAGCCATGCACAGAGAAACAAGCACCATTAGCATGAAGACTTTCTAAATGCCTGATGACATTACATTACAGTGCCTTACCATGGTCAGCCCTCACAGCAACCCAGCAAGGAAGACACTAGTACTATTCTATTTTACAGATGAGGGAATTGAGGCTTAGGTTAAATAACTTAGGCCTAAGTCTACACACAGAGTAAGTGAAAGAGCTGCTTCAGAACCTAAGTCTGTACCATTCTAAAGTTATGATGAAGAACAGAAGATCAGAAACTAAAGTAGTCCTCGCTAAAGGTTTTCTAACAAACTATTATTGCTAGATACCTTTGTTTTGGGAATACTAAATTCTTCCAAGACCCACATGACTATGGTCAACTGAGTTTTGACAAAGCTGGAAAAACCAACACAGTGGAGAGAGACTACCCTGTTTAAGCCATTTGTTTGTCGACAAATGGGGCTGCGGTCACTGTACCATGTCCATAGCCAAAAGGAAATTAACTTCAACTTAACCTCATACTTCTTTTTTTTTTTTTTTAAGATTTTAAAAAAGATTTATTTATTTATTTATTCTTAGAGAGAGGGGAAGGGAGGAAGAGAGGGAGAGAAACTTTGATGCAGGAGAGAAACTTGGATTGGTTGCCTCTCACACGCCCCCAACTGGGGAGCTGGCCTACAGCCTAGGCATGTGCCCTGACTGGGAATCGAACCGGCAATCTTCGGTTTGTGGGACGGTGCCCAACCCACTGAGCCATACCAGGCTTGGCTAACCCTACACTTCTTGCAAAAATTAATTCAAAATGGACCATGGACTTAAACATAAAACATAAAACTATAAAATCATCCCGAAGGCGACTTTTAAAATCTGTCTGAAACACAAGAGATGTTTCGGTTTTAACTGTAGGCACTGTGGGGGTAATGATGAAGGCAGAGAAGAGGGGGTGCCAGGCAGTATGCTACATGTTTTCCAGGCTTTCACCACTTAAACCTGGACTGCTGAGAGGACCGCTTAAACCTGAGAAGGCAGAGACCGACGTCACGGAGGAGACCACCGGGGTGAGGCACGGCCAGGCTGGCGGCAGAGTCCGAGCGCAGTCCGCTCTGCGGCACCCCTGCCCCCTCGCTGCCACGGCTCTGCCCTGCGGGCTGCACCTCTGAAATGATAAATAGTTGACATGCACAAGCAAGATCTTTCCTTCTGATGCATGAGAGACTTTTAAAGGTGCCTGAACAAAGTTCCAATCTAGATGGAAGTGAAGAGCCAGCTGAACCAGGAACTTAATTCATTCCTTCACCCCTTTTCATTCTCCCTCCGCAGACAAATGGCTAGACCAAGAGGCAGGTGCCTGTCCTTGACCACCTGGAAGTCATAGGGTCAGGAGGCGCCCTTCGACTCCCGTTTTTACATCTCCACCCACAGTGGCAGGTGTGGACTTGCCAGAGACACCAAGGCCGGAGCTTCCAGAGGAGAGCGCACACCCTCCCACCCGAGGGGACTGCAGACCCCACCGAGGGCTTTCATCTAGTGGGACAGTGCTGGTGGTGAGGGACTGTCACATGGAGGCTCCCGTCTCCTTTTAAGTTTCACTTTAGACAGTGAGGGGAGAATATAACATCACTCCAGCCCGGTAACCTATTGGTCAAGCAGGCTGCTATTTGTCCAGTATGAAAGCCTAACATAGGAAGAGAAATTCAGGCACACTGTGAGGTGTTCTAGCAAACAGTTGTTCCCTTTTGTTCTTGTACTGGTGTCCACCTTGCTTCTTTCTGTGGTAACGGCAGGAGGGACGCAGAACTTCTCCTGCACCAGGGCTGCTTCAGAGCTGACTGGAAGGAGCTGTCCAGGTACTTAAGGGTTAAGGCGTGTCCTGTGCTGTTGGCTCTCCACTCCTATCACTTTGAAAAGCCGCTGGGTTTACAGGAAGAGTGCGAGAATGTTGCAGCCTTCCCAGCCAACATTTGGTTCCCATTACCGTGAATAATCTCTCCCCTCCCTCCTGCCCCCAGCTCCCACCCTTTTTCTACTTTTTCCACATTTTATATTAAAAGTACATCAAACACTTTTCTTCCTTTTTAATATTTTCCTTAAGCTTCCTTCACTCTATCTGCTGGGTTCTGTGACTTTTCTGGTTATTCATTACTCAGGGAGGGGAAGGGTCAGGCTCCTTGAATAAAATCAGTCAAACCAAAACCAGGGGAGAAAAGCACCTAGGCGGCGTGGGGGAGAGAAGCCGGCGCACAGCGATTCTTTCTAGGCTGAATGGCTACGGAGAACCCTCTACCTTCCTGCTCCTGGGCCCCAACTCGGTTGTATTCCTGCCCTGCCACAAAGCATCCCTCAATGCCTCTGAAGACAGGGTCTATTCCTAATCTCACCATCGGTACACACAGAAGCGCGTGTATAAGAAAGGGATAAGTGATACTCCAGAGGCGCAGAGAGAAAGACCAATGGCATGCAAGATGGGGAAGGGTGTGGGGAGGAGGGTCCCTCCAGTTGAAGGGCATGTTGGGGTAGCCTTTTTTCAGAGGCCTATTTGACAGCATCTATAAAAATTCAAGGTATACATATCATTTGATACAAAAATTCCACTTCCTGGACTATATCCTATAGAGATACTTGCACATGCACGGAGATTATATGTACAAGGTATTCACTAGAGATGCCTACATTAGATATGACTTAATGCTCATTAATAGAACGATAAAATAAATGATTATGGGCATTCATACTTGGGAAAACTACACACTGGCTAAAAATATTTAAGTGTATATGAATAAACAAAAAAAACATGGTGATATTAGGAAGACAAAAATCACAGAAAAACACATGGCAAAATATATAAATCAACCTTTTTACTGTGGCTACCTCTGAGGAGGGGACTTTATCTCCTCATGAATTCTACATATGTATTTTTTATTTCTGTTGGTTTGATGTGGCTTCACGTGTGTATTACTTGTTTATAAAGTATAAACCTAAATCTTTTAGTCTATAGAAAATAGTAATATATAAAATATATAACTATATGTATTGTTATATTGTAATATATTAATTATCATAATTGTATGTTTTGCTTTGATCCAGCCCTGTATAAACTGTCTTCACTGGAAGAAGTGTGAAACTCAGAACTTTTCTCAACTTTACAATATATACCAAGTCAGAATTAAGAAAGCAGAGAGTATAGAAAATTCCTAAGGGAATCAATCCCCCAGACTCAGATAGAATGACAAAGATGTGGAGAGAATGACAACAAGGAGAGAAGAAATGATGTGTTCATTTCTTCACGAATAATGTGTTCAAGGGTCCCAAAAGCTGCCAAGGGCATAGTCGTGATAACGAACACGGTGAGCTCTGATCTAACTAGTAATCCTACTGTGTGTCTACTGCTAGGATAGGAGGAAGGGAAGCCTGTGTGAGGTGGGGGTGGGGGGGCGGGGTTGGAGTGGCGGCAGAAGGAGGGAGGCAGTCCAAGAAAGCTGAACTTCAATCATCTGATAGGAAGTTAATCAATAGCATACAATATGAAAAGCCCCAAAATGGCAGAATAAACATATGATTTAAACAGGTGAAGGTAAATAACAGAAAACAAAACAGCTTTAAAAAAAAAGGTTGAAAGCAGTTATTTCTGGGGTGTGGAAATTAAAGTTGGGTAGCAGTGAGAAAAGGCAATGGATTCCCATTTTCAATATAAACCTTAGAAGTACTTAACTTTTAAATCTATGTAACTGAATTATCGTGGGAACCAACCATCGCTGTGGGCCCTGAAGATGCCCACCTCTGGGTATTCGTATCCTTGTGCGGTCCCCTCCCAAACTGAACAGAGCTGGCGTGTTGTAGAAATGACAGTGTGTGTGTGTTTGAGAGACCTAAACGTAAGGGCTGAAACTATAAAACTCTTAGAAGGAAACATAGGAAAAATCTTCACAACATTGAATTTGGCAGTGATTTCTTGGCTATGACACCAAAGGCATAAGCAGCAAAAGAAAAACAGAAAAACTGTACTTCATCAAAATTAAAAACTTTTACATGCAGGGTTATCAGCGGGGAGGAAGGAGAACGGGGGAAAAGGTAGAGGGAATAAGAAGCATAAACGGTAAGTACAAAATAGACAGGGGGAGGTTAAAAATAGTACGGGAAATGGAGAAGCCGAAGAACTTACATGTACGACCCATGGACACGAACTAAGCGGCAGGGCCGGGGGGGGGGGGAATGCTGGAGAGAGGGGCATGCAGGGTGGAGGGGGACAAAGGGGAAGAAAAAATGGGACAACTGTAACAGCATAATCGATAAAATATACTTAAAAAAACTTTTATTCATCAAAGGACACTATCAACAGAGCAAAAAATCAGCCTACAGAATGGGAGAAAATATTCGCAAATCATGGCTGTGATGAGGGACAAACATCCAATTCCTACAGGCACCTCGCCCAACCTCTGGACAGAGAACGTGATCGCCCCGTCTCTCTCCCACTGGCCACCGAGCGCACACCGGCACCAGGTTTCTGCGCCGAGGGCCCAGGCTCCAGCTGCGGCCACCACGTAGTGTATTTACACAGGAAGAATAAAGTGAATTAAGTAAGTTTAAGAAAAAAAGAATGTTCATATGACCCAGCAATTCTGCCTGGGGAACAGAACCAGCAAACTGAAAGCAGGAACGCGAATCGCGACTTGCACACCCGTGTCAACAGCACGTTGCCGACAAGAGCCCAGAGGGAGGGACAGCCCCGGCGCCCACGGACGGAGGCCTGGGTGAGAACGCCGCGGTGCGCGCGGTGCGGTTTTCCTCCACCTTGAAAGGGAAGACAATTCTGACACAGTCACTACGTGGGTGAACCCTGAAGATCCGCTGACTGAAACGTCACAAAAGGACATTACCGCACGGTTCCGGTACGCGAGGCACCTCGAGGAGGCAGGTGCAGAGAGAGGAAGGGAGGAGGTGGCTGCCGGGGGCTGGGAGACAGGCAGCGGGGCGTTCTTTTCGAGTGGACACAGACGTTCAGTTTTGTAGGACGGAGAGAGTTCCGGAAGGGGATGGTGGTGATGGCCGTACAATACACGATATACTTAGCTGTGGACTTAAAGATGACTAAAATGGTAAATTTTGTGATGTGTATTTTACCACAATTAAAACTTTTTAAAGAATTTAACGATGGTGTGTGACTTCTGAGGCTAGGCCATAAAGGACATCGTGGCTCCTGTCCTTCTCCTGAGTCATCCATCCCCGGGAACGCCAGCTGCCACGGCAGGACACACAGGCAGGCCTGCGGAGAGGGCTGTGTGGTGGGGGACGGAGGCCTCCTGCCAACGGCCAGCATGAACTCATCCTCCACGTGAGGGTGAGCCGTCCCGGAAGCGGATCTTCCCACCCCAGATCCGCCTTCGAGTGACTGCAGCTCTCTTGGCTGACGTCTTGACTGCAACCTCAGGAAAGAGCCTGAGCCAGAACCCAGTCCAGCTGCTCCTCTCGATTCCCAACCCACAGAAACGGAGATAATGTTTATTGTTTAAACTGCTGGGTTTTGAGATACTTTGTAATGCAGCAATAGATAACTCACACAATTACTTAGATAACAACTTTCAAAGGGAAAAGAAATATGAGCTATCCAGCAATGTCACATCCGAGTGGCCTGCTAGCCTCCCCTGGCACACAGCAGGGCACATCATCCTCACGGTCCGCTGCTGGCCACGTGCAGCCCTTCGCTGAAGCCTGGGGACACCTCACAAGTGTGCAAGGTTTTATCAGCCTGCAGAGTGCATTTACATGTTTTAACACAGTGTTATAGCCACGCCTGTCTGTGGGGTGGATGCTGAGCTGGCTGGGTCTTGCGGCATGGTGGCGAACAGGGTGTACTCGCAGTATGCAGGATCACACTGGTGCCAAGTACAGACAGCGTGCATCGGAATCCCGAGAAACTTCTCCTCGTGAGTACGGGAGAGTCAGGGCAGTAAATAAATAACCACTCAAACCACCGTGGGGTCCTGAAGGACAGCCCAGTGAGTATAAATGTAGCAATTTAATGGACACTGTGAGATACTGCTCTACTTCAGTGATTTTCCACCAGAGTGCCACAAGAATTTTTAAAACTATTTAATCAGAGGCACTGATCTCTTTTCATTAGACTCTCAGATAAAAACATGACAAGAGCCACCACCACAACAGCCATTCAGTGTGGATGCCCTGTCTATAGGTCATACAACAGAGTTGCATCTTATTGGTCCTATCACATAATAAGGTTGCTTCTGACTGGTTAATTCTCAGTACCAAAAATGCTTATATATAAGTATAGGCACTCAACTTTCTAAAAAGTCACTTTGGAGCAATAAGGGTAGGTAATTACTATTATTATTATTTTTTTGTAAGTCAATCAAAATTGTACCTAATTTATTTATCGTATTTATTTGTATATACATATACATGTATATTTTTATGGGCCACAGAATCTTAGTAATGAGTTTATGTGTGCCATGAGATGAAAAAGGTTGAAAATCGCTGCTCTGCTTTGCCATTGACCCCACCAGGTCCCCCAGGGGGATGCAGTGGGTTGGTATTGAGTCTTTTAATTCCTTCTAGGGTACTGAGCAATGGGCTAGTATGTGGAATTGTGTCGCAGACACAAAAAGGGTGATGATGGCTGCCATAGAGGGTATTTGACCAGCTTAGTGTTATAGTTCCTTTCTAGGGGAAGCCAAAGCTCAGACCCTAAAGATGGCAAGCACGTTGAGTTGCAGCTCTTGACCGGCTCCATTTAAATTTTTGTGGTACCAACACAGGCATTAGCGAAAGAGCTGCCCAGGAGAAAGTCAGGTCTGTGATTATGAACCTAGGCATTTAAATTCATTCGGCATACATTAAATTAGTGGGTATTACGTGTCAGAAACTGCATTAGGGGACAAGAGTATAAAGATGTGTAAGTCTTGACTTCAAAGGAGATGGTAGCAGAAAGACATGAAAATCTAATCATAACAAAGTAAATGCTCTAGCTGCAGACAAGTGGGCCACTTCTGGGTGGGATGCAGTGAAAGGCACAGAATGCAAGGGATGGAGCTGAGCTGCAGCCAGAATGACAAGAAAATCGTGCCAGATATGAATGGGGAAGGGAAAGACAGTGGAAACATTAGGTATCCCAAAGACCCAGAAATGTTCAAAGCAGACACACACAAAAGAAACAAAAAACTTTCCTGACTTCTTCAGTTAACATTAATTATACGGACAGATAATGGGATAAAATTCCCTTAGCATGGCCTACCAGGCACTGTAACTTTCCCGTTTCACCCTCAACTGCCCCTCCTTGCACACCACGCTCCCTCAGCGCTGCCCTTCAGGCGTGTCCTCCATGCCTCCTGGCCTCCACGTGAGTCACTGCCACTTGCACCGAGTTAAGTAACAACCCATCCTGTGCAAAGTCTGTTCTGGTCTTCCTCTGAGAGCTTGTTCCTGGAGGCTCCTAGCTGCCTTTTGTTGGCATGCTTTCTGTACTGTGACTGCCCTCCCCAGAGACTGTTTTTCACCCACTGGACCGACCTCTAAGGCAGTGAGTTCACTGCTCTGGTCTCTGTCCACCCAGAGCCTGGCATCATCACAGCCACGCAGTGTTTGCTGGAAGAATCGATGCGCACTCCCCGGGTTCTACGTTCCACCCAAAGAAGGGAACCCAGAACAGATACACCCGTGAGGAATCAAATGAAAAACTCACTGGGCAGAGAATCAGAAGCCCTGGGTTCCAGCCCTTCCTTTATCACCAGGTAGGCACGAGAATTTGCACAACACACTTGACTTCTCCGGGTCTCCATTTTTACCACCAGTAAAACAGGGTATGGATAAGGCAATGTAGGCATATTTACAGTAATTCCCATTTACTGAGCGCTTACTCTGCGGCAGGCACTGTATAAAAGTGTTTTTCTTATGTCATTTAATTTTCAGTTGCTCCTTAGAATATCCCTGAGAAGCAGGCATTTTGTCTTCACTTAGAGGTAATAATAACGGATTCAAAGAACTTACCCTAGGCAACAAAACAAGTAAGCGATTAAAAAAAATAAGGGATCCAAAGTGGTTTGCTCCTAAAACACATGCTCTCAACCCCTAGATCGCTTAAATGTTGAGATCTTAGATATTTTAAAAGAATTTGGACCTTCTCAAGCCACATGACAGCTCGAAAAATGGCAGCACTTTTTCACCTGCTCTCCTCTGAGAGGAAGATGCCTTACGGTGACGGTGACGCATGGGGCCTGAGGGACAGGGATGCGCAGACGCCCCACGGTCGGTTTTGAAACGGGGAGCAGGCTTACTGATGGAAGCTCTGAGCTCAGAGAAACAAAAGGCAGGATGAGATGCCATGGAAAGGGGAGACCAAAGGGACAGCCTGGGAGAAGAGCAAGGGCGGAGAGAGGAGAACAGAGGGGACCCGAGCCGTGCTGCTGCTGAGGGGCTGGGCGGGGGGAGAGCGGGGAGGGCTCGGGCTGTGGGCGGGCAGAGCTGTGGGAGGCGGGTCCCCCAGAAGAGCAATCCCAACCTAAGCTGGGAAATGAGCTACAACGACCTCACTTCTCCAAGTCCTGAGGGGTTAAAAGAGAGAGCTCAGCCTGGGGCTGAGGGGAGTGGGAGGGGGAGCCTAGTAAGAAAAAGAATGACCCCACAGGTCTGAAAGGAAGAACCTCTGGGCTGAAAGAGGTGATGACAGAGGGTGCCTGGAACGGACCATTTAGTGCTTTCAACCCGTGCCAAGCTGAGTAATGTGGGGCTGAACTTGTGATTTACCTCAGCTCTGGGAGAGATCGGCCTGTGTATCACCATCAGCAAAAACAAACATCGCTATTTTATAAAGGTAAGTGCTGTTCATACTGGAGAGACCTAACTGTGCGTAGTAGCACTGCACGGTTTACAAAAGCAGATTTACGTGGATGACCTCACTGCACCCTCATGGCAGTCCAGGCATGGTCACTTTCCACACGGCAAAATTAGGCTGAGGCTTTGTCCAGTGATCTGCCCCACGTTGGGAAGCTCTAGCAGGCCCTGGTCCGGGGTTCCTTGTGTGGGAATGAGATACAGCCTTTCGTAGACTCACACATCTCAGGAGAGGCAGAACAAAGACGTAAAAGCTAATTACACAAGGGGGCATACACTGTCCTCCCAAGGAGTAGAGTTCAGAGAAGGCAAGTTTGGGAGCCGCTGGAAAAGGGCTGAGGTGACTGCGGCCTGGATGGGAGGGAGATGACTGAGGAAGGAAGCGGGGCGCTTGCAAGTGTAATCATTTAACAAATACTTATCAGTTGGCATTGTGCTAAATGCTGAGAATCCAGTAGTGAGCAAGACCTACATCCAAGAAACTGACTCCAAACCAAACCTATTAGGGCTGCATGTTGGGGGGTGGGGGATTATCTGTTCTTTTGAAAAAGAGAGATGGTCTCTCTTCAAAATCACTCTCCAAGTGATGCCCCCAATCCATCAGAAAAATGTAAGAGCTCCAGTGTTTCAAAACGTACTACTTTCCCAAAATAGACGTGGACTCTGTTTGCCTCTCCTTCGGCAGCAGTTCAGAAAGGGTCAGAGCTGCAAAGGGAACCGGGAGCCTTAAAGGGGCTATTTCATGGCAGACTCATAGTAAAAAGAAAATGAGGGCGTGTTTAGCAACTTACTCCCTAACATTATATTTGCCCTTCCCAAATCCAAGCTCCGTTGTGCACAGTACGCACATATAGTAAAGAAAAAATGTGATATGGGAACACAGCGAGAGAGTCTGCAGAGTGCTGAAACAGCATACCTGGCAGCTGCTAAAACAAAACTTCAAAGATCTGGCTTCTTTGAAAAGCCATCAGGCAGGGCCCCACCCACTCCCCCTGCTAGCCACAGCTTCCCTGGGAGCTCGTACACGTAACCGCTTGTAACCACTTCCGCGTGTTTGGCTCCGTTCCCCAGGGCTATAGCGGCTCCATGTGCCAAGTCAGAACTGCCCGCCAAGCAGGTGGGGGGGCAGGGGGCTGGGTTGGTGGAGGGAAGCAAGACCTCTACCCAATATCTAGCCATGGGCGTATCTCAGAAAATAAAATTAGGCTGGGATCTGTGTACAAAGCCCCTTCCTTTCCGTCAGCCCAGCTCTGATTGGTTAGACACTAGTAATACAGAAGCCCTGGGCTTTTGAGATTCCCAAGGCATTAGAATATGCCCCTCCCAGCACCACAAATTAGTTCAAGAACAGCATCTGTGGTAAATCTCCAGCTCCAAACAAAAGAGGCTTGACATCTACAGAAGAGCCTGAGAGGATAATCAAGATTACACTTTTCTTAGAAACTCATTTCTCTGTATTTTTTTTAATCCACTGACCAAGTCTGGGTCTTTATCCCATCTTCTGGGTCAACCATCTAGTTCTGAGCTGCCCAATATGGTAAGCATGAGCCACATGTGGCTTCTGAGCATCTGAAGTGTGGCTAGCATGACTGAAGTGGAATTTTTCATTTTATTTAATCAAAATATCCACATTGGGATTGTGGTTACCATACTGGACAGCAGTGAACTAGTGACTTATTCACCAAACGTTGCTTAAGCACTCTGTACAAGCAATTGTAAGGCTATAAAGATGTGTAAGACTCAGGGGTTGTCCTCAAAAAGCTTATAATCTAATATAGGAGGTTAAGACAAATACACAAACAACCATAATATTGGGCTGGCCAAAAAGTTCATTGGTTTTTTCTGTACAATGGCTCTGGTAGTGCTTAGCTGTCTTTAACTTCACATTCGAAACCATTTTGTTAGACTGAATGTGACTGCTGTCATATCAGTGTGCATTTTTTTAAAAAGGCCTTTCTTCCCCTCCATCCCTCTCTCTCTCTCTCTCTCTTTCCTTACTTTCAGAGAGAGGGGAAGGGAAGGAGAAAGAGAGGGAGAGAAATATCAATGTACAGGAGAAACATGAATCGGTTGCCTCTCACACCCCCTCAAGGGGCCCTGCCCCGCAACCCAGGCCTGTGCAGGGAACCGAACTGGCCACCTTTCAGTGGGCAGACCAGTGCTCAGTCCACTGCACCACACCAGCCAGAGCTCAGCAGGCATTTTTTAAAAAACTTATCGAAGTTGGTGAATTTTTGCGTAGCTATTTTAATAATGAAGATGGAAGAAAATAAGTCACGTGTTCAGCATATTATGCCTTGTTATTTCAAGAAAGGTAAAACTGCACCTGAAACGCAAACACAATTTGCGCAGTGAGCGGGTGGAGAAGGTGCTGTGGCAGAGCGAACGGGTCAAGACTGGCTTGCCGTGTTTTGTGCTGGAGATTTCTCACTGGACGATGCTCTCCATCGTTGCATAGACCAGATGAAGTTGAGAGCGATCAAATCGAGACATTAATTAAGAACAATCAACGTTACACCATGCACGAGTTAGCTGGCATGCTCAAAATATCCAAATCAGTAAAGTTATTGGTGAACATGAAAATACAAAATAGCAGGAGAAGGAGTAAGAGCCGCAGCAGAGGTAAACAGGCACCATTGGAACTTGGAGTAGGGAGATGGTGACTAGACAACGCACATCCCCCACACGAACCACTAAGGTCAGGGACACCAGCCAGTCTATGGAATGAAGGGCACTGAGGAGGGAGGAACCACTATGGAGAACGCCAGAAAGCTGAAACATCCCAGAAACACACTCAACAAACACGACTTACTAGTCAACCCGAGTGGAAAGGCCTTACACTGGACTGTCAAAGACAATGGGTGCCCTTTAACTCAGAAGTCCCTTCTAGAGGTGGCTCCGAAGACTCCCATTTAGGTAGGGTGGGGAGAATGATGGCCGCAGAAAGATTCTAGGCCTTGTCCTCTTTTCCCACAACCTGCCTCTACACCTCCTCCCATTTTCCAAATTGTGGAGGGCTTCTTGCTTGTAGGGCACTTTTGGTTTTGGGTAACCAGAAAAAAACTGAGTATGGTCCAAAAGAGAAGCAATAAGGACCTGGTGACTTGGGAAGGCAGGATGTGAGCTCTTCACTCAATGGAGAAGAAATCAGACTTTCCCCTCGGCGTTCAGTTCACTAGGACAGGAAGAGCCAAAAAGATCCATTCTCCAGAAATTCAAATCGTGCACTCAGCCAGAGCTTCCTGTGAATTGTATCTTTCAGGAACGGTGGGTGAGAAATAAAAGAAAAATCCTGCTGAATTTGCCTGGGAGATCAGGGAAGGTGGCAGGAACGCTGCGTTGAGCTGAGCCTTGTAGGAGAAAGGGATTTGGACATGCAGAGATGCAGTGAGTAGCAGGGTGTCCATTCATTTATTCTTGTGTTTAATATTTGTTCTTTATTTTGAAGTGCTTGTTTATGAAGACACTAGACCTTTTAGTTAATGTGAACTAAAAAATCTCCCCCACAGAGCCAGCTTGATAATCAGTTGTTACCACTTGCAACTCAAAGTGTTTTGACTGGTAACGTTACTTCTAATAGAAACGCTCTGCTTCAGCCAGGCCGATTCCCATTCACTGTCCCCCGGAAAGGCCTTCACACCTCGTATATTACCTTTCTTTTCCCTCATCTCCTTTCCTTCACCTGTCTGTACAGCCTGTGCAGACTCTAGACCTGAATAAACTCTCCCTTAAACTCTCCGTTTTTAGTATCCTTTCTAAACTGTGAACTCCTCTGAATCTGTATGTCCCTTTTTAATAACTCACTTTGTATTTCACATGCAAATAATAAGTCCACAGCACAGTAGTATTCTCCAGACCACCCTACTGAACTACTACCTCTGAGCAGCAGGGCGGGCCCCATTCCCTTGGCGCTCTCAGAGGGCTTACACAACAACGAGCACAGAAGAAATGCGCAAATACCTCCTGGCTCGGTAATATTAGGCTCTTTGCCTATCCAGGTCCCATCCACACTTCCAGATTCAGCTCACAGCCCTTTCTTTTCCGTGAGGTTTTTGCCACCTTCTCCTTCCAGTGTGATCAGTTTCTCCTCTGAACTTGTGCCATTTACAGCATAATCCTCTTATTGAACAATGACGAAGATACTGTTTCACAACACTTGCATTAATAAGGTCAATGACTATGAACTTTCCCCCTTGAGGACAGAGACCTCCTCTACTACCTCCTTCGGAGCTCAGCCCTGTGCCCTGCATTTACAGGATAGTCAGTAAATACATGTTAGCTTATTGGTGATAACGCTGTTCTAGCAACCACCAGACGAAGCCAGTTCCCAGCTGGAACATTACTTACTACCCGTTTCACATTTACTCTTGTTTAAATATTTCAATATACTAACTATTTGGGGGAAAAGTTTATAAAACTCTTCTTTTGGGGACTCTTCTTTCAAATGTCAGTGTTGGGTTCAAGCAACTAGCAAGATACTTGAGAGCACAAATAATACAGGCAGATTCTTTCACTTACTCAATTTTCCTTGGTGCAACCTAGTTGCACTAGAACATGATTTGATTTCCTCTAGCCTTTAAGCGCATCCCATTTATTAGCCCCTGTATGGGTTCCTTACCTGCTGTGCCAGAAAACCTACTTTTCTCATCAGATCCTTCTAGATTATAATCACATTACTGGGATGCACCCACATTTTATTTTCATCACAGAAAGAGAGTAAAACTTATTTCTAAGAACAAGGCCAAATGTGGTATTGATTATTGGCTTTGAAGCCAAATTAACACAAGTGTTAGCCTGATGATTCATGAAAGCCCAAACATCTCTTTACTGCCTCAGAAGCATAAAAATGGTCCAATGAGGACAAGAGCTCTACTCTCACTTACTACGAACACCTGGGCCTGCCTACCAACTGACGCAACCCTCCGAATCTCTAAGCTCTCACGCACCTCCTGAAGAGCACCTGGCTTGATACTTCAGTGGCCTTTTCAGTTCAGCTTCTCTTAGTTATCTTTAGAAGCATTTTAATGGTTTGTAATCAAAATCTTAACCAAGGGACATGTCACAATAATAATAACCCCAACCTCAGTACTGTGATTAAGCACATAAAACTGCTTTCCCTACTATGACACTGTACGACACTGCACCTGAGTGGTGGCCAGTTGCACCTAAACTAGGTACTAAACCAAGCGGTGTAGCAATACTATAGCCCTAAGCAAGTTTAATTTTATGTTTCTCTCTTTTCTGGGAAGAAAACTAAGCATGATCAAGAAACTACACCAAAAGAAAGAAAAGAAAAAGAAAAGAAAAGAGAAAACTACACCAAACCCAGATCTTTATTCCTTTTCAGATGCTACAGGGCTACTGTTTTTATTTTATTAAAACACAGACACTTAGAGTTCTTTTCCTTTTAGTCTTTTAAATCTTGGGACTTTTTTTTTTTTTTTTAAAGCATTGATTCCTTACTGGCACTTGGTCAGTAATATGCTAAGAGTCTTTTAGCAGAAAGATGGGTAGAAGGGTAGAATGGGATCTTTTACCAAAGGTTCAGGGAAGCCAGCTGGTCTTCCTTCTAAATTTGTTGAGTCAACATTAAGTATGCTTTAAAAATGAATCATCAATGTTTCTCTAAAGGAGTCAGAAAGAAAGATACAGTGTTTCTTCACCACTGATTCTTTCCAAACTCTCTCAAGGCTGGTAAAGAGAGTTAACTTGGAAATACAGAGGACAGAAAAACCATGTGAGAATTACACTGATTTATGAATTAACTCTGATATAATTTCCTAATTCTAGAAAAGGAATCTCATTCAGCTTAGTACACGGATTTTTGTCATTCAGGCCTCTTAAAAGCAAAATAATCATCAACTGTAGATATATATAAAATTACAAAGTGAACAGTTAAATAAGATAGGATCTTGCCTCTAACACTGACTCTAAAGCAGGGGTGTCAAACTCATTGTCACCTGCGGCCACATCAGCCTCGAGGTCACCTTCAAAGGGCCCAATGTAATTTCAGAACCGTGTAAGTGTAGCTACTCCTTAACTAGGGGCAAGGAGCTCGGCGCTGCCATGGGTTGGTAACAAGGTGCCGGGCCGGATAAAACAAGGTTCCTTGAGTTTGCCACCTGTGCTCCAACTTGTGCACGGTGCGTGTGTGTTAATCCTAAAGAAACATAAGGTGGTTTACCTTTAATACTTGAGGGAGCGGGGTGGAGGCAAACTGAAATGGGAAATGCTACACTGGCACACCACAAAGCAAGCTGCATTTTATTCTGGCTTGCAAATGAGGAAAGATCCATCCACTTCTTTACTCCTGATCCTAGGCCACACACTCCCAAACTTACTTTGCTTAGGCCCTGGTGTGATGTCCAGCCAGCTATCTTCAACACATTTCCTAAGTCTACCAATATTCCTTCAATAGGCAGAAGCTCGATGACTCTGGCCTTGGCACAGCACCTGTGGCATTCAGCTCTCTCGGTGAATGAGGAACTGTGGAATCTGTCACAGAGCTTGAACGGACACAGAGCATAGGCCCTGAGAGGTTATGCGTCTGGCTGAGTGGGAAAAGCAGCAGAGAAAGTTCAGGTATAAGGACAGGCCTTTATCACTCATGTGCCAGAGAAACTTTTTACTCAAGGGGAAGGAATAGGACTCAGGAGGAGAAGGTTAGGGAAGCTTTATCTTATTGGAAAAAAGAAAGAAGAGTAAGGAGTGAAATATTACTTCTACAGAACTCTGAACATGAGTTTTCTTTCCTTTTTTTTTAATCCACCCCTCCCCCCCCAAAAAAGTGGTTTCTTTTGTGATTGTGCTCTTTGGCTAGAGAGTGTTGTTTATGTAACAGGATAAAGTACAAAAGTGTAAGCTCCAAACTCCTCCAGAGAAAAGCTCTCCCAAAGCTCGACCCCCAGGATAGATGGAAAATATGAGTGTTTACTGGCTGGAACATTGAGCTGCAATGGAAATTTCAACATTCAGAAGGAGATAGCAGAGAGAAAGGGCCTGTCGGGTAGAAAGAAGTCACCCTTCAGCACAGGGGTCAGAGGAAAAGGAAGGGTCTCCCATCGGCCCCGCTCGGATGCCTTGCCCTGCCCAGCTGCAAAGACCGCATCTCTGCAGTCTGGCTCCGGGAGCGCGCTGCCCGTGAGCGAGCGCCCGTTTCCTCGGAACGAGAACACTAAAACGGGGTGGCCGTGCCACATCCCAGCCAAGTCCAACTCCAAGTTTCTTTTGTTTTCTGGAAAGAAAACTATTATCAGGAACCTATACCAAAACTAGGCACTATACTGGCTACTTTCACATACACAACTCAATTAAATCTTAGAACTATGTAAGGAGGTAGGTACTATTATCTGCATTTTAAGCAGATGGGAGAATTATGGCTCAGAGAAGCTAAATAACTCGCCCAAGGTCATGTACTCAGCAGGGCAAACTCTGATTGGGCCAGCCCTGGAGTCCCTGTGCTTCTCACCGCACCATGCCATCTTCCTGAAAGGGGGCTGATGGCCCCTTTCCTATACAGTTAATGAACTTTTAAATAAACAGAAGCATTTGAAGGACTAGGTTCTAAATAATTACCTTAAACAGAGGCACAGAATGGCAAAAAAAAAAATCTTACCATTTTGGTCACTAAGTTTTGCTGAACTCTGGGGGTCTCTTAAAACCTTACATACTCTTCCTTCCTCTTCTTTTTATTGTGGTAAAAAAAGAGCATAACTTTAAATTTATCATCTTAACCATTTTATTCTTATTATTCTCACCCGACTGTCCATTTTTTAGGCGCAGCTGAGTGGTGTTAAGTATATTCATGCTGATGTGCAACAGAGTTCTAGAACTTTTTTACGGTGCAAAACTCAACTCTGCAGCCACTCAACACCAATTCCTTCCGCTCTCTTCCCCACGCCCTTGGCAGCCCCTTCTGCTCTCTGTCGCTATGACCTCGAGTACTTCAGACACTTCACGTGAGGGATCACCCAGCGGTTGTCCTTCGTCGCTGGCTTATCTCACTTCACACTCTGTCCGTGAGGTCCGTTGTGTCGCAGCATGTGAGAGGACTAAGTCCTCACGTCCTGTCTTCTCTGCGATGCTCTCTGTGATGCTCTCCCTTCCCACTGTCTGCCCCAGACACTTTGACTCTCTAATGTAAGGCTCCCGGCACTGCTGACTGTCCCACGGGTGCGTGGCTCCTCCTCCCGGCCTGCGATCAAACACCACGACTGTCTTTTGGACCCTGCTCAGCACCCAGCACCCAGCATCCTGCGGAAAACATGGAAGGTACATCCTGGACAGTGACCTGTGAGAGCAGAACTCCTGTGTTTTATTTACCACTACTTCCCAGGGTCTAATGCCTGACACATGGACAATGAAGAGAACACATTTTTTAAAGGAAATAACAAACCCAGTATTTCTGAGGACTGATTGAGAATGAAAAGATGGGACGTCAGAGATATGAATCTCCAGGAGCATTTGTGAGAAATCATCTAAAGGAAGGTAGAAAAGAACTAGTTAAACTAGACGCAGAATCTCTGAAAAACTTCCTAAAAATTATGTAAAGAAGGGTACCAAACTCTTCACTATTACGCAGGAGCTAGAGGGCAGCTTTGGTGCTTCACTGGCTCCCTGCCCTCACACAGAATTTAAAGTTCAGAGGTACAGCTGTCCTCTAGGGTGGGGTCAGCCAGGCCAAGTAGCCCATACCTGTGACGCCTTGCCCTGTCACAACAAACTCATGGGTGTCCCTTCAACCTCCCCCACCTTTCATATCGAGGAACAGACAAATCCTCAGGTTGCGTGTGTGAAAAAGCCAGAGATGGATAAAAATAATTCGATGACAAATGCTGGAAAAACATACAAAGGGGCAGAAGCCAGACATTAGTGGGATTCCCTGACAACCCGATCTACAAGGAAGGGCTGGACTGGAAAAAAACAGGACCTCAGGTTCCTGCCAAGCCGTCTGAGGCCCTGTCCTTCCCAAATCATTCCAAGCAGCAGCCAAGACTTTACAGTAACCCTCTAGGTCTCACAAAGAAAGATGCACTGTGAACCTACGGAGCCCTCCTCCCCCAGAAAGTGCTCCTCCCAACGTGGGTCAGCTCCGCGTGCGGCTGGCACTAATAAGATGCTGCTGCAATCAATCCTCAGCTCCTAACAACTCTCCATGTGCCCAGAAGACAGATCAGTAAAAGGCAGCTTGAAAAAATCCTACCTCATCTCATTGGCTAAGTAAAAGCTTGTTAAATATCCAGGTATCAGCAGTGGAAACCAACCAAACACGATTCCTTTAAGAAAAAAAGAGGCGGTGAACACCGTACCTGCATCCTGGAGGCCCTATTGTATAATGCGAAACTGGCCTCGCTCGGAGGCACACCTCAGGCTTGTAAACATGTGACTGCATTGGCCCTGACTACTCCGTCTCTTCTGGAGAATGGCCTGCAATTAATCTCGCTTATTACCTCTGAAAAGTAACAACAGAGGAATGGCTGGCCAAGTCCAACTCCAGAGTGTCTAGGGAACTGCAAGCTACATGGCCAGGCCTCAGACTGTCTGGGCAAGTCGTGGGCTCTTTGCCTTCCTCTCCCACAACAAAGCTCGAACAGGGACTCCAGACAGACCAAAGGAACCGAGGGATTTGAGGAGCTGGGCTGAGCTCACACTGACCCAATGGGAGACGACAGCCCTGAGGCTACATTTGGGCTGGTTTCAAAAAGCGGGGGAAGAACAAGGTTGTCTGGTGAAAACTTGTGTGATCCATAAAATTGAGAACAATAGCAACACCACGGGGAAATGAAAAATAACACTATTTGCAGAGTTCTCGTGAGTCACCAGTTTTCATTCCTGTGGCTACCAAGTCGCTGAATCCTAATGAAAAGTACGGCCAGCAATGGATTCTCTTTACATCTTGTTACTGTTTGCAGGACAGCCCCAGTCGAGTGAATAATCAGAGCTCATCTACACTGGAATCCTCTGTTGCTGCTGCAGAAGAACAAGTAAGAGTACCTCTTATTTTCTTAGCACCCACTTCTAGGGAGATCAAAGTGCTTTAAGGGCAATCCGAAAGCTCTCAAAACAGGCCGGTTTATACGTGAGTATGCTTACCTAATAAAAACATTCAATGAATAAATAGTTTGGGGTCACTGAGTGTCAAAACCAGTAATAGAACTCACATCTCTAAGCTACTAATCCCACATTGACTAAACTCAGTCACTTAAGAGTGACTACACTTACTGCTAAGGGAGGAACAACACGAGACTAAGTAAATATCCACCAAACAGCGACTTACCAAGTAAAAGCAGAAACTGGGGCATGGCACGGTGTAAAACGCCCGCTGTCGCCCACATCAGAGCCAGATCTGGAAGGATCTCTGAGAGTGCTCTCAGGGCTGCTTTAGGGTGGGTACCTCTGGGCATTCCACCCTGAACTAGAACTTCCAAAAGGAGCCTCCAGGCTGTCCTGGCAATCAGGGCTTCCCTGCACTGGAATGGGAGCTAAAGACGGGCCTGTAAGCTTGAGGAATAGGTGAGGAGAGGACTATTGTAGGTACAGCTGACCCCAAATGGAAGAGACCAGGGGACTCTGCGGGGGCTGCTTTCTGGTGCCAATGGCTCTGAACTCGGTCATCCGACATGCCATCCCACCACAGCTCATGGGCACAGGCTGGCCGGGAAAAGGCCCCTCACAGTGCTGGTCCCTGACTCCTGGCTCTGACCCTGACCCTGACAGGTCCCTTCATCTTTATGTGTCTCAGCGCTACAGGTGCTACACCAGGAGCAGGCTATTTTAAAAAGCTCCCTCATTCCATCTCTGACAGATGCTAAAACTCTACTCCAAAATGTGTAGTTCAACATTTTGTTTAAAGTACAGAAAACGGCTGTAGCCTTGTCACACAGATAATATATCTTAAGATTGCAGGGAGAATGTTTTCCATAGAAACAAGTCTCTGAATGTACAAAGAAAATGGAGTATTTGGAAATATCTTACATGGAAAATAAAGCTCTATGGCATAAACAGAATTTCTTCTTTATGACTTAGGTTTTAGGAATGTGTTTACTATAGATTGTAAATCACCAGATGACAGACTTCTCTTGCGAAGAGAATTGTGTGGAAGGACGTCCTGTTTTGAAAAGTCCTGCCTCTCAGGCTTCAACTCTTTGTAATTTTCAGTAGGGAGGATTCCTTTCCCTCCTGACCCCAGTGGTCACTGGGGTGAAACAGGCGGCACCAGGGCGCGATGAGTGCGTGTGTATTTCTGTTGTTTCTTGGGCAGAGCCTTCGTTTCCCACACTGGTTCCTTAGGAAATAATCTACCGCCAACATATTTTAATGACAGTTAGGTATTTCCTCCATGCCCAAGTTTTCGGTCACCTCCTTGGGGCAAGGCAGCATTCAAGGGAAGGCTGGCTGGCAGAGGCTGCAAGTACTGGCAAGGAGGCGGAGACTCAGGGGACACCTGTGGCCGCGCTTCTTTATCTGGAGGAACAATATCTCAGCTAATCAGAATACTTCATTGTATTAGTCACATTCCTCCCCAGCTCCTCTGACTCACGGACAGATGCAATCAGGCCCGTATTAATAGCCACTGAAGCAAGATATACTGGGAATCCATTTCTTACATTCTTTTAGACAGGGAGACGTCAAATGTGGACTGAGACTAGAATTCAATACAGTGGTTTCTTTTTTAATTAAGAAGTCGCTTCATGACCAGAATCTATCTGGATTTTATCCTCTGCCACTTCTCTCAACAACATAAAGGAAATTTCCTTCCAATCTCCCAAATGAACATTGTCTAGGGAGGCTGTTTAAATACACAACCTAGATGAAAACATGAGAAAAGTATGTTCTTCAAAAGAAGTGTCCGAAGTTACTGAAACACAACACAGTCTGCGGTGTAAAAAAGAACCAGGAGACGTGGAGAGAATGGCGGTGCACGAACGCGGTGACTGCGGGCAGGGCTCAGACACGCTGACAGTACAAATCCTTACTCTCACTCAGAAGTGAATTCACTGAATTGCATCAAGCTACTTCCTTTTCATCTGATCTGCTTGCAAACTGTCTTACAAGTGAAATGAGGCCCATTCATGTGCCACAGGACTGGGACGCGTGGGGAAATGCACCTGTCTTGCCAGGGTCTGTGCGGGGAGCTCCAGGTGAAAATGGCTTGCTCAGGACCCCCGCCACCCCTGTGTGACCCTAATGTTACTAGCTCCGTGGCCCTTCACGTACCTGCTTCCAGGAGGGGTTGAGTGGCTCTCAGGGGCTTGGGGGTCTGCCGGCACTGACCACACCGGGCCACCAGGACTGAGGACAGGCCGCAGGGTCGGGGGGGTTGAAGTGCTGCTTCTGTTTATGATGCCACTTGCCAAATTCAGGTTTCCTACCTAGGAGTGAAGTGAGGGAAGTAACCCGATTACACAGAGTATTAGAAAAGTACCATCAAAAACACATGGGGAAAATCAAGTCGAGTCCAGGAGAAGCTGACTCATCGAAGCTGAGGCTGCGGCTGCGACGAAGGCTCCCATTCCAGGAGCAGAAGTCAGAGTGGCTCCTGTCAGTGTAACAAGTGTTCACTCTGCTCCTGTTACGTGCAAAGCACTGCCCTGCCCCTGGTGCTGTGGGACACAAAGGTGAGTAACAAAAACGGCCAGCACTCACGAAGTATCTACTCTGTGACAGGCAGGGCTTGTCCTAGAGACAGTTGCCTGTAGGCAAGCAGGCAAACTCCTTGGGCTTTCTGGCCCTTGTTTCCTCATTTGAAAATTCTAAATGCTCAGTAAGTTTTGGTCATAAATAATAATTATTATTATAATATACAAAGAACTCATCAATTTAGAAAAAAGGGTGCACAGTCACTAGAAAAATGGGCATTGACTTCAATAAACAATTTATGAAGGACTATTATTAGCTAATTAAATATTTAAAACTAGTCATTTCCCTGGCAATCAAAAAGTGCAAATTATAACATATACCATATGTTATAATATACCATAATCAAAAACACAGTAATAATGGCAAGGGGTGATATTAGATAGGTATTTATGCTATTTATGTGACTATAAATTGGTAGAATCTTTCTAAAATGCATAAGGCAATATATTATTAAAAGTATTATTAAAACATTTGTGTACTTTGATGCTACAATCTAACTTCTAGGAACTATGCTAAAAACAACTGCATATGATCAATGACAGTGACTGTTACAATTGCAGCTGCCATTTAATAAAACTTACAACATGCGAGCTCTGTATAAGTGAGTACCTTACCTGCGTCTTATTTCAGTGGCCATAATTCTGTTGGCGAGTACTATTACAATCTCCATCTTACAAGGAGGAAAACTGAGGCCTAGAAAAAATGGCAGGCCTGGGATTTGAACCATGGTCTTCAGGTCTCCCTCCAAGGCCCATACTTGTACACACTGCACTATACCGAGGACAGACTTTTAAAACAAGCATTGATTTTAGTATTAAAAAAGGAGAAGATCTGCCCTGGCTGGTGTAGCTCAGTGGATTGAGCACGGGCCTGCGAACCAGAGGATCGCGGTTCGATTCCCAGTCAGGGCACATGCCTGGGTTGCAGGCCAGTTGCCAGCAGGGGACACATGAGAGGCAACCATACATTGATATTTCTCTCCCTCTCTCTCTTTCCTACCCTTCTCCTCTAAAGATAAATAAATAAAAAGAAAAATAAAATATTAAAAAAAAAAAAGGAGAAGATCTAAACAGCTAACAGTATTGTTAAATAAATTTTGCCCTATCCATGTCAGGAATAAATACTCTGTATCCATTGGAATTTTTTGAAAAACACTTAATAATATAGGCACATGCTGACTTTTTAAAAAGTCACCCTACGAAACTGTGGAGGGAGCAGACCCAAATTTCCTGCACACATGCGCATGCGCGCACACACACGTACACACTCCTGAAGGACCAGACAGGAAAGTCCGAATGTAAGCGGCATCTATTTCTGTATGGTGGCCTATGTTCTTCCTTACGCTCCCTGTATTTTCCAAGTCTCCTAAACCGGGCATGTAATTTCTTTTATAGCCCAAAGAAAACTTTAAGTCATCATGAGAAATACTGATGTGAGGTGATAAGTGGAAAACCTGGATGGTCAGAGCGAAAGCAGAAAAGCAAGGCCAGTTTAAGAAGCATTTCGAGTAAGAGGCGCAGGGGACGCTGAAGCGGGGACACAAAGCTGCACGCGGGGACTTAAGCATGGCGCGCTAGAACAGTGACGCGAGATGTAAGTTCCGAAAACGTGTTCTTCCATGAGATGTCTAAAAATCTGAAAGTTCCGAAAGAAAAAGTCATTTCCAGTAACAGGATAGTGCTTAATTCCCAGTTACAGAATTCATTAAATAAAAGATCCTGGCACTCTTGTCTTCACACCAAAGCACCCAGATATTTTCATTGGGACAAAGCCATTCTCCACAGGTCAGGAGTGACTTCTGGTGTCCGCAGAGACCGAGGTACAGGACGCTCGGGCTGCGCCCTCCACTGTGGACTCGCCTTCAAAAGAAGCCTCAGGAGCCAGACTTGGCTTATCAGTGCAACCCCCGTCTGCTGCTACGGTGGGTGAAAAAAGACACACACTGACTGAAGGACAGCGAGCACAGAGTGGCAGGTCATGGCACGATTTGGTGGCACCTGGTGCCTTTGAGGAGCCTTGCCTTCCTCCTGCACCCCAGAGACAACATGGGGCAGGTTCTCAGACAATCGAACAGACTCCCTACGGGACTGAACTCACTCCCGACCCGCGCTGAGCCCTCCTCCTTCCTGCCCTGATCCCTGGCCTTAAACATCCGGCCTGTCAAGTCAGACAGGAGCTTGCAGCTTATAGAAGTCCTACAAAATAAGAAAGGTCTTCATGATAACTAACAGCTTCTCCAACTACTACCTCAGTCAGCTGTGTCAAAAACCTAATAAAAGAGGCTTAATAATTTGTAGTGAAATAGCAATAAAGTAAGCAAAAAGTACACACTTTACCATGTTCCGTAAAACTGTATAGTTTGGAGATTAGTGAATTCAAAGGAGATCTCAGATTCGGTGAACCTTTTCCCTTTGGCTAGGCTGCCCCTAATTTAAACATTGTCATTTCACCCTAATGGCTGGCAGTTACTGAAAGCTCACGGTGTGCCCCATACGAGATGTCCCTGCATTATCTTGACCTGCATTATCCCATTCGACCCTGAGCAAGCCCTTTGAAGCAAGTTCTGCTGTTATCCCACTTTACAAAAGAGGAAACTGAAACTGAGAGAGGGTAAACCATTAGATGAGGTCACGTACCTACCAATATCAGCAGAGCATGTTCTCTTCTGGGGCTGCGTGGCA
Source organism: Glossophaga mutica (assembly GCA_039655065.1). Classification (NCBI taxonomy): domain Eukaryota; kingdom Metazoa; phylum Chordata; class Mammalia; order Chiroptera; family Phyllostomidae; genus Glossophaga; species Glossophaga mutica. The sequence continues at coordinate 21,280,374 of CM077303.1, forward strand.
TATGCCAAATAACACGGTTTGGTGTTCGAGTTCTTACAGGGGCAGCGTCAGGCACTCCTAAGTTAAGTGAGGTTTTCGCCTCACCCCTTACCCACTACTCACGGAGTAGACACTGCTACACTCCCTTTCAAAGATGGAGAAACTATGGCTCCGAGAGGTTACATAAGGCATCTGCCCAAGGTCACCTAAGGGTTACAGAACTGGTACGACCCATTTTCTAGTTTCGCACCTAGTTACTTTAATTATTATAGATTTTTGAAAATATCATCAGATACAGACCTCCACTTCTGAAAGCAGTGGTAATACACGGATCGATTATACCAAACTACACCAGCTTTTCTTTCTTCCCCGTAAATCTTATTTTCCATTTGTTACCCTTCACCAGAGGATATTAAAGAAGTAAAGCAAAGACAGACCATTGTCAATCAGCCTTGTTTCTTAGCAGGCACAGTAAATGTGACATGAACACAGAACTAGTTTTGGACTCTTGGAGGGTTTTCCCATGTGACATCCATTCTTGACTTCATGGATAAATCAAGAAGAGGAAGCCATTGTGACTGCCTTCTCCACAAAAGCAAAGCGCCGTTGTTAATTTGAGGAATAGCAAATGTGACCACTACTTAAGAGTATATAAGGAGTAAGAAAACTTTCAAAGCTTTTCCTCTTTCTTTCCAAAGCATTCCTGCCAACAAAAACAACCTGTCTCTGTTAAGTAATGACCTCCTGCCCCTCTAAATATTCTTTCTCCACTGGTTTTGTCCAGGGGACATTCAGCACCTGTGTCACAACTACCCCGATCCCGCCCAGCTCTGTCTTCCTAGGACACACATTGCTACTAAGTAACCAGGCAACTGGGGCTCACTGAGATATGGCCTCAGACTCTTCTTTACACAGTCCTCCAGACAAGCAGCTGCCAATCAATCTGGAGTGACAAGGGAGAGAAAAGTCTACCTTCAGTCCCTGTTCTAGAACAGCGTGCCATGCAACAGAATGCACTGTGATGATGGAAATGTTCTATAATCTGCACAGTCCACCACAGGAGCCACCAGCCACATGTGGCTATTATGTATTTGAAATGTGGCTGGTGTGACTGAAGAAGTGGCTTTTAAACTTTATGTAACTTCAGTTTAAAAAGCCACGTGTAACTAGTGGCTATCTTAAGAGGCAATACAACTCTGGATCTGGCTGAGTCTTATGTGAACAGATTTATGTCCTGCCGGAGTTTGGTCCAAACAAACGACCTCTAGAACTGAATGAATTAAGAGAGCCTTTGGTCCTTCCTTTCCGCTTCCCAGGATGGGCAGAATGAGTCACTGAACTAAAATGGACCTGAGCACCCATTTTGGCCCTAGAAGCACCCTATCTTGACTTGGGAAGATGGAAGAGCAGGGCAAATCCCCAGCACTGACCAGACCGTAAGGGTGTAAGCCAATCAGGGTTCACAGCTGGAGGGTTCTTCCCAAACAAGACAGAGGGATGAGGGACATGGCTGTCACCAGTCGGCACCTGCTTCTCCATCATTTTCTTGAGGTAACACAGAAAACGATCTTTGATCAGATGAAGGGAAAGTGACAAATGGCACTTATGTTTACCTGATTTGCAATGATGTTTAATGTTTCACTACTAGAGACTATTAAACAAAATCAGGCTTACAGCACATAAAGACATGGCACCAGTCACAAAACAGGTGGCTCATTTTTGTCAGGAGTATTACTCTATTAAGGTGGAGGCTGTAGGCGCCACGCCAGCTGGCTCCTCTAGGCTAATAACCAGTCTACGCTACTAAATCTCGGCTGGCCAACTCGTGAATTCATGCCTTTGGTCACAAAGGGGTCTGGAAAACAGATGAGGAAGTTTAACTAAAACCCATTTTAATTACTGAAACTATGACTCAAAAAACATGACTTACTGATAATGGACAACAACATCTTTCTGTGCAAAAGGAGGACACACCTATGAGAACCTTAAAGTCTGTGTTTGGATCTCTAAAATGTCCTATCATAATTAATACTTACGCAACTATGAAATCATTCAGTTTCACTATAGTAACAGTAATGATAATAACCAAGCCACATTAGCACTAATGATAGCTAAATTTGATGAACACTTTGTTTTTGCCAGGCATTATTCTAAGCTATACAAGGCCTTTCCGGGAAAAGTCCAGCCATTGTTAATATAACAAGAATGGTTTGCGTGACATAGATGTAACCTGGCAGCCAAGGAGAGTGGACTGGAATGTGCATGTGTGAACAATGACAACTTCACTGTACTAGTCAGTGGGGGCGGTAGACACTGTTGAATGAGCATGTGCACTGTGTGGCTGTCACATTCAAAATGACTGAGAGAGCAGAGCAACAAATCTGCATCAAGTTTTACGTTACACTTGAAAATTCCTCCATGAAAACTATTTGGATGATTCAGAAAGTCGCAGCTATGGGCAACTGATGATTGACAGCTTCATCCCGACAACACGCCTGCTCATGCATCATGTCTCATGCAGAGTTTTTTGGTGAAACATCAAATCACCCAGGTGACTCAGCCCCTCTACAGTCCAGAATTAGTGCCCTGTGACTTCTGGCTTTTCCCAAAACTAAAATCACCTTTGAAAAGAAAGAGATTTCAGACTATTGATGAGATTCAGGAAAATATGAGGGGGCAGCTGATGGAGATTAGGAGAACTGTGTGAGTCCCAAGGTGCCTACTTTGGAGGGGACTGAGGTGTCATTATCCTGTGTACAATGTTTCTTGTATCTTCTTCAATAAATGCCTCTATTTTTCATAGTACATGGCTGGATACCTTCTTAACAGACCTCAAATACACTCATTTTACCTTCAGGACAACTCTGTTAGACACATATCATTATTTCCCTCATGTACAGATGGGGAAATGGAGGTTGAGAGGTAAAATAACTTGTCCAAGAACAAAAAATTATTACATGTCAACTTCTAGTTTCAATTCCTGGTCAGCCCGATGTAAAATCTCCCAAACTCTGTAGTTTTCGCCACTGTGTTACTCCCGCTGCTTGACACCACTGAGCTCAGAACTTACAATTCCTTCTGTGGCCCAGCAGCACCTGTACTAGCTGGGAGCTTGCTAAAAATACAGACTCTCAGCCCGGCCTTCAGCCCATTAAACCAAAATCTGCACTTGACAAGATCCATAGGAAATTCACTTGCATCTTAACCTTTGAGAAACACTTGTTCACAGGATGGTAGAAAAGAAAGGAGGAAAAAGGAGAAAGGAACCACTCAAAGATTCTCCTCCATAGAGCTTAGGGGATCTTCCAAAAACCAACAGAAATGCCCTCGTGGGGCAAGGAACAAGATATAATACGATCAAGAGGAAGGAACAATGCTACAAGGACCTTTAAGGTTTTACTATTTCTCAGCGTTGTTTGTATGCTCAAACATTAATATGAGTTATTGTTTAATATGCCAAAGATGCAAAAGTAGATAAAACAGTTTAGAACAAACTTCGAAACATTCCAAGTCTACTTGTTATGCTGACATGAGAAACAGTGGTCATTAAAAATAAACCAAAACATTTAAGCCTAAAAACAGTTGGCTTGTTAAATATTCTTCCACCCCTGCCCTTCTCTGGCTGGTGAGCTCAGTGAATGGCTGCCTGTGGGAAAATCCAGCCAGGGGCTCCCACCACGACCTAAAGCTTAGGCAGATGTTTCACGCCTTGCTGTCCTCCTCCTCCTCCTCTTCCTCTGCTCCCACTCTACTGGAGCAGCTTATCCAGCAGTTCCACTCCTGCTCCTTTCTTCATGTCCATTTCCACAGTGACCTCAGTGCATTTTTTTCTTTTAATACCAAAACACTGTTTATTTTAGAGCCAGCCTTCCGAATAAGGCAGGTGAGCAAATATCTGAATGTGTGGGGTAGGGACACATTGCACGCATTCCACCTAGACAGGTGTTTAAATTACAGCAGGAATAAATACAGGTGATGGATTGAAAAGAGGGTAGGAGAAACAGAGAGGGAGCCAATTTCCGGCGGCAGGCCCGCCCCAGTGTTATTGCTTGTTACTGCTGTTGGCTAAAAGTAGTGCTGCTGCCAGGGCTATAATTAAAATATGATGGCATTGCCCTGATGGCTTCCCAGAATATACCCGCCACCCACCCAGATGCATAACCTTTTGGTATCCGAAGAGGATTTGGGGCCAGGTCTAAACTAGACCACTGTTGCTCTAGTTGGCATGCTCTAGAAATGCTGGTGTCATGAATGCTCCAAAGAAGTCCAAATCTCAGAGAATCCAACAAATATTTACTGTATCTCACAGGCAAGGCCTTGACTATCAGCAAGGCCTTGGGGAAAGTCCTAAGGGTATATACAGATTAAACTGTGGCCCCTGCCTTCAAGCCCTGAAGGAATTTGTGTTCTAGGGAGACAAGGCACCTAGACAAACAGCAATAGATGAGGCCTCCAGAATGCAAATGCCATAACAAAAGCACAAAGGAAATTCAAAGGAGGCCTCTGGGCTTGGCCTTAAAGGACAGCTAGGAGGTGTGGGATAGCTAGATAACTAGGAGGGGGGAGGAGAGGTGGTAGTTCCTAGCTGGAAAGAAAAAGCAAAAGTAATTCAAAGGCAGATAAGCAGGAAGAATGTCTGAGAGAGAGACAGCAGTCTAATTTGGCTAAAGCCTGGAACAACAGAAGAGAGAAGAGACCCACGAAGAGCTGGGAGGGCTTTGAACGCCACGCTACAGATTCCGTTCTTGATCTTGAGGCAACAGCAGGCTTGCTCAGGGTTCCGACACACCAGTGCTCTATCGGCATTGTAGGGCAGGCAGGTAAATCTAGGGCTGTTTCCTGGGATGGTTGAAAGGGATTAGCAAGGAAAGTTCAGGTCAGTTCAGAATTGCAACAGTCTGGCGAGAGTAACAGGGCGGAGCTGCAGGGTGCACCACTACTGTCTCCTGTGGTTCCCGCTTCGGCTAAGGAAGAGTGCTGGGCCCTGTAGCCGGAGAAATGCATCTGTAACACGATGAAGCCGCTTGAGTCCATGTGTTCACTGTTCGTGTTTCCTTTTTGGATCGGCCCTCTTTAGGGTTACATTTTCCAGGCATCGGGCACAGACAGACGGTGCTGCCTGCCACTTAAGAAGGGAATGTCAAAGAGTGGGAATCTGAGGCCAGCTTTGTTCTTTGGCACTACGAGAAAATGGCCTTTCCTTAGGTGTTTCTTTCCAGACTTCTCTTCAACAGTAAATGGACGGAGGGTCAAGATTAGGGCATGGGGTCTCAGGGTGGCTAGATGGCTTCAGTCTAGGCCTTAGGCCTGGTGGGCAAAAGAAGATGGTGCATCACATGCTGTCTGTCCAGCCCAGGTCACCAAAGCTTGGGATTCCGCTCAGGAGTTTATGGCCAAAAATCCTATGGTACTCAGAAGGGGTCTTCCACTTCAAGGATCCCCTTCGGGCACCTGCTCCTCAACCTCAAGCTAGTGACAGTGGACCCTGGATCCCAGCCACAGTTCTCTCTGAATTAGTGTTTAACGAACATCTGTGTGTCACTTCCAGTCCCATCACGGAACACCAACAGCACACACACTGACATTTAAAGATGGTGAGGTTTTGCAGATATTTGAAAAAACAACACAGGTTAACGGAAAAAGGGGGATACTGGAAACCAGTGTGAGCCCTCGAGCCCCCGACCGGCTCTGTCGTCAGCTGGCATCTGCCTCCATGTGCCCGAGCATTGTTAGTCCCTTAAGGACAAACCCTCCACTCAAAGCAGATCACAGAATTTGGCACTTCTGTAAAAATGGTTGGTTTGTACATGGAGTGGTAAAACCTGTCTTCTAACTGGGGCTTGCAGATTTTACCTTCCTTGACATGGAACCAAGGTTTATCATTGCTACTTGGGAAAAACACAACCAGCAAATATAATATCTACAGCGATGCCAGGAAAGGTAGGAAATACCCCCATCCTGGAAATGGAAAAATAAGATGCTTATTTGTTTTGTTAATCATTGGCTGTAGGGCAGTCCTTCCAACTACTTCAGCACAGCAGGATCCTAAAATATTGTTGCTACCACCTTGCCCTTCACTTCACAATGTCTAATTTATTTTTCACAAAAGATCTCCCTCAGCTACAAAGGACCCTTGCCATTAAACTGCTTCAAGGGCACAGTGGTAGGGTTGACAGAGCTTCGTGCCCTATTTGCAGGCTCCCTTGTCTATCTGACACCACAAATCACATGCTCTTTAGGACAGGGATTGCACCTTACTCACCACTGCATGCCCAGAGCTTAGCCCCGTCAGTAGGGACAAAAGCATTTATGTAATAGGAGAAGTGGGTCTCATCTACTCCAGAGCACACACACACTCACCCACCCTGTCTCCAGCCAGCAACTCGTTCCACCAGAGAACAGAACAGTGATAACCGTCACTAGTGGGCTAGCCAGGAAATGAAAGGCTCCAAATTACCTCTTTTTACACAGACCACAGGAAGGATGGCTTTGGAATTAGGTGAAATAAAATAATTAGTGACTAGGGTGAGAGATAAGTGTTGTTCTTGCTACTAACTACCCTGCATAATTTTAGAGATGATTTCTGCCTGGTTTGAAGCCTTGGGAAGGTTCTCAAACGGGGAAATAGCAGCCCTGGCACACAGATTTTGTCCCTGTCTCTACACGATGTATATACTGTATTTGTTTCTTCTTGGACTTCAAAGGACTAACACCCCATTAGAGATTCACTTTGTGAACCTCAGCTTCACTAGAGCTATTTGACAAATCTCATGTGTTTTATTTAGCAAATGGAGATAGAAATTCCACATCGAAAATTTAATAAATAATAGCTTTAATTAATCATAGCTGAACACACGAGCAAATTGGTGGCATAGCATTCTCAATGCACCTTACAATGCTGGCAAAGCTCAATTTCCTCATTCCAGCATGCTCAATAAAACTCTTAGGGAATTCTTGTCTGATGAGGTCCAGAGATGGGGTTTCAAAAGATTATTTCACTAATTCAACAAATATTTATCAGATACTTACTCTGTGCTTGGCATTCCTTTGAGCACTAAGGAAAGAATAACAAAAAAAATCTTTGCCCTCACAGAGATTACAACCTTGTGAGAAATATATCACTAAATACATTTAATGTGTGAATCGAGGGTGACCACAAATTTGGAACAATTATTTTTGGCCAAATTACTGATAGTAATGGCCATATGCGACCTAGAAGTTCTTCGCTGGGAGATCATGGGCATCAACAGGGAGCGTGCTTGGGGGAGTTTCTATGAACCATCTGAAATTAATGCAGATTTCTAAGTTTGAGTGCACATCTTTTTTTTTCCCCCAGGAGAAAAAAATATAGCTTTCATTCAATTCTCAAAGGGATCTCTGACTCCAGAAGGTTAAGAACCATTTGGACCTACATTAAAGGGACCCATTTGCCATTGTGGCACCATGTGCCTAGCAGGCCTATGCCCTTGTTAAACATGACTGCCACTTTACTTTTCTGAGCTTTTGTCCCCAGGACTGGAAATTACTGGAAGCAAGAACAGAACTAACCACTCCCTACAGCCACAGGCAGAAGGCAACATTGGAGCAAACCGAAGCCTTGGTGTTACAGCGCCCCCACAGCCCAGGGGCCAAATGACAGCGCTCCCCACCCTTTTTTTAATCCAAATATAATCCGATAAAAGCTCAAAGCCCCAGCATCCCTCAAGGCTGGTGCATCTCTCCACACCATGCCCCTCTCCTTTCTCGGAGAATGAATAAAAACTTTATTCTCTACACTTTCTTCTCTTTGTGAATTCTTTCACAGCCCACGTCACCAGTCACCCTGATAGACACGAAGATGCATTTGTCTCAATCTGCATTCATCTGTCCTCAGAACTACATCGATAGTTGGTGAACACGCACTATAATATGCAGATGATGTATTAATAGAACTGTACACCTAAAATCTATGTAATATTATTAACCAATGTCACCCCCAATAAATTCAATAAAATACATTTAAAAATTATTTAAAAGAACTAAGTCAGTATCATCCTGGGAATAATGTCTTCTGTGTCATTCATATACAAACGCTCATCAATGGCTGGATCAGTAGATCATGCCACAGAAGTTGTCATTCTCCCCTGACCACGAGGCTCTGGATGAGTCCAGACGGGAAGTGCTGTGGCTAGTTCCCCCTGACTTGTTTAGTATACATGACTTGGCAGTGTATGTGACTTGTTTGGTGTATGTTGCTATAATAAAAATTATCCTTGACCAGGAAACACCAGCAGACCAAGATCTGTTCCACTCAGGATAAAAGAAAATGAAAACCAAGTGTCAGATCTGCACTTACTACATGCTTTTCACCACTAGAGAAATATTAGAGGAGATACTCATTCAAGAATATGAAAAGAATCATCTTTAAACGTATATTTTAAGTACTCCTCCAAGGGCACTTCATGAGCTTTTATTAAATCATCAGCTACAATAATCACGGGTTTAAATCTCAACAGGCAACGTGTTCTAAGGCAGCTCCAACTCCTGTATCAATTCCTGAATGCTAATAAAAAAAACCCTCAAGAAACTGATACTCCAATTACCAGGAGATAAGGGTTATAATGGTAATCAAATTTTTGAAAAGAGGTGGGAAAAGCAGGGAATCTCTGCAATTTCTGTTACAGTTACACTAAATTCTCTTGTCATACCTTCTGTCTGATGAATTCCTGTCATTTACATAATATACATATAAATATCGACATTTAGTGCTCCAAAATCCAGAAGGAGTTCCAGATCAAGATTTGCCAGAGACATTCCTGGGAAACCTTAGAAAATGGTCAACCCCCTTCGTTGTGTTTCCAACCAGTTTTCGTGAGTGGATGGGGTTGCCACTGCATGATAAATAGAGCTGTTCTGGTTGCATCTCTGGGGATTACCAAGACTTCGCCACACAATAATCTGATAAGGAGTTCACTCACCAGACAACTGATAATCTAGACAGAGCCCCATGTTTCTCAACTTGCTTCAGGGAGTGGAGCAGCATTTGTAACCATGAAGACACAGGAGCTGGTCAACTGCTCCTTTCTCTCTGCAGGCTTAAGCACTGGCTTGCCTACATCTCTGCACAATGTCGCAGAAGCACAGGCTCACAGTGTTAAGCTCGGTCACTTCAGTTTGATGAGAGGAGTCCTGATTCAAGCAGGAAGAGGCCGAAAAGCAAAAAGGGAAAGAGCGTGGTGTCAGACAAACCTGGATTTGAGTCTGGTTCAGTCACTTTGCGTTTGTGTGATCTTAGCCATCACTTACCCTCTAAGCTCTATTTTCTTCATCTGTAAAAAAAAGTAAGTACCTAGCCCTGGCTGGCATGGCTCAGTGGATTGAGCGACTAGCCTGAGGACCAAAAGGTCACGCTCGATTCCTGGTCAGGGCACCTGCCTGGGTTGCGGGCCCGGTCCCCAGCTGGGGGTGTGCGAGAGGCAACCAATGGATGTTTCTTTTGCATGCTATGTTTCTCTCCTCCTTCTTCCTCCTTTCCCATCTCTCTAAAAAGAAATAAACAAGAATCTTTAAAACACTAAGTATCTACCTCCTAGGGTTAAAGAAATAATGCATATAAAGTGCTTAGCACAGTGCCCAGAACAAAAGTAGACATTCGATTAATGTCAGCTGCTTTTTTATGAAAGGCAGGTATGGTATTATCAATTTAAAAAAAGGGGGAGCAATAGCTTTAAAAGACTGTAACCAAACCGACAAAATGCAGAAAGATTATTTTCAATTTAGCAAGCAGGTGGTAAGTGCCTACCAAGTGCAAGGTGCTATGCTAGGTGAGGGTCAGAAAGAACTGACATCACGTAGTTTGTAACTCCACAGGAAAGAAGACAGGCAACATGATTATAACAGATTAGTTATAGAGAGCAGCTAATGAAGAGCTAAAGGAGCACAGAGCATGGACAGGTAGGTGGCTTCTAGCTGGGGCAGCAGGGACTTCTTCAAGATTCATTCCGTGATTTATAAAATGTGTGTCGAGTACTTCTACATCAGGCTGGAAAAAATTTGTGAAAAATGGACGTGGCCTCCCTGCTCAAACACCTTACAGTCCGCTGAAATTAATGCATTTCTTGCATTAATTTTGAGTTGGGTTTTGAAGCCACAAAGGATACTGCTCTCAAAGGGCTCGCTGACTACTAAGAGAGACAGTGACCTGGACAAACAGTGTGGTGGGCGAAGTGGCATCTATGTTGAGCTTGAGCGGATACCTAAAGTTAGACATGGTGCCTGGGGAGGACTTCCCGTGAGAAGCTAGCATGCAGTGAGGCAGGAGACTAACAGAAATTCTGGTTGAGCTTCACAAAAGCACGTGTGACGGAGGGGAGACAGGCCAGAGGAGTAGCCTGGGGCCAGATCTAAATTAAGGCTTTGACTAACATTTAATAGCTTGGGCTTCACATTACAGAGAACAGGAAGCCCCCCCTGACATTCTTGGGCAGAGGAGTACTATTATCAGACTTGTGATTTAGAAAGATTCCTTTGGGGCAAAGACTAGGGTGACTAAGAGGAGACTGGCTGGGCAACCACTTAGGAGGTAATTGCAGCTGCCCAGCTGAGAGAGAATTATGGCCCTAAGCAGGACGGTACACAGGAACGTGAAACAGAGAAGACATATATCAGAGATGTTATAGAGTCAGAAGCAACAAGACATGGCAACTTGCCGGAGCACAGAGAGAATAAGGAAGTGAAGAGGGACAATGATAAATCGAAGGCTCCGTACCTACATTCCTCGGAGACCTGCTGAGTCAACTAACAGAGAAAGGAAAAAAGGGATGAAAACAAATGGGTTTTAGATACGCTAAATATTTTTTTAATATTTTCAAAATATGTTTAAAATATGTTGAGTGTTTTAGATGCTGGTAATACACTAGGTGGAAAAGCCTAGCAGGCAGTGGAAAATTGTGACCTGGCGCTCAGCAAAGAGGTCCAAGTGTCCATCAGTAGATGGGTAGATAAAAACGCTGTGATACATTTACACAATGGAATACTACTCATTCGCAAAAAAGAAGGGAAACTTACCCTCTGTGACAGCATGGGTGGATCTCAAGAGCATTATGTTACGTGATATAAGCCAGTCAGAGAAATACAAGTACCACACGATTTCACTCTTATGTGGAATCTAATGAACAAAATGAACTAACAAGCAAAACAGAGACCCATAGATAGAAAGCAGGCTGACAGCTGTATGGGGGGAGGAGGCTGTGGTGCTGGGTGGGGAGGTGGAGGGATAGAGCGAAAAAGAAAAAAACCTCATGGATGTGGACAACAGTGTGGTGACTGCTTGGGAGGAGGTGGAGAAGGGTGCAGGGAGATGAACGGTGACGGACGGAGACTTGACTTGAGGCAAACACACAATACAGTGTACAGATGACGTGTTGTGGAACTGTGAACCTGAAACCTTTCTCATTTTGTTAATCAGGGTCAGCCCAATAAATTTAATAAAAAGGAAAGAAAAGATACCTGTCTGGGAGAAACCCACAGAACAGCACCAGACGAAGCTACGAAAAGACAGCCTGCGGAGAGAGGGAAAAGTTCTGCTGTGTCCTGGAATTCGGAGACGTGCTGGAGGGCACTGGCGCGGAGCGGGGAGAAGCAGATGCTCAGCCTTCATCCCAGCTCTTCATCCAGAGAGACGCTGCGGACACCGAGATTCTCCAGTGCCGGTGTTTATGTCTGAGGTCTATGTACCAGCGGCTTAAAAAAAAAGTTGAACCCAGAATCTAGTCTTCGGGAAGGAGAGAAGGAAGAAATGAGCTCTCACGGATGATTAAAGGGTTGAAGAAGCCAAGGGAAGTTTTCAGGTTGGACATGGGCAAGCACAGTGCCATATGCTAAAGCGGAATGGGGATTAAAAACAGGTGACTGAAGCTGGCAATTTCAAGGTCATCAATGACCTCTGAAAGAAAGTTGGACAAAATGGGAAGACATGTAGTTAAACTGCAAAAGTAAGAGATGGGGGAGGACTGAGGGCGTGTTACTTTGAAAGGAATTTGGCAGCACAGGGACGACAAGGGCTTGTGGGGCCCAGCAAAAGAAAGGTTATTTTAGAACAAAAGACCACACAGCAGGCCAAGAAACTAAGGAAAATTGGGGGCTCAAAGCCTCAAGAGACGAAGAAGATTTAGACAAAACCAGTGGGGACTAGGTCCTAGAGCAGAGAGGCACAGGGACCCGGGAGGATAGCAGTCCTGATACTAAAATTATTCCATCTTACCAATAAGGAAATCAAGGCACAATGTTAAGCAACCTGTCCAAGGTCTCGCTGACTCAAGAACTTGTCCTTTCTCCACTTACCCTTTGTTTCTAGGAATGAAGAATAGTGTATACAATACAAAGAAGTACCCAGAAAGCATATAAAACCAAAGAAGTTAGACTTAGAAAGCCACCACAAAATCAGAAGGCAAGGTACAGGAGTTCAAACGTGTGCAGATCAGCTAAAGAGGCAGGAAGAAAGTCTCCAGGCCAGGAGCCCACACTCGCGATACAGACTGAGTGCCGTCTGCCTCAATCCTGAAGAGCACGTGCAACCAGGCCAAAAATTGAGCTCCCTGTCTGCCAACTTCACTTTCAAACTCGAATTTTTGAAATTGAGACTCACTCAAGGTCTACTGCGGACCATGAAGAAATCAGGAAGACTACAACGGTGGCTGCCACAGCAGAAGAAATGAAAAAGAATTCCTTTGTGAATTCTTTGAATTCATATGAATGAGTGAGAGTGAATGAGTAACTGGTGTGAACCAAACATTCTATACCTAAGCGTATAATCCTTCTCTAGGACTAGGCAGCAAAGGATCAGGATAAGGAGCAAAAAATGAAAGAAATTAAATGGTTTTCTTTTCTACTCTCCACCTAAGTGAAAAATGGGAGAAGCGGAGTGTCTCCTCCCTCCTGTGTCTGTCCGCACACTCGCAGGAGGCCTGGCTGCATCCCGGGCACTGGCTGGCTGGGGAGCAGAGGCTGACGGAGCACATTCATTGGCGCTGGAGCCCTCGCCTGGGTGGTCCGCAGTTATCCCTTTGATTGCACTCCCAGGCTGTTAGCGAGGAGCTGGAGCTGCTCCTAATGATAGCTGGGTCCTGAAATCTCACTCTCGCCTGCACAGAGGGCCGCTGCTCCCCTCTGAGCCCCTGCCTCCCACTCCTCACCACAGAGCTGGACGAATTCGCCACATTCTTGTATTCCCTCGCGGCAATGACCACAGAGGGCTACGTCTGTGCAGAGCGCTGCGGTGATAAAGAAGTCCCAGCGCAGAGCGAGGCAGAGACAGTGAGACCTCACACTTGAAGAAGCTCCACTCCAGCACCCTGTCAGCTGCGACGGCGCTGCCCCCACCCCACGCGACAGATGCTTGTGGAAAACCCTGCTTTCAAGGATGTGCACGCTGGTGTCCAGAGGATCCCATCCCCCCCAAAATAACCAGCCTCTCGCATGACAAGGGAAAGACCAAAATGCGGCCTGCCCTCTGCTCAGATCTGTAAGGTGTTCGTTGAATAGTGGTACGTTAAGAACATGTAGCTCTTCTTATTTCAAGCCTACTCGTGCTGGCCACTGTGGTTGGGAAAGTCTGATATTCTTATGCGTTCTGGACTACAAACAAAGTCCAGTCGCAGCAGCAGTAGTTAAAGGTTCATGAGGTTGCTTTTAGCCATACAAATTCATAAGCATTGAGTCTCCAATGTAAATTCTGGATAACTCAAAGTTTTATTACTAAATGGTTGTGTTGTCAGGGCACTTTGCTTCCTTACTTTTGGCCAGTTCACTGTCCCTCTGCATTTTCACCAGTGAGCACAGAGAAAAAGGGGTGACACTGCCTCATCCTCCAACCCACCCTCCTCCCAGCTACCCCCATCACCGGGGCATCCCCATCATCTCTGAGATGAGCAGTGGGCTCTGGCATGAGGCGTGCAAAGCACTCCGTGAACCAGCCCTTGTCTTCTCATCTGGCTTCCATCCTGGCTGTTCCCTGCCAGCTCCCGACCCTCCCATACCACCAGCGAGATCCTGAGTGATTCATGTTGAGGACTCTGTCTTCTATCATCTCCACAGCTCAGTACTCAGGCCTGGAACACTCAAGAGCTTCATAAAATGTTTTTTGAATGAATACATTTAAAAAACACATCTAAATAAAGAGTTTTCATGAAAAATGCCACTAAAAACTTTAATGGGCTAAGTGTTGAAATTGTGGACAAAATGATTTTCCAGAAAATACTATTTCTATTTTTAATGCTTATCTTCCAAAATAGCAGAATTTAAAATCGGCTTTCCTTATTTAGTAGATGGTCCTTTAGCAGTTGCTTAAGAAAGTAATATAAAGACATATCAGTTTGTGTTATTGAATTAAAGTGATGTTCAGAGGAACATTCATAGCTTTAAATATAATAAAAAACAAGGATAAATAAGAATAAGTAAGTATCCAACTCAAGAAATGGGGAGGAAATAACAAAATAAAGCTAAGAAAAGCAGAAGAAGGATAAAACAAGAAAAAAACAACTAGAAAATAATAAACCAATGGAATGAATACATATACCCAAAACTATCTTATCAAAGAAAGGGAGGGGAAAGAAAAGATTCATTAAGACAATTAGATATATGGGGGTGGGGAAAGGGAGAAAAACATACACACAAACTAGGAACTGAAAATAATCTCAGACTAGAGGAAATCAAAGGCATTTGAAGTGACTGCCAGACACGAAGCTGTTTCTGATGAAGCTGAGCTGAGGCTTTCGCGCCCCAAGCGCAGAGAGGAAAGCAGAGCTCCCACCGGTATCTGTCTGGATGCCCGCCCCTCGCCAGAAAGCCAGGGACACTGAATCACTTGCCTCCATGAGTAAGAAACTTTCGTCCAAAATACAGCGAGGAAATAAAGGAAACAGCTAGTAAACAAATGTGCCAAAGCCTATTTAAGCCATTATAACATGTCATTAATTATCAGAAAATAAGCGATAAAGAGCCAAATTTTCCAAATTCCAAATTAAAGAACTACTTGCGCTAAGAAGGGACCTAATAACATACAATTGAGCTTTTCAATAACCAAGTTCATTTTGGTAACATTAAATTTTATGCCAAAACTTACTTTTTCAAATTCAATTAGAAATCATTTATTATCGAAAGCCTTTTAAAGGCCAAAATAGCAGTATTTCCAAGTACAATCGTACCTCGGTACTCATCGGCTTCAGAATGCATCAAACCCTGTACTCGGAGCATTTTGAAGAGAAAAAGTGTTGCAGCACTCAGCGCTTACACACAACTTGTCACATTTGCTAGAACTTGTATGAGTCACGACACCGTTCCCACAAAAGAAATGCTTCACCATTCGGTACTCGTTGTAAGTTCCAGAACAAATTAACGACGAATACCAAGGTCCCACTGTACATGGCACTCAGACTTTACAAAGAGGTTTTTACATACTATCGTCACGATGCTGTTTTAGTTTTTCCCTCTGACAACAAGTAAAGACCCTGAGGCTGAGATAAGTTGAATGAGTTTTCCAGTCACACAGCTCGTCAGTGACAAAAGGCAGGCCTTCAGATGGCTAAGTCCACTCCACCCAGCTTACTGTATACCACCGCACCTCCCTCCACACTGCGCTGAGCCCTAGCCACCCGGTCCCCAAGCCTCTAGCCTCTAAAAGTTAAGCCTGACATCTAACGGCAAGTTCAGAGCCCCATGAAGAGGAGTCTGATGGACTTTGAACTCACTGGTACTGAAGTCCTTCTCGGATGAGACGGAAGGACTGATGAGAGAGGATGTTCCCGTTAGGATACCATTACCTCAGATTCCCACAAGATCAGGATCCTGTCGTTTTGCAAGGTTTGCAATCCGCTAAACGACAGAAGTTGAAAATATGTAAATACCAATATTAGCTATGTTTTTTACCACAGTTGCAGAGAAAAAAATGTTAATGTCTTGGTGCTTCTAGCTGCTCATTTATAAACTGGATCCATACTCTCGTTGGTTACCCAATGAAAAAAGTACAGCAGATCGCTGACCCCTCTCCCTTCCCCACACCCCCTTGACATTTCGCAATTCCTTGCCGTTCTATTATGGTGATGATATTCTACGCCCACCAGCCCATCACTAAAATCTAATGATCCAACTCCCTTCAGTTCTCAACAGTGCCCTTCAAGGATTCTCCACTTCCTGTTTCACATTAGGCCTCCTCACCTACTCCCTTTAAACTACTTGGGATTTGAAAAAGAAAATTGCATTCTCCCACACCACAGTGAGGAAGCTAAGCCTCACCTTTACTTCTGGTCCTAAATTTCATACAGAGAAGCAGGGCACCACCAGGGAGCAGTGTGTTGCCTGCATTGAATACATGCTCAAAGTAATTTTCAACTTCACTTTTTTCTATACTTAATATCACTACAGAGTTGTCACCATGTAAGGTTTTTGACACAAGAGATACAGCAAAACATAACCATGGGGTTAAGTTATGATCACTTCTTTGGAAGACTTCGATGCCATTTTGCTTCAAGGAAAAGGAGAAGATACGGCTTCTACTTCCAGTCAAATACCATGGGGATCATCAGCGAGAAGGGCAAGAGGAACCCCTTAGTTCTTGAAAGGGTCATCTAACCTCACTGTGTTGTAAGCTTCTTATCATCCATCTAACTTACAGCTAAAACCCAGCTTGCCAGATGACCTTACGACGTCATGTCTCTCAGCGTCAGTTCTCCCCATCTGTCAGAGGGGGGAACGGCACATGCTGGGTGAGGCTGTACGGAAATGCCTCACCCAGATAACATCCTGCGATCACGAGACGAAAGACGGTACAGTAAAAAAGAAAAGAAAAAGCAAGAAGAGTAAAAGGTAATACTATGGCCTTCTGGTAAGAATTTTGTAAGACTAGAATTCACTAGAAAATGTTACCAGGAAAAGAAGTTATTTTTAAAGATCCTTTAAAAGTACATTTATAGCTGATCATTCGAGACTGTTTATCCACGAAATAAGTACATCAGCATCAACAGCAGGCTTAACTTTGTAGCATCTGTAACAGAAACTCATCTTCTCTCGAGTTGAAGAGGAGCACTTTCATCCTTTGCCTCGAAACCAGCTGCAATACTCATTCAACAGGCACCAGCACACGGAGATTAGTAAAGATGGGGGAGGAAGGGCAGAGTACCCTGTCGTTGATTGTGCCCCGGCGCTCAGAGCCCGCTGGCCCCCGAGCCGTGCGCACCTGCTGGGTGAGAAGGCTGATGTGAGTGGAGGGCGAGTACTGCCTCGCCGCCTGCTTCTCGGCCAGCCTCTGGAGCTCGGCTGTCACCATGCTTTGGTTGTACCGCCTGCTGTACGAAGAAACGTCTTCTCCTTCCTTCTGCATTTTGGCTACTCCTGCATGCTGCTTGTTTGGATGGCCTGAACCTGCTAAAAAGAAAAAAAAAAAAAGAGAGAAAAGTTTTTTCTCACATTAAAAAAAAAAAAAAGTCCAGAAAAACTTAGCATGATGACAGAGAAATCGCAGCCAGATTACTTTACTGAATCCTAAGGATCTCTGATAACATAACGAACAACAAACTATCTTCCAATGTTAACAAAAATAAAAAGAAATTCTTACTATACCCTAAAAACTCTTCCTACTGCCAAATCCTTACATGCATTTATTAACGTGTTTTTCTTACTATGAGCGCTTCATACACACACAAAAATTTCATCCTGTGTAGTGGAAAATAACCAGCCCTGGAATCTACTAATTGAGCAATAACATAGCCTTGAAACTCGTCATAATTCCTGTTTTTCTTTGTCGTGACTGTACTTCTCAGCAGTCTGAGGCCTCCACCGTCAAACTGTCCACAATCCTTCTACCAAAGCTCTGATATTAGAGTTCCCTGATTTTTGAGCACTGAAATTCTAGCAAAAAATAAATTATTTGACATAAAATCAAGGATCGTATTTTTTCTGTGTTAAAAGTCACACATCTTATTGAAAAAACTTTAAAAATCTAAGAAAGCGGAAACACTATAATGTGTTTCCTTCCTGTCCTATTAATGCTGCTATAAGTGTGATCATTCTGTATGTACAACTTGGTGACACCACTTTCAAACAACCTGAACTTTCTCATGTTTATTATATGATACAAAATAGTATTTACAACAGATGAATAAGTTCTAAAGCTTATTATAACGAACACCTGTGAACTTATTTCCCAACTCAAGAGGCACATTACCAAATGTAAAGACAACCAACAGAATGGGAGAACACCCTTCTCAATCATGTTACTGACAAGGGACTTTGTATCTAGAATATATACAAAGAACACTTACAACTCAGCAATAAAAAGACAAATATCCTAATTTAAAAATGGGCAAAGGATCTGAACAAACATTTACCCTGAAGAAGATACGCAGATGACCAATAAGCAAAGGTGCTCAACATCGTTAGTCACTAGGGAAATGCAAATGGTAACCACAAAAATGAGATACTACTTCACATCCACTGGAATGGGCAAAATAAAAAATACAGACCATAATAAGTGTTGGCAAGGATTGGAGAAATTGGAACCTTCACATTCTGCTGGCGGTAAAATAGTATAATCACTTCGGAAAACAATTTGGAAGTTCCTCAAAAAGAGGAACTATAAAGTAACCATATTACCCCCTCTCTAAAAATAAATTTAAAAAAAAGAACAATGCAGTGCGTCCCTTTACCTTTCAAAGGAAAAGGCAAAGGGAAAAGACGCCATTCTTTTTTCACCGGGGCTGGGAGGAGCTGGCGCTGCAGAGCGCCTTTGGCTTTCGCACTCACCTGCCTTTGCCGAGGAGGGACGAGCCAGTTTCTGGCTATAGATGTGCGCGGCACTTTGGAAAGAGGAAAAGGGGCCAATGGTGTAACTGCCTGACCGACAGCGTGGCAGGCCAGCAGGGCTGGGTGCGTTCTGCGTCCCAGGGTGTATGGAGGGCGCAGTACTGTCAGGGACTCTGTTCAGTAAAATTGTGGGCTGGTGAGGCATGCTGGGGATGGCGGGAGGAATCTGAGATAAAAACGAATGGTGGCCCGGCCCTGGGGAGAGGTCAGAGGTTGTGATAACAGCGGACAAATGTGTGTTGGGAATCTTCTGCGGAAGAGTAGCAGCAGGACCGGAAACAGGAGCAGAGGGAGAGTTGGCATAGACTAATTTAGCCTCTTTTTCTGCTGAAGTGGTAAATCCTATTAAAAAAACAAAACAAAAAAACCACATCATTTTAAGAAATACTGACATATAATCACAATAAAGCATGAAGTAAACATTTTTAAACATCGAAATAATCTTAAGAAACAAATCATGAAAAATACAGACTTTAAATGAGTATTCATTACGAATTTAATGAATTTTATGGAGACAATCTGGCAACAGAAATAATTTACTCTTAGTCCTTTCTCAAAGCTGGAGTTGGGACTAAGCCCATTAACCAGAGCAGGAGTTTTACGAATGTTAGGGCATCAGACAAAGTTTCTGGTAGGGACAGCAAACGCCCTTCCCTCTGGAAAAGTGCTCAGAATTTGTAAACATTAAAGTGAGAAATTCCTTGGAAGGAAAACAGGTTATCAGTAGATAAGGAGAAATTCTCAGGGAAAAGGAAGAACAAAGAAAAGGAACTTCTTAGGGTCATGTCTCTTGCTCCAGAACCATTTAATATCTGAGGACGTTTTCTTTCTCTCTTAAGGATTTATCAGTGACAGCAAAACTATGCAGTTCGAAGTCACTCACGAGATAATTTATCAGAGTGAATTTCTGGTGCCTGTTGCGGTTTGGGCTGCTTTATTTTCACTTCCTCCATTGTCTCAGGGTGATCTGAAATAGAAGATAAAGACTGATCTTATGCTCTCCCGCTAATCAACTGCTAGGGCACCACCTCGCATAATTTTGTTTCCAAAATATAACACAACTAGTAATCCATCCCAGGAACCACTGCTGATCTCAGCACACCTTCCAAGGATGGCCAGACCTGCTGCCCTGTTGAGTGGGCAACCACTCAAATGATTCCCAACTCTCTCTAACCCCAGCGCCTCCTAACTGAACCAGGGAAAGACATTTAAACCCAAGGAAGCCACCCACAGGCTGCCAACAAGCTAGGACATGCCTAGAAAAGAAAAGAAGTAGAGGCAGTCCGATGCCTCTGCCAAGAATTCAGACTATGGGGATAAGAGACCAAGCTGGCTTGCGGTACCCACTGGAGCCAAGAAGTCGTAATATGTACGGAGCAGAGCAACTATCAAGAGTCAGAAAGAACAGCCCCAATATTTGCTGACATGACACTTAGAGATTACAATTCAATAGCTCTCTATTTTTAAGGCAACTCCTTGGTTTTACTTCAGTAAGCTGAGTGTATTTACTTGAGATAGTTTGATCAGTATATTCAACAACAGAATCAATCTAATAAAATTTTTTTTAAATTATGTTTTTTTTTCCTACCACAGAATTCTGAAAAAGGACAGCCAGAACTAATCATATACTTAGGGGAATATTCCATAATCTTTCTCAAGGGCTAGGTTCATAGAGAAACTTAAGAGGCCATTTCACAGATGACCTTTCAGAATGAAAGAAGGAGGACACAGGAATTCTTCTCTCCTTCACCGTTAGCCCTGGTCATAGTGTCACCCACTTGTGAGCTCGTGTATGAAATGAGTCTGGGTACTATCAAATGTCATAATGTCGTTTCCTTGGTTGAGGCCTTCCTTTTGCCCCTCCAGTTATCCTTGCGAGGTATAGACAGGTACCGATCTCCTTAACACATGAACCCCAGAATTTCCAAGGACCAACATTTATACAAATAGGAGCTGCCAGTTCATTCTGCTGGGGCTTCCGCATTCCAGCCAGGGAAGAAGTTATATCCCAAATTCCAACCGAGGCCCTCATCTACCTGGGTTAACACACTGTCCTCTACCCCAACCTCGTCCCAAGAACTCCTCAATGTCCCTTCCTCAGCACGCCCCCAACCCTCTTCCTGTGGTCATCCGACTTTACCCGCGAGGCAATAAGCATTAGGAAGGCAAGGCCTGTGCCAGCCCCGGTCACTGCATACCTCCTCCTATCACAGTGTCTGACACACAACTGCATACCTCCTCCTATCACAGTGTCTGACACACAACACCTCCATCCATCACAGTGTCTGACACACAACACCTCCTCCTATCACAGTGTCTGACACACAACTGCATACCTCCACCTATCATAGTGTCTGACACACAACTGCATACCTCCTCCTATCACAGTGTCTGACACACAACACCTCCATCCATCACAGTGTCTGACACACAACACCTCCACCCATCACAGTGTCTGACACACAACTGCATACACCTCCTCCTATCACAGTGTCTGACACACAACACCTCCACCTATCACGGTGTCTGACACACAACTGCATACCTCCACCCATCACAGTGTCTGACACACAACTGCATACCTCCTCCTATCACAGTGTCTGACACACAACACCTCCACCCATCACAGTGTCTGACACACAACACCTCCACCCATCACAGTGTCTGACACACAACTGCATACCTCCTCCTATCACAGTGTCTGACACACAACTGCATACCTCCACCCATCACAGTGTCTGAAACGCAACTGCATACCTCCTCCTATCACAGTGTCTGACACACAACACCTCCACCCATCACAGTGTCTGACACACAACACCTCCACCCATCACAGTGTCTGACACACAACTGCATACACCTCCTCCTATTACAGTGTCTGACACACAACTGCATACCTCCTCCTATCACAGTGTCTGACACACAACTGCATACCTCCTCCTATCACAGTGTCTGACACACAACACCTCCATCCATCACAGTGTCTGAAACACAACTGCATACCTCCTCCTATCACAGCGTCTGACACACAACACCTCCACCCATCACAGTGTCTGACACACAACACCTCCACCCATCACAGTGTCTGACACACAATACCTCCACCCATCACAGTGTCTGACACACAACTGCATACCTCTACCTATCACAGTGTCTGACACACAACACCTCCACCCATCACAGTGTCTGACACACAACTGCATACCTCCTCCTATCACAGTGTCTGACACACAACACCTCCTCCTATCACAGTGTCTGACACACAACTGCATACCTCCTCCTATCACAGTGTCTGACACACAACTGCATACCTCCTCCTATCACAGTGTCTGACACACAACACCTCCATCCATCACAGTGTCTGACACACAACGCCTCCTCCTATCACAGTGTCTGACTCACAACAAGTGCTCAGTAGAAATGTTTAGGAGCGAATGAACATATGAATGAACCAGCTTCAAGATGTAGATAAATTACAAAAGCTCAAGGAGATGAATGAAGTCAGAAGGACTTCTAGTAATGGAGTAAGTAAATCACACAGTGAGCTAAATATGTGTTTGTGGAGTAGCCTCTGAACCTAAACAGTTTTTTAAAAGCATTAACACCATTTTGGGGGGAAACAAACTCCCATTTTAAAAGGCCAATTATCCTACCCATTTCCATATCAGACCACGGTGGCCTTAGGAGAAGGAAAAAAGTCTCCATCTTTGAATCTGGCGTTTAGTTCCTTAATTAAATTAGGTTATTGATTACCTATGTCTTTTACTTCCATCTAGATTTTAAATGAATCTCACATAGAAAGCACAGAGCTGTGTTTATACCACAGTATCACTGCTGTTTTTTGATCATATGCCCTGACCTAGATACTTTGGTCTACATCAATTCCAGAATCCCCAATCACGGTGTCCCCCAGCCCTGAGAACTTTTAGAAATGTGTGGAAACATTCTGGGTTATCACAAGGACTGAAGAAAGTTAACAGAATTTACGGAATGGGACTAAGGATACTCAGTAGCCCACTAAGGTATGGAACGGTCCTGCACAACAAAGAACCGTCCTGCCCCAAATGCCACCGCTGAGGAGAGGAAGCACAAAATTTAACAGAAGTGAGATCTCGTTAGGAGAGCCAGAAGGATGGAGTGAGAGCGCAAGATGCGAGTCAGGCAGGCTCAGGGTCAGACGCCTGTCCCACGGCACGGTGACGGGCGCCCCGAAGCAAGTGAGTCTCTATTCGGCTTCTGTTTTCTCATCGGTAAAGAATTTTATAGCAGCACCTACATCACATGACTTGTGGAGGTAAAAAAAATAAGGTCATGTCCAGCAGATAGTAATATGAGTGCTCACTAAATGTTGGCTATTTTGTCTTGAAAAGCTCTCTGTTGTTAATTATCACAAAAAAAATCAGATCACATCCCTTTTCTGCCTTTCATACAAAGACATAAAGCCTCCTTATCCCCTCCCTCGACACGGTTAAGATTCCACCACCTTGGAAGCTACTGGGGCTCGGCCAGCGCGTTATGTACTTGGCTGTTGTTTGCATCTCATTTTTTCACTCATTCTTCTTATTTTTCATTAATTAACCAACATACTTACCACCCTTTGCCCCGCTATCAGAATAATTGTTGCTGTTTTTAGCAATTTTTGAGTGAGTCCCCAGGAAGACACTCGCAGACTTGTTTTTCTGGGTATAAAAAGTCAACACTTCCTCCAGTTCAGCCTCACTGAAACGAGGAGAGAAAGCGTGGTCAGAACAGGAAGCTGTTCTGGAAAATCTTTCTAGCAGATTTTATTACGGAAATGGAGTAAACTGGAGAATGGGAGAATGAAAAGCACAAGCTGAAACCCCCTATTGGTAGATGGTTAAATACAATAGAAATTGTAAAGCAATCTAAACATTTAAAGTATGATAAGACTTGATTCATTCCATAGTGGATTTTCTAGATCTGCACTGTCCAATATGGTGGCCACTAGTTATATGTGACTATTAAAAATTTAAAGGAATTAAAATTAAATAAATTTAAAGACCCTTTTCCTCACACGAGCCACATTCCAAGTAATCAGTAGCTATAACACAGAAAGTTCCATTGTCAGCCATGTTCTAGATCAGGGTCAACAAACTGCAGACTGTGGGCCAAACCTGGCCAGTAGCCGGGTTTTGTATGGCTCCCAGCTAAGAATGGCTTTTATATTTTTAAAGAATACACTATAAAGCCCTGGCTGGTATGGCTCAGTGGATTGAGCATTGGCCTGCAAACCAAAGTGTCACAGGTTAGATTCCCAGTCAGGGCACATACCTGGGTTGCAGGCTAGGTCTCCAGTGGGGGGTGCACGAGAGGCAACTGCACATTGATGTTTCTCTCCCTCTTTTTCTCCCTCCCTTTCCCTCTCTCTAAAAATAAATAAATAAAATCTTATAAAGAAAGAACATGCTATAAAGACTACATGCAGCCTACAGTCTGAGTACTTACATGGCCCTTTACAGTCGGCCCACCTCACTTCCAGGTGACTGAAGCACAGTCACTGATGGAGCCACCTGCCATTCCATCCATGGTGGCAAAAAGGAGACCCAGCAGTGCACCCATGGAAGAGCTCCCTGACCATCTGTACCATAATGCAGACTGAACTAGATGGTCTCTCGGTCACTTCAAGAATAGAAATTATATGCGCTTTATGAGTATCCACAAAATGGAAAGTATAAGGAAATAGATGAAGGCCCATAACATTCTCCTAGTGCACATACTATGCATGGATTTTGTAACATCTAGAGCAGCCTCTCAGCAGCTTTTTGCATTGTTGCCCCTGGAGCCTAGCTATGTTCCAGATAAAGTAGCCTTCAAATTAGCACAATATTCCTGCATTGCTACAAAAAAACTATATCCCATCTTCAGCACAGGCTGTAATGACGACCTAGGAAACAGCATCTATGAGTTTCAGGGTGAACCCCAAGGTCTCCAAAGCAGCAAAGTCCCACAAGGTAAGGACCTCAAGTGACTACCGAAGGCCCAAAGCTGAGGCTGCAAACGGGCAACCGCCTCTGCCCGTCCGTGTTTTACTTGGCCCTTCACGCTGAAGGGAAAGGCTAAGCTTGGTCAAAATACAAGCTGCTGTACGGCCCGGCGTCTTACCCTCCTGATTTATGTTTCCCTGCCTGACTCCTGCAGGGCTTCAAACTCCCCAGCCCTGACAAAGGGAGTACAAGAACAGATGCTACCACCTATTCCCAACGATCAACATTTAACCCACAACCCGTAGTAAATATACTTTATCTTCAAATCTATGTCCAAGTTAAGAGTATATATAATTCATTTTTAGTCCCGCATTAGGCCTGGAAAGAGAATACATATCACATCTTCAAAAGTTTGCTTTTTCTTTTTTAAAAAATATTTTAGGGATTTTTAAGATCCCTAAAAAGAACTAGAAATTAGTCTTTTTACTTTAAAAGAACCAGTTTCTGAATATAATTTAGTCTTTTTTCTTTTCTATACTTTTACAATGTTGACGTGAGAAACCCTTTCTTGCTTTGTTTCTATACCTACTTTATCGATCCTATTACTCAAGACCCAAGAATGTCAACAAAATGACTGCATAACTGTGAACTCCTGAAAAATGATGTGTTGTCTGCTGTGTGTTCAAGCACATGGTACTGAGGCTACGGCTGGGTCTATGCAAGGCACTGAACCCAGATCATACTGTGCTGGTGACTGGTAAACCACCGCCTGACTCAACTTCACAAATCAACTGAGAGCTGATTTTTCTTTCCTTCTTTAAATATTTTAATTATTTATTTTTAGAGAGAAGGGAACGGGGGGAGGATAAAGGGAGAGAAACATCGATGTGTGAGGTAAATGTCGAAACGTCCTCTCACACACCCACAACTGGGGACCTGGCCTGCAACCCAGGCATGTGCCCTAGACTGGGAGTCGAACTGACGACCCTTTGGTTCACAGGTCGGCACCCACTCCACTGAGCCACACCAGCCATGGTAAAAGTTGATTATTCTACTGCTTTTCTCCCCCACTATGAGTCTGATGGTTGAAAACTAATGAATGGGTTATCCTTTATTTTTGTGGTTTGTCTGTTTTAGACAAAGGCTTTTAAGTACAAATCACAACCAATTTAAAATCAAATAACCTTTGTTACCTCTTCCTTTGGAAACATACTGTAAATGGACAAAATGGCCTGCTGATTTATATCAAGATAAAGAGCCAAATGCTGAAATTTTCAATCCCAAAAGGCTAACCCTAAGCATGAAGGATTTGTTCTATTTTGTATAAATTAGGCGTAACCCTCACAGTGCTGAGAAATGGCCAATTCCTCAACCCACTTCACAGAGGCAAAATTTGGTCATCTCTCTGCTACAGGAGGCCAGGGACCCGTTCAGATCCAGTGAACACTAGGAGCCTCTAACTTCGCCTTTCCAAAGGGCTCTCTCGGCACTTGGAGCGATGCGCACTTTGAAGGCTGTCCACGGACAGAGCCCAGATGCCCAGCAGCAGTGTTTGGGTAACTGCAGCCATGACAACAGCAACATAACTGGCCGAGACACGAAGAGGCCAGCCTCAGAAACTCTTTTTTTTCCCCTCCTAAGAGTGATTTTACTCACACCTACATGTTAGAAACAAGGGAACACTGGGAATTCAATGGGACAGTGTGGAAGATGGAAGAAGATAGTTTTTATTCGTCAAGAATGTCTTCTACCTTGCTTGTCTGATGAACTTCTGAAAATTTTCCACGTTCACCCCATCTTCCTCTTCTTCCTCAAGTTTCTTCTTCGATTTCTTTTCAGCCATTTGTTCTGTTTCCTACCCAGGCCCCAACCCCCACAGAAAAACAAGATAAAACTGACTCCTGATAAATGCACACTTCATCATC
Organism: Glossophaga mutica; assembly: GCA_039655065.1. NCBI lineage: Eukaryota > Metazoa > Chordata > Mammalia > Chiroptera > Phyllostomidae > Glossophaga > Glossophaga mutica. Next base: position 21,307,057 of record CM077303.1, read on the forward strand.
TGCTTTCACAGCCTTAGGCTGACTATCTTTGGAGTAAAGAGATTTAATTCTTTCCTGTACTTCTGCCACCTATAAATGTGATATACTGCTTTCTGCCATTATTTCATGAAACGCTGTGAAATTTCCAAATAAAAGTTCCAGAATTTTTATCACGTTTTTGCTTTGTACCCACATCGCCCACTGAGAAAAACGCTTTTTATAGTACTTTAGTAATGTCTATGGTCACACTTGCAGCTTTAACAATATGACAACAGACTGTATTTTGTTACAATTAGGGAGAAGACATGTCTTCAAAGATCTTCTATACCAGCACCCAAAGTGAATAAATTCATCACCGAAACAAGACACACCAAAATTCTCGACAGATCTGGAATAAATTGTGGCTATGCATTTGGTTGTGCTAGTGTTCTACTAACCATTTCATGCATCTTTTAAAAAGTCATTTAAATTTCCAGGCCTTGGCTTTCTCTTCTGCAAAAGGATCATACATTTTATAAGGAAAAAAAAAAGATATTTCTAAAGCTTTCTGAGACTCTTGGATAAAAGATGCTTTGCGGAATACTTGAACGAAATAGTATATTTCCTGGGCTTCATAGAAAAACGATGTCACTGGTTAAAATGCTCTAGAGAACAAAGTATTGTTCTCTCTCAGGAAAGAAGGTTGCCATTATATTAACTCTACAGTTCAAATGAGCTCTCCAATAATCAATTCACCACCGTCTACAGGCACAACGAGCGCAGTGGGAAATCACACAGCCCAGGGGGCCTCTCAGGCGCCGTGGCGTTGGAAAGGAATACGCCTTTTGATAAGAGTCAGCTACGGCCACTGGGGCTTTCAGAAGTAACGACTTAGTGGCATTTCAGCCCAGCTGGGTCCGGTTCCCTGTGACAGTCACGCACAGGGGATGATGACATTAGGGAAGAGAAGTCAGACGAGGGCCTCTCCACCCAGGGGGACAGAGGTGCTAGCCTGTCTCTGACCATGTGTGACAGTCTGAAGCAAAGACTAACAGAGGGACCACCAACCTTGTTGTACACAATGATAAAGTCACCTAGTTGGTGGGCCAGGATTCTTCTGCGTTCCAGAAGTGCCAGCTGTCGACTGGGCAGCACCATCCTCAGTGAGTTCTGGAGGTTACTTGACGCTCGCTTGAGGAAACGAACCACCAGCTCCTACAAATTAAAAGTCATTGGGGAAAGAAGAAGAGATGGTGCTGAGCAACAGGAGACAAGCTACGGAGAAACTACACAACAGAGCTGTGAGAAGGTGCAAACTATGCATTTCAATGAATAAGACTCAGAACAAACGGGTGAGGGATCAGAAGGATACAGGAAGACATAAAACAGAAGAAATGCATTCTCTTCCCTCACAAGCTGGCAATCAGAAAGTCAAAGTCAATAACTATGCAGCACAGTAACAGCTGTAAAACTGTCATCATTCCTATGCAAATAGTATTACAATAATTCGAGTGCAGATTTCACTTCCAACAGGGTGATCGGAGAAAGCTATTCAGGGAAGCAGCACTCAAAGATAAAACATGGAAACAAAAACTGTGGGAGCAGATGAAATATCGAAGGTAAGAGAGGAGAGAAAGGATACAGAAATAGTCGTGGTTATCGATAAGAGGAGGAAAAGTCAGAAAAGTGAAACAAAAACCACAAATACCCCCCCCCACACACACACACAATCCCATGGCAGAAACATCAGAAATGTAAAAAGAACTCCAAGAGAAAACAGTGTCACAGAAGATCAGTGTCACAGAAGTGTCCACAGAAGTGGACATGGGAGGAAAAGGTCCCATGTCCCTTTGGACTTGGGACGAAGCTTCCAAGACGTTGGAGCTGGAAAGGACCATGACCAAGATAAGGCCCTGGATCCAGCCAGTAGGATATAATTTCAACAAAATACTTTTAGAAGAGAAAAAAAACAGAAGCAGTTAAGAGTTGTGTGAGTAATGAAGAACACAGGCAAAGAGTAGAAACTACTGACTTAAAAAGTGTACTGAACACAGGGAAAAGAAAGTACTGCTGCCGTGCTTGAAGGGTGATATTTTTTTCTTTCCCAAGGGTAAGTAAGGGAGCCTTTGGAATTAAGGACTGGCAAGCAGAGCACAGTGGGAGGTCACTAAGGGGAAGAATGGATGCATCCCACTTGAGATAGGACAAAGGATTTTGAAACTTGAATACACACCAATCAGGTCATTCATAACATCACAAACTCTTCAAAGGAAGATTTTGCAAAGCCACAGGCCTTAACTATAGTTGTTCCCTGACACAGTAATAGTTGTTACTGTGTCAAACACAGTAAAATTGGCTTAAGATGACAGATGTTGGGACCCTATATTGATGTGCTTTCTGTGGGTTATGTGATAAAGAATCTCTAACCCTAACGGGGACCAGAGAGGCAATTCTACACCTACCTTCTTCATAAACAAGACCAGTGCCACAGTCCTCAGGGAATGGGGGCAGGGGTTGCTCTCTAGATATATTTTCAAAATAAATGCACAGAACTGGTATTAAGTTTTGCAGTGATGATCCTAAATATTCTTGTAAAAAGCTCCATAGAAATCCTGTGTGGACCCCAAGCCAGCAGTTGAGTGGTTATTCTCTTCTGAGCTATTTTTTTTTCTTCTTGAATTTGATTTTGGTTCATTGTCTTTTGGTGCCAATTTACTCCAGTATAAGGAAACAGACTCATAACTAGAGGGTTGGATTTCATAGTTCTACTCTGCTCTCTTTACTATAGGGTGGTTTAAGCTGTTACATTAAAACATTATTTTTTCACAGTGGAGCAGACAAACTGACTCTTGAAAAGGCAGTTTCAATTTCCCACTGGGACAGAGCAGAGCTACATTTCCCACTGATGGCTGAAGGACTATTCACAACACACAAGGTTTTATCTCTGGGTTGCGCTGGCTCCTTTAAATTCTCAAGTTGTTTTCTGGGATAGCTATCATGTTTTTATTATGAGCCTGGCATACACTGTATGCCCCGTGTATGTGGAGAACTGGACACAACCAGAGGGACACCACTTAATTGGACAAAGGATGCAGCTTTCTCAGACTTAAATCCCTCTCCTTTTGGTGACGGACCCCTGTGGTTGAAAATGCTGTGGAAGGGTGGTAGCTTCCTCCCTAAGCACTGACCTTACCAGAGAAGCTGAAGGTCCCCGTCATTCTGATCCAAAAGGAAAAGCCTTGCTAGAACACTAAATTCTAGGCATGTCCAAAGGACTGATAAACAGTAAAAATTATTACACAAGTCTGTTTCCAGTAATCTAAGAATTTTATAAAGGTGCAACTAGTAAAGAGAAAATGTTAAAATGGAGACTGTTATGCTCTCAGAAGTCCTACGATAAAGTGTTGACTTTCAAGGAGCTAACGCCACACTTCAGGACAGAAAAATATATGCCTTATGACACATGGAAACAACGCAAGAGCAAATAATGGACAACTAGAACATCTGAGTTCAAGTTCTAGTTTTACCACTTACAAGCTGTGGGACAGCAGGCGTGTTACTTCCCCTTTCTAGGGCTTTGTTTCCTCACCTGTAAAATGGGGATGATAGTGCCTCCCTCGCAGAGTTAAAGAAACCTGAGTTTGCTTGAGAAAGGATTCTAACTGTTATTCTTTTCCAGGGCTTTCCACAGGGCCTGGCATCTAACGAGCAAACAATTCACATTTTTTGAATAAAATGCACTGATGCCCTCAACACACAGGATGATGAACATGGCTCCGGAACAAAGACTTACTGCACGTTAAAGTGAGACAAATCTCTGTAAACTAGACTGTGAAATCATTTCTTTACCCGAAGACTATATTGTTCTTTACCCTCATAGAAAAAAGGAAAGGAACAGGGAAAGTAAAAAGATCCCAACAAGAAGAGCCTCACCATCTGTTCATCTTCTTTGGCAGCCCAACTGGCACTGAACGTCTGACCTCCACTGTCTTTCATCAGGCGAGTCTGGACGTGCTGGAGATAGGCGGAGAACGCTATTCGGGCCTGCACTTTGCTATGGAAATCCAAAACAGCACACGGTTAGGAGACCGGATGGCAAGCCTACCGAATGTGTACTTGCCTCTATGAAAGTAGCCTCTATGAAAGGAGTATCTTTGAGGATACTCCTATTAGGATGGCTAAGAAAAATAAAGCCCCTCAATCATACTGTCACTGAGTAAAGAAAGATTCCTTCTCAACAGTACATGAGATTTTGTTTTCTATTGAAGGAATCAGAAATGGAGAATCCTATGCATGTTCTCATCATTTCCATGGAAGGAAATCAAACAAGAACGGAAAAATTAGGTTTCCTACCTACCCTTATATAGCTCTTTGAACTTTAAAAAAAAAAACTTTCCTGGGGGAATGGGCAGGAAAAGTATTGAATCTTCGCAAGAGCCTTTGTAATAATGTGGAAAAGTTCTCATGCCTTAGAGGCCCTTAAGAACATACTTATCAGTTAGTGCAAAAGTACGGCTTTTGCTATAGCAACTAATATTTCTGGTGTGCAAAGGCCTCCAAAGCAGGAAAGAGATAAATCCTACAAAGGAACTTTTGAGACCAAGTTTTAAGGTCATGCTTTTCTCCACTACAAGACAGGAGTGGCTGAGGCCCAGAACAAATGAGTGAGGTCCAACAGAGCTTGGCACAGGCAGGCTAGGACAAGCCCAGATGTTCACTGGGAAAAAGAAACGCTCACATATACTAACGAGCACCTCGGCGACACCAGCGGCGAGCCCACCTGACTCCTGACAGACGGTCTGGGTAGGAAACAAGGGAATGTGACGCGCCGGAGTGTGGAGGGCAGGCGGCAGTGCCGGAGACGCTGATGGTCTGCGCTTCAGCTGCTAATTGTAGCAGCTCTGTTTGCTTTCAGGAGAGGTTCTGGTTACTTCAGCTGATCGGCCTTCTGACACTCTCGCCAAAATTACATCAGCGAAGATCGGGGCCCAACACAAACTTTGTTTACAACCCTCACACATGCAATCGCTGAATGCTCTCTGCTCACTGACCCTCCAAGGTTAGGACGAAGGGCCCGTCCAGAGTAACTGGAAATCCCAAGAGGGTCTAGGTCTAGCTCTGTGTGTGTGTTGGAGGGACTGGAGTAGAGGGGAGTCGGGCTGAGAAGTAGATTCATTTTGGGGAGTTTAACGCCTAAGATCCGCAGAGCATGAAATGTAAGTAAGGCTACATCTTTGTTATTAATAAGGATAGCCTATGGGAGGGCAATGCGATGTTGAAAAAATAAATTTGCATTTCCAAATGTTTCTCAACAAGGACAACAATTATATTCTCATTCACCTGGGGACCATATGCCACTTTCCCTTCGACCATTCCCATAAGCTCTACCTCCACAACAAATTCGTTTCAAGTCAAAATAAACGAAAAAGATTCTCAATTTTGGTCAAGGAATTCGCCTGCAATATAAAGAGCTAGAAATGGCACGTGTCAGACACCTCCAAAGGCAGCAGAATGTCCAGTTTCACTGCCTAGCCCTTTAATACTAAAACAGGAAGGTCTTTGGACATGGGAATTATTGCTTGGAAGTTAAGATTTCAATCACTGTTTTGCTGCAAGTCGCTGTCGATAACGAAATGAACAAGTACTGAGTTTTCTGCCCTTGTTGAAGAGATACCTGGGGCGGTTAATCCTGAGTGTCCCTCAGGATTAGACGGTATTGGAGATACTGGTCAGCTAGTCATTTGAAACAAAGACCCCCCTGCCGCCCAAAATGAAAGAATGAAAACCACAATGATTTACACCAAAAAAATCCCCCCTGCTTTTTAAAGAATAAAAGCCTATGTGGATCCCCAGTACAGAAAATACACGACAAGAGGCCTGGGGCCTGGAGTCTTGAACCCTTGCCATGGATCTTCTCCAGAATCCCAGTAGCCGCTGAGATGCCCCACAGAATGATGGGCAACTCCAAGGAATAGTCTGAAAACCACTAATTTATATTAACACACCCTGCAATTACAACAGTTTACTCACAGAAAGTGAGATCCATAAGATTTATGAAGAAATAATTTATATCCATGACAGCTAAGCAGAATGTTATTGCTGGAAAGGGCCTTAGAATATAGTCCAGTGGTTTTGAAAAGTTCTATTTCAATTCAGTGGAGTCTTTTTTCCCCTCCAGAAAGCACCACTTTGAAAAACACTGGTCTGATCCCACTCTTTGGCCTCCCAGAAACGGAAACTGAGGCGCAGAGCAGCTCTCTGAGTGGTCCGCGGTCACAGCCAGCTGGTCAGCACTAAAAAGCCAGGGCCCAGGTCTCCTAACCGAATTCAGTGTGCTCTTTCTTTACTGAGGAAACCATTCTCATTCTCCACAGCACTGTTCCAAACCATAGCTCTGTCCCCCACGCCCCAACCCCACTCCCACTCTCCACTGACCTCCAACTGAGAAAATCAAAGCCTCACACACAGATACCTGAAGTTCCTTCCTCTGTGACTTCAAACCACCGCACTCGTCCCACGGGGCTTGCTTTCTGACTTGCAGAAAGAGATGACCCTCCAGTAGCCTCTTTCCACGTGCCTTTAGGACCCTTCTCTATCGATAGAGCCGTTTCTGCATCTCTAACCCTCTTCCCATCAAACCCTTCCCCTAGTCTATAAATAAGCTCCAGAATCCCTACCTGTTTAAAAAAAAAAAAAAAAAAAAAGGTCTTTCTCTTGGCTTGCTCTGTCCTATGTATTCTCACCTTCCTTTTGCTGCCAAATCTTCTGAAAAAGGTAGTTCACACTTGCTTTCTTGTCTCCTCGACTCACAACTTCTCTTCTATCCACTATGCCCAGCCCTGGTCCCACACGCAGGCATCTCTTTCCACGCTGCGCCCTAACGTGGGCTGAGGCACTCCACAGCTGAGACCCCCGTGGCTGCTCCTGCCCTACGCCTTCCCAGTCTGACGCCCACCTCTCTGCTCCTTCCTGTCTCTTTACCCTGTTAAACACTGGTGCTCCCCAGGACTCAGTTCTCTTCCTTCTTTCCTTGTTGATGCTTACTGAACTAAAGCGAAGTGGACAAGCATGCCCACCCTGAAGTTTTTAACTATCAACTATAGGATCCTGTTCCGCTCTGACCTTCGAAGCTCTATTTTCACCTGTCTCCTGCGCATCTTCACCCCAGAGCACTGTCACCTCGCTGTGTCCCAAATGAGACAGTAGTCCTAACATCAAGCTAACTCTTAGGCTCCTTACACTGAGTGAAGTTGCCAAATTTGGAAGTCTCTTTGGAGGTCTTATACCTACAGAGACCAAGCCCTGACCATTTTTACTTGCAAATTTCATGACGTCCATCCCATTCTCCCCATTCCTACAGCCACGGCTCTGGTCCAAGACTTCATCTTCCTGGCTCTGGACTACTGTAACAGCCCCTACACGGACCGCTCCGCCTTCAGCTGTCCTCTTCCCAATCACTATCCCACAGTGCAATCCATTTCCTTTCCAAATCAAGATCTGACCACATCATTTTTCTGCTCAAAAATTACCCATCTAGAAAATAAAGTCCAGGCTCCTCTTGGAGCCCTCTATTAGCAAATGACATCCAAGTTTTAGTCTCATTTCTTACCATCCCCTCCCCGATAACTCCGCTACCCTAATCTAGTTCTCAAACTTGTCAGGCTCACTCCAGTTTCAGGGCTCTTATATTTGCTGTTGTGTCTGGAATATTCGGACCCCTGATAATCACATGACTTACCTCCTTCTCATCATTCAGGACCCACCCTGAAGGTTACCTCTTCATGTCCAAACACCAATCCAAAGAAACCATCTGCCCAATATTACATTCTAACACCGCGCCCTATTTTACTGTCTTCGCAGCACTTGTTACTGACTGAAATTGCCTTGCTTCTTTGTGTACTGCCAGTCTTCCCCTCTAGAGTAAGCTCCACGAGCCTGTCTTGGTCTGCACTGCACTACTGCATAGCCTAGCACAATTCCTGGCACAGAGCAGGTGCTCGATAAATAATTGATGAGGGACTGAATGAATGACTGTGCTATTGCACCCCTGGGTTGTCGTTTCCTCTGCTAGCACTCCCACACTTCGTTGGTACTTCCCAAACCTCCCGAAATCCTACTCACCATTCAAAGCCTGGTTCAAATACTGCCTCCTCCCTAATCACTCTCTAGCCTTCTCAATAAATACCAATCAGTCCTTTTTCTGTGTCCTAGACTCTGCCCATAGTGGGGTCATAGCCACCATTCTTTAAGTGCCTGCATACTAAACCACGAGCTGCTTGAGCTCCTCGTCTCAGTCTCCCTGTGCTCTTGGTGACAGACACTAAACCCCAATAGGTACTCTTCCAGTTAGTGAGACCTGGGTTTGTATCACAGCTCTATACCTAGCACAAGTAAATTCTCCAAGACCCGGCTTCCTTAATAAAAATACAAAATTGCAGTCATTACTCCACAGGACTGCTGTGAGTAAGAAATGGAAAAGGGCCGTAAGTCCGCCAGCACAGTGGCCAGTGCACAGTACGCAGTAGCTGTTACCAGTTTTACTATTATAATTACAAAAGGTACATACCTAAGATTGCCATTATCTTGCAGAATCTGTATCAGGTTAAATTTTGGTTCTGGCTCCTGAGTCTCAATTTTGCAGCATTGTTCACCTTTATTAGTCCATTCAGGAAGTTTCACGGCTTTTTTTTTGGGTGAATTTTCTACCATAATGGTCAATGAGGATGTGTATTTGGCTTGATTTTCTCCAAGGGACCCTGCAAACTCCTCCTGGGAAGCTTCCTGTTCTTCATCTTCATTGTCCAATGCAACTTCTTCCTCCTCTTCACTGTCTGTCTCAGTTTTAACATTCATTTCAGCTGGTTGGGTAATCACTAAATGCGAAGAATCACTAATGTTGCTGAAAAAAGGATTAAATTTTCCTCTCTCCCAATACCTTCCTTTTATCTTTTTAATAAAAACCCATATCTAAATCAGACCACAAATAACACACAGAATTAATAGCATACACATGTCACTATCCAATCTTACATATTCTAAACCCTAGAACCATCTGCATTACAGCTGATGCTTCTCATCGTACCAATGGCTCTCTCACAACTTAAGGCGAAAAACATCTTAGTAACCTCCAGAATGTGTCCGAGGTTTTTAGAAGGGCACTTTTCATGAATGTACAAAGAGCAAGGGAATATCTTTCTCTACTATGTTTATTCATTACCCTTCTCCTTCACTGCCTTGGAAGGTCTATGAGAACAAGGGCCAAATATTTATTAACCAATGACACCCCAGTGACCAACGTGACTAATATAGGTGCTCAACTAATGAAGGAAGGAGGAAAAGAAAGGAAGGCAGTCAGTGACAAACATATATGGGGGAATTTGGGAGAAAAAGAAATTCGCCTTTGTCTGCTTATGTTTAAACTATTTACAACACTTACCAATGTCAAAGGATAAACTGAACTTAATATCTAATCATGAAAAATCTGAACAATGCTGCTCAGGGTTCTCTTAAACTTCAGCCAATGCTATGTCTAAAGTATCAGGTGTTAGACGATGCTGAAATGCAAGCAAAAGCCACAACATATGTGCTTTGGATGTTCAATACAAACATCATAGAATGGCAGGTTTAAGACTTACAATCCTTTTGATTTTTAGTTTCAGAGAAAAAGGAATATACCAAAAATCAAGGACATGCGCTCAGGGCGGTTCTGACTCATTGAGTGTTAAGAAGATGACTGCATCAGATGGCAGGGCCCCGATCCTGGACTTCAGTGACAGCTCCCCAGCACGTACCTGGGTACTTTGGCTTCGCTGCCCTCCGTTTCCCATTCCGTTGCCTACGCTTTCGCACCTCCAAAGACAAGAGCTTCCTCTCATAAAGAGCAGCGTGCAGCTTGGCTTTTGAATTCATACTCTCTACCTTCAATTCCGGTGCTCCATCTGTAGTTGTTCTATGGGGGAAAAAAGAAAAAAAACTCAGAAAGTCCTCCCCTGTATTCCAAGGCTAAGCTGGACAGAAATCTGTGATAATGACAGACTGGGCATGCATGGTAGGTAATCTAGCGAATTCTAAAAAGGTTTCACAGGTGAACCAAAACACTGGAATCTACATTGAAACTTCACTAATGGCCTGTCTGAATGTGTTAAATGTTCTGCGCAAAAATATATCTGAAGACAATGTTTAAGTATTTTTAAGAATTCAGTAATACCATCTATTTATTGCAGAGATCACAAAGTGCCACCCAATACCTTATACTTTAAGAACGACTGAGTGATCCTGGTAACATTTTAATTCTCAGGCTAGGTTGTGGCTAGAGGTGTTATTTTACTGCTATTCCTTGTATCTTAGAATTATAGAAGTATGCTTTTGAACGTACAGCATTTAATGAACACAGCAGAGGTGGAGACCAGGGGAGGAACGGCTGATAATCTGTGCATATGCTAGCACGGAGCTGACTGAGACTCACAGGGCAAGTGTCTTAGTAAAAAGTCACCAAGACCTTGGCACGCACCAGCTCTCAACCATTCCAACATGAGGAACTCCTCCCTTAGAAGCTACTTAGTCACATGAACAGATGGGGAGAGGTGGCAGGGACCCTTCAGTTGTTGAGTACAGAGGTACAGACGAGGGCAGGCAGCAGATGCAGGACAAGGCTACATTCAATCACCTCATGAATGGGAAATGGGATGGGGAGAGGGCTGGCAGCAGCTACGTCAGGCATTAAAGTAAATCATGAACTACAGAAGTGACGGGTACCAGGTCCAGTCCACACAAGGACCGGACAAGTACGAGGCAGCGGAGGTAACCGGAGACAGAGACGGTTCTTGGTCTTGGTCGTTGGTCCAGAAAAGCAGCTAGTGTCTAAAAGGAGGCAGCTTTGAACTCTGCCTCTTGAACTTTCTAGAAATCAAAGTATATTCTTTGACGTCAAAGAATCATCCTCATCTCTCTGGAAGGTTTCAGTCCCTGAGTTCAATGAAAAGGTTGTACCTTTAGGTCTATTCAGGACTTTTAGGGATTTCTGGGTGGGTGAACAGAACAGTACATAAATATTTTGGAGGCCTTCTCGCCAGAGCAGGAAACTGGGTCCAGAACAGGGAAGATCCTGACACCAGGGGCAGAAACAGGAAGCAAATTAATGAACTTCAGAAATATTTCAAAATCAGCTTATGAGAGTCCCTATAACTGAACTCTGCCCTACCTTCTCTCACATACACATACAGAGTTGTGAAAATAGATCTTTTAGTCAATTAAGTAACAAGGAAAAAAAAAAACAAATCTGATATTTTAAAGTAATAATTATGAGCTTCTAAGAAACCCTGAAGAGACAAATAATCCCTAACTAGCACAAGGGAAGGAGGTAGGAAATGCCAGGGAAAATATAAATCTGATCAACAGAAGAGCAAGGAACATGCTTGTCTTGTTGATCACCGGGTATGAACATTTTCAAATTAATAAACAGCTGAATTCCCTGCAAATAAGTTGTAATACCTTGTAGCTACATCCACTTCATTTTATTTTGCCAACTATCATGAAAATATTTAAATGAACAGAGAAGTGTAAAAATCACATAGTGAATAACTATTTTTACCCACTGCCTAGTTCCCACATTGAACATTTTACTTTATTTCATCAAATGTATATACAATCTCCCATTCTTCTATCCATCCACCAATCCATCTAATTTTTAAAGCATTTCAAAGCTGGACGTAGACATCAGTGCATTTCACTCCTAAGCACTTCAATATGCCTATCATCACCTAGAGTTCAGTATTTGTTTTGAGATTGGGGGCATTTTTGGTGAGCTACAAACTACACACAGTGAAATACCCAAATACTAAATTTCCAGTTGCTGAGTGATGACAGATGCCATTACCGTCCCCTCAGAACGTCTCGTGGCCCTTCCCAGCCTACCCCTCTCACACCCCCAAAGAAATCCACTGTTTGCGATTTCTCTACCATATACTCAGATGTGCCTGTTCTAGAACTTCATGAAAGTGAAATCATACAGTATGAACTCTTGTGTGTGTTTCCTTTCATACGGCACGGTCTTGAGATTCATCCATGTCGTAGGTATCACTGTTGATCCCTTTTTATTTCTGAGGATTAGTCGGTTGTATGAATAATCCACAGTTCTCCCACTCTCCCATTGCTAGACATTAGCTTGTTTCCAGTTTTGGAATATTACGAATGAAGTGGCTGTACACATTTCTGTGCAGTTATTTTGTGGTTATATTTTTCACTTCTCCTGGGTAAAGATCTCCAAGGGAAATTTTCCAGGCTAACAAACAGCCAGACTCTTTCTACAGTGCTCGTACCAGTTTATACTGCCAATGACAATTTACGAGAGTTCCATTAGCCCCACAGCCTCACCATTCGATGTTGTCGGTCACTCCTCCACCACCAGGTTTATTGAGGTATAAGTCACAAATAAAATTGTAAGACATTTAAAATGTACAACGATGATTTGACACAATTTTACCCATTCTGCTGGGTGACTAGTGATACCTCAGGATGTAATTTGCAATTCTCCGATAACGAATGTTGCTATTAAGCACACTCTCATGGGCACGTGGGCTATTCACGGGTCTTCCTTTCGACAGCCGGCCTGGTCATTTTCTTAACAGTATCTTATGATAAACAAAAGCTTTTAATTTTGAGAAAACTGAGCTTATCATTTTTTCCCTTTTTTTGTTTATTGCTTTCTGTGTCATTTCTAAAAACTTTTGCCAAACCCAAAGTCACAGATATTTTCCTCAAGAAGTTTTAGAGTAAAAGCTTTTGTGTTTATATCTATGAATCACTTCTAATTTTTGAGAGATAGGGGTTGAATTTCATTTTAAAAAGTATCAGCCCCATTTGTTAAAATTTCCTTTCCCCACTGATTTACTTTAAACCTTTGGTTTAAAGTTAAATGACCGTATAAATATTAGTCTATTTCTGAGTTCTTTATTCTGTTCTAATAATCAATGTGCCACACACAGTTTTGATTACTATAGCATTATAGAATTTCTGTAAATCAGATACTCTAAGTCTTTTCCAAGATTCCCTTGTATATTCTAAGTTCTTTCATTTCCATGTAAATAAAAAAGTCAGTGAATTTCTACCAAAAAAAAAAAAAATCCACTAAACTAATAATTGGAATGGCACTGGATCTTTAGACTAATTTGGAGAGAACGGATATTTACAATATTAAGTCTCTCCACTTATTTAGATCTTTTTAAATCTCTTTCAATATATAGTAACTTTTACTGTGTGTGTGTATATATGTACATATATATAGTTCAATTTATCCCTAAGAATTTTGTATTTTAAAATGCTATTATAAATAGAATTTTAAATTGCACTTTCCAATCATTTACTGCTAGTGTATCAAATTGTTTTTCGTGTACTGACCTTGTACCTGAGACCTTGCTAAGCAGAGCTGTATGTTCTGATATTCTGTAGATGCTTTGGGATTTCTACTAATCTGATCATCTCATCCAAGAACACAGACACTTAACTTCCTCCTTTCCGATATACAACCCTTTTATTTCTTTTTCTGCTTTATTATACTGCTTACGACCTCAAGTACAAAAGAAGTATGTGTGGTGAGAGTAGACATCTTACCTTATTACTATTTTGAGGGGGAAAGTCTTCAATATTTCACCATTTAATAATGTTAGAAATAGTTTTTTCATAGAAAGCCTTTGTCAGATTAAAAAAGTTCCCTTCTGTTCCTGATTTGCTAAGAGTTTTTCTCACAAACGTATTAGATTTCATCAGATGCTTCTCTCTCCCTCCCTCTGTCTTTCTTTCTGCAGCTAATAAAATGATCATCTGGGTTTTTTCCTTTATTTAATATAATACATTACACAGACTAATCAAATGTCAAACTAACCTTGCATTACTAGGAAAAATCTCACTTTAGTCAAATGTATTATTATTTTTTATATACTGGTGGATTCTATTTGCTAATACTCTTTTAAGAGATTCTGTGTCTATGTTCATAAAGATATTAGCCTGTGATTTTTTTTAGTGTCTTTTGTCAGATTTTGATGTCACAGTTATGCTGGCATCATAAAACAAATTGGAAAGTGTTCCTTCCTAGACTTTTGAAAGAGTTTGTGTGAGACCGGTATTCTTCCTCCAATGTTTGATAGTTTACCAGTGAAACTGCTGGAGTTTTCTGTGTAGGAAGGAAACTTTTGATTACAAAGTCAATATTCCGAATAGGTATAAGGTTATTCAAAATTTTTATTTTGGCTTACACCAATTTTGCTAAGTGTTCCCTCCCCACAAGGAATTCAGACATTTCATTTAAATTGTCAAAGCAGTGAAATAAGGTTGTTAGTAATATTCCCTTTTTTATTTATGTTTGTAGGCTCTAGGGTGATATCCCTTTCTCTTATCTCGTATTGGTCATTAGTGTTCTCTGTTTCTTTTCTAGATCAGTCTACATAAGAGTCCATCAATTCTGCTACCTTATCAATGAAAAACTTTGGAGTTTATTAATTTTATTTCTTTTTAATTTATTTGATATCTGCCCTTTATTGTTTCCTTTTTTCCTACTTACTTTGGGTAACTCTTCTTTTCCCAGTTTCATAAAATGGACATTAGATCAGTGATTTAGGCCTCTGGTTTTCTAATATAAGCTTTTAAAGATATAAATTTCCCCTAAAACACTCCCTTAGCTGCATCCTACACATTTTAATTTTATATTTTATTATCATTCAGTTCAAAATTTTTCTAATTTCCTTCATGGTTTCTTCCTTCATCCATGGATTATTTAGAAATGTGTTGTTTAATTACTAAATATTTAGAGATTTTCTACTGCTTCTGATTTCTAATTCCACTGTGGTCAAGGAACATACACATGTGACTTTCGTCCTTTTCAATGCGCTGAGACTGGTGTCACGCTCCGGCACACAGTCTGACGCGCCACCTTTCATTTGGTCCACCCAAATAACCCTGCTGTTGGCCATATAAAATGAGTGGCAGAAAATGAACAAAAGACAGAACTCACTGATCTTTAAATATTCTTATTGTTTAATATTTTATCATTTTTCTTGTTTTGTTTTTTCTAATTTCCAAATTAATAGCAAATGCTCTAGAAAGCATATTCCTTGATTGAAAACTGGAGAAAACTTACAAACTAAGTGTGACTTTCATTTAGGAAACAAATTTGATTTCTCTCAGTTTTTCTTTAGTGGCAATTGTTAGTTTTCATTTCTTAAAGAAAACATAGATTTATGCTTCAAAGGATCCGGATGAGAAACAAAGTTTTCAAGTGTAAAATAAAAAGCTAGATGTTCTCATTCTGCTTTTTAAAGAGACACAGAATGAAGGGACGGATGCAGCGTCTCCAATCAGAGGGCACGTGTTAAGCGTTAGGAGTTTTTGTTGTGGTTGGAGTCTTCAGTGGCATAAGGCCACCCCGGTCCTCCTTCTGAGACCTTTCTCTGCTCTGCCAAACGTGAACAGCCACAGTTACTTTGCATACTTTTAGTTCCGTGGCAAACTGGAAGCGGTTCTATTCAATCCCATAAGGCACAGAGACCAAGGTGTGTCAAAGCCAAAACATAACCTCTTATTTGAATCTAACATGAATATACTTGAACTCTCATTAATACTTTGGTCTCTCTCATTGCCAAATATGAATACTATTATTATCTGTTGAAATGATATACCTGTAGTTACAAGTACATAAATCCCAAACTTCGTTTGTGAAAAGTTGCCACAGAATAGCGTTTCAATAGAAAACATTTTTATGTTACCACTCAGGCTGAGCCAAATTGAAAATAGTTATATGAAGTAACATGCCTAGTCTGTGCATGGTCACATATTATGCACATGTAAGAAATTGCTCAACTTTTAAAAGTCAGTTACCGTGTTCTTCCTGTCAATAAGTTTCTTCTTGGGTTTCCCCTACAGAAGCAAAAAGGACAAGTGGGTTAGGGCACTGTGCAGATATTCTTTCCTGAGTTCACACACGCATGCGCACACACCCCCCTGAAATGTGTACTGGAGAGACTGAGTGTGGAAGGCATCTTGGGGGAGAAACAGAGAGACAAATTGAGAACAAGCTGAGAAAATAGAGTACCCTGAAGCTTGAGGGAGGATCAGTAAAACATAAAAGGGATAGAATCAACGAATTCTAGAGAAAAATCCTAACAATTACTGGCTTGTGTACATCTAGTCACAAATTAAGTCCCATTATTCTTCACAACAGTCATCTGAAGAAGGTTATTATTAGCCCCATTTATAAAGAGACATTTTCTGACAAGCCCAAGGTCGGAGCTTAACAGGTTTAAATTTGAACCCAGGGCTTAGGTCTCACACTCCAGCGCTCTACACTTTCACTGGACTGTGTGAGGAGGAGAAAGTTCTCATGAGTTCGAAAAGCTGCTCACTAGAGACAGATTTCCCACAAGTAACGCTCTCCGTCACTCTAACCACAGGAAGTGAATGCCGTTCGTGTCTAAATTGGCTTCTGTTTTTCTTTAAGAATATTTTCTCCTCATTCAATTTCCTTTCACCTAACACTCTTTCCAAAATTTCCCCAGTGTTTCTTGTACTCATTTGTAAATGTGTTCATTTAGTTCAGCACAATTTTACCTGGGTGCAAGCTGATGTATCCCACACCACGGACAAGATACCCGACAGTTCCATCACCATAAGGATCTCCCGTGTTACCCTTTTATGACAACACACCTCTTACCTGGCCCCGCCCCCCAACTCCCTGTAATCTGCTCTCCATTCTAAAAGTGTACTATTTCAGTATGTTACATTAATGAAACCGCACAACATGTAACCTTTGGTATTGGGTGTTGTTGTTTTTTTTTAAAGATACCTATAAATACCAAGGTTTACTATCTATAGAAAAATCAAGTGAACATTTGTCTTCACCAAAAGGTTTTGTCTTTCCCTTCTCATGTCTTCTAGTCATACTAATGTCCTGATATTGTCACATTGTTGTCAGAGAGTCTTAAGATGCTTTTAACTTTCATCAGATAATGGTTTCCCCCACTAGTTTGCAATCATGACTTCACATTAGCATCTCCGAGGCAGCTTTTTTTTTTTTTTTTTTTAACCAATCCTTCAGTGCGGGGGCGGGGCCAGGAGAGAAACATGGGTCACGAGACCCCCAGGTGCCACTAGGTGACAGGGTTGAAAGTACAGCCACCCTGTGATAAAGTACGGGAAACGCGGTTGCCAGGGCAGGGCAGGCAGGTGAAGGAGGAGTGCGGGGGAGCAGGAAAGGTGGACAAAATTAACCTAAAGAAATGATTAAAGAATTAGTTTGAAAGAAATTCTGACACTAATACAATGGAGTCTGCGGGAGGGAAAACATCCATTCAGACTGAAGAGAACAGACTTATTGGAAGATGCCAAGGCTTGCGATAAGCAATTTCAATTTTTCCATTTTTCCGATGCCTGTTTTTGTGTGTGTGCCTACCACGTGGTAGATTCCGGATACTGACAAAAATGAACGTATCCAAATATTCGCTCTCATAAGTCAACATGTGAAGTAGACTGCCCAGTAACCAGGCAATTATTATAGAACATGGGACTCTAAATCAGACTAAGGGATAAAAAGGGCTGGGAGAACCTCCTCCTAGTCCGGGTAAGAGGATGCAGGACATACCTAGAAAAAAACTGAGAGATGAGTGTATCGGCAGTAGCAGCACTAGCTGTACCAGTTACCACGATTAGTGGGAAGAAGCGGGGAACAGCTCAGGCTTGGCCCAGTGCACCTCGCATGGCGCCAGTTGTGAGCAAACTCCATTGAAGGAAGGCTAACATTCTGCCCGGGAAATCAGGTAGTGAGACTTCCTTTTATCAACTTCATAAAAGCACACCACACTTCCTTTCTGAAAGCCTACACAAACTCTCTAATCTGCTGCCCGTCACACACAGCAATGTGGAGTGGCCTCTTCACTCACTTGACAGAATCTTGGAATAGCTTTAAGGCCCTGATTCTAAATTATACCACATGAATGGCTATCATGGAAAAGCAGAGCTACTGAACACAAAAATTTGGAAAACCAGACTATACTTGAGGGCATCGTTCCATTAGGTTACTTCACAGGTGCTTGCCTAACCCAAAACTTATAAAAACAAGCTCCTCAGAAATGTCCAAGACTGCTTCCTAAACGATTATGCCAACTAGAGATACTTAAACATGGATTGAGAAAAAGTAGTAGTAAGCACTGCTACTTAACTTACCAGGAAGTTAGATAAATAGATAAAAGATTTAGAAAAACTGAATTGATTGAGTCATTTAACTTTTAAATCAGCTAATAAAAATATTCCTAGTTTATAATAAATAAGAAATTTGTAAGCTTAGACAGCTTATCAGGAGTGTTAAACTCATTTTCACCAGGGGCCACATCAGCCTCGTGGTTGCCTTTAAAGGGCCAAAATAATTTTAGGACAATATAAATGTAACAACTCTTTAACTGTTAAGGAGCTGAAATTACATTCAGCCCTTTGAAGGCAACCGTGAGGCTGATGTGGCTGGCCCCCAGTGAAAATGAGTTTGACACTCCTGGTTTAGATCATAAAATTGTTCTTATAATGAGAAAGATATAGATAGCAATGTGAAACTTGAAAAACATAAGGTACACATGGGAGATAGAATTTTAAAAATATAAAGATTTAGTGAGCCCTGGCTGGTGTGGCTCAAGAGGATTGAGTGCCAGCCTATGAACCAAAGGGTCACTAGTTCGATTCCTTGTCGGGGCACATGCCTGGACTGCGGGCCAGCTCCCCGGTGGAGGGGCACAGGAGAGGCAACTGCACATTGATATTTCTATCCCTTTCTCCCTCCCTTCACCTCTCTCTAAAAATAAATAAAATCTAAAAAATAAAAACAAATTAAAAAAAGATTTAGTGACAAGAGAAATACTCTTTTCTTCTAACAAAAAAAAAAAAAAAAAAGGACAAAATGCTAGAAAGTTCAGAAGTAGTAGGAATCCAGAACATCTTTAATTTTACTAAATACCTTGCTATAAGAAAAAGTAACCTTTCTAATCTTAGTTTTAAAGAACACATAAGTGAATATTTTATTCTTGTTATTTTTTCCTGGTTTTTGAATTTGCAATGCTAATTTGCAGAGCTCAATTAACTTTCCTAATGAGATCTAATTCTATTAGTATGAACGGTTACATGACTGTGTCTAAAACTTGTGTTCCATACCCAAACTCAGAGAAAAGTTCTCAGCAAATATCAAGTGTCGCATTTGCTCTAAGCTTTTTGCAGATATTTTTTTCTGGTTAACAAAGATTTCTTTTACTTTGTGATAGTTTTCCCATGAATGGGTATTATATCTTTTATTTTGTTAATAAGGTGAAATATGTTGATTCAATTTCAAATGTTAAACCAAATTTTCCTTTCTAGAAGAGACCCCTTGTCAAGTTAAAAAAAAATCGTTTTGCATTTAAAGAAAAAAAGAATGTAAGGGTGGACTGCAGGTCATTCTAAGAGATGGGAGTGTGTAAGGACAAAGAGGCACCAAAGAGCAAGTAGAGTGGTCTGGTTGGCCCCGGGCTGTGTGGGAAAATGGAGATTAGGCTAAAAACATAGTCAGGAGTAGATCATGAGGGCTTTCCTTGCCAAACAGAGAAATTCAGGGTTTTTTGTTTTTTTAATCCAAATCTTTAGAATACAGAAGTGTTAAGTAGGGCCTAAAGAAAGAATTCAGGGAGTAGACAGAGAAAAATAGTAATCTTCTTAACTAAAATTTGGCATTTCTTTCACATACATGTAGGAAACCATCCTCTGTAGTATATTAGTGTGGTTTCATTACCAAAAGAATTAACGTATTTTTTCATATTACTTTAGAGGTGCTAACAGGTATCTCAAAATATTGCCAACACTTACACTTTTGAAATTATGGTGGTTATTAGACCCACTGCTAGGTCTTGTTATTGAATGTGTTCATTAAAAAGCACATACATTATTATATCTCAAGTCTTTTTACTGTACAGTACCCCTAGGAGAATGCTTCCTATTTTTGGCTACTGTGGTGCTCCGCCTTCCTTCTCCCTGGAGGGAAGGCAAATACGGAGAGACCTGGCTGCCAGCACAGAGTCCGGGGCTGTGCGGAAGCGGACCCAGGCAACCTGGGAGGCAGCCCGTCCATTACTCATAACCATGACTGGAAATCAAAGACCACCAAATATTTGAGGACATATAACGTATAAACTAGAAATAAGGACATGAACAAACAGTACTAATCCAGAAGAATTAAATACAATGCAAAAAAAGAAAAACCAGGAAGGAACATTAAACAAACTAATCAAGACGGTCCAAGAGATGTGAGAAGATATTACATCCATAAACTATGAGAACTAATCAGAAAGCAAAATGATTCTTTGATATTAAAATCATACTCGCCTAAATAAATTGAACAACCCTCTTCTGCGCTAGTCTTAAATAACAAAATAGACAAGGCTGAAGGTTTTAGAGTTTAGATTTATTGGAGTTTTAGGAGGCAAAGTTCAAAAAGACTGCCAGTATTTAAAGCTAAGAGACAATGACATCAAAAGTATGAGAAAAAGTGGAGAATCACAGAGGACACCGCAGAAAACCCAATCTAACAGGAGTTCCACAAGGAGAGGAGATACGGTGTATTTCTTACAGTTCAAAGACTTAAATCTTCCAGCTGAAAGGACTCGTGCACTACGAAACCAAAATAATGCAAAGTAACACGCCAAAACACATCTTGGTAAAATATACAAACTCTAAAGATAGAAGAGGCTTATAAAAAACAGAGCTTCTATGTCTTCTAAGTAAATCTGAAGATTTCTTTTCATTGGAAGCTGCATAGTGTAATCAATCAGTGGTAATAACTACAAATTTACAGAGAGAAATTGCAAATCCCACACATTTCCTGATAACAGATCATGAAATTGCAAGAAATGGCTGAAATCTGGGTTCTAATTTAAGAATCCTGCAAAAAGGGACACGTACCCTGAATCTAATATAGGTTTCCCTAAATAACTAAGGCCCCGTATTTTGAGAGTCAGTTACTGAATGGCACGGTAATGCAGCTATGTCTCGGGGGCAGCAAAAGCATGTGGGACTAAGCAGTCTGTGATCGCTGTGCTATTTGAATTCCAATGTCTGTTTTCCATCATCTCCCCCTATTTCCCCTTGTATTGAGGTTATCAGTTGTCATTTCTTACAATTCTCAGTGTATTTATTTTGTGAATTACCTCCCCTCCACCTTTTCTAATCTGATCACTCTAATCTCTTCAGTCTGGGAAAACAGACGATCCTGTCTGCTACAAGCTGTCTAAAGTAAAAAAGCACCAAATAAGGGCCTTCCTTTAAAGAAAATAAGGTTTAGGGTGCCTATTAAGATTATTTAAAGATCTTAATGGTTTAACTTTTAAAATGAGAAGATCTTTAAAATTTATACATCGTTATGCTTTAATCCCATCTAATACTTGCTTTATATTCCAAAGCACCAAGCAATATGCTACATACTTGGTTCACTCACAGTAAATATAGTAATAAAAAGGCATATTTGTCAGTAGACAAACACTCTACATAAAAGCAGCTCAATTAGTTTAACGTTCTCAGCCTCTGGAAATGTTACAAAATGCTGGGAGTGAATAAATTCTGGAAAAATGAGTTATGTCATGTTTTCTTCAAGGCCTTTTCTAGCAAAGATTTTACACAAAGACTTTTGTAAAGCTTTCTCCTTCATGTGTATGTCCCATTTCATAATTTTATGGTCTAGTCCTACCAAACTTATAAGAATAGCAAATCCCTACCTGTCCTGGAAGAGACGCGTTGCCAGCATATAGTTCATGGAGGTCTTGTGTTCAAGGTAGGACCTGAAGGACAAACAAAGAAACCAGTTATTTCTGAAGCTGGTGGAAGACAGAAAAATAGAGAAATAAAACCACGAATCCAGCACAGAAGCGGCACTGTTTCTAAAGGGGCAAAGAGGAGGCACTGCTCCAATTAAAATGATAAAATACTATAGTAGCAAATATAATAAAATGAATAGAGGACTTAATTTAGAAAATAAGGAATAAATGAAGAATTTCCTGGATTACTAAAAGGTGACAAACTACATTCAGAAAATAAAACTGAAAAATAAAAAGAAAACCACCACCAAAAAAATCACATAGCTGGGGAGCAAGGTCAGATGAAGCTGGGAATGGGGGTGTAAAAAACATGAAAACATAGACAGGACCGTGGCATCAAGGTATTCCTCAAAAAGATTTCAATGGCTCCCTGATGCCTATTGCTGGGGGTATGCGCCTTCTCCTCCAAGCTTTCCAAAGGTGAACAGTCCACACCACCAGTTCACTCACACTTTGTCCCCAGAGTTCCGCGACATGGACCCTACGGCGCGGCCTGGCAAGTCTCCTTACACCCTCTCACACCACACCTCCCACTGGCCCTTTTGCTTCCGTCTGGACATCATTCATAACCTATTCCTCCAGAAGCAGCTCAAGTCCACCCTGCTGCATGAAGCCTCCCTGACAGGACTGCACCGCGTCTGCAGAGGTGCCCATGTCTGAACTCTGCTGGCCTTTACTACACCCGCAGGACCGGTCGTACACTGTCTCACAGAGTAAAACATTTCTTCTCGGAAAACAGCATGATGAAGCAGGAAAAAGGCAGGATCTAGAGTCAAAATCTTTGACTCAAGTCCCATTGTGACATCATGAACAAGTCACATCACTTTACTGACCCTTACTTTCCTCACTGTTAAAATGAGAATAACAATGATGTGTACAAAGTATGTTATAATTACATGGAGCTACAGAAATCTGAGCTATTTTTACTTTATGTAGAAATAATTTCTCCATAATCATACTGCTAACTCTCAAAGAACAGAGATCCCATGTAATATTTGTTTTATACTCCAAGGCACCAAGCAAAGTGCTAGATCCTTGGTTAACACTCAGTAACTATATATTAATAAAAATGTAGACAACTAGACTTCACTGAAATTTTAAACTTCTGTTCTTTAAAAACCACTATTACAAAAGTGAAAAATCTAGCTGCAGGCTTAAGAAAATATTCACAATATAACTATCTGAGAAAGGACTTGAATCAAAAGTCCCTTATAACAAAATAATGACAAGATTAAAAAATTCTAAATTTAAAATGGCAAAAAAGACACACAAATAGCCAATAGTACATGAATGCTCAATATCATTATCCACAGAACATCAAGTTAAAACCATAGAGATATGCTACCACTAGAGTGCCTAAAATTGAAAGCCTGACAATAACAAGTGTTGACAAGAATAGGGAGCAACTGGAATGCTGGTAAATTGTAAAATGGTACTACATACTATCCTTTATTCCTTCTCATGTGACCCACCTTTTCTATTCCTGGGTATTTATTCAAGAGAAATAAAATCATATATCCATACAGGGGCTTGTACATGTATGTTCATAGCAGCCTGCTCCATAATAACCCCAAACTAGACACAACCCAATGATCTACAACAGCTGAATGAATCAACAAATTGTGGTATACTAATCTACTGAAACAGTACATACCAAAAATAAGGAATGAACTATTACTTTAAACATGAATAAATCTCAAAAACATTGCACCAAACAAAAAACTCCTGACACCAAAGACTATATATTGGGTGATTCCATTTATATGAAATCCTAGAAAAACTAGAGTAACATAAAGCAGATCAGTACATGTCTCGTACTTGAGGAGATGAGGGGGACTGACTGTAAATGGGCTTGAGGGGCTTCTGGAGGTGATGGACAAGTTCTATATCTTGATTGTAGAGATAGCTAGCAATGGCTAAGTCCGTGTTTATATTTGTTAAAACTCATCATCAAACTGTACACTTAAAATGGGTGCATTTAACTGCATGTAAACCAGATCTCAATGAATAAAAATAAACAACATATTGTGTAGGGACACATATAGAAGATAAAATAATATTTTTTCAAAACAGGGTATTAATAAACACAAAATTCATAAACAAAATAAGAAAGGTATCACGTGGAAGAAATGATGGCACTATGTCACACTTTATCCAATTGTGTGGACCTGAGGTACAGATTTAAGTTAAAAAAAAAAAAGGTAGTCACCTCACCCATATATTTCCCATGTCTCTGATGTAGGGAATATGCGAATAAATCCACCTCTCCGATCATTCTCTTCCTTCACCCTCCGTAAAACTCTGATCTACATGGAGGAAGAAAAAATAAGATGAGTACCTGATTTGAAGACTGGAATCCATGTGGTTATGGGACAGAAGGGAGCTATGACCCAAGAATACGAAAAAGCATGAGGAAGAATTAATTACATTTAAGATGCTGTTTCCTGAGAAGAGGTTCCCCCCCATTTTGAGTCTTTCTCTTTTCAGTATAACATAGGAGTTGGTCGTGAATGTTACTAATAACTTGCTAATTTTCACCAAGCCCTGTGTTAACCCACAAAAGCCTGAAATGAAGTTATCTTTACCTCCTCCATTGACAGACCAAGCACAGAACCACCTAACTTTCCCGGCACCTTCTCCCGGGCTGAGCCCACAAGGTTTTTCATCTCCGCATCACTGGCAGAGTGTGGACGGGAACGCTACAAAGAAGGAAGAACAAAAACACAAAAACCATTTTCATTATCTTTCTTCATTTCCTTCTATTCAGTGCCCCAACATCATTATCTTTCCAAATATGTATAAGCTCAAATCCAAAGCCCATTTTCTGTAATTAATCTCTTAATGTGAAACTCTGGGCAATAGATGCAAGCTAGCACACTCAAAGGCAAGAAGAGAAAACAGAAGAGCAGGAAGATACCATGGGTTGAGAGTAACAAGCAGGAAAAAAAGAAAGATGCCCACACGTCTTTCTAAGCTAGTATGGTTTAGAATACATGTAATATTTTCAGGAATATGGGAAAAAACCTGAAACAATCCTCAGTGTAAAACTGTGTTTATTTCAGTACCATATTCTTTTCGGCACTGGGGAAGGAAGACTAGACAGAAAACAACGAGCAATCTATACTTGCCCGGATAAAAAAGTTGGGCTATGCAATGTTTTAGAACTTGAGGAGGAAAATATTAAGATGAGAGCCATCAGTGACATATAAAAGAGCTGTGACCA
Source organism: Glossophaga mutica (assembly GCA_039655065.1). Classification (NCBI taxonomy): domain Eukaryota; kingdom Metazoa; phylum Chordata; class Mammalia; order Chiroptera; family Phyllostomidae; genus Glossophaga; species Glossophaga mutica. The sequence goes on from CM077303.1 coordinate 21,332,101, forward strand.
AAAGGCTACAACTTGAGAAATACTTAGGCTGTTGGACTTTCAGAAACTGGGATCAAGGACGACAGCCCGGGGAACCCCACAAAGATAAAAATAATGTGCCGTGTACATCATGGATCCCGCAAATAATCTATGCTATGTCCCCTTCTGAATGATGATCGGGCACGTCATCTAAGAACAAGACATCTGACTTTGAGACTACAGAAACAGAAGAATATAAAGGTAACATGGGAGACCAGATCATATAAAACATAAGAATAGACTATTCTTTCAATAGATGAAGTGACTGATGAAATAAGATCAATCTGCCAAGTAGGAAAAATACGAAATAATTCAAGAAATGTGGGTATAAACAGACTTTCTAAATTCTTACCAGTAACTCTGACCAGAGAGAAGTAGTCCCATTTTCAGAAGCTATTACTGCATTTATTTTTCTCTTTGTGCAGACCTACAAAAAGGCATTTTGGTAACTAACATTTTTAGCAATACTCACTGTTACGGGCTGAATGTTTGTGTCCCCGATTCCACATGTTGAAGCTCTAACCCCCAGTGTGATGGTGTTTAGAGGTGGGGCTTTTGGGAGGTGATTAGGATTACTGAGGTCAGGAGGATGGTAAGGTCCTGGTTTGATGGAATTAGTGCCCTTAAAACAAGGAACTGTACAGAGCTTGTGTTCTCTATCTCTCTTGTTTATTTCCATCTAAACTATTAAAAAGGCTGAGAGAAAGAGAGATGTGAAAAGTTGTAGCTACTAAAGTACATTATGCTAAGTGAAATAAGCCAGGTGGTGAAAGACAAATACCACATGATCTCACCTATAAGTGGAACCTAATCAACAAAACAAACAAGTGAGCAAAATATAACCAGAGACACTGAAATAAATAACAAATTGACAGTAACCACAGGGGAGGGGAGAGGGGATAAAGGAGAGGGGAAGAGAAGGATTATCAAGGAACATGTATAAAGGACACATGGACAAAGCCAAAGGGGTAAGGATCGAGGGTGGGAGCTGGAAATGGGTAAGGAGGGGGGAGTGGTGGGCAGAAAATGGAGGTAACTGTACTTGAACAACAATAAATAAATAAATAAATAAATAAATAAATAAATAAATAAATAAATAAAGTCTAGGAATCTCAAATGCCTCTCTAAAAATCTACCCAGATTTCCAGTGTCCTTACGGAAGCTACTAGAAAATATCAGCCTAGAAAGTCAAAAGTATTTTGCCAATCTCAGCTTTCTAATAATTTGAGATGAGAGAATTTTTAAAAATCAACACAATATCTGCTGAACTGGTTTACAGAGAAATGTATTATACATAAGCAACAACACATTACTACCCCAGGCCATTGGTTGAATCCTGCCTATATTTGTTAAAGAAATGAACTATTATGGACTGTGATCTAAATTACAGACACAGGTGACAGAAAAGGCAGTGAGGGAATTCCAGTCAAGGTGGAGGAGTAGGTAGACATGCTTTGCCTCTTCACACCACCACAAAGAGAATTACACTATTTCTCAAAGCAAATAACAACCAGAACCATCAGCAAATTGAGCTGTATGGCAGTTGGACAACCAAGGATTTAAAAAAGTTACATTCGTCCAGACGGGTAGGAGGGGGCAGAGTCCCAGAGACCACAGAGAGGCGCAGAGATTCAGTGTGGCATGGAGAGGTGGTGGCAGCGGAATGGGCAGCCCCACATTCACGTGTGGTGGACAAAAATCGGAGGGCTCCCTTGGGAGCAAGCAATCCCAGCCCCAGGCCAGACTGCACATCCCAGGGTTCCAGCACCGGGAAGATAATTCCCCATAACTTCTGGCTGTAAAAACCAGTGGGGGTTGGAAACTGCCAGATTTTCAGAAGAGTTCATTTAAAAGGCCTGCACAGACTTAGTACATACACAAATCCACCCTCTCTGGAATTCACCACCAGGGCAACAGCTGGAAGGGCACCAGTCACATATGGGAAGTAGGTGAAATGACTGGAAGTGGAGTGCTAGGCAAACCTCTAGAAGCCAGGCAGCAGCACTGTCCCCTCTCCTAGCCCTTTCCACACGCAGAGCCACAAAGTGGTGATGTGGGCTTCCCCACCCTGGTGATTCCCTAAGGCTCTGCCCCACACAATTTACAGGTGCCTTTTACAGCAGCTCTACCTAACACACAGAAACAAATACAGGGAGGCTGCTAAATTAAGGGGACTAAGAAATGTGGCCCAAATGAAAGAACAGAACAAAACCCCAGAAAAAGAACTAAATGAAAGAGAGATAACCAACCTATCAGATGCAGAGTTCAAAACACTGGTGTGGTGATCAGGATGCTCAAAGAATTCACTGAGTACAGCAAAAACATAAGGAAAGAAATGAAGGTTACACTAAGTGAGATAAAGAAATATCTACAGGGAACCAGCAATGGAAAGGATGCAGGCAAGAATCAAATCAATGATTTGGAACACAAGGAAGGAAAAAGCATTCAATCAGAACAACAGGAAGAAAAAAGAAATTAAAAAAAAAATGAGGACAGGCTTAGGGACCTCTGGAACAAATTTAAAAGTACCATCATCCGAATCATAAGGGTGCCAGAAGGAGAAGAGGAAGAGCAAGAAATTCAAAAGTTACTTTAAAAAATAATGAAAGAAAACTTCCCTAATTTGGTGAAGGAAATAGACATACAAGTTCAGGAAGCACAGAGAGTTCCAAATAAGTTAGATCCAAAAAGGACCACACCAAGACACAACATAATTAAAAAGTCAAAGGTTAAAGATAAAGAGAGAATTTTAAAAGCAGCAAGAAGAAAAAAGCAAAGAGTTACCACAAAGGAATCCCCATAAGACTGTCAGCTGATTTCTCAAGAGAAACTTTACAGCCCAGAAGGAACTGGCAAGAAATACTGAAAGTGAAGAAAAGCAAGGACCTACAACCTAGATTACTCTATCCAGCAAAGCTATCATTTAGAATGGAAGAGCAGATGAAGTGCTTCCCAGACAAGGTAAAGGTAAAGGAGTTCATCATCACCAAGCCACTATTACATGAAATGTTAAAAGAACTTATTTTTAAAAAAGATCAAATCTATGAACACTAAAAGGACAACAAATTCACAACTATCAACAACTGAATCTAAAACAACAAATTAAGCAAACAACCAGAACACAACAGATTCATGGATATGGAGATCATTTGGAGGGTTAAATGGAGATCAGTGGGGAGGGGGAATAGGAAGAATGAGGGAAAAGGTGCAGGGATTAAGAAGCATAATTGGTAGGTACAAAATAGACAGGGGGATGTCAAGAATAGCATAGGAAATAGAAAAGCCAAAGTACGTATGTGCATGACCCATGGACATGAACTAAGGAGGGCAGGAATGCTGGAGGGAAAGGGGATACCAGGCAGACGGGGGCAAAGGAGGAAAAACTGGGACAATTGCAATAGCATAATCAATAAAATATAATTTTTTAAAAAAGAAAAGGCAGTGAGAAAAAAGGAGCTATAGGCAGAGGGCGTGGAAGAGTGAGAGAGGAGGTCAAGGAAGAAGAGGCAGAGATGCTTATGAGTGCCAAGAAGGCACACCTAGAGAGTAAAAGCAAAGTAAAAGAAAAAAGGAAACGACCAATTAGAAAAGCCACCAGGAACTGTCAAAAATGAGCAAAACGGTCCAAATGCAAGCCCTTCTATAGTTTTGACTTTGTGTGGTAGACAGAATAAATTTGCATATTCCACTGGATTGAATAAATGCACTAAGGAAATAAAGCACCTCTGAACTTAAAGGGAACCATTGTCTCTGGCTAGATGACACATGATTTAAATTACTGGGTGCTCAGATAGCCTTAAAACTGCCAAATACTGTCTAGGTGAAAAATCTGCCATGCAACATGTATCAAGGATGTTAAATTATTATCATTACAACGTATGATTCAGAAATATACCCAGAGAAGAATCCCTTACCCATCTAACCTTTATTGCTAGGGAAGAAATGACTGAGAACATAAAATTATTGAAACAAAGAACCATCTGTCCCCACTGAGAAGCAGTAAGAAATAGATGTTGAATCAGAAAAATGATTCTCAGCCTAAGAAAGCTAGCAAGTACCACCAATGAAAAGAAATGGACAAAACATAAAATATGAAAAGAGGTGAGGTATTTTAAAAGATACCACAATTGAAGGACAAAAATAAAGTCTGTTTGACAGAGAACACATGGGAGAATAAAAATGTCCCAGTGCTGTTTTACAAAGTTTAAAATTCTGTTAAAAACAAAAGACCTAGAAACAGCTTGATTTATTTGTGACAATATAAGATAAGATCAAGTTTAAAAAACAAAATGAACTAATTCTATCAAATTAAAGAAAATGAACAAAAAGGACCAAATATGAATAAATCTGGGGGGAATAAACAAAAAAAATGGCTAATCAAGAAGTTATATGTAATGATAACCAGAAGTATACTTTGAAATTATAAAGAAAACAAGTAACTGAGTAAGTAGGCTTGTGTTACTATAAAAAAAGATATGTAACATGTGAATATTCAGGATAAATGTAAGTCAGCAGGTCCAAGAGACATGCATCTTCTTAAATAAACAAGCAAACCACTTACAATTATAAACTTACAATTATAAACTTACCCAAACCACTTACATGGTTTGAAAAGCCATGAAGAACTGAGGAGGTACCAGAGAATTCGAAAAAAAATAGTGAGGTATCAATCTTCAAAAATGTATTAAGTATGCTCCTGGTGATTACCTCCTGGTAAGTCTAACTTGAATCCCAAGTAAAATAGAATAAATATTAAAAGAAAGAAGTCCATAAACATTTAGTTTAATGGGCTCATCAAGTATTATAGCATGGACACTGCTTTACATGAAAACATACTTTAAAACTTTGGTTTAGGACAAAACTTCAAAAAAAGAAATACAGCAAATAGATGTAATGGCTTTGGATTTCACAGAGGCATCTATAAAAATTTCATGCAATTTTTGTTCAAAATTATGTTGCCAATCAAGGCTTAATGTCATGATATAATAAATGAAGTACACCACCAACAGCTGAAAAGACACAACCGTAGGATAAGAGAAATAGCAGTGAATCAAGTTAGGAAGTGACTTCCAAAATGGGCCTTAGGTATGACTTAGAATCTTCACGACTGCCTGGGAGGATGGATAACAAATCATAGTAAACAGATTTACGTGCATGCGTGGATAACAGCAAATGGGAAGCACAGGACCACAGAGAAATGAATGTCAAAAACACCGGATACCGGCTATCGAATGGGTAAAAGGAAAGTCAGTAGGCCAAGTGTGAAGGGGACCAAACTTCCTGACGGTAAACTGCGCGTCCAGAGCTACCCTAAATATTCTCCCTGCAGTCTGTCGTTTTTCCTCACCATGGCTCCGTGTGTACATCATTAGTCTCATTTGACAGATGTGGAATGTGAGCCTCAGAGACTTAGGGGGACTGGCCCGAGCTCTAACGGTTAAGTTACTGACACAGCAAATTTGAATCCAGGTTTATCTGATTCAAAAGTCCGTGTTCCTTCCACAAAACCACGCTGCCTGCCTTGGAATACTGAAAAGAACCTTCTGGTGAATGGGAAATCTGAACCACAGAACTCAAGGGAAAGAAGAGATGTAGAAGAGATAACGGATTCAAAAGGAAGAGCCAGACAACCAATGGGCAAGGGGTTGTAACGTCACAATCTGGCAGCAGCAGAAAGAGAAAACTGGACAGAGCCGAAACGGCCAGAGCAGAGAGTTTCGTTTCTTTTCTTTCTCTGGAGTTCCGACAAAACTACTGCAGAGTCGAGAGCGCCGCACTAACAAAAAGACAGTGACAAAGTAGAACGCTGCAAAGAACAGTAAGAGTCCAAGGACTCCGTATGTATAAAGTGGGCTGAGTGACACCAGAAAGGCTTGTGTCACGTCAGCAGGGTTCAGAGACGGCCCTGCCAGGGCGAGGCCTTGCTCATCCACAGTTACGACACCTACGGCACCTCCAGCAAGGGGGCAGATGTGCTGGGGCTGAAATGGGTAAAGGGAAATGAAGATTGGATGACCTATCAGAGACACTTCTTCAGAGGGAGAGTCAGAAGGCTGTGAAACAGTACTTTCAATGTTCTCCTTAAGTAGATTAGTTTATGGAGACATTTAGAATGTAAGCTCTTTGAAGTCAACAGCCTTGGATTTGAGACGGGGGTGGGGTGTTGTTTGTTTGCCGTGGAGAGCAGCTAGCAGACTTAGGTACTGGTGAAATAAAGAACACTAAATATTATGGAGTTTTGAATTCTACCAACTAAACATTAAAATTCATGTTACAGAACCACATTAACCAGTTACTAAACACTAGACAAACCGTACCCTGATTTCTGTTCAGATCGTATAAATCTTTCACCTTTTACTAAACACTGGACAACCAGTAAGTTGTTATGGTTGTTTATTTCTTGGATTCACATAAGCCATGTTTAATCACTTTATCAAAAATAACAGCTAAGGGAGTTTCAGTTCAAGCTTCTGAGCTTGTCAGAAACTGCATCAGAGAGGACAAATGTCAAAATAAAACCACTGCCGAAGGACAGCTGGAAGCGACACACTTATGTATGAAACACCCATACCCCTCGTCTCAGAGCACCGACTAGCAGGAGCAGTACCCTCAGCGCCACCCTATCACTTCGAAGGGATGTTTAAAAACAATCTTCATGGACGAAAGTGAGAGTTATTCTCAAATACTGTGAACAAGAACAGTAAGAGGGCTAAGGCTGATCATTAAGAGATGGAGATAAAATACTGTCTTTATTTTAAAGACCAGATCTAAGGCATTAATTAAGACTGAGTGCGAGGAGTCAGGAAACTGCAAATCCCTGCATGTAACGGATGTCATCTGCTGAGAAACTCCAATACGGCCCGACCTGAAGCGCTTCCCATGTTAACCTACTGACAACAGTGCGTTTCCTAGGGTGTCTGAACAACAGAAAGGCTATTTGTGAACTATGGTATTTCCTTTCCAGAACAGTTTGGTGAAAGCAGTGGACACACCCCTAAATGCTGTCATTGAAATCTGACTGCCTCCGTCAAAAGGCAACCAGTCTCAGGACAAGAGGGTTCACGGGACCTGCAACCTCTGCTCCTAGATTCCACATCCAAAGGGACCTCTGTGTTCACTCTCACATATTCTGTATTTCACGTATTTGCGTTATTAAACTGCTCAGCAAGCAGGTGCATGAAATATGTAGTAGTGTGAAAGGGTAAAACTAAAAGGCTTTCCATTTAGAGAATGGAAATAAAAATTTGAATGAAGTCTCCAAATGATGCAGAACTTACCTGTTTAGTGTTCGATGACTGAACCTGTGCTGGATGCTATAAAAGACAGAAAAATGGAATAAAGCCTTATCTTCTCCTAATATGCGAATATTTTCCAAATCCTGCTCTATGATATAAACAAGAAGAAGATGATACCCATGCAAAAACCAAAAGCAAGAGACCTCTACTGCATCCCTGGAAAATGAGAGAGCTTACTTATTTCCCACGGGGCTTTCTCCTGCGGCCTATCCATCGCAGTTTCCTCTTCTCCCCGCAGAGGGCGCTACCCCTCGGTCACGCACTAGAGACCCTGGAGTTCACCACTCCTCCTCTGCAACGTGTTTCGCACGGTGTGTAAAAACAAAAATCCTGGCCCCTGGTTCCTTCAGCCTTAAATAAACGTCCTATCGGTCACTTATGGGGAGGTCATGCCATTACCTACCAGGCAGCAAAACAAATGTGATAAATTTTCTACGATTTGTGAAGTGTTGCCATAGAAGCTGACAGACAAGCTAAGAAAAGGGATCATTTCACCCAAGATTGACACAGAGATACCCCCAAAGTGAAACTTGGCAGAAGCTGTTGAAGCTGTGCCAAAACATTCAGTCCTTTATATACAATCCTGTGGCTCCGGCCACAGGTACTGTCGAAAACAATTTGCAAAGGGATGTGACTGCCTAAATTCAGTTTCCCTGGTATACCTCAGTTAATCCTCTACTTCTTCTTATTAAAAATTAAAGAAAACCCTTTGATCTGCGATGATGTACTAACTAAGTACAACCCTGTTACCTCATTCTACTTCCAATCCAAGATAATGCCCCTTAACATACACAGCCCTGTCCACAGCAGGAGGACACAGGCAGCAGCCCGCAGATGGAATCCAGTGAAGGGACGCATTGTGTTTGTCTGCAGAGTATCTTTTTAATTGAACTAGTTGCCAATAGTTTAAAATAAGATTTCTGATTCCTCTTGACAGTCGGAAAATCTGACAACACACGGCCCACACTCATAGACAGTGACGGTCAGCCACAGCGCATCAGTAAAACAGCTGCCCCCTTTTCACCCTCTCTAGTTTCCTGCAGTCCCTCGCTCTTAGCTATATTATGCCTGGCCCTATTTCCTCATTTCCACTGTCCACCTATTGCCCCTATCGGCATTTGAGACTGCAAACCCCATTCCAAAGAAAAGTCCTCTGAATAAACAGCATTACATGAGCATGGCAAACAGACATAGCATTACTCTAAATAAGACCAGCAGGCAAAAGGAAGAGGAAGAAAACGAACGGGGAGCCCTGGCTGGTGTGCTTCAGTGGATTGAGTGCCGGACTGCAGACCGAAGGGCTGCCAGTGATCTAGCGCATGCCTGGTTGAGGGCCAGGACCCTAGCTGAGGGTGTTCAAGAGGCAACTGATTAATGTTTCCTTCGCACATTGGTGTTTCTCTCCCTTTCTCCCTCCTTTCCCCTCTAAAAAAAAAAAAGAAGAAGAAGAAAGAAAAAGAGGAGTGGGAGGAGAAGGGAGAAGAAAAGGGATTAAGGGAAGGCTGAAGTGGAAGAAAAGAAAAGGGAAAGGGGAGAGAGAAGAAGGTGTTTCTACCTTCAGAGAGCTTACAATCCAGCAAAGGAGAGCAAAGGAGTATTGGACAATTTAAAAGCAACAAATCAATGAATGCAAAACAATGTAATAGTAAGTAAATAATACTGAAATGAAAAGTAAATGTAATCACAGAGTGGATGGATTTAATAAGAAATAATCTCCAAACTTCTGAGCAGATGAGGTAGTGTACTCGGATGGAAGAGAAGAAAACACGGACCTTTTCAGATAAGAAGACAAAAAAACAAGTGGAAACTAGCCAGGTCTAGACAGGCAGGGACTGATTGGAGGATGGGATGAGAACACAGAGTGATTAGCTGATTGGTTTAACTGGAACAAAATCATAAAGACTGGAGCAGTGCTTGATCAAATGACGTTTCAGACATGCACAGGTTTCCACTGGCATTTTATCTCATTTAACCTCAATCAACACCTCATCACCACTGAGGAACCTTTTGAAGAGAACCACTTGTGGAGATGATATTATTTCAATTGAGTATCTCTGAAGATAAAAAAAAAAATGTGACACAGTAACTAGAAATCTGTAGGCTCCCTCTCTGTGCCTAATTTATGAGCATGTCAATTTGATTAAAAAAAAAAAAAAAAGAGGGCAATTGTTAAAAGGAGAAAAAAAATTTAAAAGGAAGGATAATGGAAAAAGAAGCCAAAAGAAAAGAAAAAAGAAAAAGCAGACAGAAAGTCTGTTTGAAAGCACAAGCTCATAGCCACAGATGAATATAACTGCCTCCTATCTGGAGTGATCCCCAAATTCTCCTGCTCTGAGTAACCGCATACAGAGCTTCAGCTCATTCATTTACGTCAGATGCTGCTTTCCAGTATGCCGCCTCCTTGGGGCTCCCTGATGCTGAATTTGCTCACCTGAGGTTTCTGAAAAGGGTTTCGCCTGGTAGACTCAAAGGTGGGATAAATTGGCCGGTTTGATGTCCTCTGGGTAGGATCTTGGCACACAAATCCTGAATGGAGAATGGGAAACATTAAAACCTACCATTTGCTAAGAAATCAGCAGGTTTAGCTGCACCTTTCCTTTAGATGTACTAACTCAGTTTCAACATCATAAGTATTATAGTGATCCATCCTCAAGAGGGTTGTTAGATTAGACATGACTCTCCCATACACACACTCTGCTGGACTCTGACCCACCACAACTGGGGAGAACAAGAAAGGAACACATAGATCTAAATCAACCTTCCTTGCTGGGGAGCTGAAATGTGACTCTGATGGAAAAGAGATGCACAGTTTTGATGAACCTCAGCGCAAAGGTGCAAACCACCATTTAAAAATGCACAGTTGTCAATGCAAACAAATCATTTTAAAGTGGCTTCCTGGGTGGTGTCTGGAAAATAATGTTGTTTTTACTGGGAGAATCCAGAAGCAAGTGAGGAGTCTTGTCCTGTTGCAGGATCCACCTCTGGAGCTGCTGAAAGTGTTCTACTGGCAACTTTTAAAACACGCTTTGGGGGGGAATAAATGGTGATGGGAGGAGACTGGACTTGGGGCGGTGAACACACAATGCGACATACAGATGATGTGTTGTAGAACTGCACACCTGAAACCTGTAATTTTATTAACCAATGCCACCCAATAAAGTCAATTTTAAAAAGTCAACAAAATGAGTTTTTGTGGCCTTTCTATGGCTTCAGAGATTAAGCTTGGGCTAATTTCACTTATATCCTAAAAGGAAGCAGATTCCCGCCCAAAGAGAATAGAGTACCTAAGTTTTACAGCTGGTACATCAAGTACTAGTTCATTTCAAATGTATTTTATTATGACTTTTTAGAGTACTTAGAAAAACAACAACAAACCCTCAACATACCTACCTGACTGCCCATCTCCATTTCATCCAAAGTTTTGGCTTATCTACTCAAAAGGGTTTCTTCCCTGAACTGTTTCAGTTATAACTTCTACGGAAGATCATGTTGACACCAGTAGAGACTGTCCAGCAGAAATATAGCCAGTCTCCTTTGTAACAAAGCTTCTTCAGTGGGTTTCACTGTCCCAGCTCAGAGAAAAATATACTTTCTCCAGATTTTTGCTTAATTCTCTTCCTCAGCTCATAATTCCTGTGCCCAGGAATTAAGTCTCAGCCCTAGTTGTGGTTCAACCTCAGGACAGGATGGAGCCAGGGGCAGCAGAAACACATAAACACTTCCCTGAAAATATAATTTTTTAGTACAAAACATCCAGCGTGGCTCAGGAACTGCCAGTTGGCAACACCTATGGAGCCTGACAACACGGACGCGCTGGGTGACTTCTGTGTGCGTTCTCAGACGCCGCCACTACTCACCGACAACAGTGAACATGTCTGAAATCATACTGGCTTTAATCTTTAGGTCCAGAGGCGCATCACTAACAGAACAGAGAAAGAAAAGAGCAGTCGATAACTGAGTAGGTAAACATAACAGCTGCCCTTAACGGGCCCCCATGCAGCAAAACTTGCAAATGTCGACGAGGGGCAACACATAAAGCCATCGAACCCGTGGAAAAAGACAAAGAAATCTGGCAAAAATACTAGAAACAACAGCTCAGTGTTAAGCTCATCCTCTGTAAGACAGGCCCTGCACCAAGGCGCTGATTCCCTGACATGCAATCTTTTTATTCCGGAAGGTCTTATGCAATTCAAATTCTGCACAAGTCAAGAATCCTGCTTCATGATCACTGTGGCTTTTAGAAGGTCAGACTTTTAATATGCTCTTTTATAAGTGTGCCCGTCACTCAAATCATTATTTACTGATGCAATCGTCAAATCACTTGTGCATGCAAAAGAAGAAATTTTGGCTATCTTGGCACCTTTTTTAAGGCTTCGTTTTCTGTTCTAAATCAATCTTCGTAAGCTTACAGGCTTGCAAATGAGGGTGAAAAAAATACAAGTTGTACCAAAATATCACCAGATGATGCAGCAGGAATGAATCCACACTGAAACAGAAACAACACAGACTGCAAGCTGGAGGCCTCACGGCAATGACCGCCACGCTGGCGGCAGTGCAGAAGTGCATCTCCTGTGGGGCCAACTTCCCTCTCACTCCCGGGGCTCTGGCCCATGTGATGCGCCTGGCTGGGCAAGCCACCGAACGGGAGTGCAGCGCAACATCTGAAGGACCCAGCTCCCCACTTTACAGCTGGGATTAAGCCAAACTCCTGCCCCACAAAGTGGTCAATCTGTCTCGCTTCGATTAGTTGGCATTTTGCCAACACTGCTCATCCTTAAACATGCAGCACCTGGGTGGTCTCCAGAATAAATCTCCAGGGTTCTGCAGCTATTTAGAAAAGCATACAGCTAATAGAAACTCTGGATGTCCCTATAGGTATAAGCAGAATCTTCTCTGGTACTGAAAAATATTCTTACTTCCTTCTTCTGAATAACAGACAGGTTAAAGTTTGTTTTTAATTGTTTGAAGTTTTTAGACTTTAATCTTGGGTAGGTAACAGGGTATGAACAGGGTAAAAGGACCAGCAGTTATCTACACTACCCTCTTTATAGTGTATGTGGATTTGAGTCTGTGTAAACCTTCTGTAATAAAGGAAATGTAATACCACATTTATTTCTTTAGCCTTAACAGAACACCTACAAAGTTAAGAGAGAGAGAGAGAGAGAACTGGAGATGAAAACTAATGCAAGAGCATCCCTTAAAAGCTGAACAGCACAGTGAACAGCACGAACTGACTAGTGCGATCAGGATCCACGGGTGCTGTATGGACCTGGACAACTTACCACGACTCTCCCAGTTTTAGAGATTCTACACACCTCTGCATAGTGACCGGGGGAAGAAATCTCCCGGAGAAAGGATTGGGGAAAGAGTGTTTAAGTGCTTTCACTGAGAGTTCTCCTTCTCCAGGAGATGGAACAGACTACTTACCAAGCCAAAGAAGGAGAGAGATTCACTTCCAACAACCATGGCTTCAGAGTAGAATCTATGAGCACGTCAAAGCCATAGAGTTCTAGAAATACAATATAACACAATACACAAGATCATTTTCTATGTCACAACCAAGCAAAGATCTACAAGATTCACTCCAGCTCCCATCAGAGGCCTAGAAACTTGCTGAGTACCAGTAATAAGCGGAAGGAGAAGCAGAGAATCTTTCAAGTTCACCAGAAATTAATCAAGCTCTAGAGATAAGAAAACAATGCCATAAAATTCCACTGTTTTTATCATCTTACTCTGCTGGCATTCCTGAGGTTCTACACAGAAAGTAGCCCGACTCTAAAGGTTAATAAGTATAATTCTGCTGTGCTATGGGGGAAAAAACGCATTGAGAAAAGGAATGCCACAGGTGCATCCAAATCAATCTTGTTTTGGGCTTGGTGTGGACTGTCCCCACCACTTGCCCACCAAACTCTGAAAACAGAAAAATCTGCTGACAGCATCTCTCTAAAGATCCTCCCATCACATTTTCTTAAACCAAGATCTTGCTTTTTGCAGCGTGGTCAAGAAGACATCTAAGTGTAAAATATATTTATTCTCTCCTCTCCCCTCCCCTCCCCTCTAGTTTCCATTTCCCTTTGAAGATAAAAAATAAAACACACTGGCCCAACACAGAGAGACAGAAGAGAACGGAGAAAGCCGGCGGCCGCAGAGCGGGGCTGGGAGAGCCATCTTGTACCACCTCCAGGAGGGAGCGGGAGATCAAACTTCCTCGGCTTCCAGATTCGTTACTAATTCTCCTACCCTAACCCCCCAGCTGCTGCAAAGAGCAAAGCAGGAGCTGTGAGCAGACTTCTCTCCCAGAATGCAGGGATGCAAGGCTACCTTTGGAGCCTCAGTTGGCAACCTTCACTCGGCTATCATTACTGTTCATGAGACCCTCTACACAGTGCTCCTTGGTATACACATTCGGAATATACCAGCCTCTCAGAAGCTCCGCTCGTTCCCAAACACCCCACTCTGTTCCTCATATACACCGTTTGTACCTTCTGTCCAGGAGGAAACACTGGCTTCCTTACCGTTCGACCCCAGGTCACAGCCCACAGCTCATGCCCACAGAACGCCACCAGCTGTTTTCCAGGGATTCATTTTGAAACAAATTTCTGTATTACAAGGAGGATTTTCCCATTTCTCAACCCTCTCAAAAACACGGAGAAATAAACACAGGCTTCTGAAAAGACGGTGCCAATGATTCCCCTCGGAACACAGGAGTCCGACGCAGCACCAAGGCTCCCGGAACGGGAACCCAGACACCTGGGTCCTCCTCAGGACTCCACCGCCAGTTCACTGTGGACGGGAAACCACTTTTCTTTTTTTACGATTTTATTTATTTATTTTTAGAGAATGGGGAAGGGAGGGAGAAAGAGAGGGTGAGAAACACCAAGGTGTGGTTGCCTCTTGCACAGCCCCTACTGGGGACCCAGCCTGCAACCCAGGCATGTGCCCTGACTGGGCATCACACCAGGACCCTTTGGTTCACAGGCCCACGCTCAATCCACTGAGTTTCGCCAGCCAGGGCCCTCTCTCTGCTATTTCTTTATCATCTTCTGCTTTCCCTATGCTCTCTGCTAATCACCATCTGCCAATCTCTGTATGCTCAGCAAACCTGTGCCCAGAACTCCTGTTTACGCAGCATGGGCTCAGGCAGACATTCACATTCAGACTTCCTCTTGGGAAGAGCCCCTGTGAGTGAGTTGGTTCCCAAAGTACTGACGGGGGGATCCATTTAATGTGCAAAGATAACCACAAACTGTAAGAGAGTCTGAGCGGGGATTCCCTTTCATGTTAAGCACACGAAAATCACATATTATCTATAAACTATAAAATGTAAAGAAAAGTTCCTTCACCTAATTTCTTTTGTTAGCAAATTATAGCTTTTATGGCCAGTACATTCTTCTGAATATTTTATCTACCCTTCATTCATCCACAGAATATTCCCCTTTTAATCTGAGAAAAACTCTTTTGTGATATGGTACTAAATAAGGCATTTAAAAGGAAACCCTAACTGCAAAATCTACAAGTCCATGTTAATATCACGCAAGGAAGAGCAAAGAGAATATGAGTCTGATACAAGAAAACAACATTCTCTTCAGTTTTTGAAAGCAGAAGCACAGGACTCAACTGTTTCATGAAGTGGTAATATTTATAATAATAGTATAAGGAACAGGGTGAGAATTGATCCACATATTGATCAGATTTGCAGAATCAGCCACAAATGAAGACCAACTGAAATCAGAATAACATCAATTATACCAACAATTTCAACACCTGGCTTTCAGCAGCCAACACATTTACTTAACTATTTCCCAAATTAAGAGGCAAATTCCAAGAATCTCGGCTGAAAGGCTAAGAACTAATATTCTGGGAAGAAAAAAAAAAACAAAACAATAACCCAAAGAAAGAAAACACCCTTTACAGGGACAACTTAATTTTCACGTAAGTGAGTAAAACCCACTAGTGCTAAACAACGCCATAATCAACTCTGAATGGAACTAGGCGTGCGGATGAACCAGGCTTGGGTCCACTGTAATTTAAGAGTGAGATAGCATGTGACGGCATTACGACGCAGTGCAAAGCCCAGCTCACCTAAGCAGCTGGAATTGGGGGAAAGGACTGGAGTGAAAAGACAGCATTTGTATCAAGTTTACTTAACACAATCAGCTCGGCTTAAGAAATATAATCTGGGTCCTTTGCAGGCTACTGGAGCCCTGGTAACCGTTTTAACTTAGACTGGTCTCTTCTGTGGACCTCGAAGGTTTTAAAAAGCAAGCGGTAGTTTGTAACAAGAATATTAAACTTCCTCACCTTTCAACACTGTCTGTGTCAGCAGCAGTGACTAGAATTTTAAAATCTCCTGCCCAGGAGGCGGCCTACAAGTGTTCCTGTCACTGAAGGCTGCAGGCGAGCGAGGCTCTCCCCGCTGAGCTACTTTCTTTTTCCTCCGTGTTGTCTTCATCGCGACAGGAGAGCAAGGGCTTTCGAAGGACAGCTGCTACCACCTTAATCAACGCTTCCTCAGGAAATTTTTCCATGATGAGGAATATTTCCTTCAGCCCCCCAGCCAAAACAAACAAACTTGGAAGTCACACTAGTGCACGGCTCCGCTCCCTCCTTAACGTAAGCGCCGTATCTCCCCATGTCTTAAAGCAGCCTCTGGAAAAAAGCCATCCCCTCTTAGCTGCCTTAACTTTCTTAATGCCTACTCACTCCCCAGCCCATAAGAAATTCCTTCTGCTCCCCCGCCCCACTCTACTAATTGACGCTTCTCGCCATGATCAACCAAAGACCACCTTACTGCCAAGCCCATGCATCTTTAACTGCTGACCATCCCTCACTTATTAAAACTTTCTTCTCCCTTGGACCCAGGACACTGCACTCTGCTGGTTCTCCTCTCCTCCTCTCACTCCTTCCCTTCTGCCCAGCTAGGCTCTCGTAGGTTTGCTCAGGGTGGCTTCCTCAGGTCTCTTTCCTTCTCAATTCCACTTCTCTTCTTGGGTGATCACATGTGTTCTCACGGCTGCAATTAACATCTGATGATGATGTTCACACCTACATGTGCAGGGAAGTGTCTCCTGGACACCAAATCCGTAATTCCGACTGCCCTGCAGACAAGTTCCCTAGGATATCCCGCAGGTACTCAACACTCAACAAAAGAGAACTTGTTTTCTTTCCCCCAAACCTGTGTGGCTTCCCATTATTCTTCATCTTGGAAAACGGAAACCCACCTGTCGGTCTCCAGAGCTGCAAATGCTCTCCTCACCACTCCCCAAACCCAACACAGCTCCAGGTCTTGTCTCTCTTTAATCCAGCCCTCTATCTTTTAAGGCATAGTTTACGTAGAATGTAAAGGACAGACTTTAAGTACACAATTTGATGAGTCCTGATAACTGGACCGATCCATGGCAACCGCACTTACAACAACCACACAGAAAACTTCCAGCATGCCAGAAAGGTCCCTCACGTTCCTTCCCTGTAAACTCCCTCCTTCCTCTCACATCCCCGACCACTGCGCTCACTTCTTCCACCACGGGCTGTTTTTGCCTATTCTAAAAGTTCATATAAATGGAAGCATGCAGGATATACCCTGTCGGGAGTGGCTTCTTTCATTTAGCATGTTTGTGAAGTTCATGCATCTATCATTGTTTCTGGTTTAACACAGGTTTATTGAGACATATGTACATACAATAAAAGTCACACTTTAAAATTGTACAGTGTGATGAGTTCTGCCAAATGTACACAGCTGTTTAACCGCCACCACAATCAAGACATAAAACAGTTCTGTCACAAATGTTTCCTCGTGCCCATTTGTAATCGATCCTCACTCCCTACCCACCGGCATCCACTGATTTCTGCCTTTGTCCAAAAAGTCAAATAAATGGAATCATGCAGCACTAGCCTTTTGAGAGTAGCTTCTTTGATTTCGCATTTTGCTTTTGAGAGTTATCTGTGTCATTATATGTACCAGTCGTATGGTTCACTCCTTTTATTACTGAATAGTATTCCACTTTAGGGACATACCACAATTTACTTATCCATTCAACGGCTGATGGACACTTGGGCTGCTTTCAGTCTTTGGCAACTATGAATAAAGCTACCATAAACATTCACGTACAGGTATTTGTGTGAACTCACAGTTTCATTTTTCTTGGGTAAATACCCAGGACTGGGATCGCTGACTCACATAATAAGCATGCGTTATCACTGCGTTCCTCTCACCTACGAAGTGATATCCCTAGCACTGGTGTGTCCCCACTGCAGTCCATTCTCTACGTGGCCATCAGAACTACCTCTCTCAGACACATCTAACAGATAAAGACAGGCAGCGATTGTCAGCGATCGACACTGATGCCAGGCTGGTTCCTGGAGGGTTTTCCTGGTCACTTCTAACAATGCTGAACAGTTTCCCTCTGTTGTAATTCCATCGTACCAAGCTTTGAGTCAAACCACGATACAAGTGAAAGGAAATACTAGCAATCCTGTTGCCCCCCTGCTCAAAAACCCCAGAGGCTGGCTGCTGTCCACCAGATGGGGTTAAGCATGTCAGGCCTTCACAACGGGGCCCAAATCTACTTCCCTAGCCCTGCCACCCCACCACAGGCAGGCCCCGTCCAGTCACAGTGAGCTGACCACTTCAAAAAGTGCCCCATGCAGTCACGACACTGTGCTTTGCGTGTCATAATCCCTCTGCAAGGAACGACTCTGCCCGGCTGCCCTGGGCATGGCTGGTGACCTGTGCGAGCTCGGAGGGCACGTGTCACTCTGCTGCCTGTGCCGTCACGTCTCTCCTCCCCACGCACAAGCACCGGGCCGTCTCCCCCATCGCTCCACACCAAGCCGCCTGCCCCAGAAGAAGCGCGTAAGAAGCAATCAAGAAATACTGGGGCGGCGAGGGGGATGGGAAGGAAAGAGGAGAAGAAATAAAATTTTAAGTGAAAAACGCTGTACAATTTTTTAAAGATTTTATTTTATTTCTTTATATTTATAGAGAGGAGAAGGGAGGAAAGAGGGAGAGATACACCAACGTGTGGTGGCCTCTCACACGCTCCCCACTGGGGACCTGGCCTGCAACCCAGGCACGTGCCCTGGTTGGGAATTGAACTGGCCACCCCTTGGTTTGCAGGCTGGTACTCAATCCACTGAGCCACACCAGCCAGGGCAGTTTTGAGAAAGACTAAACAATGTGCAGATACTCCCCCCAAATAACCTCAATCAAGACTTGAAATATTCATAATAAAGCCACCAGCCATAAAGAACATGAGAAATTCTTATTAAAATTTTGACATACCAAGGAAAAACTTGATAAAAGATGGTCTAGGAGGGGAGAGAGGGAAAAAAGATTTGATACAGAAAATAATAATGCATCCAAGGCGTAAGAGATCACTAAGCCTGTCACACCACTAATTTTGGAACCCATCCAACACCCCTCCCCAGAAACAAAGTCCCAGCTGAAGCCGTAATCCCCGAGGCAGTGGAAAGTGCTGACATGAGCCGGTACTCGCTGCTGTCAGTCAAATGCTATTGTATAAAGGAAATTCTTTTCACCTGGGCTTTGGATTTGAGTTGAAAACCTAAGGAGGAAGTCTTTATCTGGGGTCCAGAAGGAGAATTTGGAGAAAAGCAGATCAAGGTCCCACAGGAAAAGGAACTAAATAAAAGAAAGAGCCCAGACCAATTTGTTAACTAGTCCAATAAATCAATATGGTATCTGGTTGCCATATGTAAAGGTAGATTTGAGGGAGTGGCTAGGACTCGTGGTGTTGATTAGAGCAGAAAGAACTCGCCCTTTTTCAGGCCTGATAACCCAGAAAGGATGGCCCCGTTTTTCCTGAGATTCCGGCACAGGAGCGCGGGAGGAGAATCCAGGAGATGAGGCGTGCGTGCCACGAGCGGCCCGACCCACCGGAACTTGTCTTTATGTGGGGAGAGAGCGCCAGAGAGACTGCCTCCCCAGTTTGGCTTTGCCATTTATTAACTGCATGACCTAGGACAAATTATTTAACTTCTCTGAACCTTTTTTTCTTGTCTACTAACGTGAGTAATGAATACAAACTGCTCAGAGAACTAACGGAAAACACCAACAAAGAGCGCCTGACAAACGGTAGGTACTTTCTACTCAGTCCCTTCTACAGTACAGTTCCCTTCCCATCTCAACAGGAGCATGAGATGAGCCAGACGAGAAGACTGTCTGAAGAAGTGAACTCCTTGATAACTATTTTTTTACATTGTTTTCATTTTTTTTTTACACTTCATTCCTTTAACATAGTGGGCAACATACAAGTAGTTTACATCGTTGGAGGATGTACATTGCCCGCTTTCATCGCTCTGACAAAGATTTATGAACATTCTCCCTTTAAGAATGTCTGCTTACTCTGTGACATGGTCTAGAACAGCAGCAATGAAAGGCCAAACCAGCATTCGTTCAACAGAGAGAGGCACACGGAGCACAGCCTGTCCGGAGCGAAGGGGTCTGACCCACACAAAGCCGGTCTCATCAGTTTTGCATGTGGCATGGCAGCTGGTTCACATGCTCCCAGGCTGGAGAGCCCATAGCCTGTCACTCCAGCCATCTCCACACACTTACAAAAACCCACCGTCAGCAGCAGCGTCTTTAAAAAACAGCTAACATCCTGTTGGTTCGACTGTTTTTGTCCAGCTGGTCACAAAGGCTAGTCTCGTGGCCAGGGATCTCACACTGCCAATTTCCTAAGCATATTTCAAGGGTTGCTGTTTAAGCATGTATTTCACATGGTACCACATTTTCACAATCTCTTTTTTTAAGACTTTATTTATTTTAATTTTAGAGAGAGGGGAAGGGGGGGAGAAAGAGAGGGAGAGAAACACTGATCAGTTGCCTCTTGTAAGTGCCCCAACCAGGGGGACTGAACCCGCAACCCAGGCACGTGCCCTGATCGGTAATCTAACCAGCAAACCTTTGCTTTGCGGGACAGTGCCCAACCAACTGAGCCACACTGGTCAGAGCCGTTTTCACAATCTTGAAAGCAGGAAAAATTACATTGTCAAAAATCTGTCTTACTGGGAGAGGCATCGAAAGTTCTTTAAATTAAGAGTCCTAGGATCAAGATGACTTAATTGCCAAACCCATCTTCTGACCCCTTTTCTCCAAGCTGAGTCTCTTTCATCTGAGTCCTCTCACTCACTAGCTCTGGAACCTAAAGGGTCTCAACTTCTCAGGACCTCAATTTCTTTGTACAGACTAATTACACTTAGCCCTTTCCAGACGCACAAATCTATGAAAAAAAAACCACATTAAATGGCTAAGTTTTGGGTAGTTTGTGATGGTTCCTAAGTCTACATCTAAATGCTAATAATACAATGCACGTATACGTATATCTCACCCAATATAAAATGTGGTTTGAGAGGAACAAACTCTTATCATCTATGCCTTGCATATAGCAGAAACTGAAACCAAGAAAAAGTTCAATGCACAGATAAACAAGTGAACGGGAAGACTGAAGGTACCTGGAAACACTGCCGGACACTAGAGAGGGTGGGGACGGAGGAAGTGATAGGTTAGAAACACCAAGACCGTCTCAGAATGCTCCTGGCAAGGACCCACACTGTGGAAGGGCAGACACAGCCACCAAAAGGACAGAGCGACCCCCGTCACTGGACTACTGGCTTCCCCTAAAAGCACCAATGCTCTGTTCAAGCCAAATTCTTCTGGGAAGCTCTCAATTCCTGTTTACTCTAAAACAAGTGAAAAAGAAAAGAAAAAAAAACCCAGCTTATTCCTTGGAACGTAAACCCCCAGGAAGGTTATGAATCAGTTGGGAGGCCACAAGATTCACACGAATATACACACGTTCACAAAATCCTATCTGGTGGGGGGAGGTTAACGAAGCACACAAAATCCCAGGGCTGACAGGAAGCGGAATTGGAACCACAAAAGCCAAGAAGACAGTCAACAACTTAAAAAACTCCAGATGCACTCGGTTTATTAAAACGGAACACAAGCAGGGGGTCGGAGAAGGAGTCCCACGGCCGATGACAGGGACCCAGGGGCTATGTCACTGAATCAGAGAAAGTCACTGATCATTTCACATCAGAACTGCGAGTGCCATTAGGTTTAAGAAATTCTTAAGCTTTCAAAAGGCAATCAAGCAATAACACAAAATAGAAAAGGGCACACTCAGAAAAGCTTGTGTGATTTCTAGAATAAAGATTTTCACGCCAAGAAACTTATCCTCACGTGAGAGCCAAGTAGATGTGGAAAGAAACTTTTATTTATTTTTTTTAATCTAGTAAGGTTTTTGAAGTTGGAGTTATATTCCCCATGCCCTCTCCTCAAACAGTTTACAGTAATTCTAAGAGCTCCAGGTCCCGACCAAGGCAGGTTTTCTGTGAAGCCTACCGTCAGGCCACCAAAAGGCAATTAAAACAAGTATCAATCGGTCACTCAACAAATATTCCTTAAACACCCTCTAAGAACCAAAACTGCTGCTGTGTTTTGGGAGAGGCAGAAACAAGGAGCTTCCAGTCCACCGGGGGAACAGCCACACAGATGGGCATGAGATACCACGCAGGGACCACCCCAGATTATGAGCAGAGTGCTGGACGGGAAGAGGCTCACTCAGACTGGAGGACTCAGGCAAAACTTCCCCAGAGAAGTGATACTTGACTTCATCTGAAAAGATGTCATAATCTGCTGGGTAAACTAATGTGAGAAAAGTGCTGCGGACACAGAAGAAAGCAGGTGCAAAGACAAAGGGTTAGGAAAGGGCCTGGAGGTCCAGGGAGATGGTGAAAGGTTTGGTTTGGCAAAAACAGAGTGAGAGGGGCTGGGGAGACGGGGACTGCCAAGAATTCACAAAGCTAAGCTCAGAGACTACCAGGGAGGTACAAGTGTGAACAAAACGCCACAATACGACAGGAAAGGAGCAGGTACAGAACAGCACGGGAGGGGAGCACAGCAGGGCACTTCGTTAGACAAGGATTCCTGGAAGAGGCCATGTCAAGCTGAGTCTTAGACTATGCAGGCCAGGCAGGAGGGGAATCTGCTAGCGGAGAGCAGAACTTAAAACAGAGGTGCAAAGGCATGGAGGCTCAGTGGTGTAGTGGGTTATCAGGTATCAAAGGGGAAACAGAATTCTAGAAAACTCAGCTAGGGTCAGATGCTTGAAGCTATATCAAGCTTCTGTTATGACTGAAGCTAAGGACCCCTTTAAGGGTTTGAGAAGACATGAACATATATGCATTTTAAAAAGGTATCACGACCTCTTCTTTCTCTATATAACTTTAGGTCCTGGTTCAGTCTCAACGCTTCCCTTTGTTCAGTGCCCCTAAAGTACCCATTGTTATGACCAACCCATTAAAGAGATCAAGAATTACAATGTCTAGTTACAAAAATAACCAAAAAAGATTTACTGACTGCAAACTAAGGACCGGACACGCATCAGGCACTTTGCATACGTCATCTCACTTGATCTTCCTGGTACGCTCAGGACGCAGGTGCCACCTCCGCTGCTGTTTCACAGCTGAGGAAACGGAACCAGAGCAACGTGCTAAAAGTCCTTAGAACACTAGGGAGGGGTGCAAAGGGGTCTCAGACTCGGTCTGTCAGGCTCCAAACCCCACGTTCTTTGCTGTTCTGTGACCCTGCCTCCGAGGCAAGCCTGACAGCCTGAAAGACAGCCTGTCATCTGCTGCGTTCCTCTGTTATCCTCCCACCAATGACCCTAGTGTGTGTTTCACCAGCAAAGCCTACCCTCGGCCGGAAGCCTGCGTGACTTTGCTGGCAATCGCCGCCGAGTTCACATCCACAGAGAAAGCAGATGCTACAGTCACCGCTAGTGGGCAGCAGGCAGCAGGCTCCCTGATCCAGTAACTGTGGACAGTCTTATTCCTTCCCTGTCTGTACGATCAGCGAGTTAGGGGTGGCAGAGAAGGGGAAGAGGGGAGGGAGAGGCAGAGAATAAAGAAGGAAAGGGGAGAGGGGGGAACTCACTCGAGAGAAGACTAAAACAAAAAGGAGGAGTCATCGGAAAATGAAGAAAGCACACACTGGTACCAGCCAGAGCTTCCTGGACCAGTTCCCAGTCTGGCTGCCAAAGAGCTCTGGAATATATTTGTTGGAGCTGGATTCCTGTACAGTCCATGGCAGACTTTTTCTGATTGCATTCTGACAAAGAGACCCATACTTTAGTTCCAATCCCTGCTTCCCACACAGAAAGCTAGTTAGTTCTCAGGGGACCTCCAGCTAAGCTCACCGCTGGCTTCTTCGCAGAATTGTCACATGAGCTTAGAAGGAAATAAAAACCCACCACATACCTTAGTCCTGTATCCTGTAGAATCACTAAACCTCTCTACCCCAGGATTCCATCCCAACTTCCCAAGCCCCTTCTCCCAAAACACTTCACGCTCCTTGAGCCTCCTTACCAAAACAACTGCTGCGATGAGGAACAAAGGTTTTACAGGCTGTAGCGATAGCTAGTTCAGCAGAGATTATAGTCTTAATGATCAGGTCTTCGACACTGGCCATCAGCGCTACAAAGAAAGAAGAAGACACACTACAGTGCGTGGATTAGAAAGACTGGATTCCAACACCATCCACCACAAAAGCAGGTGTGCTCCTTCCAAAAGTCACACAGCAGTCTTGTCAACGGTGCGGCAGAAGGCACACGTGTGAGGCGAGCAACACAGTCAAAAGCAGGCCTCCCGCGACAGAAGACAGAGAACGGAAAAGGAACCTTGCCCCCTCCCCGCACTCCTGTTCCGCTTCCCTCTGGGGATGGAGGCAGGCCTTGGGCCACAGGTCCCTGCTCCGCCCACGGCTCCGCGGGGGTGTCCCTTTCGATCGCAAGCCCTGCACTCGCACTCGACACTGTCCGTTCTCCAGTTTAGCAAGGTGAATGAGAGAGATTAACTTAGACATTTTTGAACTCAGGGCCAATATGGAGGGAAGTCATTTAAAAAGCTAACAGTGTTTTGGTTAGCGGTGGTTCAACATTCACAAAGGATAAATTCCCTGAGGATTAAAAGGCAAACTTATGCCTTTCAAACTAGAAACGAGAAAAGGAGCTTGGGGGGTCATGGAAAGCCTTTTCTCCGTGTCGTAAACAGCAGGAAATTTTGCACCCAAACTGGTGACCCCATGAGATGTCTCGGCAGCAGTGTGAGAATCAGGGAGAGCGAGTGCTGGGGGGAGACGACGGTAAAGTTATAAAAAGCAGGGAAGTCAACAGGAAAAGAGGCCCCGTACTCACCTGTTGTATCTCTGCCTTCTTGTTTCAGGTACCTCAGCATGGCACTCATGCTCCACTTGTTCCCGTAATCCTCCACTTCCGGATCATCACAACTAAAACAAATGAATGGATCAAGGTTACATATGCAACTAGGCCTGGTTGTAGCAATGATGTTTTTTCCCCACAAATAGCTTTCTTGTCCTTTTAAATCTTTAGAAAAACATTCCTTTTGCTGACTTCCACCTCACCCACAATTTCCCAATCCTTTTTGTCATACAAGGTCTGTCCATAAAGTACCCAGCCATTTAATGTGAAAAAGAGACATTTATTGAAGAAGATACAAGAAACACTGTACACGGGACAATGACACCTCAGTCCCCCTCCAAGTAGCCACCTTGGGACCTCACACAGTTCTCCCAATTGCTATCGAATGCCTCATTATATTTTCCTGAGTCTCATTGATGGTCTGAAATCTCTTCCCTTTCAAAGGTAATTTTAGTTTTGGAAAAAGCCAGAAGTCACAAGGTGACAATCTGGGCCGTAGTGGGACTGAGTCACCTGGGTGCTTCGATGTTTCGCCAAGAAGCTGCAGGAGACGTGATGCATGAGTGGGTGCACTGTTGTGATGACACTGCCAGTCACCAGTTGCCCACAGCTGTGGCCTCCTGAAGCATCTGAATAGCACCACTATTGCAGAGGAATGTTCAAGCGTAACGCAAACTTTGATGCAAATTCGTTGTTCTACTTGTTCTGTCATTTTGAATGTGACGGCCACACAGTACACATGCTCACTCAAGAGTGTCTACCGCCCCCACTGACTAGTACAGTGAAGTCATCATTGTTCACGCATGTGCATTCCAGTCCACTCTCCTTGGCTGCCAGGTTACATCAATGTCACTCAAACCATTCTCATTATATTAATAATGGCTGGACTTTTCCCAGACAGACCTCGTATATCCCTTTACACCAATTTCTTCCATTGAAATGAAAATGCATATAGCTTGCCTTATTAAGGTCTATAGGGGAGAAAAAGGCCAATTCTTCCTTAACCAAGCAATTATGCATCATGGAAGAGTGAAAGAAATGTGCAAGAGAATGTAAACAAGTTTAAGAACAGTTACAATACATTAACAGATTGAAATGTTTGGAGTGAAAATCTAGCCTTTGAGATAAACGTCACATGAGCCCACAAAACAACCTCCGATGCCATTTTCAGACCAAAACTGAGTCTGAATGGGCCAGTGAGGTAACACAGTGTAGCATTTTAATGAGCTAACCAAGCACAGAACTACTGTAGCACCTGAAGCAAGCTCCCTCCTCCCTGGTGGCAGACATGTCTTTTTAAAAATACCTTTGACCTATCCCTGAAGGGAGAATGCACTGGAGCAACAATAAATGCAACGAGGTACGCCACCACTAGGGCAGCGAAGTGGCAAACCAGGCAGACTCCCCGGGCTGTTGGGTCTTACAGTCTCGAACTTGTGTTTTGCAGCTGCCCTTCACTCCCTACCAGCACCCCACCACCCACCAGTTGCCTCTTTGCTCATCTTCCAAAGTGAAGGACATGCCTTCAACCAATTCCCACTACTGGTCCCAGGTCAGTGAGCTCTGTACGGCTTCGGTGACCACGCCATCACTTCCAGATCCCTTTCCCTTCCTTTCTTTCTTTCCTTGGACTTTCTAGGCACTTATTTTTAGTCTGAGTAGAACATAACTGTTTGAGTTTCTTTCTTACTTTCCCACTTCTGGCAAAATTATCAGAATGAAAGAAAACAGAGCAGAAAGAATATTTCCACACAGCTGGGCTGGTATTCCCTTCCACTGAATCCTTTTCTGAGATGGCCTCATTTCTTTCTTTATTTAATTTATTCCTACGCTTTTCCCCTCCTGATCATACAAATATTTACTTTAGAAAAATTTAGGAAATACATAAAAGTTCCAAGAAGAAAATAGAAATCACCCATTCATAATCCCATCCACTACAGTTAACTGTTAACATTTTAGTATATATCTTCTCTAGTTTTCTTCCCCCTCCCTTCAGCAAAAATAAACAAGTTTAGTTATTGTATATGCTCAGAAAGAAAATAATTGCATGTAGTGTCCAGTAACCTGCTGGTTGCACCGGACAATACACAGTCACGGCCATTCTTGCCTATGATCCTGGATGCACATCCTTTGTTACCTCTTAAGGTTAAGTTCCTAGAAACGGAATTGCTGGGTCAAAGGGTACAAACGTTTTTAAAGCTTTTGATACATTTTGCCAAGTGCTGAAATGACTTCATGTCTTGATTTCTAAAAAGTTTCATATGAGTATTAAATTCCCATCCCAAGCCCTGGCAGGATGGCTCAGTTGGTTGGAGCATCGCCCTCTACACCAAAAGGTTGTGGGTTCTATTCCCAGTCAGGGCACAACATACCTAGGTTGCAAGTTCAATCCCCAGTTGGGGCACATACAAGAGGCAACCAACTGATGTTTCTCTTTCACATCAACATTTCTCTCTCTCTCCTTCCCCTTCTTCTCTAAAACTTATAACTATATCCTCAGGTGAGGATTAAAAAGAAATTCCTACCCCCACATCAAGTGAGGAAAACAATGAGGAAAATGAAACTTGGGAAGGCACGTTTTGGCAGAGAAAGGTGACACTGTAACCGGGTAAGCAACGGAGAAACAGCAGCAGATCTGCCTCGCAACTGTGTTAAATGACTGCTAGCTTTTCGTAAGTTTAAGGATATGAATATAGAGTTTGCCTCCAGTGCCACGTGCTGAATTTTCACTTCTACAACACACGCCTCTGAGACGGACTCCTCCGGGCCCGGCTCCGGCGCGGCCAGTACCTGACGTAGTCCCCACTCTTCTTGTTCACACTGTAGTTCGTCAGGTGCATGAACTGGTTCCGGATGCTCTTGGCTCCTTGATCGTATCGCACAGTCGCAAACCTGATGGAAAGGACGCAGGTTAAATGCCAGGAACAGAGTTTCAAGGAAATAAAGTCTACAACTCAGGATCAAGGAGATTTTAATAAAAGGGAGGTGACATCATTAATAAATGCTGAGTGCCAACTCCTATGCCAAGTGCTTCACATATAACATCACATTTAATTCAACCCTTAAACCATTCTCTGAAGTAGGTAACATTATATCTAATTTTTAAAAATAGGTATCAAAACTAAAATGTGATCTGGAAAGATTAAGTAACTTGCCCAAAGTCACACTGACTTCCAAAACCCATGTTCTTAACCACAAGATGCTGCTTCTTTTATACAGAACCTTAGACCAACAGGAAGGATGAAAGTGAAAATGAGTTATTCACAGCCTGGGAGACTGTGTGTAGGGTGCTGTGGGTGATGATGAGGCATTAGCTGGCCAGGAAACACCCAGTGAGCGCCTACACGGTGCCTGGCACTAAAGCATTCTGTGGGAAATAGTAAGCAAAGAGGACAGTAAGGACAGCTTAACAATATATAGACTTAGCACTCATAGCCAAAGAAACAACAGAACTGGTCTATAAAGTTCATTTCAAGAAAACAACAATGTCAGCAGCATTAACAGCAGATGAAGCCTAAGTCTGCAGAATAGCATAAGTAGGAGCGTAAGTACGGGAGGCTAATTCCTGAATTAGCTTCATTTGGAATGAAGGCAGAAGACAGAGAGATTAAACATGGAGCCCACTGAAACCAGGGCAGCAACTCGATATCCTGGACTATGGTCAAGAGAAGACCAAGATAGAAATATACATGCCGCCTCTGCAGGAAGTGAGCCCCTAGGGAAAGGGAGAGCTTTCCAGTGATGCTCAGCATCCGCAAAGGACACTGGAGCCGCTTGGGCATGGTGAATACCGCCCCTGTTTACACACCACTGGAGCCGGATCGCCCTTCACTACAGTGGTTTTCCTCGGAGGCATATCCAAGCGTGTGAAAAAAAAATCCTAGAAGTCCACAAGTTTATTTTCATACGATTTACAAATTATTTACATATGCTCACTCAGACTATGAAGTCAACATAAATTTTTGCCACATTAAAGGGCAGCATTTAAAAATTTTCCTTGTCTATTTCTTCTCACCCACCCCCAAGACATTCACTCCCTAATTCCCTGTACTAGAAATACATAAAAAGGAAGAAAAAAACACACACACACACACACAAAAAAAAAAACCAACCAAAAAAACTAAAGCAAACAAACACGAGGCCAGGAAGGATGTGGACAAAGAGAAAAGGATGACCAGGCATGAATGGCTACAGCGCAAGAGTCTGATGAGCATAAGTCTGCATACAGAGGAACCTCGAACTTCCAGAAACTTCCAGTAGTTGGCCCCTAACTTCTAGCCATGTCACTCCATGGTGAGTACGCCTTGCCTATATATGTCTATCTTCTTCTACGGACCTTCCCCACGTAAGTGGGAGACAGTCATTCTCTGAATTCTTGTAAATGGCAAAGGGGGCCCATGCCGACCCCACCAAGGCTGCCTGCTTCACCCAGACATTACCTCACAGTGACACACCTCCTGCCACCCTCCCCCCAAAAGAAGAATGGTTCAGAGGGAGGGAAAAGGTTACGCTTCAGAGAAAGAGGTTTTCATCTCTGCTGAGTATGCGCACTGATCTAATTCCGTCGACAACATGAAAAGGTTGGCAAAAGCCTGGTGGTTCGCTGTAACCCAGCACATCTGTCATCCCTACACCCTTTTTTTTTCAGTAGGACTGCATCTCTCGAAATTGAGGTTTTTTTCTTCCTAATCTTCCTTTTTGCTAGGGAATTTACATTCTGAACCCCAGCAAGAACGAGATTATTAGCGTTGGAGTGGGCCTTTACGGAGCGTAAGGAGTGGTAAGAAGTAAAATTTAGAGGGGGAAAAGACACGTAAAGTCAATGGAAAAGTTACCCAAAAGGACAAAAGTGCTACATCCCTTTCTCCGCCCGGCCCGACGGACGGGGAGAAGACCGCGCAGAAGAAAGGTGGGTGCACACGCGCATCTTTCCTTCCAGCCCAGGAAGGTCCCGGGGTTCTCACTAAAACCTGCACTACAGACCGTATCGTCTCTGATGACCATCTGCAACATTTCCTTCTTACTGCCCAGACCAGAGGTTCCATCTGTCCCAGATCTGGCACAGGAGTCAAGTTCTGATTCACCTGCAAAGGTTTTTTTCCCTTAAATTTGGATTACTTGGCCAACTTCTAAAAATCAGACTTTCCTCCCTACAGCCTAGGGGCTGCAGGGCTCAGGTGAGGAAGATGGTGGACAGGACGGGAAGGCACCCCAGAGCCAGCGTGAGGGGGTTACCCACGCAGAGTAACCCAGGTGGCCCCACAGGGGTCAAAGTCCACAGCAGGAGGGCGTCTGAGTGGGGCGGTAACCAGGGAGGTCAGGAGACTGGCTACATCCAGGAGAACTGAGTAAATAAATAATTTGTTGAAGGTAATGAGAGTCAGATTTCTCGTTTTTAAGAAAGGGGAAAACCTAGAATAAACCTTGTAGTTCTGAACTAGAATTGGAGGTATGAGTATGAACTCCTGTTTGTCAATACATGGTGGGGCAAAAGTAGGTTTATAGTTGTTTCTACGGAAAATAATACGAGAATAAACTGTTTTGTGTACTCGCAACTGTAAACCTACTTTTGCCCCGCCCTGTACATAGGTACGCAGGTGAAGAAATAAATGCAGAGGTAAGTGTGTGCGCGTGCGCGTGACCGGAGGCGCACACCCACGTTTCCTAGGTCTGCCCGCTGGGAGGGCCTGAGAGCGGAGGCGCCCCAGGCCATGAACGCATCTGGTGCCTGGACCCTGACTCCTAAACACCGTTCCTCAGGGCAGCCAGGGCTCCTTGGAGAGAACGGCTGATTCCACGCCCAAGACAGGGAAAGGACGAGAGGAGCCTGAAACATCTTATGCTCAAGGGTAAGGGAACGTATCAGAAGGACACAAAAGCCAGTTTAAAGGGGCAAATCAGGGACACTCAGAGCATCGAAATACATCATGACAATAAAGAATGATAATTCATTAAATAAAATGGGATCCTTGAGTCCACGTCGATACATAAATGGGAAGGAGAAAAAGCTCTTCTTGGAGTAAAATACCAAATGATAAAAGTAAAAAACAAATGATGCGATTAGAGTGTCGTCATCTGGCCACCATCATAGTAATAATTCACTCAGGCAAGAAGAGCAATGGATTATTAAAATTACTAGGTGAAAATGAGACAAGGAACCAAACTTTGCATGGCCTCCAAGTATCCCCTCTGAAGATAATTCCTAATCACAGGGGGAGACACGGTGAACAGCAGAGAAACTGCAGACACCGCCTTAATCGAGTGGCCCTGACACCGCTAGTTACCACGTGGCATCAGGTGTAACATGAGAACGCAGCGTTGCTTCTGCGGCATGATGGCCAAAAACACAGAACCTGAGTCGAATCATAAGAAAATATGAGGCAGACCCAAACTGAGGGACTTTCTGCAAAATGACCGGGCTGTAATCCTCAAAATCACGATGGTTGTGAAAATCCAGGAGAGACTGAGGAACTGTCTGAAGGCGACTAGGAGACGTGACAACTAAACTTAACATCTGACCCTGGACTGGGTCCTTTCATTAAAAAGAACACTATCAGGACCGTTGGCAAAATCTGAATGTGGGAAAAGGTAATTCTTCATATTAGTTTTATAGTTTTTCTCTAAGTCTCAAATGGTTTCCAAGTTAAAAGCCCACAATCAAAGGTAAGTTTCTCTACAAAAATCTAGATGTTTCAGCCTCCCTTAAAATAAAATTAAAAAAAAAAAACACACAAAAGATCTGGCAATATCATCTGTCTTAGTCCACTCAGGCTGCTACAGCAAAATACCATAAACTGTGTCGCTCTGAAACAACAGAAAGCTGCTTCTCCCAGTTCTGGACACTGGGAAGCTCAAGACTAAGATGCAGGTAGATGGCACTTTCCTGCTGTGTGTTTACAGCACGGAAGGTGTGAATAATCACCCTGGAGTGCTTTCAGAAAAAGGCACTAATCACATCCATGAGGGCTCCACCCTCATGACGTAATCACCTTCCAAAGGTCCCATCTCCTAATTCCATCATCTTGCGAGGTAGGATTTCAACATAAGAACTTGGGCGCTGGGGTACACCAACTTTCAGAGGAATTCAAGAATCAAGAGAAAGCTGAGACTTGGCAGGGCAGCAATGGAAAAACTAGGAAAGATCATTATGAGCAAAGATGTGTCATCAGACACCAAGGCTAGGATCAACCACAGCCTCATATTCCCAATTACTACATACGAATGCAAAAGCCGGATAGTGAAAAAGGCTGATGGGAAAAAAAACTGATTCGTTTGAAATATGGAGAGCTCTATGGATACCCTGGACCACCAGAAGGACAAACAAGCGGGTCCTAGAGCAAATTAAGCCTGAACCTTTGCAGGAGGCAAAAATGGCAGAACTGAACCTGACCTACTTCAGGCACAGCACGAGCAGGCAGGGGTCTTTGGGAAAAAACTATAATGCTCGGGGAAAATAGAAGGCAGCAGGAAAAGAGGAAGAGCAAGCATGAGCTGGATGGACTCTGTGGAAGAAGCCAGAGGCAGGAGACCACAGGAGTAGAGCGGGGCGGGGCTGGCGAGGACAGGACTCGGTGGGGAGGGGGGGCCCACTCGCAGGGCCGCCAGGAGTCGGAGCTGACTCAAAGGCAGGTACAACACCAACATTCAGACTGTGGCACCACCACATACCAATGAGCTGCTGGCACTGAATAATAAATGTCTCTTAGACGGGACAGTTTATCTCCAGTTCTGCAGTCTCCCCCTGCCCAACTTCTCCGGTGAATGTCCTTGTGGGCATTTAGATTTGTCCCTCGTGATTGAGACCTTCATGTACCAAATTTCATCCTACTCAGGTCTAAAAGCTTCAACACAATTTATGAGAAACAACCTAAAAGGGTAATTCTCTACTAGGTCCCCCAGGACCCAGTTTGCAAATACTTATCCTAACACATACTGAAATTTACATGATGAATTAAATCTCGAACCTCCTTCTTCCTGAAATCAAAATTTAGGGAAAGCTATTGTGATAGAATTTTACAGCCTTGCCCTTTAAGCAAAAAGGGAAGGAGAGGCTCTACTTTCTTTGCCAAATCTGAAACTGGGTACTACTTTTTATCACACTGAAACATATAAGAATTACCTTTATTCTGACAATATCTTAATTTCTTAATTCTGACACTAAGTTCTTAAATCAAAAATCTTTTTAAGATTCAATCTGTTTTGCTTTCTAATGTTTCTCGGAGAGAACCACGCGAGTGGTAATAGTCTGTCCAAAACTCTGGGGTTTCTGTGTGAAGGAAGGATTTCAATGCGAGACATGTGGTAGGCACCTGACAGGCACGCACGGAAACCGCACCTGAGCGCCTCCTTCCAGGAGCCTGACCGGTATGGAACCGACGCAGGAAGGAAGGAAAGCACAGAGAGGGAGGTCTTTTCGACTCTCCCCCCCATTCAAAACCTATGCTGCTCTTCTAAGAGTATGAGACCATAGTCAGCCACAGTCTAGATGCGGGAGAGTTGCCCGCCCCCCCCGACAGTTACATATTCTAACAAATACTCCCTGCAAACGTACGAAGAGGGGAGGCCAGACCCCGAGGAGAGACCCCAGCACACGAGTCATCTTCCAGCAGGTGCAGCGGTTCAGAGCCAGAAGGCCTGGGGGCGAAGAGAGGGCACCTCGGGCAGCCCTGCAGCAGCCGCCGGTTCCATCCCCGCCTGACCCAGAAAAATCTCACGGGGGAGAGGGAGCAAGAGGCCCACGAGCTCTCTGATCTGCTGTCAACCAGCTGCAGCCCCGAGCCTGCCAAGCGCTGCGGTGACGCGGCGGCGCCCTATTGAGCCGTCTGGGAGGGGGTTACCAGCCTGATCCCCTGTCTTCAGGGCCAGGAATGACTCAAGCTTCACAAAACAGCAAGGGCCTGCCAGAGAGGGTGACAATGAGCGCTGGAGAGGGCTTCTCCCCCTCACTGGTGTCTCTTCCCCCTTCTTGCTGCTGTGGCAGATTCTGGACAGTGCACAGCCTGTGAGGTAATATGAATTCCTTGGCAACCAGCAAGTACCTGAATTCTTTCAAAACCACAGGAATCCAGCAGAGAAAAGGTAAATATCCCTGCGGAGCCAGTGTTAATTAGCAAGGAAGGCTACTGAAGAAGGGGTGGGGGGAGGGAGAGGCATTACAAATGCTGTGGGGTCTTTTCTGAATTTCCACTGAATAGCTTGGCTGTGGCAGAAAAACGGCAGTCCCCACGGGGCTCCTCAGGGCCCTCACCTCCCACTCCCTGAGCAAGCGAGCGAGGGCGGGTCTCTCCCGTCCCCGGGGGGCACCTTCAATGCACCCAGCTGCTAGCGCTACCTATCTTTGGGACTCTGACAACACATTTGGTTTTCAGCTCCATTTTGTTTTAATTTTTTGAACTTTTTATTTTTCCTATTTCAGTGAAAATTTGGCTGTTAGCTTCGTCAAATGGTTTAGACCACATACTGGATCCACCTAAAACTGTAAAATCCAGGACGAAGTCTTCTTGGATTCCACCTCTGACAGAAAAAAGGATCTACCCCACTTTGGCGGAGGAGGCCGCCCCTCCCTGGAAAGTGAGCGTCCCCTGCTGGTGCAGAGCAGCAGCACGCACGTCCAACTCCAAAGCAGCGTGGACCTCTAGGGCAAGATGCTGGACCCACACGCCAGCAAGACCGCGTCTTTAAACGCCTCGACATTTTGCACATGTGTAAGAAAATAATGACAGTTTTCCTACTTCCTATGTTAATAAAACAAAAACAACTGAAATTATTAATACAGAAACAAACTATTTAGGACCTTTCCTTCAGTAAATGTAAGAAGGTAAAAAATTTACACAAAATACTTATTTCATAAGCTGTCTTAAGAAATGAACTTAATCTTTCTGTCACCTAAACTTTAATTTGAGGTCCAAAACAGAAAGAAATGATACAGCGGGATAAGGCCATTCTTTCCCAAGAAGGAAACCAACTCTCTTTGCTGCCAGTTTTGTCTATTTAGGAAAGATTATGATTTTCCTGTTGAGCCTCGAAGTAAAATGGCTTAGTGATCTCATTCCAACTGATTATCTTTAGTAATGTCTACATAAAACACACGTGACCCGAGATTACTGGAGGCTACAGATCTTGAGATGCTGCAGACTGCTGGTGAATGTAATGACACGGCGGAGCAGATCCTAAGGATTAAGGAGAAGCTGACGACTGCCCAGATACACAGTGAGCTGAGACACAGGGACAGAGCGAGGCACAGGGGAGCCCCTGGAGCGGCAAGGCGCCCCCCAGGGCGCGGGCTCGCAGCCTGTCACCAGGGGCTGCCCGTCTGTCAGGCTTTCACATTCGTCTGTGCTTTTCCAGGAACTGAGACAAAGCCCTGGAAATTCGTATTTCTTGGTTCAACCAGGTCTGAGTTTTTAGAAAAGCTATTCTCCAAATTATTCTGAGAAAAAGCATGCATTTAAGACATACAGGAGTGGGCAAAAGTAGGTTTACAGTTGTGATACAAATAAACACTCCAAGAATACACTGTTTCAGGGACTCAGAACCGTACACCCACTTTTGCCCACCCTTGTACATGTACTCACTTTCCACTGGAGGCAAGAGAAGTTATTCAACTCGGTGGATTCTAACTTCTGACGTACACCGAGTAGACAAAGCACATGCCTATCTGTAGTATATTCTTTTTTCCTTTTAAGATTTTCTTTTATTTAGAGAGAGGGAAGGAAGGGAGAAAGAGAGAGACAGAAACATCAGTGCGTGGCTGCCTCTCGAGTGGCCTGCCCCCCATAGGGGACCCAGCCCGCAACCCAGGCATGAGCCCCGACTGGGAATTGAACTGCCGACCCTTTGGTTCGCAGGCCAGCACTCAATCCACTGAGCCACACCAGCTGGGGCTGTAATATATTCTGTCACAAATATTGGTATTGCTCTCAATTTGTGTCTGAACCACTGAGGTCTTAAAATTATGCCAAATTTTACCACCAGAGACGGCTATTAATATTGTGGGCAAATGTCTTTGAAATAACATGCAAAACACGCTGGCATGATAGCCTTGCAACCTTGGGGTCTTTGCCATATTCAAGAAGCCCAGCTGTGGCAGGACGTCGTCGCCACTCCTGCGAAGGGAACTGAAAGGAGCTGCGATGAGGATGAGGGGAGGGAGGAGGAGGAAAAAAGCTCAGGGCGCACAAGAGAGAAAGCTAGGATGTCTCAAATTACAAGACTGAAAACCCTCAGCACCTTACACGCCTGAGTAGACGTAAGGGTGCATTTTACCTTCTTTTCATTCTAGGTAGCATGGGGACTTGACTTTTAAATCTGTACTTCGCAGTCTGAGAGCACATGTGTCTACACACGTCACAGAAAACTACTTTCCTATGGGTCTGCTCAGAGCTGGCAGCCAGTGTGTGATAAAGGGCCTGCCCGGTTCAGCCCTTTACCCGAAAACTGAGGAACGTTTTAGTTTTCCCCTCCTCAATTTTAAAGAAAGAATAAAGGCAAAGAACATATAAAATGAAGTCACTGTAACCAAGCTGTGAAAATTATTAACATCATGAAAGTTGAGGTGTGAGGAAAGACTCTCTCCTTGTTCTCACTAGCCTGCGAAATTAAACTCTTTGAACTTTCCAGTCCTGCATCAATGCCCTCACGTACATCCTGACATACCCCAGACCTCCAGATAACCTTCCGATTACCCCCCAGAGCGACTCAGGTGTCCGGACCACCTGACAGCCACCGTCCGGAACGCCGCATGTGACCAGACCCCCCACCTTCCACCTTCTACAGCACCTGGCACCCATCGTCCAGGCCACCTGACATCTGATGCATAGCCGTCCCGGGCCAATCCTCGGGCTAAAAATGCAGGGCTGGTCATTCTCAAGAGCGTACTTTTCACTCCAAGAACTCTTAACTTTCTTCTTTGGAATATTTCTAGGTTTTTGCCTAGCTGTGTTTCTGGTTTGCAAACTCTACGACCCTTGAATAAATCTTTATCATTTATTTCCAGCCACGGCTTCCAGACTTTTTTTAGTTCAATGGACAATTTTCAAGGAACATGAGGCCAGAACTAGGGAGGTTCCGTAGCCTCCAATGTTCCTAGGGCTCAAACTCACAAATCTTAGTAAAGAATATGACAGGGCTTATAAATGGTGTTACTGCCACCTAGAGGTGAAGGGAAGAAACAGCTCAACCAGTCAGAGTCAGGTCAGCCTGCTCTCCCCCTCAGATTGTAGTCAAAAGATGCACCAAAAAATTTAAGAATGTGAAATAATTAAAATGCCATTCTAAAATAATAGTTCAGAGTACAAGAAAATGTGTCAAAGCACCTATACTTAAATAGGTAGGCTTCTTTTAACCATTCTATTTCCCATTTTTGAAGTGCATTTTAAAAAATAACACATACAGTTTGTTCCGACTGCTCACAGACTGCAGACTACCTTCCAAACTGCTGTTTCAAAAAGCCACTATGCACAGAAGGAACCTCAGGCCAGCTGGTGTGCACGCGCACATACACAGGGTAGGGTAAAAGCAGGTACGCAAAACAGCTTGTTCTTGTATTATTATTTATTAGCTATTGTATTATTTTCTATAAAAGCAACTGTAACCCTAGTTTATCCTTTTGAGTTAATAAAGGCACTGCAATATGCACAGTCCGCATGTCCTCTTCCATGCGGACTACAAACCTGCTCTTGCCCACCGCTGTGTAGACAGACAGGTAGGTAGATAGACAGAAGACAGACAGACAGACAAGTTTTATTATTTAGTTTTATGGGGGAAAAACATAAGCAAAGTTATATACTTATTCTATAAAGTATTTATTGGCTGATTTTAGAGAAAGAGGGAGGGAAAAGAGAGAGAAACGTCAATTTATTTGTTGTTCCACTCATCTAGACATTCATTGGTTGATTCTTGTATGTGCCCTGACCGGGGATCGAACCTGCAACCTTGGCACATCAGGAGGCCACTCTAACCAACAGAGCTATCCAGCCACGGCCAAGTACTTTATTTTAAACATATTAAAGGGTTTATGAAAACCTTGCCACCTCTAAAATTATCTAGTTATGGGAAACAAAACTTCAAATTATTATAATCTGAACTTAATTTTATTAGTCACATTACCATAAAACCTAAAAAAAAATTTCAAGAAAGCAGAATAATACAACCAGGTAAAGTTTATTACTTGCAGGTGAAAAAAAAAAAAAAAACAGCTGATGCCTCCTACGTCCAAGAGGACATGAAACAGCTCAGGCCTTGAGCTCTGCAGTCGGGTCCACGAATTCAAACTCCTGTTCCACTACCAACCTGCTGGGATATCTCAGGAAAGTGACTTCGAGTTCCCGTCCCTCTCTAACCCTCAGCTTCCTCAACTGCAAAAACACAGCAACCATTAGGTTATTGTGAGCATGAAAATAAATGTCTGGTATATAACAGATAAATGTGGGATTTTTTTAGTCTTCCTAGATCAATCCTGAAGAACAACGACAAATCATTTTAATACCTTAGAGTGTTCACAACTGCCATTTCCAAAAACACAGTGTGATCCTGGATTGCGGCAGGGAAAGGTATGCGTTTACATACACACGCTTGCACACATGTGTACATATATGCACATGGGACTGCGAAGTAACCCGAAGGCCATCTGGGCACACTCTATTTTCCTGAGCTGACCTAACAGAAAGAGAAGGCCTGACTGCTACACTCTTCAATGGGACTGTAACCAACACCGTCCCCCACCCCGACGTGTCTCTTACCGGGCTAGTCCCTCTTCATAGAGATAGATGACGAGAGGGTCGTAGGAGGTCACGAGCACATAGAGGCGCACATCGAACTTGAAATCTAGAAAAAAATTTTAATTCACAGGAAAAACTAAGTTCATCTGTTTTCTGTGATAGAATGAACGGGACAATGTAACAAAGAACATGAAAGAAAGAAGAGCCCTCCTCCCCCCACAAAATACACACTGCCCACACACTTTGCTTTTAGAGGATGTTAGACATTTCGTATACATATACGTAAAGTGAGAGAGAATTTTTTATATGTATTGTACATATATAGTCATACATGTACATATATGTATATTATGTACGCATGCACATATGTATATGTATTGTACACATATATTTGTTATTATGTAACCCATGAAGCACTTTTAAAAAATTATCTCCTTTCATCTTCAAAATAATCCCATGAGGCAGGTAAGAAACCAGTCTCATCTCTAAAGCCACAGTTGCCAAAAATGTCACACTAGCTTAATAAAGACTGACTAGTAAAGACTATGAGAATGTCAAAAAGCTAAGCAAGACCATCGTATGGTGATCACCAGAGGGAAAGGGGGTCGGGGGCAGTAGAAGAGGGTAAAGGGGGGGATAAACGGTGAGGGAAGGAGACTTGACTTGGGGTGCTGAACACACAACACAGATGTCGTGTTATAGAACTGCACACCTGAAACCTGTATAATTTTACCAACCCATGTCATCCCAATGAATCCAATAAGTAAACAAACAAAGCAAAGAGTACGTGGCAAGCCCTAACCCAGTCTGGCCGAGGGCCCGAGCGCAACTCACCGTCTATGAGCAGGGGGTTGTTAATGTAACGGGAGACCAGGATGTTCTCTTCCAGGGAAATCTGGTTTGGCTATCAAGTAAAGAAAAAGAATGAAAGGATGGAGATGCAAAGGGACCCTAGCTTACAATACGAGAACAAAGTTCTTAATCTTTTAGAAATGGTAATGCAGAAAACTAAAACTCTAAGCTTTCCTCCAAGCCACCCATATATCCAATTGGCCACACAACACACCACTTCCATAAACACCGAAGATATCCAATTACAACAGGAGGAAAAATAAATTACACAGCATCTGTCACATAATAAATAAAGCCTAAGCAGCTTTAGAGGTTTATATACATGATATTAAGTAGTTACATGCCAAGAAAATATAAGCTGCTTAATAAAAAATTGCTTTATCCCAAAGGTAAAGACGATGCAAATTTGAAAATACCACCATTACTCTTAAGTGAAGGTTTTCATCACATTGCTTAGAGAATTTACAGATCTTTCCCCCGTGAAATGGGATGGATGTTTCACTGATTCACTCACGGGTGCTTGCTATGCCACTGTATGTAAAGATGGAACTAAATATTTTAAATCGTTTTTGATGAGAAAAGAGCTGTTTTTACAATAAATAATTATGAGTATTGCTGGACACTGTATAAGGCACTGCGGAATACAGTGAACAGATATCATCCCTGCCCTCGGAGCCCAATCCCTGCTCCCGAAGAGTTTAGTATTTAGGTGGAAGGACAGCCAAATACGTAACTTAGAAGAACAC
The DNA here is from genome assembly GCA_039655065.1 of Glossophaga mutica. Taxonomy (NCBI): domain Eukaryota; kingdom Metazoa; phylum Chordata; class Mammalia; order Chiroptera; family Phyllostomidae; genus Glossophaga; species Glossophaga mutica. Next base: position 21,371,973 of record CM077303.1, read on the forward strand.
AAAGCCGCCTATCTGCAAGTGGCAGGCATGCGGGTGCAGGGTGGACAGCAGACCGGTCCAGTGGGACCAGTCGGGGAAGGCTCATCTGGGAAGCGTAGGTGCACAGGCGAGCATCGAAAGCTGTCAAGCACGTGGTGGAGAGGAAAGGAGGCCGCCATGGGAAGACGGCGCGCACAAACCCAGCAGAGTGGACACTGGGCAGATTCACTGACCTGGGGCTGAAGGCCTGAACTGAGAAACAATGAAAGATACGGTGGGACAATTAGGAGGCAGGGACCCCACTGGCAAAGGGATCTGAACTCCTGGCAAGGGGCGTTTAGGTTGAACATGGTAGGAAGCAAGAAATTATTGCGGAGTCTTAAGTAAATAGTAAGATTAAAATACCTGAAATAGAGCAACTCTCTGTGAGATTAGGCTAAGACGGAAGTCAGCTGGAAGTCACCACAATCCATGTAGGGTAAAGAACTCCGAAAGGGCAGGGGCTATCGTGATAATTGTGATGATGGCTACAGTAGCAGCAAGAGAAATCACTACTAACATCTGCAGCAAAATATAAAATTTAATAAACGTGTCGAACAGTTGCTATGCGTTGTTCTAATTCTTCGCAAGCATCATTTCATCTAACCCTCCGCCGACTCCATGAGGCAGGTGTGCCACCGCCTGAACGTGAGAGCCGAGGAGAGGCACAGCGGGCTGGGGCCTGCTCAAAGCCACACAACTACGCAGTGACAGACAGCGGCGGCGTCTGAACCCAGGCGGTCTGCCTCCGAGGCTTCCCTCTCAAGCCCATTCACACCTTTCTCCACAGTTCTGAACTAAAAATAATTGTCCCCCAAATTCAAAAGCTCTTCTTTATAATCCTGCATTTTCTATCCCAAATACTGAACTGAGCATAAAACAGGGATGATCCTGCGACACATCACTATCTGCAACCACGATGAGCAACTCCAGAGTCAGGGTAACGAGGTTCCCCCCTCATTTCCCACGCTTGCTATCTCAAACGTAGAACACAACTTTCACAACCTGTGCATCACAGGGACACCGCGACATCAGCGCTGATTCATACGCCTGGACTCGGTCACCCACACCACTTCCCGACTCCCTCACATTTCTTGATCAGTTTCTCACAAGAAGAACTATCTCCTTTCTGAGTAAGCTTAGCAAGAACTGATACAATCACACAGTTCAAAGCAGCCAACTGCAGGCTGCGTTCCAAAACTAAAACAATTGCAGCTCTCTTCCAAGTGAGTAACACCTACAGGCTACAACAGATGCATGGCTACTCGACTCTCCTGCAAACCAGAGAACGCACTGATAGTGGTCTTCACTCCATGACACATCTAACGTCCACGGCCATTCCCTCTTCTTTCCTTCTTCACCACACATATTTGTCCTCTGAGTTATGCATAACATAATCTCTTGCATTACTTGTTCCACTGTCTGTACCTCTCATTTCTATCTGCATTAGGAGTTAAATTGTAAGCTCAGAGAAGAAAAGAATGGTTTGGGTAGAGTTTCTCTGTATACGGCTCTATACTGATAAGCAATTAACGAGGGCTTTTCCTACCTCTGAGCCTGTTTCCTTTTCATCGATCCCCAATTAACTCATTTTAAATGATCTCAATTCCAGGCTCACATTCCCCTCCAAAGTATGAAATCTGAATTGTTGGCAAAGTTGGAAACATCCATTTTTCTAACTGGACTTTAAGATTAGCACTCATGGTACCTGTTAGATCACTGTGCGGGAGAACGGTGCACTAGTTAGGCCTGTGTGCTCTGGAGTCAGCTAGACCCGGGTTACAATCTTGACTCTGCTGCTTACTAAGAAAACAACAGTGATTACCTCAGAGGGCTCTTATAAAAACTAAATGAGATCATATTTGGAAGGCACAGTTGTAGGCACAGAGTAAATGCTCAAGAAATCTGGTTGCTATTGTTGCTGCAAACTCCACAGTACGTATGTGGTTCTATTTAGTAATTCCCATAACTCAAGAGCTTTCATACAGCATGCCACACGCCCTTCTACTCAGAGCATGCGCTGAGTTGTGACGAAGATCCGTAAGAATCAGGAGACAGTCCCCCTTCCTCAAAACGTTTTAAGCGGTGACAGCACCTAGCACACAGCAGGTGCTCCCTAAATACTTGCTGAACAAGAAGAAGAAATGGAGAGCACGTAAGATAACAACATAGAAACAAACAGAAACAGGAGAGCTACAGAGTTATATTCGCAAGTGTAAGAGCAAACAGAGTGACTTAACTACACTCCTGATACTGTAAAAATCTCAGGGACATATTAAGACTGCATTTACTACGAACGGTGTGTGAGAGGAGAATGACTAAATCTGACTTCTATAATCAAATTCAGGCCTTAATCGGAAAGCACCAGATCTTTCCCCTCCTCAATCTGAATAGACTAGACTGGGGAAACATGGCACTCAGTCACGGTTACCGAAGGAGCTGGCTCAAACACCACTCTGCTCCTTTATGAGGTACTTCTAGAGTTAAAGAGCACGTTATTAAAGGCATGTCAGCCAATCGGCCGAGATGCTTCCATCTGTAGGGGCTCACACTTCTCTCTCCAGTATTACATAAAAGTAATGTTTTTTCTATCCTCTATCCTGTTCTCGTAATGGTAAAAGTTGCTATTTGCAGATATTTTCCAAAAGGTTATGACTATTATTGGGAATGTTTAATAAGAGGCCCTCTCACTCCAGCAGGAAGACAGGGTATGATGTTTTCATTTGGCCCTCACACCTAACTCCACCCCCCGCAACATCCCTCACCCACTCACATTAGTTCTGCTCACAGACCCTCCGCTGGAGCGCTCCCTCCCTGCCCCCTAAAATCCAAAAGGAAAGCAGGCAGCAGCCTCGGAAAGAGTTACTTCATCCAGTTGGCTAACGGGTCACATATTCCACGGGAAGGGATCCAGGTATGGAAAAGAGGGACGGTTAGGCCTTGTGTACAGGGAGAGAGAGAAGGGTATGAACTGCACGGTTCTTAGGTCTGGGTAAAAGGTGACGAAATTCCAGTTTCGGAATGCAATGGGAGTGTCTTCCCACTACGTCCACATGTTGCCACCCCCCCAGTGCCTGCTGGCATCTTCCCAGGCTTCTGTCTGGCACCTCCACGAAATACCTCAAAGGATCAGACTCATGCCAAAGGAGGGCCAAGGGTCCAGCCAAGTACTTTGATCTGTGCAGGGGGTCTCCAGGGATTCAGCCCAGGGAAAGGTGGGAGGGAGGACAGCCTGCCAAACGCATTCTCCAAAGACTCGTCACCCCCTTTATGAGGCTCAGCACCCAGGGAAGAATCAGGGCACGGGGTTCTCAGCCCCACCAAGGAAAGTTTAACTTTTCTATTCTTTATGATGTTGGTTTTAAAACAACAAATCACTAGGGCAAAAGAGCATTCCAAAAGAAAAAAGCCCCAGATGAGCTGGGAATAGGTCCTATTCATCTTGACTCATGTCTAAGAAAGTAAAAAGCAAACTCGTTCTACCAATGACTTTCAATAGCAATTCCATTTGGCGGCTAAAACCCGAACCCCAGCTAGTGCCATGTATGAGATTCTAACAACCTGGAGCTCCTGGCGTGGAGCTGAAGAAAAGCTGTTGGACAGGAGCCTTCACACCAAGGTCAGAACAGAGACAAAGCAGATCTGACCAGGGCCTTCTGTCACAAGAGACCCAGGGTCCGGGGCTTCCCGAGGGCCTCAGGGCCAGGTCACAGGGCTTGCAGCCAGGGCCCGGGACTCGAATATTTGCCGTTTTGGAACCAGACCCCTACGTATCTTCAGCACGAAAGGCCTGGCCATCAGTGTTTATAACACGGTTTTGACGCCAGACTAAATTTAAGGATCTTTCACTGTGCAAGCCCTGTCAGTGAGTGAGCCTCTGCATGTATAGGAAATAGCTCAGATCTTACGGAAAGAGACCAGGGTAATTTCAAATGGAGTACTGACCGCACACACAACACATCTACCCACCCCCTCCTCCCTTCCAGAGTCCCACAGGAAGGACAGCAATGATACTTTCTAAAAAAATGAAATGATAACAAGGGCAGAAGCCGTTAAAGGAGCCAACAACAGACAAAAGTATAAGGAGATCCTGCCAGATAGAAAGCAGGTGGGGTCAGGCTGAGAAAAGACAGCAGAGGCAGCCCCTGCCCAGCATATCAGAGGGGAGCTGACCTTCCCAGGGCGGCCTCTGAGGAGTTCCAAGCTGGTAGTGAACAAACAGGAGCAGGAGTGGGTTGAGGGATGAGAGTCGCACAAGGAATTAACACACAGCACTGGGAAGCGCAAGGCCAGCGGACCTTCTCCCAACACCCAAAGCTCTGCCCTCAGGGTAGCACCTAAGGTGACGCTGGGGAGGAGGTCTTGTACGAGTGCAGGGATCCGAAAAAGTGGAACCTGAGGCCACGCTATCCCCCGACAGGATAAACGGAAAAGAGGGGAAAGGTAGCCCCGGTCCAAAGAGGAATCACCAAATCCTCCTCTGTCTTCATGGTCAGGCCCACCCCGTTTCGGCAAGGGGGGCGGAGGAGGCCTGCTCCTCCCCACTCAGGCCCACCTCAGGTGCAGCCTGACAGTCAGCAGGCTGCGACCTGGAGCAAAACTCAGCCAGCCTGCCACACCGGCAGAGGCTCCTGGGGAATCCGTCAGGCCAGCTGTCCAGCTCCATCAGTCCCCTGGTCTTTTGTGCATAAATGTGACTCAACACACCTACAGTCACTGAGAAAACCCGATAGAAAAGAAGACGATCCCCAAGAAAATTCACAAAACAGAGAAGAACTTTTATAAACTACCAACTGGTATCTTCAGCAAGACCAACCGGCAAACTGCATCCACTGAGCGACAAGGGGCTGGTTACAAGAAAGCACACTGGAGTCAGAGTTTCTGCAAATGACGACAACCCGTAGAGAACAAATGGGCAGAGCTCGAACAGGAGGCCCAGAAGACAAAGACAGACAGTGGAAAGACAGAGAATTTAAAGTGAGAGGAGAGCGGACATGAAGACCCAGAATGCCTCACAAAGGAGTTCTAGAAGCAGAAACAAAGACCAAAAAAAGGATAGTCCCCCTGAGCTATGGAATAATATTAGTTTCTACCAGAAAATGGCTGACCAAAGAAAGAAGAATTTTTTTAAAAGATGGAGACCGAAATATTGGTTAAATTTCAGAATTCCATGCAATAAAGTTTCCATTAAGTTTTTTACTCAACTTATACATAAAGCAGAGAAACTGCACTGTAGTTATTAAAAGAATGTAAATGTTTAAAAAGCTTTAAAATACAGAAACAATAAAAAGTAATCCAACCTAGAGGTATAAGGTGGAAGGGAGGGGAGGACATGATATCAGTACAATAACTATCAGCCTGGGAGTTAACAAATACAATGCGGAGCTGAGAAAAGAAGAAACATAATTTAATCATATTAGGTTACTAACTACTATTCTAAGTCTAGGGAGTGAGACTGCGGTTAGGATTTTTTATTTATTCCATGTATGTTTTTGACTTAAAAACACCTTTTAACGAGGATTCTGCAAAGAATTAAGATACTGATGACTTCTGAAAGAAAACAGGAGGAAGAGGAGGATGAGGAGGGGGCTGGGGGGAGAAAGGAAAGAAAGTGCAAGAAGGCCCCAGACAGAACTGGGTTACTTTCCTTGACGGCCTTGAAGGCAGGATCCCACCGCTCTGCCCACAACGGAGACTAAGTATTTGTGCTATTAATTAGTGCTTATGCTGAGGAATTAACAAGGCATTATGCTGAAAGCAGAAAAGATACCTCTGTTCTGCTGACACCAAAGGCTGCCCTCCTCGCAAAACTGGGCCGAGCTATTTTTCAGCCAGAGTAACTATTATGGAAGGAAGTTACAGCCGACAGACAATCCAGACCTACCCTCAACTCCCTTCTGAATGCAGATTTCAGAAGGGAACACCTGCTCTTAATGAGCAGGCACCACATTCATAGCTAGAACGAAGGGTGAAAGGGAAGAGCAGAAAGAGGAGAGGCTGTGCGGGATACTTACGTTGTTGATCAGGTAGACGCCCCGCCCCCTAGAGGAGGCCACTGGTTTTACTATCCAAGGTCCCCGATCCTTTGAATAGGAATCTGCTCAAAATATTGGGATAGAAAGTGAGAGAGAGAAACAAAGAGAAAGAAAGGGACATGAGTTTATCAACTTAAATTTCAACAACGGTTATCTACTCAGGTACCCAAAGAATTTTCCAAATTTCTAAGTGGTGGGCAGCAGCTAAAATAACCTATATTTTTGGACTAGTCTTAATTAAACGAGAACAGATACAGAGACCAAAAGAGAGAGGGAAGGAGGAGAGGGAGGAGGAGAGAAAGAGAAAAAAAGAGGGAGGAGGAGAAAGAGAGAAGGAGCAGACAACAAAATTACAGCAAATACTACATAATATATTTTTTCACCATTTCCCCTCTTGAATAAGAGGATGGAACAAAATCACAATTTTACAACTGCCTGCCAAACATCAGGATGCAGACAGTGGATGTCTGTAGGCACCTCGAATCCAAACCTGGTCCAAAGTTCAACAATCTTCCCCTTTAACACTCCTTGTGTTCCTGGTTACACTCTCCGGATAGAGACTTGACCTTCCTAGCTTCTCAGACTCACACCTGCAGAGAGACCTTCCACCCCCGCTTCACAGCCCACGGCCAGGTGGTAATCCTTAGTCACTCTATCATTCTTTCCATGCTGGCTACCTAGTTCAATCCACCTGCACTGCTCATCTGGACTACTCAACAGCCTTCAAAGGGGCCACTCTGTGTCTTGCCTCTGCTCCCTCCAGTTCATTTCATGCAGCTGTTTTTGTAAAGGCTGGCCTGTTCACCTCCCTCTCCTCAGGAATCTCCTCTTGGCGCACACTCGAGTCAGCACTGGAGGGTCAGACAGACAAGAGTCATGGAGAAAACAAAACTGCAAGTTACAGTATGCAAGGTGGACGCAACAGGGAAAGAAGAGAACATGAAACAGACTTTCTGAAGAAAGGGAATGCCTCTTTGAAAGAGGAAGTGGTAGGAATAGATGGGTTTCTCCCTAACACATAAATATAACAACACAACGAACCTAACGATGCTGGACTTCTCCCCAGTGGCTTTGAGTTGAGGGGCCACACACTCTAGATGACTGGAAAGAGGGACTGGGATTCCAGCGAGACTGAAACCAAGGAGACCCTCCTACTACCACACCTTCCCTGTCCTTCCGCTCCCACAAACACGGTCAGTCCCCTCTGGGATCTTTGGGTGGTGACAAACGAGGAATTTGTTTTGGGGACTGAGGAACACCTTTCTGCCTGTAAGAACTGCCCCGGGGCTAAATGCGGTGGCTTTGGGCTGCAGCTGAGTTCATTCTGTGTGTACTTTTGACCTTTGGAATTCATTTTACTTAAAAAGCAGAACATGTAAAAGTGTGAATAATTGCTGAAGAAGCAATTCTACTGAGAGACAGGTTAGGAGTGGGCAGATGGAGGAACCCTAATTCTATCCAATCATCTGAATGAGCTTCCCCAGCCCTCCTCCTGCCTCCCAAGGCTGGGGAATTGCACACAGCAGATCAGCAACAGCAAAGTGGAGAAAGGGAATTTTCAACTTAGATCCCTTTGGTCTTTCGCAGGAAATCATTCTGGACTTCATTTCTCATCGGGAGTCCAACAACAGGAGGAGTTTCTATTGGGCGCCCTTTCACAAGGCCGCCACGTTGGCTGAAGCATTTTTATGCTGTCATGTTGGTTTATGAGGTTAAGTTTTAACTTTTATGATGCAGCACTATAGCACAACATAACTTGAAATAGGAAATAATATTGAACACTTATTATTAAGCACCTATAAAGCACCATTACAAGTGCCCTCCATGTACTAACCTACTTAAACCTCCCAACAACACTGGAAGGTCAGTATTGGTAACAGTCTCTTTTTACAGAGGAGAAAGCTAAAGTACAGAGAGTTATTACATTGGCTAAAGTCGCACAACAAAAAATCCTAACTAAAAATTTTGAACTTTGAGCGCACCGTAGCTCTGAGGTTAACTTAATTCACCAAATTAGATACCCTATTCTGACCCACTTCAGAGTCCTCAGTGGGCAAACACCGAACCGTCCACCTGTGTCCCCAGGCGGAGCACCACGTGCCAGGAGTGCAACGCCCTCACCGAGGCAGACCTGGATGACCAGAGTCCAGAAGATGAACACTCCACTGGGTGACCGGACCCGATTCTTAAGTCCAACTGGTTAAAAGCATCAAAAGCCAGGAAGACTGGAAAGGGCTTTCTCTTCCTTGCTCCACGTTCCTCTACCCTAAGATAGGAACAGCCTCTCTCTCAGAGAACGCTCTGCCCGCCTGTCCTCTCTGTGTTGTCCCTGACTCTCCCGCAGACACGACTTCTCCCCCAATGATACTGGGGAGCGGTCACTGTGCACACACGGCCTGGCACCTTCAGCCGAAAAGCGCAGCGGTGCCGAGCACTGCCTCTGACGCCGAGCGGCCGGGCTGAATCCTGACCCTGCCATCTGCAAGCTGCCCCACTCACGGAAAGTTCCTTCACCGCTCTGCACCTTAAGTCTCTTGACCTGTGAAAGTGGGAACAATAACAGTACCTACCTCGGAGTGGCGGCGCCACTTAGAAGAGGGCCTCGTAGAAAGGAAATGCTCATTAAGTGTTAGCTGTTAGTGTTATTATTATTTAAACTCTCACAGAAGCTCTGCCTCACGCCTTATCTGCACACTGAGCCTGCTGAGTCGGGCTCTGCCCCACGAAGGAAAGCCTGAAATAGCCCATCTGCTCAGCTTAGGCCTGCAGCGGTAAGTTCACTTCAAGGCAAAAGAAATAAGAAGCCCACCAACACCTGGACGCAGGCCACGTGTCGCTAGCTAGCTTTGCCAGCAATGCAGCTGACATTTGGAGCCCTGTTTGGCTCCCCCGTATATTTTTTTCCATTAGTCTGAACTCCAAGGAAAATCGGTGAGGCTGAATGACACCTCCAAACACCAAAAGATCCATGATACTTTACCCCCTAAAATATAAGTCACGCAAGTCCAGAGATCAAGGTGACGGGAGACACCGAAAAAGGGTGCACGTGTGGTTTATATGCAGAACTGTACATGTCCTACCATGTGCGCTAACGCTTGTCAACGAAGAAGACTGCTGAAGGAGACGAGCACATTTCCGACACCAGCGTGTCCTTCCATAAATGATACTAAGAATAAACATACAGGTAGGCAGTCGGAATAAAAACGGAATTTAAAGTTATCTCTGCAGCTGTTTTACTGAACACCATTTTTTTTTAAGGATCTGAGAAACCATGATTGGTTACCGACTTGAAGCAGCCCTTGAGGTAAGCCGGCCCCGAGTTCAGCTGCTGGGGACGGACACGATGAGTCGAACTTACTGCAGAAGTCCGCGTACTCAGCTGGCAGCAGGAAGGTCTGGGGGAGAATGTGGAAAGTCTTGAATCCATGCGTGTGCTGCATTCGGACGATGTTTTTGTACAGTCGGTCCTTCCGGGTTAGTTCATATGACCTAAAATCGTAACGGCATTTCCATTTCAGTAAAGTCCGACTCCGAGGTTTTCCAGCGTTAGCACATTCTAAAGAGTTCACAGTTCACAGTTCTGGAGCCGTCACTGAGGACAGGATCAGATCCCCAATCTATCCCTTTGTCAACCCCAAAGATTCATCAGTCATTTTCATGAAATGGATTTCTTTGGTCAGATTTATTCATTAAGGTATAATATATGTACGATTCTGTGAGTTTGAATAAACACATACAGTTAGGCGACCACCACCACAACCAAGAGACAGAACAGTCCCAACATCCCACAAAGCCACCGCGAGCCCCTTGTAGTCCACCCTTCCTGTCACTGCCAGGCCCTGGCAAACATCCGCCTCTTTTCTGTCCCTATAATTTTGCCTTTTCCAGAAAGTCAAATAAAGGAAATTACATAGTATGTGTCCTTCTGACACTGGCTTCTTTCACTGAACCTAACATGCAACTGAAACTGTTGCTTGTGGTTGTAAGTATCAGTATTTCATTCTTTATTAGGGCTCAGCAGTAATCCACTGTTGGGGTGTACCACAGTTTGTTTATCTGTTCGCCCACTGAAGGACACGTGAGCTGTTTCTAGTTTTTGAAGATTATGAATAAAGTCACTATAAGCATCTGTGTACAGGTTTTTATGAACATAAGTTTTTGTATGAACATACATTTTCATGTCTCTAGCAGTGGGATTGCTAGGTTTACTAAAACTGTTTAGCAAGTAGTATTAATTGTCTATTGCTGCCAAATAAATTACCCCCACACAGGGCAGCTAAAGAAAAATAAACGAACATCTTCCGTCTCACGTGGTTTCTGTGGGTCAGAAATGCGGGAGTGGCAGAGCGAGGTGGGTCTGTCTTGGGGGTCCCTCGTGAGGTTACAGGCAAGATGTCGGCCAGGCCTGCGGTCGTCAGGCCTGCCGGGGGCTGGAGAACCTGCTCTCCGGAGAGCTCACTCGTCGGGGGCTGGCTGTCGGCAGGAAGGTTCCACGTGAATCTCTCCATGCAGCTAACTGAATGCCTTCTTGACATGACAACTGGTTTTGCCCAGATCAAGTGATCCAAGAAACACCAAAAAGGAAGCTACCACATCTTCTATGATCTGGTCTCAGAAGGGACACAGTGTCACTCTGGCCACATCCTAGTCCTTAGAAGACAGTCACTACGTCTAGCCCACATTCGAAAACAGAGAAATTAAGCTGAGTCTTCTGAAGGCAATGTCAAGGAATTCGTGGACACATTTTATGACCACCACACAAGTATACGTTTAATTTTAGAAGGAACTGCCAAACTGCTATGCGAAGTGGCCGCACCATTCTGCGTTCCCCACCAGCACGACCTCGCTGCTGCAGGCGCGCTGCACCCCCAGCAGCTCCGGGCACGTCTAGCCTTCTGTCTGCCTTTAGCCACTCCCACGTTCCAGTGTACGGCAGAACCTCGCGTGGTTGTAACCTGCACTCCACTAACGGCTGTCGGTACTGAAAAGACTTCCATGTGCACCTTCTCCTGTCTGTGTGTCTTCTGTGGTGAAGTGTCTGTCCAAATGTTCTCCCCACTTTGAAAAAGAGGGTTGTTCATTACTGAGTTCTGACAGTTTATTACCTATTCTAGATATAAAGTCTTTATTTATCAGATACATGTTTTACAGGTATTTTCTCCCAGGCTCTGGCTAGTCTTTTCAAAGAAGAGACATTTTAAATTTTGATGAACTCCAAGGTATCATTTTTTTCTTCTGGATTATACTCACATTGTTATATCAAAGAAATCTTTACCTAATCCGCCCTGGCTGGTGTAGCTCAGTGGATTGAGCGCGGGCCTGCGAACCGAAGGATCGCGGTTCGATTCCCAGTCAGGGCACATGCCTGGGTTGCCAGGCCAGTTCCCGGCAGGGGACATACAAGAGGCAACCGCACATTGATGTTTCTCTCCCTCTCTCCTTCCCTTCCCCTCTAAAAGATAAATAAATAAAATCTAAAAGGAAAAAAAAAAAAATCTTAAAAAAAAAGAAATCTTTACCTAATCCAAGGTCATAAAGATTTTCTTCTATGTTTTCTTCTAGAAGTTGTGTGCTTTTAGGTTTCACATTTAAATCTATGATAATGCCAGGTACCTTAAATGGAGCAAAGTAGCTACAAGAGCGTTACCTGGGAAAGTGATTAACCTTTTGTACTTCAGAGAGTGTGCGAAGTAAGAAGGGCTTCAGGTGGGATCCTGTCCACATGAGGTTATAGTCAGTGCTGCTCGGGTGAACCTGGGGGCACATAAACAGACAAGATAAGAACCGTCCAAGAGAACCCCCCTCCAGGGAGAACCCTGGATGGAAAGTCCCTCCGACCCGTCCACAAAGCATGCACAGGAGTGGCCCGGTCAACATGCGAGCCTGGCACGACAGAAGTGGAGCGTACACACCATGGGGACAATCAAGTTCAAAGAAGGAAAGAGTTGGGTGGGTCCCAGACACAAAAATCAGAACAAATTAATCCTTCTAAGGAAGTCCACAACGCCTCTGAATATTCTTGCATATCAGTGTGTGCGAAGAGGGCCCAATCCCAGAACTCCCTTCTCAGAGGCTTACAGATGCTGGTACACACTACCAACCAGAAGTAAAAACTTATAGCAGCAAACCAACTTAGAATTCATTCATTCATTCATTCATTCAATTATAAGAATTCATTTGTCCATTCTTCCAACAATTATGTATTCTTTGCCTACAATGTGATAGGTGCCACATTAAAACCTGAAGATAAAACAGCAACAAGACAAGTATTCAGAACTTCGAAGTGTCTATTTCTGACCTCAACCTAAGATAAGGAGCTAGCAACCAGACCTTTAGCAACTGTCTCAAAATACCTACAGTGGAATCTGTTCAGCGTTGTTACTGTCTCTTTTGATGTCAACATGCAAATTTTTCCAATTTTCTTTGGAAATAACATACTCTGGTTTTAAAGGACCTGCCAATCACTTGTCCCTCTCTTCCCTGATGGAGTGAATCCATGACCCAAGCTGGACCAGTCATTCTCTCTCCAGAGTGTGATTCTTGAATGAAGAAAGACACGGGGACAATGAATGGAGCAAAGTCACTTCCAAGGAGTGCCTACAGGAGACGGTCCTGTAGATTCTTATCCCAGACCCCTGGAGCTGTCCTGTCTCTCTCCTGCCAAAGGCCTGCCTTTTCAGTTTTTCCTCTGATTCCGCTGGCCATCTGGTGTACACTTCTCCTACAAATCCTTTTGGTTTAGGTGAAAGTCTGTCTCTGTTGCTTGCAATCAAAGAAATTTAATTGGGTAACAGTTCTTTATAGGCAACTCTGCCTCTAGCCTAATCCGAAAGCACAGCACGAAAAACATTTTTTCCCATTGTGGACATGTTTTACATGCACTGGAAGGAGAAAGGGGAAACCCCGCTCAGAAACTCCATGTAAATTCTGCATCGCCACCAAGCACTGGTCCCGTGTGCTCTCCGGAGCCGGCAGTGGAAACTGAGAGTCCAGTGGCTAGGGTTTTCCGCTTTTGGCTAGATCAGGGGAAGTAGTCAAAATGAGCTTACTTCATGAAATCCATGGGCTGTCAGAATGCTGCGTACCAGGCGACTGTCTGTTCGCACAATCTTGTAAGACAAGTGGTAACGTTCTGGAGAAAAACAGAATCAATTTCAGTAGCTGGAGAGGCAACTGTAGAGACAGAAATAAACTGTAAGAGGGCGGCTTGCTTAAGTATACTGAATAACACTACACTGCTATCCTTACACTACAAAAAGTGAAGGGCACAGACTATTCTGGACCAAGGGTTCTTAACCTGCAATTTGTTGAGGCTACTAAACATGAATGGGGCGAGGGGAATGACATCTCCATTTTCACCTGTTTCTGGTTGACACTTAACATTACCTTCAATTAGGGGTGGAGGCAACAAATCAGAGTATTCCTGTGACCCTGCCACCACTAGAAGTCAGGTATTTTAATGTTATTTTATAGTTGTTACAGTTATCTCAAAATATCTCTTATCCTCACAGTATTAAAAAATTATGGAAGTGAATAGACCTACATCATTAGATTGTTATTTAATGCACAAGTAAAAAGGCATATATATCACAATTTGGGTTTTTAAAAATATTTTGATAATATGTTGACACAATGGATTTCCTTTGTAGTCATATGCAATTTTTTTATACACTTAAAAACCATCCTGAGCCCTGGCTGGCGTGGCTCAGTGTTGGCTGGATGTTGTTCCATAAAGCGAAAGGTTACTGGTTCACTTCCGGGTCGGGGCACAGGCCTGGTCCCCGTCCCCCCCACCCCACCACTGCTGGGGCATGTGCGAGAGGCAACCAATTGACGTTTCTCTCAAACATCAATGTTCCTCTCCCTCTCTTTCTCCCTACCTTCCCCTCTCTCTAAAATAAGTAAACAAAATCTTAAAATGAAAACATTCTGAAAAGAGACTCGTCAGGACACACTGCACCAGACAGGTCAGAACCCTGCTCCAGCCAGTGCTCCGTGTGCAGCGACTCTGGTGACCGGCGTATCTCAGGCCAGAAGTTACAAACTGGTGACCTGAGGGCCAACACCTGCCTGCAGCCATGGTCTGCTCCTTCCTCACTGTGCCTTAAAAAATAAAACTGAATTAACTGCTGCCCTTTTGAAATTGGCGGAATCCGTATTAAAAAATCTAGATTTCTGGGCTTCTCTTGAAAACCCTGGGCTCACGCTGGCTCACTCACTCCCTCTCTCTGGCACGGCAAGAGTCAACTGAGGAAGAGCACGTACTTCCACGCCGTCCAGTTCGGCCGAGTCCCCGCCAGCCCGCTTCACTCATCCCCACTTCCTGCCTGGCACCTGCAAGCACTCTGTGCTCGTGACCCCTGCCTAAGAGGACGGTCTGTAATCATGTGAGATTTCTACATATCCCCGAGGACTGACACTCTGGCCCATTAAATTCAATCTCTTTCTATGCATCACTGCAAATAGCTTGAAAACATTAGCTAAGAATTCTACAGAACCACTTTTTAAAAGGACAGCATATTGCCCTTGTTCTTAGGAGATATGAAACATGTGAACTAACTCTCAAATGTGGGGAAGGGGGAGAGAGAGAGAAGCAAATATGACAAAACGTCAATAATTGGTGAAACTATAGAAAGAGTATACATGTGGTTATTGCACTATTCTTAAAACTTAGACAAATGAAAGAACATTAGGCCGTTTCATTATGATAAATGTGATCACAACATCTCCATTTTCGTTCTCACAAAAAGCCGAAACATCAACTGCTGGAGGCCAGGACCGCTCCGATTCTATGCCTGTCCTGCAGCGCTTGCCTCGCAGGACCGGGCCACAGGGAAGGTGATCAGTACCGTGTGTGGAAAAATACAGAACGGGGACCGGGGGGAGGTGGGGGGTGATAAGAGGAAGAGTATGTCTCTGGAACCCAACTGTCAGGGTTAAAATCCTGGCCCTCCTACCTCCTGGCTGTCATCTTGAATAAGTTCCTTCATTTTTCTGTGCTCCATTTCCTCACCTTTAAAATGGAGTTGATAGCAAAGATACTTACCTCATAGAGTGAGTATTTTTATATGAATTTTCACTGATTCAGTGAATTCATATAAACCTGAAAAGCTTTTAAAATAGTTGATACATAATAAAATGTTTATATAATAAAAGAGAAGATACATAGTAAAATAGCTATTAGTACACAGTATCATACATAGTAAATTATACATTTTATATAGCAAATAAAAATGCTATTAATATTCCTTGTCCTACTTCTCCTAATATAGAAGAAAAATGTAATCATCACTACACTCAGCGGCAGACCTGATTCTCACAGTATGTAAGTATTTAGTAAGCAATGACCAATCCTTTTAACCCATACCTACTGACTGCAACCCAGCTCGGATGCACTGAACACGTTCCAAAAGGGGAGCGCAAGAAAGGCAGGGGGACTGATACGCAGCGACCTGACTGCTGGTGACTGTGACTCAAATTCATGCCCTGTGTCCAAGTCCTGTGACCAGTAACGCTGACTACCAGTATGTGTGCGACCGGATGCTATAAACCAGTGACCCGCAGGCCAAGTCCAGCCTAAGGACACGGTTTGTTCATTCCCTGTGGTGTTTTAAATGTAAAATTGAATTAGTTTCCAACCTTTTAAAATTGGAACAATATAATCATCTAGATTTCTGGGCTTCTCTTGAAAAACCTGGCAACTCTAGGCTCTCTCTTCCCTGGCAAGTCCAACAGACTTGCAGGTATAAACTGAACCTGCCCAACCACCTAAGAAAGAGCCACTTTGCCCATGTTTTCTTCAATATAAAAACAAGACGCAGGGCATGGTCCTCCCTGACAACTAGCAAATTCCAAACATACTGGAGCCTCTGGATGCACGCTGCATCCATTCCGCTGTCAGCCTGTCCAGTTTCCCTCTTCTCCAACCACTCACATGTGTCTCGGGAGACAACGTGAAGTGCTGGGATCCCTGGCAAGTTCCACGGCTGACTGGAGCAGAGCAAATAAAAACAAGGAACCGACAATCTGTCGGCACGGAGGCACCTAGGGAATGGCGAGGTGCCCTAAGGGAGTTGGTCAAAACTAGCAAGGGAGACGAGAATGAAGGTAAAACTGAAGTGTTTTTGCCCTGAATGGTGTGGCTCAGTAGGTTAGGCATCGTCCTGCAAAGCGGAAGGTCACCAGTTCGATTCCTGCTCAGGGCACATGCGTGGGCTGTGGATTCAGTGAGTACCTCTGAGAGGCAGCCAATCGACGCTTCTCTTTCACATGAATGAAAAACAGACATTTCTGACTTTTAGAACCAAGAACGGCCCCGTCAGGGCAACACAGTGTAGCTGGCCCCACTGTCAGAAAAGCACAACTGCCCCTGTAACCGCTGAGCACCTGACTAGTATGAGAGAGTGACTGACTTTCCAATTTGATTTAACTTTAATTAATTTAAATTTAAATACTCATACTCAATTCAGTCATGGGAAAACCTGTTTGGAGTAACCTGAGCACATAAGTTTATTTTTTAACTAAGACATTTACGGCACCTAAACACGGACCACATCCAGTCTCCCAAGGAAAAGTGTATACCATCCTGAGATGTGCTGTAAGCGTAAAGTGCACACTGCATGTAACAGCTCAATGGTTTTTTATATTGAGTAAATGTGAAAATGGTATTTTAGATTAAATAAAATATATTATTAAAATAAACTATTTGTTTATTTTTTTAATAAAGCCACTGGAAAATTTACATATGTAGCTGATAATATATTTCTATTGGGTGCTAGTCTATACAAATGCAAATTTATGAAACTGACACATTTAAAAGCAAATTTTAAAACAATAATCATTCTAAAAAACGTTACTTTATCCCTGGCTGGTGTGGCTCAGTGAATTGACTGCTGGCCTGCGAACCAAAGGGTCACTAGTTCGATTCCTTGTCGGGGCACATGCCTGGACTGCGGGCCAGCTCCCCGGTGGAGGGGCACACGAGAGGCAACCGCACATTGATGTTTCACTCCCTCTTTTTCCCTCCCTTCTCTCTAAAAAATAAGTAAATAAAATCTTTAAAAAACAAGTTACTTTAAACGGAAAATACCTGTTGCCTCTGAAGTGAAATCCCATTTATGTGTTCAAAGTATACACAATTTTGAAATAAAAAAGGATAGAGTGAGGAAAAAACATATATTTCTGGAACATTTAACAAAGCACATTAAATCACACTGTCCCAAAAACATTCACAGTGAATGCAATGAAGCATGAAGCAGGGAACAGAAAAAACAAGGCCGGCGTCTAACAACTGATGCCCCAGTTACACTCCTCAAGAGGATTTAACCGCGGGATTATGGTCTCAGCAGATCTATGTCAGCTATTTAAGAGAGCAAAAAGAAAAAAACACCAAGCCTGTTTAACAATTCAGAAATCTGAGGCAGCAACTAGCAAAAGTCGTTCAAATTGTTCTTTACATATGGAAGATGAAAAATGTTATTCGACCTCAAGGAACTGTGAAGATACAGAAAATTCAAAAATTGAGTTTGAGAAAAAAGTTTAGTGGCTTTTTCTCTAATCATGGGAATGTGTAAAAAAAAAGGCCCGAAGGCTTACAGGTTCTAGAAAATAGTGATTGCTTGAATAATGGGGAGACTTACATTGACAGGTGCTAATTTCCAAAAATGTTAGGTATTCTAAAAAGGAAAGGTCTGCCTATTGCCATGAAACACGCAGATTAATTAATGTGCAAGCATGCCTAAAGAAATATGTCTTGGGGGAATTGTTTACCTCTGTTGTCTTCAAATCCAAACTTGATGTTTTGACTCAAGTCATATTTTGAGGGAGTTTCTCAGCAAATACTAGCAAATCCTTAGTTGCTCAGGATTCAGAGAACACAAATGAACCATGTTCCTTTAAGTGGTAACCTAGCAACTTGCTGAGGGGATTAGAACACAAGGACCCCCTAAGGAGAGAGGAAGATTCAAATTCCAGAAGCAGGTGCTCACCAACTCCTGGCTTATTATAGAGCAAGGACAGACCTTAAAGTAAGTTCAAAGTACAGCAGATCCTAATTTTACTAGCAATAAAATGAGTTAAGATGGCTTCATGGGCCCTGAGTGGCGTGGCTTAGTTGGTTAGAGCATTGCATGGTAAACCAAAAGGTCTCAAGTTCGTTTCCTGGTTGGAGCACGTACCTAGACGTGTAGGTTCCATAACCGATTGATGTTTCTCTCCATCTCTCTCTCCCTCCCTTTCCCTCTCTCTAAAATCAATAATCACGTCCTTGGGTGAAGATTGGGGGGAAAAAAAGATAGCTTCACAGGTGAATTTTATCACATTTTTAAAGAATTAACACTACTCCTTAAATCCTTCCAAAGAGGAAGACAGAACTCCTTCTATGAGGCCAGCATTACCCTGCTACCAAAACCAAATAAGGCATCACAAGAAAACTACAGACCAATACCCCTTATAAATATAGTTGTAAAAATTCTCAACAAAATACTAGCAACCAAACCCAGCAGCACGTTAAAAGGATTATGCGTGATGACCAAGTGGGGTTCATCTCAGGAATGCAAGGGCAGTTCAACAAACAAAAGTAGATCAAACATCAAGTTACAACTAAACTACAGAACCATCATTCAGAACTGCCAGAAATGGAGCTAAATAAAAGTCTTACGCCTACAGAATTAAAGAAGAAACCACACTGAAACTGGTAGGAGGAGCAGTGATGTGGTACAGGCTCCATACCCACATGTAGTGGTTAAAAATCCCAAGGGATATCTCAGGAGCAAGTGGTCCCAGCCCCAAACCAGGCACCCCAGCCCAGGATTCCAATGCCAGGAAGATAAGTCTCCATAACTTCTGGCTATAAAAACCAGCAGGAACTGAGGCTGTAGAAAACAAAACTTCTGGGGTCCCAGGCAGTTCTTCTTAAAGGGCCCACACATGGACTTACTTGAACTCACTCCCTCTGAGCTCCAGCGCAGGGGCAGCAGATTGAAAGGCACCAGAGACATGTGAGGAGGAGCTGAATTGGTTGGCATCAGGGCGAGAGCTGAGTGGCAGCTTTCTCCCAGACAGAAATGCTTACAGAGGTCCTTGTTACTTTGCTGAGCCCTCCCCCAACAGAGCCAGCAGGCTGGCGCCATATCTGAGTCTCCATCAACCTGGCTCACACTCTTTACTCCAGTCTGGTGATTCCCTGAAGCCCTATACACCTACAGCCAACTGATTTTCAACTTCTGGGCCCACCCAAGCTGTTTCCAGGGTCTTTTCCATACAAATGGTTTGTTTTGGCTCATGCTTCAGATTTTCCTAAATTCTCTCAAACAAGCAGCATCAGGCCTGAGTGAGACCCGTACTTCTTGCTAAAAGCCCCAGGTCTGGCACTAGCAACAGCCAGCCTTGGTTCTCAGCTTGGCCTCATCTGGGCACCTCCAAGCCCAACACAAGTAGCAATCATCTACAGATCACTTTGTAGCTGATAGTCAGGTGGCCCCAGACAGAACACAGGTGGTGGCTGACCTTGGACGTGCCAACAGCAATCAAGGATCAACTACAAGAGGAGGGTATACACAGCCCACACAGTGGGCGTGCCTCAAGTTCCCAGTTTGGGTGACAGGGGAGGCTGTACCATTGGACCCTACAGGACACCTACTGCATTAGGCCACACTACCAAGCCTGGGAAATGTAGCAGCTCTAGCTAATACATAGAAACAAACACAGGGAGGCTGCCAAAATGAGACAAAGAAACATGGCCCAAATAAAAGAACAGAACAAAACTCCAGAAAAAGAACTAAATAAAATGGAGGTAAGCAATCTATCAAACGCAGAGTTTAAAACACTGGTTATAAGGATGCTCAAGGAACTTAGTGAGAACCTCAACAGCATAAAAAAGATCTAGTCAGAAATGAAGGAGACACTAATTGAAATAAAGAACAATTTACAAGGAATCAACAGTAGAGTGGATGAAGCTAAGAATCAAATCAGTGATTTAAAATATAAAGAAGCAAAAACAACCAATCAGAACAGCAAGAAGAAAAAAGAATCCAAAAAAATGAGGATCGTATACGCAGCCTCTGTGACAAGTTCAAGCATTCCAACATTCACATAATAGGTGTGCCAGAAGGAAAAGAGAGAGAACAAAAAAATGGAAACCCATTTGAAAAAATGACAGCAAACTTTCTTAATTTGGTGAAGGAAATAGACATACAGGTCCAGGAAGTGCAGAGAATCCCAAAAAAGATGAACCCAAAGAGGCCCAAGACACATTGTAATTAAAATGTCAAAGGTTAAATACAAAGAGAGAATCTTCAAAGCAGCAAAAGAAAAGCAGCTGGTTACCTAGAAGGGAGCTCCCATAAGACTGTCAGCTGGTTCTCAAAATAAACTTTATAGGTTAGAAGAGATTAGCAAGAAATATTCAAAGTGATAAAAAGCAGGGACCTACAACCAAGGTTGTTCTACCCAGAAAAGCTACTTGGAACCAAAGGACAGATAAAGAGCTTCCCAGACAAGAAAAAGCTAACAGAGTTCATCACCACCAAACCAGTATGATATGAAATGTTAAAGGGTTTTCTTTAAGAAGAAGATCAAAATTATGAACAATAAAATGGCAATAAATACATATCTATCATTAATTGAATCTAAAAGAACAAAATAAACAATCAGAACAGAAACAGAATCATAGATACAGAGAACATTTTGATGGTAGCCAGATGGGAGGAGGGTCAGGGGGAAGGGTGAGAAAGGTGAAGGGATTAAGAAGTACAAACTGGTCATTACAGAATAGTCATGGGGATCTAGAGCACAGCATAGGAAACATAGTAACCAAAGAACACATAGGCATGACCCATGCACCGTGGTGTGGGGATTGTCTAAGGGGTTGTCAATGGAGGGGGACTGGGTGGAGGGGGACTGGGTGGAGGGGAGCACAAGGGACAAAACTGGGACAACTGTTAATAGCATAAACAAAGCACAACTTTTTAAAAAGTTAATCAGTGCAATACACCACATTAAGAGAATGAAGGAAACAAAACTGAATCATCTTAAATGATGTAGAAAAAGTATTTTACAAAATCCAACACCCTTGCATAAGAAAAAACACTTAAAGGACTAGATAGGGACTTCCTCAACATGATAAAGGGCATTTTGAAAATGCACAGCTAACATCATACTAAACAGTGAAAGACGGTAAACTTTCCCAGGAAGATCAGGAACAAGACAAAGATGCCCACCTTTCACCTCTTCTACTTAACTCTGTACTGGAAGTTCAAGTCAGAGCAATTAGGCAAGGAAAAGAAATAAAAGGCATTCACATTATAAAGAAAGAAGTAAAATTATCTCTATTTGCAGATGATATGTTCTTGTATATAGACAATCCAAAAGAACCCCCCCCAAAAAAAACTATTAGAGCTAATAAATGAGTTCAGCAAGGTTTCAGGATGTAAGATTAATATACAAAAAAATCAGTAGAATATTAAGAGTCCATAAATAGCCCTGGCTGGTGTGACTCAGTGGACTGAGTACCAGCCTGCAAACCAAAGGGTCGCTGGTTCAATCCCCAGTCTAGGGCGCATGCCTGAGTTGCGGGCCAGGTCCCCAGTTGGGGGTGCATGAGAAGCAACCACTCATTGATGTTTCTCTCCTTCTCTTTCTCCCTCCCTTACCCTCTCTCTAAAAATAAACAAAATCTTTTTATAGAAAAGAATCCATAAATAAGCCCATATACCTACAGCCAACTGATTTTCGATAGTGCCCAGAGTATTTGATAAAGAAATAATAATCTCTGCAACTAATTATGCTGAAAGAACAAGATATACACATTCAAACCAATGAAGATAGACCCTTATCACACACTACATTAAAAAAATGAACTCAAAATGGATCAAAAGCCATTTAGCTCTAAATGTAAGAGCTTAAACTATAAAACTCATAGAAGAAAGCATAAAGATCATGACCTTGGGTTAGGCAATGATTTCTTAAAAACATCAAAAGCATAAGCAAAAATAGAAAAAATAGATAAATCAGACATCAACAAAATGGAAACCATTAGCTATGAGAAAACACCATTGAGAGAGTGAAAATACGAACCACAGAACAGGGAAGAATATTTGTAAATCATATGTTTAATAAGGGTCTAACATCCAAAAGTTATAAAGAATTCTTATAACTCAACAACAAAAAGACAAGCAACCCAATTAAAAAATAGGCAAAGCCCTTGACTAGACATTTCTCCAAGGACGATATACAAATGACCAACAAGTACATGAAAAGATGTTCAATGTCATCAGTCATTAGGGAAATGCAAATCAAAACCACAGTAAGATACTACCTCGCACCCAGTCGTATAGCTATAATCTAAAAAACCGGAAATAAACGTTAGTGAGAATGTGGAGAAATTAGAACTGTTGTATATTGTTGACAGAAATGTAAAATGGTACAATCACTGTGCCGAACACTTTGGCAGATCCTTAATTAAGTTAAACGGAGAATTACCACACAATCTAACAATTCCATTCCTAAGCATATACGCAAAAGAATTGAAAACTGATGTTTAAACAAGAACTTGTACATGAATGTCCATAGAAACAGTATTTATAAGACAGTAGCCAGAAAGCAGAAACAAACTTCCGTTAGCGGACGCATGGATACATAGATGTGGCGCACGCGTCCCCGGGACATCACCCAACCACTCAAAGGAGGAGAGTCCTGATACACGCTGCAGCATGGATGGACCTTCAAAACACTGTGCTAAGTGAAAGAAGCCAGGCACAAAAAGCCACATATCGTCTAAGTCCATTTCTATAAAATGTCCAGAACAGCCAAATCCACAGAGACAGAAAGTGGATTAGGGGCTGCCAGGGGCTGGGTAGTGACTGCTTAATGGGTACAGAGCTTACCTTTGAGACGATAAAAATGTTCTGGAACTGACAGTGGTCACAGTTGCACAACACTGTGAATATACTAGATGCCAATGAATTGTACATTCTAAAGTGGTTACAAAGGTAAATTTTGTTTTGTATATTTTACCACAATAAAGTAACAACAAGTACATGTATACATAATTCTGAAAAAATTCAAAAAGGAAAAAAATTTTAATATACAGACAATTCAAGAAATCATAAATAAGCTTTTCAAATATAACAAACCAGTGGAATCTTCTCATGGCCAAGGCCATTTCCCTACCTATGGGTGTTAACAGTTTCTGCAAGAAAAGGTAGCCAGGGCCATGCCCCAGCCCTGCCTTCTGTGAGGGAAGTCACACTCACCTCCAATTACTCGAATATTGCTGTCCTTTGTCAGAATTGCCTCAGCATGGAATACCAACACTGGGATTCTCCTGCAGCCTCCAGTCCACATGATACATGGATGATCCCTACAACCGTGACAAAAGGCTTTATATTAATTTACAGCTCAGAATCTGAACTGCGGAAGCAGGTCACTTGGTTGGCTGCTTACAGACTTTCCCCCTCCTTCCGGATCAGGAACCCTAAATGCCCCACGGAAATCCATTCATCTTCCATTTCTAGCCACGTGGTTTGTTTAAGATTAATTCCATCCCTGATCCAGGGACAGGCCTTGACTGGTTTCAGTCAATCAGGGCATCTGTCTCCCAATGCCAGCTGGAGCCAGTGAGTGTCAGGTGACAGGCTGTGAGACCTGAGAAAGCAAGGCTTTCTTTCTCTTCTCTAGCAGCCACACAAGAAATGGCCTCTCCTCCCCTGGATGGTGTTTAAGAGGCCGAGAGGGCTGCAAGTGCTACGGTCATTCGTGACCCTGCCGGACAGTCTGGAGATGTTGGTGAAGGAGGACGTCAGGGGGAGCCTGCGGGCACGAAAGAGAGAAATGAGACCCCGAGCGGCGCACTCAGAGCTGGAGAGCCAGTCCTTCCTAAATAACAGTTAATGGAGTCTGTTTCTTTCTAGGACAATTGTGGTTTAGTCACCAGCACACATAAAGAATCCTAACAAATATATTCGCAATAATTTATGTACCCGCCCCCAATACCCTGTAGTCCTTTTTTAAGCCAATTCGATGACCCACTCTAAGATTCTGAGCTAGGAACCCTGAATTAACGCCAATACCCCAATTAAAACCACATATTTTAAATAATGCCTTACTAAATGGAACAATAGGATTATTTTTCTCCAGAGAAGGACCTCTGATTTTGTTCTCTTTCCCTGGCTTCAGGAAATCTCAGTTTAATAGATCTTAAATGTATATTTACCCACAGATTAGGAAACTTCAACCTCACTAGTGCAGGGAGGTAGAAAGGGTAAAAAATTACCTGAGCGCCTCCTAGGCGCCAGGAATTAAACCAAGAGCTTTCGTGTGACCTCCTGCCCCCACAAGAGGCGAGCTGAAGAAAAGATGCTAAGACAAGTTAAGTGATTTGCCAAGGTCACGCAACAACGGGTTGGACACAGGAAAGGTACACGAACCCAAATGTCTGTGTGCTTTCCACCCTTCCACCACCCTAATGACAGTTCATGATATTCTGTATGCAGAACACCTTGAACTCAACTCTTTGGGAGCTTAAACTAATCAATTTCTTAAATGGAGTAAGATCCATTGAGCCAAGATTCAGTCTGCCGTCAAAAACTCACATGACCACACCCTTAACAAAGGCCATAGCACAAATCTCAAAGCCAAGTCGGGCCCTCCCAACCCAAGTTTTCGAAGATCCACATTTTGAATGAACAGGCTGCCAGACTACCAATTTAGAAGGAAGGCAGCCTTTAGACTTGGGATGAGCTGCCGAAAGCCTTTTAGAGAGGAAAACAAAGAACACCATACCTAGTTCTTTCCCTGTTTTCTAGAAATGGAATGTGGATGTTTATTGTTCTTGCTCTTTGACCTGGGAGACAGAGCCCACTTGTGGGAAGTGGTGTTTAAAGGGTGCATTTTTTTTTTAGCAAAAAGAATTTTTTTGCTTGCTTTTTAAACACCTGTAAAGTGTGGGCATGGGGCCAGATTATTCCTGATCTCTTCCAACTTTAACTTTTCCACTATATTTCCAAGTCAGAGGATAGAGGGGGAAAAAACAGGCGGCCTAAATGACAAAGTCTTGGACAGAAACTTTGGAAACTACCCAAAGCTCCTTGTCAATCCAGCACTGTCTACCAACTGGCACAGCTGTGCCTTATCACTTACAACCACGGGTCGCAGCGATAAGACTGACAAGGGTCAGAACGCAAACAAGAGCTGCACAGCTGAGCAGAGGCAAGGCCCTAACTACACTCTCTGGGGAAAGCCAGATCCCTGACAGAGAAATCTTTTCACCTAAAACGTTGAAAAAAAGCCCTGGCTGGGTAGCTCAGTGGATTAAGCATGGGCTGTGAACAAAAGGGTCGCGGTTCAATTCCCAGTCAGGGCACACGCGGGCCAGGTCCCCAGCAGGGGCACGTGAGAAGCAACCACACATTGATGTTTCTCTCCCTTTCTCCTTCCCTTCCCCTCTCTCTAAAAATAAAGAAATAAAATATTTTTTTAAAAAAACGTAGAAAAAGATAAGACAGGTAGTAGAGAAGTTATTAATTCAATAAGGCCAACTAAAACACACTTAAGGCAGATGCTAAATCGCCATTAAAATCATGCTCCCACCACATGGTGCTAAAGGGAAAAGATTCAAAATGGTTAGGATGGGACCTTAAATTTCCTTTCATACCAGAAACAGGTATATGTTAAGAAAATGTGCTTGCAGGGGTGTCCAACCAGTGGCCTACAGGCCATATGCGGCTCAGAATGGCTATGAATGCGGCCCAACACAAAATTATAAATTTACTTAAAGCATTATGGGATTTTTTTGTTGGTGTCATTATATGTCGCAATGTATTTAACGCGTGGCCCAAGACAACCCTTCTTCTTCCAGGATGGCCCAGAGATGCCAAAAGGTTGGACACACCTGCTTTACAGGCAGGAAAGAGCAAAGCATTGGAATGATTAGTTACCAAAGTAGACCCGTTTTATAATTCGCTTTATTGAAAGCCTAAGAACATTCTGACGTTTAAGGAGCAAGTTCATGGGGAACATATTATCATTCACTCCTGGGATGCAGCCTACATAACTCAAAGCTTCCGCCCCTTATTAACACCAAGCCCCTGCTGGGAGTGCCTTCCCCACATGTCTCTGCCTGTTCGGTCCTGCTCGCCAAGGCCCAGCTCCCTGAAGCCTGGCCCAGCTCCTCCGTCCCTCAGTGGTGCCTTCTTCTCTGAACTCCTATAGCACTCACTATATAATGACTCGGGCATGATCTTTTATTTTTCCATGTAAATGTTGATGATCCTTCCAACTGACATAAAGCCAGCTTTAAAAAAGAAAAAAAAAAGATTTTACTAATTTTTAGAGGGAGCGGAAGAAAGGGAGAACCAACAGGGGAACTGGCCCACAACCCAAGCACGTGCCTTGAGCGAGAATTGAACCAGCAATCCTTTCACCTTGCGGGAAGACGCCCAGCCAGCCAAGCCACACTGGTTAGGGCAAAGCCAGCTTTTATGATAGAGGTTAAAGTTATTTTGTCAGTGACAAAACAAATATCAAATTATTTTATGAAAGTTTCCACATCTATATATTGTCTGTATTCAGGATGCCCAAGCAAAATATAAGAAAAGAGCCCCTTTACATTGACTATTTGAGGTAATGACATGCAAAACAAGGACAGCATGGGCAGTTTTTGTCAGTTTCTAGTCCCAAAGTCCAGGATTACAAGGCATTAGTATTTTAACACAGCCTAGGAATCTGAGATCTGACAGACGTCCATGGAAATGCATCGCTAGATCAAATCAACACCCTCAGATGATTTAAGGCCTTCTAATTTCCAAAGACTTCTGAAATGTGAGCCTACTGCTCTAAGCGTGAGCAAGGCTGACCTAAGACTGCTAATGGATGAAACAAGTGTCTAACGGACAAGATGTGAGCTGATGGACCAACAGTAGCAGTCGAAAATCAACAGTGAGAGTTTGAAAAAAAGGGAGCAAAAGGTCCATGAATTTGGATTGGGGGAAGTGGAAGTGGCAAGGGCCATATGACACCTTTATTTTCACTAATTCCTACTAGAAATTTAATATTTCTCAATTATGAATATAGGCAGCCAAGTGCATCCCTATTAGATTTTTATACCATTTTACAGTTGATGCCAGTATATTAAAACATCATTTACATTTATCATTACTTCTAAATTATGTTATAAAACTTGCCACTAGATCATCTGTGATCACAGTCTTCCCCTTCTGGTGTGATGAGGCTAGACAATGATTTGGCATCTCTCCCCCAAGCAATTATTCAGCTACCAAACAGGGACAGCTCCTACTGGTAGTCCAGACATCTGTGACCTTTCCCGGTATCCCCACTTCCAAGTATTAATCCACCCCACAAGGCAATCATCTCACACAAACTAAGAAAAAGTCTTCACACTGTTGTCTTTGGAAAATAAAATTTCACTTCCCCATGTTTTAATGAATGATTTTGTAATTTAATGTACAACAAAGCACAAATTACTGTACCACAAGTAACTTTTTAAAAAAATTTGACAAATGCATTTCAATGTACTTGGCATCTTTTTAATGAACTGTATTATATTTTATGCACTTAAAACCATTATTCTGATAAGGAATCCACAGCATTAAAAAGGTTAAGAACACCTGGTCCAACGTGAACTAAATCATATGCTTACTCGTTCAGTCAGTATTTATGAAGTACCTACTACAATACTAGCTGAACCACTGACACTGTCAATACTTGACTGTTTGTGACTTACCAAAATAGCGATTTCACACAGTTCAACCTAATATTGTCAGGCTCAACCTCTGACCCCACTAACCAGACTGATATTTATGGAGTAAAAGAAACTGAAAGACTGATGCTTGGAGCAGAAGGTAAAATTCTGTGAGATGGGCAAGGGGCTGCACACAGAAAGCAAGAAGTCACAAGGAGGCAAAGTGACCTCAGGGAATTATCCACTTAATTATCCTGAATGAGAGTGACCCAAATATAATGTCAAATCTCTATTATTTTCAACCACCCAATAGTGATGAGAAGCTTTTCCCCAAAGCTTTATTAATGCTTCAATAATTTTTTCAAGTTATAATATTAAATAATAAAATTTTCCATTTTATAATAAGTCCACGTTAGCCCTGGTCAGGTAGCTCAGTTGGTTAGAGCATCCTTCCCAATATGCCAAGGTTGCAGGTTTGATCCCTGGTCAGGGCAGGTACAGGAATCAACCAATGAATGCATAAATAAGTGGAATGAGCCCTGGCTGGTGTAGCTCAGTGGATTGAGCGCGGGCCTGTGAACCAAAGGATCGCGGTTTGATTCCCAGTCAGGGCACATGCCTGGGTTGCAGGCCAGTTCCCAGCATGGGACACGCAAGAGGCAACCATACATTGATGTTTCTCTCCCTCTCCCTCTCTCCTACTCTTCCCCTCTAAAGATAAATAAATAAAAATCTAAAAAAATAAAAAATAAAAAAAAATAAAGTGGAACAACAAATTGATGTTTTTCTCTCTCTCCAAGGTCAAATAAAAATTGTTTTTAAAAACCCTCATTTTCCTTTAAAAAAAGACGTCTACTTTAAGTTCAATATTAAAGTAAGAATAATGTCTTATATACATATGGCACTTTATAATTTATAGTTATTTCATATACATTATTCCATTTGATCCCAACCGTATTCCTACAAAATAGCCTGAAGAGATACTATCCCCATTGCTTCCGGTTATATAGCATACACATATCCATGGGAACTTGCGGGAAATCTTAAAAACTAATTTTAACCATAAGCCAGTTTTTTCTCTTTGTTCTCTGTGTCAAGTAATAAGGTTAAAGGAGGTAAAATAGCAAAGTGCTTCAAAATTCAGTAAAACTAGGTCTGAATCTCAACCCGTCACTTACTTTCTACCATCCCTAAGGAAGTACTTGGATATTGGTGAGGATGAGTTTAACAGAGTGGGAATAGTAACATCTTCAGATTAAATGAGATGCAGTAGTCAAAGCCCTCATCATTATCTGTAGCCTCTGCACTTACCACTAGCATTTATATTCTTATTACTACAAGAACCCAGCAATCAAGAATTCTGACTCTTACACAGAAGAACTCCAGAAAGTGATGTGGCTCAGCAGACACAGCGCAGGCTGCAGCATCCAACGTGCAGCCCCAGGGTGACTCTGGGAAACTACCTAACCTCTCTATTTTGTCATCATTCTATCACTGCTAAGCAGGAGTGTCCAACCCACAGCCCACGAGTCACATGCAGCCCAGGACGGCTACGAATGTGGCCCAACACAAAATCGTAAATTTACTTAAAACGCGATGAGATTTTTTTTGTTTTTGTTAGTGTTTGTATATTTAATGTATGGCCCAAGACAAGTTGTCTTCTTCCAGTGTGGCCCAGAGATGCCAAAAGGTTGGACGCCCTGCACAGGTTTTTGAGAAAGTAACACAACCAATGTCACCGTGCCTGGAGACCTACTTTTCCTTAACATCTCAACATTTCAAAATCTCCTATGTTCGGAGCTCTGATCAGGAGTTTTCTAAGAGCTATTACCTGGAACATCTAGAGCCAATGTTCGTGCCCGAGTCCAGAGCCTCATCTCCTTTCAGACAAGGACCAAACAATAAGATCTTTAACTAGATCGTGGATAGAAGCTAAGGCCAGCGTCAGACAATACCAAAAGGAGGCTATTGGGTAAAAGAATGTATGTGACTGGTGCACTCTCCCTCCCAGGAGCACACCAGCACCTTTCCCTTCCCCTTTTTCTTTCCCCACAGGCATGCATCTCTTAAACTCTAAGGGATCCCAGAAGACTTGCAACCAGGGCGCAGTGGGCAGCAGCAGCGCCCCCAGCTAATCCAGGAACTGTCTCCAAGGCCCCCTTTTCTCTGACTTCCCAGTGAGTCCAAGCAGCTCCACCTCTTCCCTCACTTCTTCCCTCTAACATTTCTAGAGTGCCAAAGCAGCCCACCTAGGCTCTCTCCTGGTGCTTCTTCTATCCTAAGCTCTTTATTTCACTGTCCCCCAACAATAAAAAAATAATATAATAAATTTTAAAAAGAATATCAGTAAAAGAGACTTGTTTTCCATCCTACAAAGGTTCAAAAGCAGGCTGACTGTCACTTACTCTTGGTTTACCACCTCCTCATCCTCTGAGGACGATGCTGTTTCCTCCAGGTCCCGGGCCATCACGATTGGCATTTCCTTTAGGGTTTGTCATGCAGTCAGCAGACAGGGGCCTCAGAGACCTTCCCTTGCAGATTCACAGGATCAAACAACTTGGGTGGCACAGATACCTGTGGGAGAGCCAAATGATATAAAATATGATGCAATGTCTATTTGCTGATTACTGCTGATGATCTCCCAAGAATATTTACCTAAATGGTGCCCAACCTCTAGAAGCTTACC
The DNA here is from genome assembly GCA_039655065.1 of Glossophaga mutica. NCBI lineage: Eukaryota > Metazoa > Chordata > Mammalia > Chiroptera > Phyllostomidae > Glossophaga > Glossophaga mutica. Next base: position 21,402,409 of record CM077303.1, read on the forward strand.
TTCTATCACAGTTCCTCACATATACTACCAAAATCAAGGTTTTTTTCCCCCCAAATATACTGTGTGTCCTCTACGTATTTGAAGAACCGTTATTAAGTTCGAGTGTCTCATTTTTCATTTATATATATTGTCTAACATGCACCAAAAAGACTTACTTAACTTTTGAGAAAAGTCTGAGGTAGGAGAATGATTGCCTAAAACATAAATTTCTTGCTAGAAAAACCTGACCTGGGTTAAAAGTAAATACTCAGATTTAAGATCCTTGCAAATATTTCTTTAGCCTGTATGACAAACACACAGATAAAATGCCCTCGTGTTTCCACTAACATTCAACTACTGAACCAAAAGATGAATATATTCTCCTGAATCAAGAATATAAACAGCCAAAATAAAAAGTCCTTCCAAACACTCTCAAAAATTACTCTCCCTTGTTAAAAATCACAATCTATGACCTGAATCTCAAATAGACATTAAAATTAAGATACTCCTAATGTCTAATCTAAAAAATTTCCATAGGGTAAAAGTGTATGTTCACTGTGTTTGTAAAAGAATAGGAATTACCTAAAGAAAATTAAAATCTTTAAATGACCATAATCCCATAATCCAGAGATAACTCCTTGATGTGAATCTTTCCAAACCTCACTTTGCTATGCATTCATATATACAATCAAATTATCAACTGAACCAAAGATGCCGATCCCGATAACGATCCCTACAGATCTGCAGCGGAATGGGCAATATCTAACAACCTCCAAAAGCGTTCTTCTGAGGATTCCCAATAGGATTTCTCGATCTTTCACAAAAGTTGGCATGTCCTTCCAGTTAAAAGAAAATCTCCAACCAGGAACAGATGCCAACCTGTCCTAGACTGCCTGCGGAGCGGGAACAGACAGGGCAGGGCGTTCGGAAGAAGATTAAGGACACTAGTCCATGAAGCGTCCTCGCTCTAAAGGGATCAGCCCCTCAGCCTGACGCCTGTCTCTCCCCAGTCCCGGGTAGGTCCCCAGATGCTCTCCGCGGGAAGGACGCAGGCTACTCCTCCGAAGCAATTAAGCCCAGAGCTCCCGGAAGCCTACAGCTGCTCCCAGACTAACAGGGAAGTGCAGCGGACCGCACCCGCCCAGACGCGGGAGCGCACCTTACTCGGGTCGGGGAGCGCGCAGGCGTTTACCTGTCTCATCTTCCCATTGCTCGGGGCGGGCAGGCCGGGATCGCGCTCTGCGACAACTTCTCTCTTCCTTCCCCAGCCGGGCTCACCGCTGCAGCGGACGGCTGCTTCCCCCGTTACTACAACAACCAACAAGCAACCGCCCGCTCGGAGCCACTGCGCAGGCGCCCGCCACCTGGCGCTGACAACGCTCGGCTTCGGGCGCGGAAGATTGTCGTCACCGCCGCGCAGCGCGGGCTCAGAGCCTGCTATCCGCAGAAGAATCTTGACTTCTTTTCTCTGATGATTTTTCCTCCGCCCATAAAGGGTTGAACCCGAACCCGGAGTTCTTCCGCCACACTCGACGGGCGGGTTTACGGTGTCAGCGGCGTACCCTGGGTGAGACTTGAACAGCGGCAACCGCTGATTGGCAGTAAGGGTTCACGCCCCATCTCCTGCTTGAGCAGAACCGGAACAGCCAATAAGAGCGAGGACTGACAGAAACGACCCAATCGTGGAGCCTGGTGAAGGTGGGGCGGGGACGAATGGCTCAGGTGGCCCGTGGAGCTGTCTTGGGGTAGCATCTTTGCTGCTGCTGCTGCTGCTGGGCTGGGGGTCCGGTCGCCAGGTAAGGAGAATATTCCTTGATATATTAGTTCTTTTACTTCCAATTTGCAGGTGCGGAAACCTAGGCTGTAAAGTGTAAATGATTTGCCCAGGGTCACACATCTACTAAATGGTGGCCAGGATTGGAACGCCTCTCTCCTGACTCAAGTTTCAAAACCACACCTTTGCTGGGCTGGGCCAGGGCAAAATCTGAGAATGGATGTCGGGTAATCTAGGAGGCCCTCAAGCTTTAGGGAAGTGGGGTGGAGGGACTGGTAGAGCAGTTCAGAAGAATGCTCAGGCTCTGCCCTCATCAGCTTTCTGTTGGGATTTCTAAGAGCTTCTGTGAAATGAAAGGTGTAAGTTCTGTCAAAAACAGGGGGCCATCCATGCACCTTTTCTGACGCCTGGAAGCGTGACCCTGAGTCTCCTATTGAGGGAGGGTAAGAAAATAAGGAGAATTGGGGAGGCAGGGGTGGGAGTGGGGGCGGATATTGGCCCCGGCTCTGACTGCTTGTGATGTTTGGTAAAGCTCTATCATTCATTTTCTCCGGACCTGGACAAAGTCCACCCCATGATCCACCTTTCCCCAAGGGATTTATTTATTCACTCTTCCTCCTCTCTTGTTCTTTTTTTGTTTTTTGGTGCCTCGCACTATCTTAAGCTATGGCTGACTTTAATATGGATCTGTTTCACCTGGGCAGTGTAGGGCCATACTGAAACTTTTCCTGCCATAGAGTCCAAGGAAGCCTGATAGTTGGTCACCACTTCAAGCCCAAGAAGTTAACCCAACAGCAGAAACTGTGGACCAAAAAACGTAATGAAAATGAAAACTAATACCATTATTAGATGTACACAACCTAATGGTATTTTCTATACATCTTAAAGATGATAGAGGATATAGTATGCTTGTCTTCCTCAAAGATGGAAACTTCATCAAAATATTCTCAGTGGGGCAGCATTGCAATGTAAGGTCCAACAGACCATGATTCATGTCTCAGCTCAGCCATATATTAGCTATTTAGCTTCAAGCAAATCACTTAGCCTCTCTGTGCCAACCCTCATGTATAAAATGGGAATGCTGTTAGGCCTACAGTATATGTTAGATGGCCTACACTAATACTGTTAGGCCTACAGTATATGTTAGATGCTTGTCACAGTTCATAGCACAGTTCATGGCCCAGTAACTGTTAACTATTATAATTTCTCCTGCAACCCAGTGCCATCATTGTTGTTTCCTTCTCCACATAATGTCTTACTAGTTCTCAAGTCACAGCAGTTTATTTAACTCTTACAGTGTTCTCCTTAGGTTATGGAGCATGGTGTACCTGACAGCAGATTAGAGAAAACCTGAGGATGTAAATATTGCCCTCCCACCATTGGTTCCACTGAAATGTGTAAGGCTTCTATGCACTTGGAAGGACCTGTCATCAATAGCCAGACAGGTATTTGTTAGTAGATTTGTTGATACAATTAACTTTCAGCCACTTGCATTACAAAGGAATGACCTGAAAAACCAGTCTAGACGTAGATATAAGAGGACTGATTCAGCCAAGAAAAAAGAATACTGATGTAGGGTAACATTTTGGAGAAATTGCTCAAGACAAAGATAAGTATTGTGCCATTTATTGTAAAGTATGCTGTTGATTCAACACTATTAGTATAGCTAACTATTGAGACCAATTTCTGTAAGCCTTCCACATAAATGCACTTTATTATTTTATAGTAATATTTGTACACCTCCTCTTCTACTGCTCCCTTTTTTATCTCCAGCTTTTTCACTGGGTTTGTCATGTCTACCCATTGCATTATTTAGCCTTTTTCATTCCGGGTAAAGGTGAACACACTTTGGTTTAGGGCAATTCAAAGGCAGTGTGCTAATTCTGTGAAGGCCAAAGTAGTGTGTTAAGGTAAGTGGGGGTGGATGAGCCCAAGGGACTTGCAGAGGAATTTATAAAGTGATGGACAAAATAAGCTTAGTATAGCCCTCCCGAGTGGGACACAGGTTAACTACAGGGGTGAGAGAGCTTATGGCTGTAGAAGATTAACCATCTGTTGTCTCACATTCTCTGCCTTTGTTTCCCAGGCAAGAAGCCCTCTCAGATTTCCGGGGAGTCATGAGCCGTTTTCTGAATGTCTTACGAAGCTGGCTGGTTATGGTGTCCATCATAGCCATGGGGAACACACTACAGAGCTTCCGAGACCACACCTTTCTCTATGAAAAGCTCTACACCGGCAAGCCAGACCTGGGTAAGAAGTCGAAGAACTGCATCTTCTGTGGGAGTGACCAAACTTGTGGTGTGTACATGAGAATAACTCACTAGGAGACATATAAGCAAACACAGCACGGGTGCCCATTTCCCTCTCCAAACCTGTTTATTGTAACTTTCGCCCCCTAGGTAGAGCCCAGGCATGCATTTTTAATAACTATCTAGGTGATTCCATGCTGCCTAATCTAGCCTTTGGGAGCCACTAAAGTAATAAACTTCATGGATAGCCCTTGGGCCATTTTCCCTCCAAAGCTTTTCTGAATACCTTTTCATTCATTTTACACTGCCTTAGGCAGTCTATTAAAAAGCATTACAAGGGCAAATGAGGAAATAGAGTTACTTGGTGACTCTGTGAAGCCCCACCAGAAAGCCATAAAGAAGCTTTTCATGTTATTGCAACCATGTTCAGAAATCACATCATGGCACACACATGGTTACATTCCACGTTGCAGATGGAGAGTCACTAATCCAGGGTCTCCCCAAACCGGAACATAGTCCCTGAGCAGACAGCCCAAATCCCTCCAAGTCTGTCTCCCAAAATGAAACTTTAGAAGGTCACAGTGGCCTTTCCCAGTTTCCTCAGCCTCCCCGCTGAGAGCCTTTTCACGTTTCAGCTTGCACTTCCTCGTGCTGCTGCGTGGGGTGGTTTGAGCTGCAGCGTGGTTTCACGGCAGCTGACAATTCTGTGTCACATTTATAGCTAACCCAGATTCAGGCTCTGACCTAGCTCATTTTCCTGCGGCATCTAGGTACAGAATGAAATTAAGTAGGCTCAGGCTTGTTTTGAACAGCGCTCAAACACAGTAGGAGTAGAGGACCTGGAAAGGGGGCCAAGGCAGTTTCACGTTGTCACCCTGAAACGCTGCCCTCGGATGGTCCAGGAGTCCTGTATAGAGTCACAGCATTTTAGAGGTTATCTGGTCTAGCCCTTTGAATTTAAGTTGAGACCGAGAAGCCCAGGGGTCATGTGACTTGCTGAAGGGCATAGAGCTGAGCAAAAGTGTGTGTGTGCACGTGTCTGTCTGTCTGTCTGTCTGTTTCCAGCCCAGAAGTAGAGACTGCCTCCTCCTTGTGATCTGGGGGCTGTCATGGTTCTCTGCTGATCATACCAGTACTGCGGTAGAATTTTACCTGATGCCTCATCTAGTTAGGGTTGGTGAAATATTTCACTTTCTTATCTCACCAGCTACAGAAATTTCCTCAGTCTTTTCATCGGAAAAGCAATCAAGTTGGTTGCTAAAGAATGTAGCCCACTGGGGCTAACCGCTAGATATTTGGTTGGTGTATAGAATTCTTTTCGCCTGACTACTATCCAGAGGTCTTCCACCGAATGCCTTAGGTCAGTGGCTGTACATTACGATCACCAAGGGAGGGGGTTATGAGAAAATACTTATGCCTAGGGGCCCACCTCCAGAGAGTAGGATTTAACTAGTCTGGTACCCAGGTCTTGGTAATTTTATCAAACTTTTTCACTTGATTCTAATAAATGCCCAGGGTCCAGAAACTGTTGCAGTGGAATATCATCCATACTTTCAGGAGAAGATATTTAACATAGCAGTGTCGGAACACAGCCAGCAAGAGCAGGGTGGCCTTGGCAAACACTACAGAAACAGTGCTTTGTCCCACTACCATGTGCATAGGAAACCAGCCTGGTTTGGGCTCTGTCCAATAATATGGATGTGGATTCAGAGAAGACCCAGGCACTTGGGTCTCTGAAAGACTAGATGCGGCCATCATAAAAGGTTCCTTTATTTCTGAGTTCTCTCCTACACCAGCCTTGAAAGTCTGCTGACCTCCCAGGTATCTTGTATTGCCAGACCACTCTCTGCAATATTCCCCCAAACCTGTCCTGACCCAGGCTCGCTGGGCTTCCCTAGCACCAGACTGGCGTCCAGGGCAGAGGTATAAACTACTACATCAAGCAGTTATTTGCCCGAGTGGGCTCTCTGTTGGATTTCCACTCTGGGAGTTCCCCTGCCCAGCCACAGGCATCTGAAGAGGAGCTGAGCAGTTCTTATTCTGGAGTTCCTTCCACTACTTGTTCCCATGTGCAGCACCAGAGCCTCCACTGTGCCCAGCCAAGGGAAGTTCAGGCCCAGCTCCCTGCTTCCCCTGAACTACCAGTGGAGTAGGAAGAGTTTGGAAGGGACCCTAACCTTCTCCTTCTCAACACTCTTGCTTTTTTCTGCTACACAGTGAATGGCCTCCAAGCTCGGACCTTTGGAATCTGGACACTGCTCTCATCAGTGATTCGCTGCCTCTGTGCCATTGACATCCACAACAAGACGTATGTAAGGGAAGGAAGAGTTTAGCATCCTTTTATTGTAACTCAGGTGCTATGCATACCCATTCTGGTCCTCCCCTTGGAGACCTGTTAATTTTGATACATCAGCCTAGAATGTGGATCATAAAAGGTTGGTAGGTTCCATCCCTTCCAGGCCTAAAGAACATAATAGGCCTAGCAGGTCTTTAAGGTTTGAAAATTCTTTTGAACTGACATAGCAGGTTGGCAGTGCTGATCCAGGGGCCTGCATCCAACCCCCTACTTCTTTGCTGAAGAATCAGCCTCTCTTCTACTAAAGAAGTACAGTAGTGTGCTCTTTTTAGAGCAACCACCCACGCTTACCTTATTCTCACATGCCCCCTTAAGCAGAAATGAAAAGAATCAAATCCATGAGAAAAGGAGCCTGCAAGTAAACTCTTGTATGCTTATGCAGAGGAGAGTGAAAGAGGACCCAGGACTCCTCTGTGTTCTGCTTCTGCGTGGAACAAGCACATAGCCTTAGCCTCGTCCAGAGAGTGCAGTAACCAGTACTGGCCACTGGAGGGGGCTCGAGCCTGTTCCCAGCAACTGGTCACCATATCGAGGTGGAAAAGTTTGCTCAGTCAGTGGGTGAGGCCACCAAAACACCAACTTACATAAAATGTTTTTCTGTCTGATCCAGACCCTCAGCATCCAGGGAAGAGAGGAAGTAATGGTATTTAATGAGCCCTTGTTGTTTCGCCAGGAGCTTTCATCTATATGACCTTGATTAAGTCTCCCAGTGGCCTCAGGAGGCAGTGATTTTCATTCCTGACTTTGCAGATCTGCATATTAGAGGTGCAATTAATTTAATCTGAGGAAGACTGACTCAAGTGGGATTTGAAGCAGGGCTGTTAGCCCTGCAATCTCTCCAACTTTACTTTTAATTTTTGTTGAACTTGAAACTGTGGTTTATTTGTTCTAGGTTCACACAGATCTTGGGAAAGTTGGTTTAGTGTAAACAGCCTGGGGCCTGAGAATGAAAACAAAACAGTGTACTCTGGTCTCAGTTCTGTTAATGATGAGCTTTGTGGCAGCAAGTGCACTGCATACCTTCTCTGCATTTCGATCTCTTTATGTATAAAATGATACTAGTATTTCTGTTCTGCCTCTCAGGGTGACTAGGAGGGAGTGAGGATTGAATAATCATTCTAAAGACCTTTACCATGGTGAGGAATTGCTGATAGATATAAGGGGTAATATCTTTTGTTTGCTGTGCTTTCTGGAACGGGCAAAAACAGCTCAGACTTGTCTTCACCTCTGTTACCCATTCATTCCCCTGCCTCCCAATTATACGACCACTGCAAATGCTGACCTGTGTTTTCAACCATGTTTTAGCCCGGGACTTTTGTCTCTCTGTGCTTCTGATGTGCCCTCTGGTTCTGTTCCCTTCCTAACTGAAAACTTGACGTCCACTCCCATATTCACTAAATATATAAAAACTTACACAGGAAGCATAAGAATCAAATTTAAGACAGTTTCCTCCTGGGGAGGAGGGAGGCAGGAGAATGGGATGAGGTGAGATAAGGATCACAGGATACTCTAACTGATAACTAATATTTTATTTCTTAGAACAAAGTATGTGAGGCAAAAATGTCAAAATGTCCAGATTTGATGGAGGAAGGTATTGTTTGCAAAGGGGTTAATTATAGTATCCTATTGTCTATAATTTTTTTGTAGGGAGATTTCATCATTTTAAAATTTTCATAGTTTAAAAAAAAGATATCAGCAATCCAGGAGGTCGATCACTCTGTAACCTGCCTCTTCCCCACTGACCAGCCCCTGGCCAAACACCTGCCAGGTGGGCGCAGACTACCGAGTCAAGCCAGTTTGAGTAAGTGGAATATATAAGCGTGTTGATCCAAAGGTGTCTATACTGCCCAGAATTGGCGGAATCCAGACCCTGCTTTGCTATAGCTAATAAGACTTGGAGATCCGCTCCAGATGCCTGGACCATTCTCCTTTCATTTTAGCAGTGGAAACCTTCAGGTTTGCCCTAGTAGAAAAAGGATGTGACCAAGCAGCCAGGTCTTTCCTAGGACCAAGTCTCCTTTGCCTTTAGCCATAGCCACCTCCTGGGTTGTTACTTGTGTGCTTCAGGTCTGACCTTCACTTTTCCTCTGCACAGAGCAAGCAGCACTTCAGTCCTTCCTTCTGTCTGCTCCGTTGTAGGCTCTACCACATCACGCTCTGGACCTTCCTCCTCGCTCTGGGGCACTTCCTTTCTGAGTTATTTGTGTACGGGACCGCGGCTCCCACAATTGGCGTCCTGGCACCCCTGATGGTGGCAAGTAAGCATGCAACCGCCCCAGACCTCCCACGGGAACCGTCCCAGCTCGAGCAGACGCAGCAGGGGTGCCAGAGAACACTGTGTTTACATTAGCCACTAACCTCCTCTCTGTGTTTAAGGTTTCTCGGTCTTGGGTATGCTTGTTGGGCTCCGGTACCTAGAAGCAGAACCAGTATCCAGACAGAAGAAGAGAAACTGAGGCCAACATTACCTCCTCCGAAACTTCCTCTTCCATCTTGGCTGTGTCTTCTTCCCTCATCCTCTCTGAGCTTTAATTTTTTCTTTTCTGCTCCACCATCAGCCCCCTTCTGTGCCTCCAGCCTTTTACGTTGTTTTGGTTTTTTAAATTACATTTAAAGATATAACATGCATTCAGAAAGTATATTAACACTTAATGAACAATTTAAAGAATCATTTTAAAGTGATGCTTCTGTAAAGCCATCCAAATCAAGAAATTGCCAGCACCTCAGAAGCCCTCTGTGCGCCCTCCCCCCACCATAGCCTCTTTGAGGATCTCTGCTGAGCCTTCTGCCTTTTCCCTCTTATTTCCGTCCCTTGATCTGCTTTGTGTGGGGGACATGCAGACTGTGAAACAACGCTGCTGCCTCACCCAGAGCAGCTGCCACCAAGGGCTGCTTCACGGGGCTGTCCACGCACGCTAGGCTCCTCTCCGACGCTGGACCCAGGGCTCCCAACCGCTGAGGAGCAGGCAGTTCTCTAAGGGCTCCCCTGTGAGCGCGTGTGGCTGCCATCCCTGTATCTCAGACGGATTATGGTCGGAAGAGTCTGGGCTGTTTTTAGACCTTCTCGTCAGCTGTATTTGTGTAACGAGTTTTGTAATAAATCGAAAAACTCTGTTCTGATCAGTCCTTGTACTTTGACCACCCTTAGGCCCAGAGCGCTTCGCCCCCTCTGAGCCCTAGCGCAGGAGAATGGCAGCTTCCTGCCGCTCAAATACACCGTGCTGAGTGGGGCAGCGCAGCAGTCAGACAGACCTGGCCGCCTCCAGCTCCTTTCGTCACACGTTCATTTCTCTTGACGTCAAATCTTCCTCCTCTCCTCCCCCCGCTTCAGGATCCTGAGGTCACCACTGAACAGTCAGGACCCTTTCTTGTTTCCCTCCTATGGAAGAAACAGATTCTTGACAAAGCAGAGGCAAAGCGCAGAACCAGGCAGCATGGAAGAAACAGCTGCATGGCGATAAAGAGGGGAACACTGAACCCTGAGGAGAGTGCACCGGAGCGGACAGCTGCCCCCCAGACGCAGCCCCCGCAGCGTGCAGATTCAAGGGCCTGTTCATCATCTCAGCAAGTATTTATTGAACACGTACTCCACACCAGACACTTGGGAAACAGACACGACCGACCCAGGCAGTGACCCTGCTCCTGTGGTCCATCCTTTGTAGCCACGGAGATGGACGATTTGCTGCTGGGCGTCCGTGTGCTTTGATGACGGTTTGGGTACGTTCCGTAAAGACTTTGACATGGAAATCTGTTTGTCTCTTAAGCATCTGACAGTGAACTAGAAGCAATATCTCTGTAGGTACAGGTCTCTCTGCCCACAGGCAGGGGTGTTTTTCTTCAGTTCACAGATTGACACTGGGGTCTGATGCTTGGAGGCTCCCGACTCTTAACCATTTCTAGGTGAAAGCAGAAAAATCCACGTTACTTAACACTCTCCAGACAGTTCAGCTGAGGTAACAAAACATTTGGAATGTTCCCACCCACCGAAGTGAATGGTAGGTATTTGAATTGAGCAGGTAGAGTCTTAAAGGGAAAGCACCCTTTGACTCAGCTTCAAGGCATCCCCATTTGGTTTGGCCAGAACGTAAGTCATATGTATTGCTTGGTTCCCGATCCAGTAGAGCAGGTGCGGTTCCATTCCTTTTCCCACTGTCTCCTAGCCTGCTGTGGGGTTAAACGAGAAGCTGTGGAGCGCATGGCCTGTGTGGCCTAAAGTAGTTCCCACATGCACTACTTGACAAGGCTGCCACGTAGCTGCAGGCTCCATTGGCCACCAAAGACTGGAACATACATGGACCCTAAAGGAAGGAAAATGCTGGAATGTTGCTTCTCAGGGGGTGCCCTCTCTGCTGGACGCATCCTACTTTGAGACTGTGTTTCCAGCCCAGCAGAAAGGGCAAGCCTGCAGTCTCTCTCAATCGGAGCCCTTGCTGCTACCCATCTGGCTGCGAGGTGCCTTCGGGCTGTCCCAGCCCATAAGCCGCTCAGGTGCTGAGCGTGGTCACCACCGGATGGCCCACGCCACACCAGTGCTCCTGTAGCACTGGGGCCACCCTTCTGCTTCCTCCCAGACGGAACATCGAGCAGGGAGTGCCAGCCGTACAGGCGTCCTTGCGCTGTCCTTGAGATTAATTTGGCAGCAGCGGGGAGCACACTACGTAGCCAGCTGTAAGAAGTCATTCTGATATTGCGGGAAAAGTGAAGACACAAAGAAAAGGCATCATATAAAGAGTTTTCAAAAGAAGCATTGGCTTTGCTTGAAACTGGCTTCGGTGGGACTTCAGTTCTCATGTGGCACTTGGCCCCCACTGGGCAGCAGGACTAGCCCCAGGCGCTGATGTTCTGTTCTCTCTCTGTAATTGTGGAATCTCTTGTTGCTCTAAATAGAGTTCAAAATGGTAGGGGGGGAAGCCAACAAGTGAAAGAACAACTGCAGACAGAAGTAAGAATTCTAGAAAATAGCTATTGTAATCAAGAAGGGGAGGGGAGCACCCAACTCACATCTCCGGGAAGTAGGTATGATTTTAATCGAGATTTCAATGCCTGGGTAGCATGTGTCTGAAGATTTGTGGCAGATATTGAGGGCAGCGGGAGCAGCATCTGGGGGGCAGGAACAAGCGTGTTCAAGCAGTAAAATCAGTAAACTACAACGGTGAAGTGAGGAAGTGGAAAGTAGCAGATCGGAAAGGGAGGCAGCAGGCCCCTAAGGGCACGACAGGAAGCTCGACGTTGACACTTAAATGCTTCGGGAATTCTCTGTCAGCTAAGGTTCTTTGGATGAATGAAAGAAAATCTACCTTAAACTAGCTTAAACAACAAAGACAGCATCGGCTCACAAAGCTGTCAAGTTAAGGGGATAATAGGCTTCAGGAACAGTTTGATCAGGACACAGCCCCATTTCTCTGTGATTCGCTTGGCTCTGCCCACTCATGCTGGCTTTGTCCTTAGGTTGGCTTTTTTTATGGTGCCAAAAAATGATTGCAGCAGTTTCGCTCACATCCCCACAATACCATGTCTAGAAAAATAGCTCCGTGCTAAGAACTATCTTTCCCTTACTATCGTAAGGAGGCAGGAAGAAAAGCAACAATCTTACAGAGAGTTAACATTTGGGTGCAGATCCACATGGAACCCACCTAAGAAAGGAGTGAATGAAATCATGATTTGGATCCTCTAGGCATGCATCACAGAAGTACACTTCCAAATAAAGGTCCCAGAGGATCTAAAGAGATGATGTGGATTATAGAGTATTTAGCAGACACTATGACTGTTAGATTTCTTTAACAGCCCAGACTTGGCTGCCTTCCTAAATGATCTAAAGCAGAACTGCTAACAGACAAGGTGCCAGAATGCCACCGGCACAGGTGTGACTGTCCGGAGAAGACGAGCACAAAAACTGATGGCAGCGTGTCCAAGTGGCAGGCAGAAGGCGGGCACAGCTGAAAAGGGAGGGGCGGCAGTAAGACAGGTCAGAGGGAACAGCATTCCACTGAACTGCGGATGCGGAAACTGGGGGCTCTGGCCTGCGCAGGCTCGTGGTGCGTGGCTGCGGTGATGATAAAACACACACTTGGGCCACCCATTGAGGTGCCCGCACCAACAGTGAGCTGTCTCATCAGCCCTCACGCTCAGTGAGCCTTCACGTGTCCACAGCACAGACAGCGGTCGGGGTCACGAGCTGGACGTTGCATGGCTGTCTCCCACATAGGCCGACAGTGACCTTCACAGCCTCATCTTTGAAAAAGAACCCACTAGGATGTGACACCTATGTAAACGGAGCGCCACTTCTATGGAAGGCCGCAGGAGCTGCCCCTCCTGCCCCAATCCGCCCCCCACCCCAGGACTGCACCCCTCCAGGCCTCAGAGATGTGCAATAATCCCACAGGGATTACCAAAAAGCCATCTCTGCCCCATCAAATGACAAGGCAGACCACTTGGACAATCTTTTATTGCTTTCAAGCATCTGGTTTACAAATAGAAAATAGATTATTTTTTAAAAGAAAGCAATGGATTTGGTTAATACATTTTAAGGAACTGAAGACTACACACACTTTTCTCCTTATCAAAAAATGAGGCCTACTTTTTCTCCGCCTCTCCTCAACACCTAACCCACTCCACCACCTGAACTGTACACTTCTTTGATTGCGTACAGTGTCTGTACACACAGACACACGTGCACACACAGCCCTGGCTCCCCAGTAGGGGCCCAAGCGCCCCAGCCCTTGCTAGCACAGACTGCTCCGATATGCTGAGTCCTGGGCAGTAGCCAAGGCAAAACAGCACAGTGCTCATGAGTGAGCCATTCAGTGTACAGGAAAATGACCCGAACATCTTTCTCTCAGGAGATGCTACCCAAGCCTACGAGCAGAGCCAGACAGCAGGTTCAGCAGGAGAGGCAGTCAGCCTGGGTTGGCTTAAAGGGAATCCCTTTATGTTTACATCGGATGCAAGGTCATTGCCAGAAGGGGCTGGGTGTGCAAATGCTGTCCCCACCAGAGGTGGGAGACACTCACTTCACGTAGACTCGATTCCCAGTCCAAGGCCACCTTTCCTGCTCCTCTCAGCTCAGAAGCAGCTTTGGATTTCTCAGGAGGGAACGAATCAAGGTCTGTTTCCAGGAACCGTCACAGGAAGTTGGCTGGTGTCCCCTCCCCCCAGAGAAAATGAGCACCTAGCCTCTCTAGGCGGTGTCCTGACAGAGGCATCACAGGTGACATGACACACAGAACCTCCCCGCTCCAAGTCAGCTGCCAGAGTTCCCCAACCCAGGCTTCATGAACACACCCAGGAGGTGGCCCCCAGCTCCCTCACACACCTGGGTGGGTGCCTCTCCCAAGTCAATTGCTCCTTCACAGCCACAACAAAGTCTTTCTCAAGTTTATTAACATTTGGTTTGATCAGCTGTCGGGACAGAGGGTTTGGGGACAGACCTCAACATTAGGCCAGGAGAACCGAGGCCCGGAGTGCCCCTGGATTTATTCGATGGTGCTTCCTTTCCCACAGGAAGTTAGCAGTCAGTCTGACGACCCAAAAAATGACTCTCTTCCAGAATAGCTGCTGCTCTTAAAACTGGGCTTCTAAGGGTCTTGAGACACCAGAAAAAGTTAATATCCTGAATAAGCTTTCTTTCCATGATAATTTGGCAGGCTTTCTCCATGAGGAATAGAGGTGAGGGGGGAAGGCAAGGCACAAGGCCAGGACCAACCCCACCACTCACCAGCCTCTCCCAACACCAGCTCCCAGAGCCTAGAAGGGGAGGCAGTGGGAATCGAATCTGCACTGGGCGAAAGGTGCAATTTTCCCCAGCTAGACCATGCAAGCTCTTGAGTGTGTTCCAGAAGCACGGGCACCGCCATCCAAGCCACAAATTTTCCAGCCAGATCTCTCCAGAATCTGCCAGCGAAGACCTTTGTGCTGGCAGAGAGAGCCATGCTGGCTGAAGTGGGGCAGGGGGCATGTTCTGTGTTCCCTGAGTCGCAACCACCTTTTTCTCTCAGAGGTGCTCCTCAGATGCAGTGGTGGGTGCTTTGCTGGGATTGTTCTCCTTTTCCTCCTTTTCCTCCTCCTCCTGGAGTTTCTACAAGGCAAAACAAGCAGGCAGCCCCTTGGGTGAAGAAGTGTGGTACTCTGCCCAGGCTGGAGTGACTCCCTGTCAGTGACTGTGTAATCGGCAAGAAAAACAAGAGCAAGAAGCCACCCAGCATCTTCAAGAGTGAGCAAAGGGAACAAGAAAAGAAGTGCCAGCCCCTGGCACAAGTGTGTTCCCTAAACACAAACTCACGCACATGCACATGCACATAGCTGTGCACACACACCCCCATCACAATGTCATCAAAGGAAAAACCAAAAAGGCCAGCTTTCTGAGATGCCACCGTCACTACAAACCATCCCGCTCCGAGTGCCTCTGTTCTCCGCTCACAGTCCCTCCCCAGTCCGACAGCCCACAGGTCACCTGCACTGACCATCAAGTAGTTGTCCAAGTGCTACATCTGCAGCTCCCTCTGAACTTCCGAGTACCCCCATTTGGAGGCAGCCCCCAGGATGAAGAATAGTATTATGATGTACATGGAATGGATGCAACAAAAATTTTTTATAAAAGCAGGATGCATAATTGCATATATAAACTCAGTGACTAAAAATATGTATATAAACTTAATGCACAGAAAAAGAGACTTTGGGACAGTTTGGCTTTGGCTTTCTTGGGCAGAGATGGCACAGGATTAGATGAGTCTTCTGGGTCACACTTGTTAGGTGGGTTTCAAATTAAATATGGCCTGGAAAATATCGTGTGGGGACACTGGGTGCATACAGCCACTTTGGGCATTTGCTTTTTAAGGAGCACTCTGCTTCTTAGCGCAAGGGCTCCTGTAGTTAGGGAGAAGGCCTTGGGGGCCACACAGCCCTGTGCAGCCAGCACCACTCGACTGGAGGAGTGCGGGGGGGGGGGGGGGGGGGGGCGCGGTGCCGATCTAGAGCCTGTGTCAGCGGTGCTTCCCCAGAGAGTGTCTCAGGGCCAGTCCAGGGCAATGACAACTGTGGAAATCCAGCCTTCCCATTCTCAGTCTGGCTAACTCTTTGGCCCCAGCTCAGCCTCGGTCATGGGAAGCCTTTGTTCAGGCAACGCAAGTCAATCAGGCAGTCTCTCTGGCACATGTACGCATGTGTACACACCCACACACGTGCACACACCTGCCTCCTCCAGAGCCATTGCCTTGAAATCAGCCAGAAACACAGATTAATGGAAGCATAACCACCATTCCAACTGTAAAAACATGGAAACCCAAACCAGGACTTTCATAGTCAAGGCTGGTCGTTACCCTAGCCCATAGATTCTGTATCTTGTTACCGAAACCACACACCTCCCTTAATAGAAAGAGCAGTGCTGGCCAGATCTGCCACGTGCCTGGCTTTACCTGGCTCTGATAGTGACTCTGTGTGCTAATGTGCAGGGCTCACGCACAGTGACTACCAGGGCAGGCTCCAGAGAAGGGATGCTCTGAGACAGCCTCAGCTGCCTGGAACAGGGGCTGGCCCAGCCTGACTCTGACCTGCCCAGAACAGCGAACTGCCCCAGATGCACGTGAGGCCCGGAGATGCACAGCAACGTATCCAGGGACACGGATAGTGAAAAACCATCCCTGGACTTGCCTCCTATTTCTAGTCAGTGCCATTCCCAATGCTCCAAAAAGAAGGGGACTGAGCCGACAACCCCAAGCTTTTGTAACTAACCTGGCCCTCGTGCACAAGGACCTAGCTGCAATAGTGAAATCCTGGAACAACCTAAACATTCAACAAGAGGAAATGGAGGTGTGTAGATATGAGGTTATAGAAGGTAATGGTGTGGAAAATAGTCAAGCTGCATTAAGTAGTCAAGCAAAGCAGGAAACCAAACGTGCACGAGCATTCCCGCTGGAAACAACACTGAAAAGTGGGCTAGAATGTCACTAGGTTATCTCTGGGCACTAGGACTGCCGGCAGCCTTCACTTTCTGCTTGGGGGCATTATAAAGTGAACGTGGCTGAATCTCACACCAATTGACACAATACGTCACGTTCCAAACTGAAACCTCTGCAGGAGAAATCTGTCCTGTTGTATTCCAGGCATGCTTCCCAGGCTCATTCTACATTCACCAAACTGTTCCAAATCACCGTTTCCCTGTGCGTGGTGCAGGGGGAAGCCCGCCTGCACAGCGGCAATGCCTGGTCCCCAGCCGTCAGGGGAGGCGCATTCCTGCCCCGAGGCTTCCCTATCTCCCCAGCAAATCTTCCGGCCCAGCTCCTCCCTGCACACGCCGCTGCCAACTCCAGTGTGATATCAGAAAACACACAGGAAAGTACTAACGATTATCATCTGTCTGCCAACACGTGTCCGTAACACGCTAAACACGTCTCTTTCAGACACCATTTTTGCCTTAGAAAATTGGCAGTTCTCGAGCGGACAAACGGTGCCGCCTCTCACGCACGGACTGCTCTCGCACCGTAAGTCGGTAGCACGGACAGTACCTTGCAGGAGGACGGTTTAGCAGTACACGTCAGGTCTTAAAAGGGTGCACGACCACTGATCCACCGCTCAAGGAAGTACTGTGCTTCAGCGCATGCGCAAAGTTCCCGCTTCCGGGATGTTAACTACAGTGCGATTTAAAACAACAATTGGAAATAATCTTCATGTACATAGGCAGGAAAACTGTTAAATAAATCACGGCTCACCCACAGAACAGAACACCGTGCCGTCATTAAAATGTGTTGTTTAAAAACGAAAGTATGTGGTAAAGGACTAAGGAGCCAGTAAGTGTTCACAATGCAGATAAAAGCAAGATTCCATGTTCATTTAAAAACAATTTATATGTGTGTGTATATATAACATATGGATATACATACACACACATGTATATTATATGGGGATATGGACACGTACAAGTCAATGCAAAAAAAATAGCATCTCACCCCTGGATGATGGCACCACAGGGTAATGTTTAAATTTTGTACACTTTTCTGCATTTTATATTTTTCTATTTTTTTGTATTTTTTAATTTTTCTATAAAGAATATGTATTACCTCCGTAATAAGTTTTAGAGGGTTTTTTGTTTACAAATAGCCCACTTTGGCTCCTCCTCAGATCTAATGGTTCCCAGCTGATGAGAACAGAAGGGAAACACTTTTCTGTTGCAGGTCATACTCCTGGTTCTCTCCCCTCCTACCACCATCGGCTCCTGCCTCCTGACTTACCCTTTTCGGGCCCTACTGGCCATCCATTGGGTCCAGTCCTTCTATGGCCATAGCACTGCCTAAGGGGCTGTCACAGGCCAGGAGAGCCACTGCCTTGGGGCCACCACTGCCAGGACAGAAGGACAGCCAGGCTCCCACCTTTCCTGTCCAGCACTGACCCCGGGCTGAAAGCAGCGGAGCCAGGGCCCCGGAACTGGGCTCAGGAGCTGAGGAAGGGGTGGGTGCTGCTCAGCACACTGTGACCATAGTGACACACTCTGAGGACCAGAGCAGGGAGGCCAGGAGAAGAGAAGGAAGCCGGGGAAGGAGCGGCAGGAAGGCAGTGCTGAAACAGCCGCAGGGGAGACCCTGGTGTCAGGTTTGTGAGCGTGGCTAGTCTGGGAGCTCCCCCACCCCCACCATGCTGCCCCGTCCTCAGCCAGGGACCCAGGTTTCAGCCCAGCAAGCTCCCACATACATACATTCTCAGGAGTTTCTTTGTTTGCTTTTTGCCTCCGGAGATCGGCCTTGATGAATGCTGAGGTCAAGAGGTCAAGAAGGAAGAGCATCAGAGACACAGAGTTATCAAGCAGACCAGTGCTCAAGTTCATCCAAGAGAGGGAGCCCTGACTTTCCTAAGGGTCACAGGTATCCCAGACCTGTTTTGGATATTTCAGGAAGCTAGGGGCACACTGTCACCTAACCTGATAGAGCCTGGAGATCACTGCTGTCCCTGACAGGAAGAAGCCAATGACAATGACTTTATAGATCACTTACGTTTAGCCAGAGCGTTGGCATACATTGCTCTAATCCTCACAATAACCCCCATTTTGTAGATTAGGAAACTGAGGCTCCCAGAGGTTGGCCTACTTGTCCAAGGTCAAACAGCTCACAGCCTGGGATTCAAATGAGTGTCTTCTCTCTCCAAAGCCCAGGGTCATTCCACCAAAATATGGTACTGCCTCCCAAGCAGATTTCCTGACAGGCCCTCCCCTCCATACTGCATGTGTTCCCCTGATCTGTACAACTAATCAGGACACTGGGTCCCAAACTGCCTAAGCCCATAAGCAGCCTGAGCCTCATCTTGTCCTAAGGCCCCAACTCACCAGTGAGGGCTGTGCCAAGGGTGAGGAACACACACAGAAAGATGTTCCCGGGCATGGTTCCGTAGTTGTCGATAATCTGGCCCTGGGAGATGGTGAAGATGATCCCAAATACCTGAGAAGGAAACACGTGCCCAGTCAACTAGCCCACAGTAGAACTGAGCTGCCACAATGCAATGCCAAGGGACAAGGGACAAGCAGGACAAGGGACAAAGAGCTACTGTACCACCTAAGAAGACCGACCTGGGCAGACATGTTGAGGAGGCCAGACGATATGCCTTCTGATTCTGGATAGGTCAGCTCCACGGCAAACTCGAATCCCAGCGGCAGGTAGCCAGTCATGAAGAACCTGAAAGCCAGATCACAGAAACAAGGTGATGGATGGCTTCCAGAACAAGAAGGATGGAGAGCCCACCTCTTCCCTTAGAACTCCTTTTCCTGCTTTGTTTCTACCCACCGAGACACGTCAGGCCCTGAATGATCAGGCCACTCCCTGGGAGGGCATACCAAGGAAAGAGACCCCTGCAGGCCAGGAAGAAGTTCATTCGTAGGCTTTGTACTCGGGAGGCCTCTGTACTGAAAAGTCCTGCTTCTTCTACACCCAGCCATCGGTTGCAGGCAGGTGGGCATTTACAGCAGGGTGGGGACGTCTGGAGCGTTCGGCCCTCAGCTGAGAGACTCTGTGTCATGGGTACAGGGGCCCCATGCTGGGAGCAGGAAGTCCCTGGATGTCAAACAGCATCCCCAAGACTGTGGGACCTGGAGGAGCTCAAGGTCATCCTTATTTTCCCCCAGTGAGTCACCAGCTAAGAAGGCCTGAGGTTTGCATGCATTCACTCTCTCTCTCCCCCCATCCCACGCATGCACACACACACTCATGTGCTGCCCACAGTAAATAATTAGGACGTGAAGCTGAGTGAGACCGCTGAGGAAGGGGTACTCTTTCCTATGCTTTGTCAGACAACAGGTCTAGGGAACTACAATTCTAATCTCTGACATCCGCACCACACTTCTTGCTGCTTTCACATCTGTTGTCTCTCTCAGTCCTTTCAACAGCTCTACAAGGCAGGCCACCTGTCTTCATTTACACATGAGGACACGGAGGCTCAGAGCAGTTAAGTGACATGCCTGCGGCCTACCAGACAGTCAGCGGCAGTACTGAGGCCGGGGCCCAGACTTTCCATGCCCCCATGTTGTCCTAGGCAGAGCTGAAAAAGACTCAGTGAAGGACACACTCCATCCCAACAGCACAGATGGGCCTAGAAGCTCCAGATGGTCTTTTGAAGTGCTACATGTAAACAAGACCTCTGATAAAAATAAAATGTATTTTCATATGCTCCTCAAAGGGGAAAAAAAAAAAAAAACCTCTGGCCACCGATGGCACATCTCCACAGAGATCAGTGAGAAGCCAGCAAAGGGATCAATATCACATCCTAGGAGGCCAGCAGCTCTAAGAGCCATGGAATGGTGCTTTCCAGTTAAGCCTGTCAGAGGTCAGACTTACCCCAGTGTGCCGGCAGTGACAAACACTACCCACAGGTGCCCCAGGCTCAAGGTCATTGTGTACACCACCATGCCCACCAGAGTCATGACATAGACCGCCAGTGTTGTTTCCCTACAAGCAGAAACAAAAAGTTGACTCATGCACTTCTGACTTTAACAGGAGCATTTGTTCATTCATTCATTCACTCATTCATTCACTCTACAAGTATCTATCAGGCACCCGCTGTGTGTCATGCCCTCTGCTGTGTGCTGGGACATCTGCTCTCATAGAATGTTCTGTCCATGAGGTTGATGGACACCGAACCAGCGATCACACAGATACTTATTCAATTACACGCAGTCATCGCCACAAAGGCTAAGACCAGGGCAGCACGAAACCGTCCTGCTGCACGTGTTTCCTCCTGCAGAACTCTCTCAACGGTAGCAAGCTGCACTTTGCCATGTCACTTCCTGCCCATAGCAAGAAGGGCACAGCCCTTTCCTCTCCTCATCCCCCCAAGAAAAACAAACAGGACAAACATCTGTGTGCGGGACTGCCCCAGAAGCCACCCAGTTCTGCACGTCTGCTTTGCCCAAGGTCCCACGACTGATCCCAATGCTGAGAAGTGACCTGACTTTTAGATTCTCCGTCATCGCTAACGTTCTTCCTGTTGCCACCTGCACAAGTGCAGCGCAGTTTTTCCCGCTGAATCCGAGTGACTCCAGACAGCAGGAATTGAGAGAGAGCGCTCTCCAGCCCTCAACTGAGTGCCTGACACCAGTGAGACAGCTCCGCTCACTCCCTGTCACATTTCCCTCTGCCAGTCCCCTCCGAAGGACCATCAGCAACAAGCTGGCTTGTCGCAGGCTCACCCCGCTGGTGCCCCTCCCCACGCTGCTCCCACCGTGCCCACGCCGGACTCCGCTGGGCCCTGGCTCCTGCTTGGCCCTGCATTCCTCTCCCAGCTCTGCACACACCTCTGCCCTCCTGCCACCACATCAGGTCTCAGACAATGAAAGTTTCAAGCCTTCTCGCATCTCCCCTGAAGCCAGAAACGTGGTGGGGGCATCAGCAAACACATGCTACAGTAACGTCAAACTAACACCTGATCTATTGGGTGCTAGGAATTCTCTTAAGCATTTTACATTCATTTATTATTTTACTCAGCAATTATAAAAGCCCCGGGAGAGAGGTATGACTATGCCTACTTTTACAAATGAGGAAACTGAGGCTCGGACTAATTAGAACTAGTCCCTAGTCACCCAGTGAGTAAATGCAGAGCTGGGATTTGAACCTAGAGCTGGGATGGAACCCTGTGTTCCTTCTACCATCGCAGGGAGGATACTAATACTCTGTGTGGTTGCTGCTTTGGAAAAACTCAAGACCAAAGCCCCTGAAGGATGCCCCTCCCACCCAGTGCTTCAAAGCAGCTGCCGACAGAGGAGATGTGCCCTCCTCCTGCTCCCCGCATCTAGTCAGACTGCCCCCTGCTGCAGAAAGCAACTTCATGAGCACCATTCTGTCTCACTGACCCCACCAGCTCATCTTTCACCACATTTACTCAATCATAGCTTCATCTTAAACCACTGACCCATCTAGAAAAACTATCTGCAGCTCCAGCCTGTGACAAACAGGCCTGACCACCCGATTCTAGCCTCCAAACCAGGAAGGACAAATCTGGGAGCCTCAGGGAGGAAAGGTCTTTGGGGACTGGCACCCCGAAGACCAGATCAGTTTTCACTCATCATTTCTCTGCCTGGGCAGCAGTGCAGGGAGTGTCTCCTGCTGACCACAGGATCTAGGCATCGAGTGACACAGACAAACTGGTGACGTCTAGGTCCCGAAGTGTCCTCCCCAGGCCTTTTGCTGCATTTTCATCTGCATCATCTGCAGTCCACATTCCAGCCTAGTGACATTCCAATACCTCTTTCTCCTGCCACAGAGCAAGCCCCAGAAACAGAGACAGTGCTGTTCACTGGTTTGGGGAAGGCCAGTCCCCACTGCTCTTGCATGTGGCTGAAGCAAGTAATTGACAGAGACAAGATGGCAGCCAAGCTCCAGCAGCCGTTAATTACGCCAAGCCACGTCCTTCGTCATGTTCTGAGAGGCAGCCACATCCCCGGGGATGGCCCCAATTGACCTTTGACTAGGGCAGGCACAGTGAGACCTGCTCTGCCCAGAGCCTCACAGAAGTTGGTTTGTGTGGCAGAGAACAGGTCTGCCACTGTCTGTCGCCTCCAGACACTGGGAACTTTGGAGGCGTTGACAAAGCAGCCCAGAATACTGCCCCGCCCCAGGGAATGATAACCCTGGCAGCTGCCCCACTGGCCAGCATTAATTGAGCACCCAATGCATACAGAGCACTAAAAAGATGTAGTAAGAAGAGAAGGATACTGGGCCTCTGTTTTTTTTCAGAGCCTTTACTCTGAGCCTGGCTCCTGAATTGAGGCAAACTGAGACAAATGCAGATTAAGGGAAGTGCCTCTCTGGAATTGGCATCCATGACGGCAGAGCCCAGGAGTCTGTACTTCTAATAAGCATTCTGGATTAGACTGGCATGCGAGTGCACCGAAGTCTCAGAAAGACCACTCTGGGCTCTTAGAAATGCATTGAGCATTCAGATCCAAAGCACACCGCACTATTTACCAAGAAGGTAGAAGCAAATATAAGATAATACACTGCAAACCAAAGTAAGCACAGAGCTTCATGGTGAGACCCACGTGGTCTGAGGGAGCCATGAGAACGGGCCAGTGAAATCACCCCTCGTTCCATTGTCTGGGGTTTCCCCAAACATTCTAACTGCTGGCATTTTTTCTACATCCGTTTTCACTTCTCTCCCATCGACCCCCTTCCATGTCTACTGGGGAAGCGGGTATTGCCTCACGTTAGGCCTCGTGTCCTTTTTCTCCAACCTCCCAAAGACCCCCCACAGGGTGGGTATTGTTTCCCTTGTTTTATAAATGCAGAAACTGAAGCCACAAGAAGATAAATTTGAACTGCCCACTTGAGCTGAGCACTCAGCGGCCGCGCCCACACCTTTGGAGCCATATTACTAATGAATATGTCATTTCAAATTGAGTCCCCGATTCTCAGTCCAAGAGGAAGGGTCACTTACTTGTAGGTTTTGGACCTATCCAGCCAGATGCCTGAGATCATAGCCCCGAGCATTCCTGCAATGACAATGGTCAGGCCTATTCTTCCAGCATTCACCTCTTCCCCCTGGGAAAGAAAACCACAGCCCCCGAAGATCAGCCAGCAACAGGACACAGACAGACCACAGTCACCGTGTGGTGAAGGGAAAAGGCAAGGCTCCCTGGCTCCATCGGAGCCAGTCCTCAGAATGTATCGGGGCAAGACAGCCTATAAGGAGCTGCCAATGGGGAGAAAATCATAGAATAGATGCTCCTCCCAACATATTCTCAGAACCCCAGAGGTGTGTGTATGATGCTGGATGCTGAGGTGAACCAAATTCTGTCCTTAGAAGCACTCTCAGGTAGAGTTTTTTAAAACATGTAATCCTTGGAGCAACTCTTTTATCTTATTTATCATTATTCCCATTTCACAGAAGGGGAAACAAATACACATGTCCAGATACCCTCTACTTCGGTTTTTGGAGCTATCAGTGCGGAAAGAAATAGGAAAATAACATTATATATATGTATATATATATATATATATATTTGAGCCCTTGTTATTGAGCCAGGCACCATGCCGAGGATTTTACATCATTATCTCATTTAATTCTCATAATTCCCCATTTTTCACATGAAGAACCTGAGGCATGGTGAGATAAACCTATTAGTCCAAGGTCATGAGGCATTTAAGTGCAGAGCTAGCTAGGATTTGAACTCAGACCTGCCACACTCCAAAACTGGAACACTTAGCCACAGTGGCTGCCTCTGTGGCCATGAGACCCTGTCCTTCCACAGGGAGGCTGGACTTGGAATTCCTGAATCCAAGACACTCAGTATCCCATTCCCAGCATCCAACCTTTACTGGTTCTGGAAACATTTACAAAATACTTTCAGTTGAGTAACTAAGAGTCCAATCAAAATTAAACATTGCCCATATTTTACAAATTAAATATTTCAGATGCAACTCTCCATATATGTTTACCGACTGTGTTGCTAGGCACCATGCTATGCAATTTATGAGTATATAAATATATATGAATATATAGACACACAACGTTATTTACTTTCTAATCCTTTCCATAAGCAATTATGCTTCTTTTGCAGAAAATAGAATGAGAGCTCAGAGATGCTAACTCGCTTGTCACACAGTTTAGTGCCACCAGAACTAGGATCAAGACCCTCCAAGTCCTATAAGCGTGCCACCATACCACGCTGCCTAGAAGTGGGAGACCCAAGAGTTAACTGCTACCCCAGCTCCTGCTGAGATAGACCCGGAAACCTCAGCCTCTCCAGGCCCAGCACACTTCCGGGACCCCCTTACCGGATAGTGCAAGATCACCATGCGGTTCAGCAGAATGGACAAGGCATAAAAAGCCCCGGTATTCAGACCTATGGAGGGAGGGAGAAACACACAGCATTAGGGTTGGCCTTCTGCTGGGGCCACTGCTCACTTCTCCCAGCAGTTTGTGGGGTCAACAATCCTCATCATCATTGCCACTGTGAGTGGTGTCCTCAGAGAAGAAAAACCCAGGCAGTGTGACACTACTCGGCAGTTTTTCTCCAAGAAATACTCCAAAACAACTGAAAGTAGCCATTTCAACTTCTCAGCTGCACACCACTGCCCTCCACTCCCTCTAAACCTGCCCTGGGAACACAGGAAAGTGTTCCTCAAAGGTCAGAATCATCAACGTTCCTCTCTTAAGCCTTGGTCAGACCCATGTGGTGAGTAGAACTACTGGCCACCCGCCACCTCCTCCTAATGAACCAGCCCCCCTGCAGCCTGCCCCAGACCTTTGACCCCTGACACCGCTCCCTCTGTGGGTGGTTTCTCACCTCTTTCCCCACCCCTCCTTCAGCTTTCTTCTCAGAGTCAATATCACACAAAATCTTACATTTAAACCTGAAAGGCCCCCAAGGAACATTTCGATGCCTCTCCTAATTCACTGATTCATTCAACAAATAAGTGGAAAACCTAGAATATACTGCAAGAATCTGTGATTTTAGAGAATGAGATCATTTGTCCAAAGCCATAGAGTTAGTAACTAAGAATGAGACTGGAACTGACCCAAAGGAGAAAGGGCCTCCTGCCCCCCTTCCTAATAACAATGATGATGATGATGATGATGATGATAACGACGACAGCAGTGCATACTTACGTACTAGACCCTGTTCTAAGCACCTTACAATCATCCCAACAACACTAGAAGGCAGGGAGTATTATCATCTTTAGTTTACTGATGAGAAAAAGGCACACAGAGTTTAAAAACAAATACACCAGGAGACTTTTGAGTTTTGACTAAACGTTGAGGCTCACCAGTCTACCAACTGGCACACTTGACATCGGATCCACTTAGAAGGGACACAGCTCTCAGACAGGGCAGCCTTAGGAGTTCCTCTTCGGCAGGACCAGTCCACAGGACCTCAGTCCACCGAGTCATCAAAAGCTATTCTCTTTGGTCCTGATGGCTCAGGTGCAGGGATAAGTGGCCATGGCAACCACCCTGGTTTAACACCCGACAGGAGCCACTATTGCTCGTAACAACTCCGCAGGCATAGCTTCCAGGGTCCCCACAAAGGACAGGACAGAGAAAGAGTCACCATATTTTACAAAGCACAAAGAATGGCTTCTTCTCAGTTGTGAATAGGTCTCCCAATCCAGTTGTAGTCATTTTTATCACAAGAGGTCATTTTTATCATAAGCAGTGTTGTACAGTGCAGCTTACTTACTCCCTTCATCAGGCTCCCAGAGGAAGGAGATACGAAGTTAAGTGAAGGTCAAATCCTCATGCAAAATGAGAAAGGAAGTGTTGCTTACCATTCCCACAATCACACAGGTAGTAAGTGGCAGAGCTGGACTTGAACTCAGATTCTGTGGCTCTAGAGTCCTTGCTCTTAATCACTCTGTTTTAGATGCTAAACAAAAAATGGTTCTTATGCATTTCCCCAACTCAGAATACTGAAAATTTCCTGGAAGCCCTGCCTCTCCTAGCAGGTCACCTCAGGGATTCAACAAAGCTGGGTTCGGTGCCACCCCCTGGGGCCACAGGGAGTCAGCAAACCGAGGAGTGCCAGCGAATACCACTACGGCTGCACCACAGACCAATGGCCACGAGGACTTTGTCAACATGAGAATGTCCAAACCTGTCGAGAAGACTTATAAAAGTTTACCGGAGGCAGAGAATACACCTGGAAGCAAGATTTCAACAGACTGGGGACAATGCACCAGAAAATCACAGTTTGCAGCTTCTTTCACCCATCTGAGGTTAGGAGAGAACATGAAGAGGAACACGTGAAGGTGGAGGAAAGCAAGGCAGTGACCGGATGCCACGCAGGGGAGTCCAGCCCGCGGCCCGCGGGTCCCATGCAGCTCAGGATGGCTATGAGTGTGCCCAACACAAAGTCGTACATTTACTTAAAGCACGATGAGATTTTCCTGTGCGTACAGGTCGCAATGTATTTAATGTGTGGCCCAACACAACTCTTCTCCTTCCAGTGTGGCGCCGAGAGGCCAAAAGTTCGGACACCCTTGGTACAGGATCGTTAAGGTTATGGGCTCTCTTCAGGGCAGTCACACTGTGGAAGGAGGGGTCTGAAAAGTTGGTCAGGTATTAGAAGGAGCCATCTGAAAGGGGGCATTTCAGAGGTGTGCTAACTTAGATGCACAGAAACATAAACAGGGCTTGCTTAAGGCAAAGATAAGCCTTTCGCTAAAGAAATTATATGTGACTATCCATCATGACCTACCCCAGTTAGGAATTTATGATCAGATCACTCTGGGAGATTACTTTCCACAGAGCCCCCCCCGCCTTTTTTTTGGTCCACAACCTTGAGACTTTCAGCAACTTCTTACACAAGCACAGCCAACTAACCTTTACACCATACACCCAGCCACTCGGAAATTCCATTCCTGAGTCAAGAAGGCCCGCAAAGAGACACATTCCTAAAAAGGGTGTTGGGGTGGAATGCAGGCAGGGTGAAGAATGAAAGCAACCCCTAGTCCTGCTCCTCACACCTCTCTCAGCCCCTCTGGGCCTCTGGTCTGAGCCTCATGCTGTAAAGGGCAAGAAAATGCTCCAAGTCATGCTCAGCTTCAGGTGCAACTGCTACCCTCAGCTTGGGCCCAGCAGGAACGAAGGAGGGCAAAGTCCACAGGAAGCACAGGGAGATTATCCTGGAGTGAGGCAGGATAGAAGGAAGTTAGGGAAAGCTGCTGACAAGTGAAATGAGGAAGTAGGAGCAGACACCTCAGGCCAATAAGCCTCTAGGTCCTCTCATTAGAGCCCCCACCTCCATACATGATCAAAGGGAAACAGTTTATGGCAGGAAACTCCGGTAGTGGTCACAGAATTCAACAACAAGGACTGGCTAAAACCAGACAACCCAAGATGGAGGAAAAAACGACGAGAGAACAACCCCAAAGCTCATTATACAATCATTATAATGAAAACTGATACCACGAGTAGAAGGGGGGCCAATGGGGATAGCATCATGATACCTCTGGAACAGAGCATATTAGGAACAAGACCCCCTCCCAACCAGAAGGTGGAGACAGAATTTGGCACCATGAACACCATGATACTTCAGAAGGGACCATATTAGGAAAAAGGACACCCTTCCAACCTAAATGCAGAGTCAGCATTTGGCACCACAAAGTTCAGAATCAACCCACTCTTGGAAACATACAAGGGCTGTTGGGAAAAAGTCCAGCCATTGTTAATATAATGAGAACAGTTTGTGCAATATTGATGTAACCTGGCAGCCAAGAAGAGTGGACTGGAATGCACATACATGAACAATGATGACTTCACTGTACTAAGTCAGTGGGGGCAGTAGACACCAGTGAGTAAGCATGTGTACTGTGTGGCCGTCACATTCAAAATGACTGAGTAGAGAAACAAATCTGCATCAAATTTTGCATTAAGCTTGAACATTTCTCTGTGGAAACTATTTGAATGATTCAACATGCAGGGGCTATAAGCAATCTGGTGATTGGCAGTTGCATCATGAAAACACACCCACTCATTCATCACATCTTGTGCAGAGTTTTCTGACAAAAATATCAAGTCACCCAGGTGAATCAGTCCCACTACAGCTCAGATTTGACACCATGTGACTTCTGGCTTTTCCCAAAACTAAAATCACCTTTGAAGGGGAAGAGATTTTAGACTGTCGATGAGATTCAGGAAAATACAACAGGGCAGCTGATGGCTATTTGGAGGACTGTGTGAGGTCCCAAGGTGCCTACTTTGAAGGGGACTGAGGTGTCATTGTCCTATGTACAATGTTTCTTGTACCTTCTACCTTCTTCAATAAACATCTCTATTTTTTCATATTACATGGCTGGATACCTTCTGGACAGACCTCATATAAAATCACAAGAACTGACTGACTCAGTGAGCAACTCACTTGTGAGTTCTCCTCTGTCCACTCAGATGTGTACTTCACTTTCACAGCAACTAGGTGTGCAGCAGCTCATCCTGGACTCACCCCCTGACCCTGTCTCCAGAAACCCACATCCTTGCCTCTTGCTCTACCTAAATAACATTCATTTTCACTCTCACTCAGACTTGTTCTTGAATTCTTTCCTGCGTGAGTCAAGAGCCTGGAGGTCCCGGAATGTGCTGGGACAAAGCAGCCCCAGCTTGGAGCTCACAACTGGTCCAGAGACAGGAGGACTGGGAACAAAAAAAAAACAAAAAACAAAAAAAACCTCAAACACCAGCACTTCTATGACCCTGAGAAAGGCAGAGGAAAGCAGAGTCCTGACCTGGTTAACCTACACCGCTGAAGCTGAGCACTTATGTGGGGGCTCAGTGGTTTAGGGAAATTGGTTCCAGATCAGCAACCACCCGAGAGCGTGTAGTAAATGCAGATTCTTGACACCTCCCCACACCTACTGCAACAGAAACTCTGGGAGTTTCATAATCCGTGTGTGAACAAGCCCTCCAAGTACTTCTGAGAGTGCTCAAGCTTGAGATCCACTGACTCAGCTAGACTAGTCTGGTTTGTCAACAGCCATCCCCCAACCCAGGTAGCCTGGAGACTGAATCAGGGCTAAGGCAGAGATGGGGGGCAGGGGTATGGAGGGGTACAGGGGCTCACCCTGGAAGGCTGCTATTCTTTCCAAATATTTCTACAGAAATTAGGAATTAGGAGCTTATGTATGATTTTTGAATCACTATTTAGTGTGGCTGTCCCTCCCCATATTGTTGAAGGTTACCAAAGTTAAATAGCACAAGTCAACTCCACCACCCACACCAAGGGGTTCACCGTCCCACTGAGAAGGGCAGGAATAAAACACATGCTCTGCCCTGTGCGTGAGTTCCTCTTTGCCGGAATACAGGTTCCTGTGCTATACTCGGGTGTGCCTAGCCCCAGCAAGTGAAGCCTGCTGGGTAAGGGCCTATTCCTGTGAGAAAACGTGATCTCCCCTGAAAGGCCTTGTCATTTCTGGTATCAGTCACCAAAGTGCCCGTCACTGAGGAGGTGGGCTACAGGAAGGCAGAAAGGACTCATCGTCACTCTGAGTCTCTCCTGTCAAGAGCAGTTTTTTCACACCGTGGTTTAGAGACCACTGGCATTAGAACTTCTCAGAGGTCAAAAACACAGATCTGTGGGCTCCGCCCTGGGCCAACTCTATCTGAATCTCCTGGAATGGGGCTATGAATCTGCCTTTTAACAAAAAACAAACAACAAAAAGTGCTGAACATTTCTTAAACTCTCTGGAGTTTGGAAAAAAATGACCTTGGGAATACCGAAGATCAATGGCCAGGCCCAGGCTCCAGGTGGTGGGGCTAACATGGAGGTAGCTGGGGTGGGACGGGGCTTCAAGACCATGGGAATGACCCATTGCACACCTCCTTTAGAGGTCCTTAACCAGAACTACCTAGAATGCTTGTGAAAAGCAGATTTCCAGGGGCAGACCCAGACTTCCTGAATTCGAAATTCTAGAAGAGAGGCAGGGAAATCTATGCACACATTCAAACTGGGCACCCAAGGAAATTTTATCATTAAGCAAGCCTGGGGAACATGGACCCCAGATCCTATCGCTATATTCTGGTCACTCTGCGCTTATTTTCTTTTTGTCCTTCCTGAACTTGTAGTAAACCCTTGTTGTAAGGGGCCAGCATGACCTCAGCAAAGCTGAGGGAATCACAAGGATTTCATACCCACTCTTTTTCCTTCTCTTTTAAAAGATCAATAGTTCTTTTAAATTATATTTTATTGTCAGTGTTATTATAGTTGTCCCAATTTTTCCCTTCCCCCCCACCACCCATCCTCCCCACTCCCTCAAGCAATCCTCACACCATCTGTCCTTGTCCATGGGTCATGCATATATGTTCTTTGGCTACTCTATTCCCTAAGCTGTACTTTACATCCCCGTGACTATTCTGTAACTACCTATTTGTACTTCTTAATCCCTTTACCTTTTTCACCCATCCCCATGACCCCCCTCCCATCTGGCAACCATCCAAACATTCTCTGTATCTATGATTTTGTTTCTGTTCTGATTGTTTATTTTTTTTTTTAGATTCAATTGTTGATATGCAATTATTGCCACTTTCTTGTTCATATTTTTGATCCCTTTAACATTTCATATAATACTGGTTTGGTGGTGATGAACTCTGTTAGATTTTTCTTGTCTGGGAAGCTCTTTATCTGTCCTTTGGTTCCAAATGATAGCTCTTCTGGGTAAAGCAATCTTGGTTGTAGGTCCCTGCTCTTTATCACTTTGAATATATCTTGCTAATCCCTTCTAACTTGTAAAGTTTATTTTGAGAAACCAGTTGATAGTCTTATGGAAGCTCCCTTGTAGGTAACTAACTGCTTTTCTCTTGCTGCTTTTAAGACTCTCTGTATTTAACTTTTGACATTTTAATTATAGTGTGTCTTGGTGTGGGCCTTTTTGGGTTCATCTTTTTGGGGACTCTCTGCACATCCTGGACTTGTATATCTATTTCCTTCACCAAGTTAAGAAATTTGCTGTCATTTTTTCAAGTAGGTTTCCAATTTCTTGTTCTCCCTCTTCTCCTTCAGGCACCCCCATGATGCAAATATTGGTACACTTGACATTGCCCCAGAGGCTCCTCATACCCACTCTTAAGGTAGGATTTTAAGGGAGCGCAAACACCTCCCTAAGCCCATGTAAGTGTCAATGGTGAAGGCCTTAAGTGCCCCAAAGGAGGTATCCTTGGGACACATATTTGAGGCTCCAAATTCAGGTGCTCAGCACTAGAAGAATATCCAGAAGCAATGTAGGCACCCTGACTGATGTGGCTCAGTTGGCTAGATGTCATCCTGAAAGTTGAAGGGTGACTGGTTCAGTCCCCAGTCGAGGCATGTACAGGAGGCGGCTGATTGATAATTCTCTCCCTCCTTTCCTTCCTCTAAAAACAAATAAATAGCCCCGGCTGGTGTGGCTCAGTGGACTGAGTGCTAGCCTGCAAACCAAAGGGTCACTGGTTCAATTCCCAGTCAGGGCACATGCCTGGGTTGCAGACCAGGTCCCATTAGGGGCTGTGTGAGAGGCAATCACACACTGATGTTTCTCTCCCTCTCTTCCTCCTTTGACTTCTCTCTAACAATGAATAAATAAAATGTTTTAAAAAAATAAAATCTTCCTTAAAAAAGAAGCAATGGAGGCAAGGCTGGGGATAACAGGGAAAAGTATCCCCTAAGAGCACATGAGAGGAGGAGAATTTTCAACAATTCTTTTTTTTTTTTTTTTAAATAAAGGCATTTTTTTTAATTTATTATTTATTTATCTTTTTAGAGGGGAAGGGTAGGAGAGAAGGAGAGGGAGAGAAATATCAATGTACGGTTGCCTCTCGTGTGTCCCCTGCCGGGAACTGGCCCGCAACCCAGGCATGTGCCCTGACTGGGAATCGAACCGCGATCCTCTGGTTCGCAGGCCCGCGCTCAATTCACTGAGCTACACCAGCCAGGTCAACAATTCTTTTTAACATGGCAATTGTTACACCATCACCATTGATGAAGAGAGAATAGAGGAGGACGTGTAAAAGCAAGACCTAGAGACACAAAAAGAAGGTGGCCAAAGAAGGTTCTTTTCTTTACCCCACCCCCACTGCTGATACACATCACAAGACCTGCCCTACCCCCCAAAGTCTGTTAGACCCTCTGAGGGTCTGGTTTCAGCCTGTATCGTCCTGCATTGTCCAACTTGGAGGAGGGAGGTCTTTTACCAGAGGAGGAGGCAGTTCCTTCTCCTGGTGATAGTTTGGCAACATCAAGCAGAAACCCATTTCTGCAAGTCCTCCCCTCTAAGTGGGCTGCCAGATTTAAGAAAAAGAATATTTGTTTTTTTCCTTAAACAAATAGCATACCTCGGTAAATTTGAATTTCAGAAAAATGAATGATTTTTTAACATGAACATACCCCAAATATCACACAGGACATGTTTATACTAAAAAGAATTCATGGTTTATCTGAAATTCAAATGTAACTTGAGGGCGCTTACTTCATCTCACAAGCCTACCTCTAAGGGGTGGTGGCCAGAGCCTCTAGGGAAATTCCTCCGAAGCCTTCAGCGTATCACTGCACCTCAGCTTGGGGTAGCTGTGTCAGCAGCTTGGAGAGCACTGGAAAACCACTACAGACACAACACTGGACATCCCACCGGCTACTTAGAGCTACTCACTACTTGGGGAAATCTAGTTCAGACCAAAGAAAGAATATAGGAATCAGCACATTAACCAGTGCAACAGCAATGTGGATGCATGCAGTGTCTTTATTTGCAATTAATTGTAAAGCTTTCATTTCCATTCAGAGAACTTCAACGGAAAGCAACGGTTTTTGTTATTTTCTGAGGGGCGGTGGGAGTTAGAAGGACAAAAGATGGGTGAAGGTGGTACACTCAGGAACTGGCAGAGTGGACACCCAAACTCGGGTCTCCCACTCCTTATGTACAACTCTGAACTCATTGGTCTGGCATTCAAGGCTCTTACTCCTAGGCATGTCGACCCATGTCCTGCAAATGTATTCACGCAATTCTCTTATCTGCTAGAATTCTTGCCATAAGCTGAATTTATAGAAGGTTTTGTTGCTGTTGTTTTAAATTTGAAGCAAAGATGGTGGGAGAAGAAAGCAGAGACTCTCAGGTGGACTGCCTTGGCATAACCTGTACACCTTAAAGAGACACACAAAAGCTGATGCCCCACCATCCCCAAACCCAAAGATGGCTGGCCAGTATGTTGGTCCTGCTTCCAAAACTCTAAAACTCTAGATCCACACTCTAGAAGAAAGCAACCCCCAGGTAACTGGTCTGAGAATTACATCTGAGGAAGGCAGACCCAAAGACCACTTGGGACGTGGGCTAAGAAAAGAGCCCCAGCTCTGTCCCCAAGAGGCTGTGTTCTGCATGGGGAGGCAAAGTGGCACAATGGTTAGAAAGACAGGCTTTGGCATCAGACAGACAAGAGTGTATGTCTCAGCTCTGTTGCTTGCTAGCTGCCCAATTGTGGGCAAGGAACTAAACCAGAGTCTGTTTCCTCGGGAATAAAATGGAATAGAGTTAAAGACCTCTGTCACAGATTTGTTTTGAAGATTAAAAGAGATAATGCAGATAAAGCCTTAACATGGTGCCTGATACACAGTAACAGCTCAATAAAAACTTTCTCAAATCTGTGCATAGGTCTAAGAATCATTTCCTTGTTGGCAAACAGCCTTGTCTCCAAGTCCAATTCTCTACCATGGAAATTAGGCTTGTGGTCCTCTGAAATGAGTACCAACATTGAGATTAGTTTAATTCCCTCTCACTGAGATAATCTGAGACCTTTGAGGAAAATGTTAATAAATTCTGTCTACAGGTGGGCAACAGAGTGGAATGCTTCCAGAGACTCAGAAGTGAACTGCTTTGCCCATCAACCCACGTGAGGCAGCTTAGTATTGTGGATGAACGCAGAAATATCCTAAGAACTAAAAAGCTGGGGAGAATGAAAATACAGACTTGAGACCTTGAAGACCAACCTAGTTATCTAGGGCAGTGATTTCCAACTTCTGTGCTGCAAGAATAATGTGCCATACCTGACTATTTTGTCAGGGGCACCGACCCCTTTTTCCCTGAGGTTGTCAAATTAAAAAGGTGACAACAGCCAATACAACCATAGCCGCCCAGTGTGAATGAATCAAAATTATACCTATTTTTGTCAGGTTGTAAAAACATACATTTTTTGGTGTGCCACAGAATTTTAGTAATTAGTTTATGTGTGCCCTGAGATGAAGGCTGAAAATCACTGATCTGGAGCTATTCCAGATAAGAGGTCATTTAACTATTGCCTCTGCCCAAATCACTTAGGTGTGCCTCTCCACACCTTGGCAAATAAGCAGTTCAAGATGAAGGGCATCAATAAGCCTAAAATGAAACTGTGGCACAGTTCTAGGAAAAAAACTACAGGCAATGTGTAACAGTCATTGAGTGCAGGTGTTGGAGTTGGACAAACCTGTACCTGAGTCCTGGAAAAGCTGCGTGATCTTGGGCTAGTTACCTAACCTCTCTGAGTTTCAGTTTCCACATCTGTGAAATGGGGATAGTTAGAGCACCTATCTATCATGGCTGTGGTGGAAGTTAAATAAAAGAATATGTGAAAAGTCTTGGCACACAGCAAATGCTGTTGTTACAAAACACACGTTTGTGAACCTACAGAGAGCATAAGGTTATAGTCCACTGTGGTTTCCCCGAGCGTAAGCTGCGTTAAACCAATCTTGTTTTTTTCATATCGTCACTGAGCATGTTGCACACTGGCTGGCCCTGGGTTTTAAGCTAGCTGGTGGACTAAATGTTCAAATGTAGGATGGACAGCAGTACAGTTACGTGGATCTCTTTACTGAAATGCCGTGAGGTTCTGTTCGTACCCTTCTTACCCTGGCCTAACATTCTTATTAAAAGTTGGAAAGAAGAGGCAGAAACACCACGCTGGAGAGGCAAGCCAATACACCAGCATAATGACAAACATTTATCGTACCAAAGCCAACAAAGCGAAACGAAACAGGGATATGGTCTTGCAGATAAAAAAATTATAGAAGTCAAAGTTATAAGATGAAGGAAGATTGGTTGAGGAGTGGTTACTATGGCAAGACTCATTTACGCCTGCATGCATTCATTTGTTGACTCAGTCAGTCAGTCAGTCATTCACTCATTAACCATGGGAGCAGCCACTCCAGGCCAGCCACTGCTGATGAAGAAAAGACGTAACTATAAAGAAGAAAAGATGCAAATCCTTGCACTCAGGGAGCCCACAGTCTAGTGAGAAGACAAACTTGGAGATGGAGCAGCACACTAGGAGAGGGAAGATCACCTAACACTGCTTTCCAGCACTGATGCCGAGATGGGACTCAGAGGATGGGCAGGCGTTTGTCCGATAACCTGACAGGGGAAGGAATGGTTTCCTAGGTGGACTTCACAGAACGTGCAAAGGCCCTGAGACAGAGCTGACTGTTCTGGTTGACTCTAAACAATCACTTTACATGCACATTTGGTATCTGGGAAAAGTAAGACGCACAGACACATCAGGCCTCTGGTCTCCCGCTCCCAGTCCGAGTACCATCCCGGACACATCCGCACCTTACCATAGGTGATGACAAGCAGCACGAAGTTGAGGTTTTTGAAGAGCCGGATGATGGAACTTAAGTACGAAGCATCGTTGGTTGCCAAGGAATAGCTCAGGGATTGGGCCCTGCTGGGGGGATGTTTGGGCTTCTCCTTGAATACTGAAAGGAAAGAAACAGAGAGATCACTGAACATCCCTGCGGTGACCCCTGCAGAGTTACACATAGACGGGAGCCGGCTCCGTCACCCAAGAAGGAGCTAAGGCTCAAAGGGAAATATCGATTCTTCAAGTAAATCCCTTCCAGCCGCCTCTCTCGAATGAATGAGAATGATACCTATTTTCTCATGGTCCATGGCTGAGTGAGTGGTCTGCCGATTACTTTTTCTTAATGGCTTCTGGACGGCTGCAGCCCCTGGGGCCTCCCAGGCAGTGCTCATGGATCGAGGAGTCCCATAATAACCAGCAAATAACACATCACAGAGCACTGAGAAAAACGCAAGAGTAATAATACCTGGAGAGGGGGAGAGGAGCCGAGGCTCTGGGAGTAGTGAGCCCAGCTAGTGGTTTAGCCCCAGAGCGCCTCCTGCGGGGGAGGGGACTGGGCTGCCCAGGCCTCCTCACACAGAGCCTGGCACAGGGCAGTCAATGAACAGCCCTGAGTGAGCGAAAGGGTCTGCAATCAGGAAAAGCCTCCAGAGTCCGTTCTGAGCTTCTCAAAGTCTGAATCGGACATCTGCCTCCGAGGGACTAGAGGATGAGCATGCTCCTATGGGAGAGGCTACTCTGATAGGAGGACTAGGGTGGGGACAAGGGGGGAACCATTCATTTTCTATTCTACTTTCGGTACAACTGGTGCAATCAATTTAACTGCATCGATTGCTATTCAGTTCTCTGGAAGCATATCAGTTTAACCAGTGTTTTAGCTAAACTTTTCCCCAACCAGGTTGAAGCAAGCCCCATGTGGCCTCCCCTCACCCCAGGAGAACTCCTCCAGCTAAAGGAAGCTCTGGAAATTCAGTGTAATGTCTTGAGGATCAAAGCCTCCCCCGGCCCACCACCCAGCCCCCTGGCTGCAGAGCCAGGCTATTTTCTTCTTAGAAGTGGTCCAGGCTAATTTCCTCCAGGATAACTTCCTGCTGTTGGGAAGCGCTCATCCATTGTCCTGCCCATTCACCTTTCCTTCCAGGAGGGAAAAGAAAGCAAGGCAGGGGCTTACTGACCTCTGCAACAGCAGCTGCTTGCTCAAGGCCTTGGCAACCACAAACCAGAATTCAGGTGAGATCTTTCAGTTCTTCGCTCAATGAGCTACTGTCTGTGCTTGATAATAAAGTGCCAACATGTAAAGATGTCCTACCTCCAGGATTCCAGGCCCTCGTCTGCCACAAACACCAGAATTTAGAGCTGGGCACATTACAATTTGAAACTGCAGGTCTGGCCAACTAAGAGGGGCCCTGGCTGGATGGTCTGGTCTGCTCTTACCCACAGCTTTACAGCTTCTCACCTCCCCAGGAACTCCAAGTCCCGTCCTGGGTGTAAGACCTCCTGCCAGCTTCCGGAAGCCAGCAGGCAGCCCTTCCGCAACTTGTCCCCAGGGGAGGAAATTGTCATGGCGGGAACAGTTGAATGAGGTGAACGATTATAAAACTGTTTGACTCTGGAGGTGAGGCCAGAAGGAAGGAGTGAAACCTTTAACACAATGAGTGAAACTTTCAGGTATTAGGAAGAAAACTGGTTAACCTTTAGACGGGTGATTAACCGACCATGAAAGCCTCCACTCTGCTGTTTCTGAATTTATCACCGACCATGTAATATCACTCAGATTATAGAAGAGGATATAAAGTTATATAATCCATCAATTGTATGATGATGATCGGTATCTAGACTTGTGGGAGTGATCACTTTAAAGTGTATACAGATGTTGAATTAGAATACTGTATACCTGAAACTTATATAATAAAAGAATTTTTAAAAAATTATATTGACCAAATACCTCAGTGATTAAATACATATGCATATAGAATTAATAGTAGTTATCTGAGGTCGCAACTAACTTGTACAAGGCTAAATTAATGGTCATTCTTCTCTTTAGGTTTTTTGTATTTTCTACATTTTTCCATAATGAGCATATATTATTTTTATATATGTTTTAAAAGCATTAAAAATGTGGTACCCAGGTATTCTCAGGTGAATCTGTGAGATTATTAGTGTTTGTGGGTTAATTCTGTTTTGTTCCAAAAATTTAGAGTATAGCATTAGATATGTTTAGGCTAAAATCCAACCTCTGGCACTATCTAACCCTCAATGATTTATTTACCCACCCCCCCCCCCAAGTCTTCCTCTTTGTCACATGGGATCGACGACGGCACCTTCACTCACAGGGTGGCTGAGGGTTACATGAGGTCAGGCCTGAAGAGCACATGCCTGTAATAAATGCTCATGGGGTTTCACCAGGGGTCAGCAGCCCGACCATTCATTCCGGTGAGGTCATATTGGGGAACCGTTGGATCACAATTAAACTTGTATGGAGCCGCTGACAACACGCACACACAAGACCAGCTGGCACTGTATTAGGGGCTTTGAAAACCAGCAGAGGCCTGGCCTCCGGTTGCTGAGTGTCCTCCACATGCTACAGCCATGTTCACAAGGGCCCATGGAAGCCAGTCGCACCTCCCTGCCTCCCCTCCCCCGAGCAGCCTACTAATGAACTTACCAATAATGACAAGGATGAAAAGCAGAGTGGCGACACCTGCTATTATGTAGAACATGATGCTGATATGGTAGGCAAGCTTGTCCTGGTCTTTGATGTTGGGCACCAAAACAGGAGGGACCAAGAACCCGGCTGCGATTCCGAGCTATAGCAGACAGAGACAGTCAATTACAGTCACCAATGGCCAAGAGGTAATGGCACAAAGTTAAAGAGACTCCCAATAAGAAACATAATTCCAGTCTTTCTTAAAACCTAGACAGGGACTGTTTCCTCCTCAAGACACCAGAGGGAGCTTTCTTGTGATTGACAACTCAATTCCCACACAGCCCTGACCACCCTCACCATCAACACCTATTAGAAAAAATTATAGTTGGGGCTCTCAGTGCGGGCTGGCTCTTCTCTAGCTGCACAATGAGCAGTGATTCCTATACCCCAATTTCTATGGCACAGTAGAGCAATATTGACTTCGTGTGTCACTTAAATTCTTGATTTCACTGAATCTGTTAACCAGGAGTTCAGAGACCAGCTCGGGAAAGAGTTGAAAACTTCTGCACCCTGTAACCCCAAAACTTGCTTTCAGTGAGACTTGGAAGCCTAAAGTTATTACCGCATTTACAAACATGAAAGCTTAAGTTCAGTGTGTAGGTAACTTAGCCGTTGACAAGGCACCTGCAGGATAAAGTTATATGCAGCTGCACACATTTGTGCACACAGGACAGGGGCACACGCGAACTGGCTGCGAACAGGCACACACGCCAACAACTGAAAACAGCTCATATCACATCTCACATCTGCCTTGGAATTCAAAGTCTAGTAACCTGATACAGTGTGCCGTGGGTGTTTCCAAGGTCAGAAATGCCTGCATTCGGGAGTGGCTAGCTGCGACACAACTCCCAGAGCCCTCTGCGGCATGTAATGCCAAAACCGAAGTTGAAAAATAGCCCGATCCCTCAAGCAAGCTTCAAGTTCCAAGACTGAAGGAAGGTAAGTCCGTCCACCGTCTTAAGGTCCCACTTTTCCTTGACTGTACTTGAAAGACACTGTAGGTAGAAAAGCAATTTGCTCTCATTCCACACGATACTGTTCATCAGCAGCCGGTCTGCGGACCGTTGCTTTTCCAGCCCGTCAATCATAGCCACTCAGAATGGTCACCCGTGGCTCCCAGCTCTGAAATATTCACAAAAGTCATCATCTATAGGCCCAGTGTGGGGTTCTTTCAACATATGTCAATCTATCATCAATAAATCAAGCAGATCTTTAAAGCATCTACTATATGAAAAGCATTCTGCTAGATATTTTGGGAGGCACCAAGATGTATATAGCAGAGTTCCTGAATTCAAGGAGCTTTATCATCTAGTGGGGCAGGGGTCTTTAAAATAAAGATTAAAAGATAACATATATGGTGACACTTGTGTGCGGAAATTATAGAATGTTATAGTTTGCAAGTTCCTTTGTCATCCTCTATTACAGCATTTTTCAACTGGGTGCTACTAAGATTTTTAAAAATATGCAATACCTGACTATTTAGTCAGGGCACTGACACCTT
The DNA here is from genome assembly GCA_039655065.1 of Glossophaga mutica. NCBI lineage: Eukaryota > Metazoa > Chordata > Mammalia > Chiroptera > Phyllostomidae > Glossophaga > Glossophaga mutica. Next base: position 21,442,507 of record CM077303.1, read on the forward strand.
TTCCTTTAGACTTTCAAGTTGAAAGTCTAAAATGACAACAGCCTACACGACAATAACCGTCCAGTGTGAATGCCCTGTCTTGAACTATAAACACATAGGTCATATAACAGAGTTGCATTTTATCAGTCATGTTGCATAATAAGGTTGTATCTGGTTGGTTAATTCTTGGTACCAGAAATCCTTATATTCAAGAATGTTTATATATATTAAAAAGTGAATTTGGAGCAAAAAGAGTAGACAATTACTATTATTATATTTTTGTAAATCAATCAAAATTATACCTATTTTTCGGTCACATCAGCAAAAAATATACTTTCTGGTGTGCCGCAGAATTTTAGTAATTAGTTTATGCGTGCCACCAGATGAAGAAGGTTGGAAATTGCTGCTCTATTACTACCTAATTATCAGAGGGCCAAATGGAGGCTACGTGGGGTTGAGCCCGGGAGGCTACATGACCTGTACAGGTTCACGCAGAGTTCCAGCAGAGCGGAGATGGGAAAACAGCTCTCTCAGCTCCTCAGGTCGGCACCTCCTCCACTGGGCCTGGCAGTGCCCTCTGGGCTAAGAACCTTGAGAGAGGCCTGAGCGAGTAGGGTTCTCCAGGAAAGAAAATATTTCGTGTCCTTGGAGTCTTATCTAATCTTTGGTCACACCGATTCGTCAGAGTCCGGTCTATCTTCTGAAATTCTTAAATTGCTGATCTGGGAGACTTTGAGAATGAAAACCAGCCTAAACAGAGGGACAAATGTAACCTTTACAGCTTGGGCCCTGGGCCAGCTGCAGGTCCTAGCTGGTCTCCTGGAGGCTTGCGAGGTAGAGATCTGGGAATTAGAATCCTGCAGGGTCCCCTCTGCGAGAATGAGGGCCGTCATCCACGGTTCTGCTTCTTTCATTTCCAAAAGGGTCCTGACACAGGATAACCTAATCCCCTGCCTCAAGAAATAATTTTTAAAGTTTATTGAATTTATTTGGATGATATTGGTTAATAAAATTATACAGGTTTCAGGTGTACAATTCTATGATACATCATCTGTAGATGGTCTCCTTCCACCACCATTTATTTCCCCTCCACCTCCCCCCACTCTTTTTTCCCTCTGGTAATCACCATTCTGTTGTCTGCCTATTTTGGGGGGGTTGTTGTTTGCTTAATCCCTTCACCTTTTTCACCCAGCCCCCAAACCCCCTCCCCTCTGACAGCTGTCAGTCTGTTCTCTGGATCTATGAGTCTGTTTCTATTTTGTTTGCTCATTTATTTTGTCATAAGATTCCACATATGAATGAAATCATGTGGTATTTGTCTTTCTCCGACTGGCTTATTTCACTTATCATAATGCTCTCCAGGTCCATCCACGCTGTCACAAATGGTAAGATTCCCTCCTTTTTTATGGCTGAGTAGTATTCCACTGTGTACATGTACCACAGCTTTTTTACATATTCATCTACTGATGGACACTTGGGCTGCTTCCAAATCTTGGCTATTGTCAATAATGCTGCAGTGAACATAGGGGTACACATATTCTTTCAAATCAGTGTTTTGGATTTCTTTGGATATATTCCCAGAAGCAGAATCTTTGGGTCATAAGGCAGCTCCATTTTTAATTTTTTGAGGAAACTCCATACTGCTTTCCACAGTGGCTGCACCAATTGCATTCCCACCAACAGTGCATGAAGGTTCCCTTTTCTCCTCATCCTCCCAATTCTTGTTTGCTGATTTATTGATGACAGCCATTCTGGCAGGTGTGAGGTGATAGCTCTCATACAATTCAACAACAACAGAAAACCAAACAATCCAATTAAAAATTGAGCAAAGGACCTGAAGAAACACTTCTCTAAAGAGGACATACAGACAGCCAGGAGACAGACATATGAAAACACGCTCAAAGTCCCTGATCATCAGAGAAATGCAAATTTAAAAACCACAATGGGAGACTCAGTTTTCATTTCCTATTTTACTTTTGCCTGCTCTGCAAACTTGAGGGTGGTATCTGAACACTGTTACAATACCACTGGTCACAAGCACTTCCAGAGCAAATGTCACAATTAAAAACAAGTCTGTGCAGTCCGAGGGCTTTGGGAAACAGGAAGAAGCCAAACTTTGTGTAATGGATCACTTGTCTTTCTGGCTCATGCATTTGACAGAGCAAAGGTAAACCCGGAAAACCACCGGGCTGCATCTGGGATAAGAGTCCCACACCTAACCCGCCGCACAAACACAGCATGCGTTCGAGCCGCACTAAGAGCCCAAGAACCACTTACTGCATCACCATCCACAGTGGGGCACTCCACAAGGCCCCAAGTCACAACTGAGTCAGAACCCTGGCACAAAGCTGCCCTTCCAAGCGCTGCCTGGTCATGGATATTCCCAGACCATCCAGGGAGGACCCTGGGGCTCCCACGAAAGGCAGGAGTTCTACATCTACACCCCGGAGAGGGCTTCAGTCCTAATGGAATGGGGACAGAAACCCTGGTCCAGGTCTGAGCCCTTTGCTAGGATCCCAGGCACCTCATCCCTCCTGACTCAGGCCATCAGCAAGGTGGAGGCCGCTCTTCTTGGTAGGAGGCAACCACCTCAGCAAACAGGTTCTCACCCACCCAACCTCATTCCTCCTCTGCCCATCACCCCCAACCTGCTATTCAGGGCAATGGGAGCCCACCCTCAGGCCCAGGGTTGGGTCCTATTGCCTCATTCCTTTCCCTAGGCATAGTCGCCAGGTCAGAGCTGGCATGTTCTCTCCAATTTCTGGGCTCCTAGGAAATGCCTCCCTGTCCCTGAGGGTCAAAAACGTTCTCTTACTGGGTCAGCAGCTTTCCCTGCAGCAGAGACCTCCAGCTTGAAGGCTGACTTCAAACTTGGACTCCCTATCGCTTACTGTGGGGCTCACACCCATGTCTTTCATTTTATTTTATTTTATTTTTAAAGATCTTATTTATTTATTTATTTATTTATTTATTTATTTATTTATAGAGAGAGGGGAAGAGAGGGAGAGAAACACTGACGTGTGAGAGAAACAGCGATCAGTTGTGTCTTTCACGCCCCCAACCGGGGACCTGGTCCACAACCCAGGCATGTGCCTCAACAAGGAATCGAACCAGCGGCCTTTCGGTTCACGGGATGGCCCCCAACCCCCTGAGCCACACCAGTCAGGGCCCACGTCATTCACTTTAAAAGAACCCCTCACCTTTGTTCCCTTCCACCTCAACATTCCCCGGAGACATCATCACTCTAACACAGCGGCAAAGGGCTCAGGCTTTAGTATCAGAATGCTCTCAGTTCAAATCTCAGCTCTACCAGCTACTAGATGTCTGATCTTGGCAAAGTTCATTCACCTCTCTGGGCCTGTCTCCTAATCTACAAAAGGAAGATAATACTATCTAGTCACACTATCTAGCTTATTGGGTCCTCCTGAGGACTAAATGGGGTCATTTGAATGGACTAAATGCTTTACTCTGGACAAGGAACTCACTCACTCCCCATCTGCAAGCCTGGCTCTTCCACCCAGCACACTCACTCGGCCATGGGGTCAGGCAGGAGAGGAGGGCCCCCCAGGACTCAGAAGACATGCTTGGTTTCCTTACTGGTTTATTTATGGCAGACCCACAAACCACCCTCCCCTGGTTCCCTTTTCTCCCTTCCCTGGCTCCTTCTCTCTGCTCTTTCTCAGCTCCCTTAGTCACCCTCAACTCTGCCCTCTCTCATTCCTCGGTCCCACACCCCCCAAGCCTTCCCTGCAAGCCCACGTTGAATCCAACCCCTCCCCCTCAGGTAACGCCTTGCACAACATAATCAGGTGCACAGTCCTCAGCACTTCACTGATGACAAAGTCCCTGCTCAAGGACCTTCAAGGAGAAGCACAGAAGTCCAAACCCCTCAGCCTGTGGTTCTTGCCTTTCTTTGCCTAGTTTCAAGATGCCTTTCCAGTCAGTCTCACGTCCACCTACTTCCTCTATGACCCTGGAACTTCAGCCAGATGGGATGATTCACAGTTCCAGCCTTTTCATCATCGTCTAGTCTCTACCTTTATCTAAGCGGTGTCCTTGCTGGGAAAGGTCTCTGTCTTTTCATCTCTCAGAGACCATCTCGAGGTCAGTTTTCCTTGATCATCCTAGTGAGGTGTCATCTCCTTGCCTAAACTGCTTTAATCCTTTGGTTTTCAGCCATTTTTCTGACATAATCTGGTGCCTAGTGAACAGGGGCTAACTCCACACATGGCTGTTGAATGAATTGGGCTGGAATTAACTGGCGTGTCAGAAAAACATCACTTCCCTTCAAATAAGCGGTGAGCTCAGACCCAGGGAAAGATGTGGCTGGAAATTTAAATCTAGACAAGACTCTCAGAGAAAGTTTGCTATTAAAAAAATGGTTGGGGGTCCTTTTAAAATCAGAGCTTCTTGAAAGATCAATTGGGGTACCATATAGATTTCCACACACTTAAAGCCCATCAACTTATACAAGCCAGTACAACATGATGCCACGCCCCCTGAGGTTATATTTATATGATGGGTGACCTCTTTCATATAAAACACATGGATTCCTGTGTGTATCCATGCATCTCTAGGACACTGACAATGGTCTTATGGAAGACCCACCTGAAACAAAGCTTCACAGAGCATCACAGTCGAGGAAAACTGAAGCTACACAGACAAATGTAGGAAAATGTTACCATCTAAAGGCTCGTTGAAGTCCATGCAGAATTTATGGGCACTAACATGCGCTTAAAATGCAGTATGCCTAATTTCCACTGCATAAAAAAATACCTGCATACTCCTGGGACGGTGTGGCGTGACAGCAGTGTGCACAGTCCGGCCACCAGCAGCAGGGAGGCCGTGGAGGCTTCATCCCCCAGGACCGCGTCCCTGTGGGGGGCTACGAGCCACCCTGGGAAGTGATGTCAGCACTCATCTCCCCTAGTGTGGGCACAAAACCCCCAAAGATGGGGCCACTGAGGCGCGCACATGTCATGCCCATCCTATAAATACCATCACTGCCTGCCGCCCCCCGCCCCCCGCCCCCGGTGCCACTTGGACATTTGCTCACACCTCCAGTTGAGGCACGGTAGTGAGAAGTCAGGAAAACTCCTTGGCAAGTGGAACGGGGAAACAGCCACACAAACTGGCCACGAAATTTTCAGCCAGATACAGAAGGTCACCAGGTGGCAGAAAGCCCCAGGTGCCTAGCGACGAGCAGAACTGGTGCGGGACCTGGCCCCCAGGGTGGCCTTTCCTCTCCTGGCATGTCCTGGTCATGGCGGTTTAGGCCCCTTGACCTTTTCTCCCTGGAGGTAACATCTAGGCCTCAGTTGCATTTCAGCTCCAGGCCCAGAAAAGCAGCAAAACCAGGCGGGTGACCTCCAGGACCAGCCGCACTAATGACCGCCCCTCCTCATGTCACCAATCAGTGGGGACAAGGACCCTGAAAGGGCACACCTGGAAAAAGCTGATGAACAGTCTGTTGAGATCTCCGCTAAGACCGCCCTAAACTCCCAGCCCTTAAAACCATCAAAACAAAGGACCCAGCTCGGGGTCCAGTGCTCCCTCCCCTCCCAGAAGTACACCCTCACCTTTCCCCTCCCCCACAGGAATGCATCTCCTAAGCTCTAAGGGACCCCAGGAGACTTGCGACCAGGGGAGCAGTGGGCAGCGGCAGCTCCCAAGGCTGGCCCCCTGAGCCGCTTCTCTGCGATGCTCCAGTGAGCTGACAGCAGCCCCACCTTGGCTCACTTCCTTCCTATGACTTTTCTGGGGAGCCAAGGCCGCTCCGCCTCAGCTCTCCTGTTCTTCTTCCACCCTAGGCCCTTCTTTGTTTCCCTGGCCCCAGCGTTAATAAATGCCCTCTCCAAATCACCTGGACTCGTGTTGTGCAATCTTTTCTGCACGAAGTCAAGAACCCACACACTACACACCAGCCCGAGGCAGACCCGCTCCAGGCCTGGTTCCGGTCCGGTAACACAGTGAGTAATTAATCCAGGCAAAACGATGCATAAGCAGCGGCCCTGGGGCCCCACGTGTAAGGGGCGAGGTTGGAGTGAAGGCGCTCTTCAGGAAAGCCACCTTTGGACCTGTGGAGGAGGCTCAGGGGGCCGTTGTGGGCCTGAGTATGCAGGCGCTCCTGAAAGAAGCAAGGAGAACGAGGTGGCTGCTTGGCCACTTAAACACTTCCGTGGAGCAACAGTTTAATTACGGAAAACAAGACCCCAGCCACCTAGGCACACCAGGCAGCTCCTAGACAAATGCCACGTTAAGCAATAACAGGCATGCAAATCTGCTCATATGGTGGTACTTTTGAAATCCCCAAATCCAAGCCCTTGGCTTCTTTAAAAGGCCAACTCAGAAGGGAGGAGGTAGCAGACCTTCAGAAACAAAAACAGTCCCCATGATTTGAAGGAAAAATCACTCGTGAAAGAGGTTTACGGATTTAAAAGGCTAAGCTTTGGTCTCTAAGAACTTCAGGAGCAGGGTGAGAGCTGGTCAACTCTAAGGTTCCTTAGAGCTCCCTCCCCAGTCACGGGGTTTGTCCTCAAAGCTGTGGCTGTGCTGGGGCAAAGCTGGGGCTTACAGGACCCTGAGCTCTAGGATTTCCGCAGTCCTGGAGGTTAAGGAAATGCCCGCAGCAGCAGCTACTGAAATAAGGATAGCCTGCCGCAGCGATGGGTTCCTAGGACAGGTACCTGACAGCTGATACACGCGATCACAGGCACCTCACGGTGACATCTGCAAAGGGTAAGGTTAGGTCTACATGAGGGCAGATGCGACGCCTCCTCAGGCTACCCTTTCACCAAGAGCCTGGGTCACCGCCAGCTTCACCACACAGCGGTCCCTCTGATGACAGGGCTGGGCACCAATGACCACAGGCTTGCAGAACTTCCCCAGTGACTCAGCTGGGAAAGAGCGAAAATGAAGGCACGTCTTTCCAACGACCAGGCCGGCAGAGGGGTAGAGGGCAGTGTGCCAGAGGGCAGTGTGCCATTTTCTCTAAGGTTTTCATATTCCAAGTCGGCAGCCCTTGAAGCCCTACACAAATGCTTTGGCACTTCCCACCAACTCGGTGCCACAGCGACTGAGAGACAGCCCCTGCGGTCCTGCGTGCTGCGGCCCTGCTGGACTGGACCATGCCCTGCCCTCCGACAGACGTGGAGAAACAGCCCAAAGCAGAAGCAGCGTCATCATATGCTGTCACTCATGTGACGACACAAGCTTCTAGTCCTCCCAAGTGTTTTCTAAGTCTGATTGGACTTTCTCGGTGATGGCCCCCCACTGCCGGTGATCAGAGGTGAAAGTCAGACCCAGGTGGCCACTCTCGAGCAGGCTCTGGAAGAGCCAGTGCTCTGCGGGCCACGGGGAGCCCGGGCAGGTTCCTCGATCTTCAGGGCGTGTCTCCAGAGACAGGCAGGGTGGGCCCCCGGAGGTTTCTCTTCAGGAGCCTTCCTGAGTTCACTAACCCTGCCTCGAGATCCCAGAGGGAAATGAGGAAAGGAAAAGGAATCTAAACCTTGCTCCAGGAAAACTAGTACTCGTCCGTATCTCCAACACCACCCCCAACAAAGCAGCGCCATCGGATCGGGCCCCATCGGATCGGGCCCCGTCACTTAGGGAGTTACTCAGGGACCTACTTACACAAAAACCTCTCCCAGCGCCCTGACTCCCAGTGAAGTCACCCCTCCTCCGCCTTGTCCTGACGTTTTCACCCGAGGTCACTCCGTAAGTGACTCGCTCCATAGCCTAGTCTCTCTTCCCTGACACATGAACTCAGGGACCTTTCCTTCCCTATTGGCTTTGCAACCACAGAGCTTAGAATGTTGCTTGACAATGGAGTAGATGCTCAATGAATATTTGTTTAATAAACAAAGGCTATCTCACATTGTCTCCACCCGATGCCCCCAACAACACCACACATAGTTCTCAAGAACTGACTGTAAAGGTAAGAGGGCTAAGCTCTGTAAATGGAGACTGTTTACTAATCCAAAGGTGTCCTTCCTGAGAAAGACGGGCCGAAGGAAGGGCAGCCTTTATTCAGAATCTCCCCCTTATGTTACCGCTGTCACCTGCGGAGACCCAGGGGCGCTGGCTGGAGGGGATATAACCCTGGCTGGGTAGTTCAGAGAGAGACAAAGACTGGGTGATAAACCACGCAGGAACTTCATTTTCTTTAATCTGCTCTTTAATTATTCTTTTTGTCTCAAACTGGCCTTACCCTGCACCCTAACTCACCCACCTCCTTCTCCCTTGCTTTATCATTAAGCCCTCAGGACAATGAGGCTCTGGTCAGGGTCCAGTAGTCTTAGAAACAAGGTCGTAGGCCTATTGACTTTAGAGACAGAGTTTTCGGTCAAACTAAAGACAATATTTTGGCCTTGATTATGTTTCAGGTCCAGACCCAGGAAAGTAGAACAAGCCCATGAAATAAATCCTCGAGGCGTTGGACAGAACTCCATGGCTGAGATCAGGACCAGGTGCACTAAGCAACTACCCCCTCGCCCCAACGGTGGCACCAACCAGTCAGTAGAGACCACACCCCTCACTCCTTCAGGTGCCAGGATTAATGATTTTTTTCCTACATAATCTACTTCCTGGAAGCCATCGGGGAGCCAGGTCTTTGAGCGTTAGCTACCTGTCTCCAGGCATGGCGCCATCCCCTTAATAAACCCTTACATTCTTGTCCACACACTCCTGTTCATGCCTAACTGGGCTTTGATGTGTGACGGCAAACAGACCCCTCCAGTCCAGTAGCAATGGCCAGGGGCCTATGTGGGTTATGTGCCACGGACAGGCACCTGGGCCAGGGTAGGGGCACCCTCATGAAGTTCATGGATTTTTGTGCAAGAGTGTGAGAATTCAGGGCTAGCCATTCTGGGGCAGGTAATATGGCACCTACTCTCCTCCCTAAGGAGTGACAGAGGAACTCTGGGGGGGAAAAACAGGTATTTTCACAAGGACTGTCCGAGCCCCGCCTGTTGCTGTCTGTTACCATGAGTGACCATCACTTGTGCAGGAAGGCCAGGACCACCAGGTCCATGGGAGAACAGCTCTCACTCCCGGGCCCTGTCTCCTGAGGGCGGGGACAGAATCAGTTCCGTGCGGCACCGCCACCTCCTCCGTGCTCCTCCGTGAAAGGCACATCCTAGGCACGTGTTGACCGAAGTGCTGCTGTGTGCCAGGCCTTGGTAGAAGGCTTTCCTTGGAGTCAGAGGGATCAGAATGCCCTGCAGGACCCCCGGAGCCACCGAATGGCTCAGCTCATAGGGCCCCCCAGGTCAGCAGGGATGCTCTGGAACCCAGAAGCTCTGGCAGAGGCTCCCACAACCAGAACGAGCAGAGCTGATTTTGAAACAAAGCGCTGACTGTAAGGGCAAGAATGCTGAGCCCCATAAACAGAGGGTGTGGTCCCTCATCCAAGGTTGCACTTAACATGGTAGATAGGACATGATTTGTGTATAGGGAAGTCCTGTCATCCTCTGAGGGTCATGGGGCAAGTCCAGAGAACTTAAAAGCCAGCGTTTACACAGTATTTCAGTTTTCAAGGCACACCCAGCATATGGTTAGAGCCTCAGAAGCGCCCAGTGAGCTAACAGCAGGGTGCCCACGGACCAGAGAGGCAGCGGGGCCCTCGAGGGCACGCTGTTTCCTCCGTTTCACGGCTGAGCTTAAACCAACTGGCTAACACCGCAGAGTTCATCTGCGGTGACGTGCACTTCAGAGTTTCTGTGTTCCCGTTCCTAGCCCTACCGTCTTTCCACGGAACCTTGCCAAGCCACAAGGCACTGAGCAGATACCTGCCCCAGGAAGATGTCGCCTGAGGCTGAGGAACGAGCCAGGGTCCGAGGGGACTGTGGAGAGAGAAGGGGCTCTGTAATAAATCTGATCAAAAGTGGCCTCCCCGGGCGACCTGATCGTTCATCCTACCTGGGCCACTCATGGTAGGTAGCCATGCCCAGACCTACAAAAGGTGTATCTTTGCCTTAAGCAAGCCCTGTCCACCTCTTACCAAGGTTCTATCTGAACAGCGAGCCAGAGACAGTCCAAAGAGAGGAGAGAATGTCAATGTTTCTGTAAGTTCCTCAGCAAACCTCCAGCGAGTGATCTGGGCCCTGAGAACAGAACTTCTCCCCCCACCCCGCACAACACACACACACACACACACACACACACACACTAGCCTTTAGAGAACAAAATGTAAGTGAGGACTGTCCACAGATAAAGCAAGGGGTTGTTGAAATGCCTGTCCCTACGCCAAACAGCAGACCAGAAGCTCGGACTGGCTCTCTGTGACCTGACCGGGACAGTTACACTCCGGATGCAGGAGGCTGGTGAGGGGTGGGAGAGTGACGGGTGGGGAGAGGAATTGGCTCCAGAGAACCAGGGAGCCCCGATCTTCCCAGGTCACGCCCCACAGAGGGAGGGGCTCTACCACCTTTGAAGTCCTGAAACAGACTTTAAAGGCTTTGGGAAGGGAAGAGGTAGGTGGGGGGATTTTCTCAGGTCAACCGGTTAGGCGTCCAAGGTGAGAAGATTAGTAAGAGGGTTGGATCAAGCTGCATTCTTCCCCCTACCCTCATCCCCAGCCCCCTCAGGTCATGGCAATCACAGAAAATGCTCTGGAATCTTCCTTCAGTGAAGAGAAGATAATGCACCAAAGATAAAGTGTAATATCAGGACACCAGTCATCCATCTTTCAGTCAAAATGTTCTCAGTCCCCACTGTGTGCCAGGAACGGCCACTTCTAGCGTGGGCCCTAAGGCCGACCAACCTCTGTCTCGAAGGGTGGTGACCTGCCCTCAACCTCACTCACCAGCACGGGGTGGGGGTGGGGGGGGTGCATCTGCTTAGGATCGCAATGTATAGTATGACACGGAGGAGAAGAGTCAGTCAGCAATGGAAGTCTGGGGTTGCAGCTGAAATTAGGGAAAGTAGCCGGATTCCAGAGAACGCAAGCCTGCTTCAGTGCCTGCATTTGGCGGGTAGGAGAACAGAGATGTGGATTCAGTCAACGGGGAGGGCTTTCACTTAGAGACCTCTTCATTTGACTTGGGTGCACCCTGTGAGGCAGGCTCTTTCATTTTCTTTAAGGCTTTTTTTTTTTTTTTAATTGATTTTGGAGGGAGAGAGAAACATGGATTTGTTGTTCCATTTACTTATGTATTCAGCTGTTGACTCCTGCCTGTACCCTGACCGGGGCGGGACGCTGCAACCCAGGTGTATTGAGATGACGCTCTAATCAATTGCCCTACCTGGCCAAGGCCAGGCTTTCTTGTGACAGTAGGCTGATGCCCAAAGGGTCAGGTGTCCTGCTGGAGGCCCAAACACAGCTGCCAGCAGAGACAGACCCAGGCTACATGGCTTCCACTCTGGCGTTCCCCGACTTCGGTGAACATCAGAACCCCCAGGTGGAGAACCAAAACCACAGGCTCCAGAGCCCCACTCCAGAGAGGCTCATTTCCTGGGTCTGCCCTGGCGCCCAGGAGCCCACCTTTTTAACAAACACCGGGTGGTTCTGGTGCTGGAGGTTCATGGGCCTCACTTAAAAAGCAATGACGTCCCCAAGGAGAGCAATCAAGACACTTCTCAGCTGCTGGTTTCCAGCAGGTCCTAGTGTCCTAGGTATGGAAGGCGTGAGAGGTGCACACTCCTGCCCGGATCCTCCGTAGAGAAGAAACGGTCCCTTCAGCGAAATCACGGGGTCCACAGTCTGCGGACTGACTCTACAGACATCCCGGGCACCAAACAGGAAGCCCCGGACAAAGGTCTCAGGAGGTGCAGATTGCTCGCAGCGGTCACCATGCAAACAAACGGGCCCCACCATCCAAACAAACGGCCCGTTGGAATGGGCCCTGCTTTGACGTGATGACTCACGGCTGTCACTTTGTAGTTCTCAGAGCCGCTGGGTAGCACAGTGGCCTTGAGCACAGAGTCAGCTGCTCCAGAGCCCGAAGGACTCCCAGCTACGTTAGCATTATCATTTGGGCGGAATCAGAAATTCTAGAGGAGAGGAGAAGCGGGAGAAAGGGGAAAATTAACCCCTGATCTTGCTCCAACTTCCGTGCCCCTCCCTTCTGGAGCGGGCAGGGTCGTCCATGGAAAGTGGTCCCTGGAACTGAAAGGGGCTGTGTTTACCTCCGCTCTAGGGAAGGAATCAGATGGGATGGCAGCCAAAGCAAACACTGCTCCACGGGGAGGTTCTGAGATACACTAATTCCAAGAAGTTGGGAAGCAAGTGAAACCCAGCCCTGCTTCCCAACTCCCCCTTTCGCCGACAGAGACTGCGCCACCGCGATGTGCCCTCGGGGTGGGGCAAAGGCCCCGTCTTGAATCGCGTGGGAGGGAAGGGGCTGAGCTACCATTTTGCCCAGCAGGAAAGATGCCTGGAATGAGGTCAGAGAGCAGAAGAGTCCAGGTGAGGTGTCAGAACCTGCAGGATGTCCTTCCCCCTCTGAATGACTCAGCGAAGACAAAGTCCTGCCCTGGAGTTCAGGTCCACTCAGTTGGTTGGAGCATCATCCCATGCACCAAAAGGTTGCAGGTTCCATCCCTGGTCAAGGTACACACCTAGGTTGTGGGTTTGATCCCCAGTCGGGGTGTGTAGAAGAGGCAGCCAATTGATGTTTCTCATATCACTGTTTCTCTCTCTTTCTCCCTTCCTCTCTCTAAAAATCAATCAAGTAACACATCCTCAGGTGATGATTAAAAAAAAAGGCAAGGTCCCTAGTCCTGCAGAATCAAGGGGAGATGTTCTGTTAGGTTAAATTTGGGAATGGTGCTGGAAAGAAGTCAGGAGACGGAGAATGAGAAACGAAGCAACAGCCCTTTCACCTTAATTAACACTATCGTCTTCATCATCCCTGATGGGGCTTCCACCCTCACCGTCCTGCAATCCACTCGGGGCCGTTTGATGTTGGCAGTCGGGGAGCTGAAGTTCAGAAAGGACATCCTGTTAACAGCACTGCTGGGCAGAGATCAGGAACCGGGCGGGGAAGAACCGCTGTGTCCACCCAATAAGCCTGCGTGCCCCACTTCCTTCAGTACAGTCTTAGGCGTGAGACTACGGTCTGATGTGTGGGCCCGGGGTCGGCCCAGTGTGTATGTCACCCCAGAGACCTCAAAGTCTTTACCACAGACAACAGGTCTCATCAACCACACACTTGGAAACAAACACCATCTCCCTGTACCCACACAGCTTTTGGCTGAGTAGCTCTCAAAAGGGACAGGTCCCCGTCAGGACACTGCCTAGAAGCTTGCTGGGACGGCCCACCCTCCCCTATCCACCCAACACCTGGTCACTTCACTCATTAAGAACAAGCTATTACTATCACCTCCTCAGGGGAGCTGTCCTGCTTGCTCCCCACTGTGTGGACACCGGGGCACACTCTCCTGCAGGCTGTGACCCCTTAAAACCCAGTGCACATGTGTCCTTGAGCCTGCTTCGTGGTGACATTACAAGCAGATAAGTGTTGGCCTCTCCTGAATCAGGAGCCCCTGCAGACAAGGGCCAACTGCCTGCCTGCCTCTACTGGTGGTAGTGCTGACAGTACCTGTCCTTGATTTACCGGCTCTGATCTGACAACCCTAACCCTAACCTGCCACCTATTGGCTCATTTAACCCTCCCTCCCCTCTACCTTGTGCAGTAGGCGATATTATCCCCGTCCCACGAAAGGAGTCAATATGTAGAAGTGAAGGGACTTGTCCAAGTGTAGACAGAAGAGCTAAAGATGGCGTTCTCAGTCTCCCTGGGTCTGACAGTCATGGCTTCGTAGCTCTTTCCATTGAAAGAATAAGATTGAGTCATAACCCCTTCCTTTAGCCACCAGAGCTCTCAGTTACCGTATTTTGCCGTGTACAATTTGCCCAAATTTTTGAGGGGGAAATAAGGGTGCGCATTTATACCTGCATATAATGATTACAGGCCGTAGGTATAATAAGCCCTTGTATAACACACACAGAAACGCAGGTGCGCATCATACACGGCAACACACAGGTAACCGAATGTCCCCTCGATTCCTTCCAGGAAACGGAACCGTGTTTAATAATTTAGTCCGTCCACTTGCAGGACCTGTTGTGCCCAGCGCCCTGAGATGCTGGAGAGATGTGTTGAGGCTCCCGCACCCCCCGCCATGAGTGCCCCATTCAGTCGGAAGAGGAGGTGGAGGAGGAGGGGGATGGAAGAGAGAGGAAAAGGGGGAAACACAAACCACCAGAGGACAAAGGCCAGCACCCAGGGAACTAGCGAGCGCGCGGAGACCACGGAGATGGTGGCGGGAGGGGAGCAGCGCCCAGACAGAAGGGAACGCTGCACAGGCAGCGGGGTCTGGGGTTTTCGGAGGGGGATGGTAGTGGTGTTAAAATATACGCAGTCTCAAATTTGCCATTTTAACCATTCTTTATTGTACAGTTCAGTGGTGTTAAGTACAGTCGCACTCTTGCACAACCATCCCCTCCATCCATCCCCAGAACGTTTTTCATCTTCCTAAACCGCCTGGGAACCCCTTAAATAATAGCTCCCCATTCTTTCCTCCCCCAGCCCCAACCCCCACCCCCACCCCGAGACCATTCTACTTTCTGTCTCTATGAATTTTGGCCACTCTAGGTACCCGTGGTATAATCAAAATACATTTGGTCTTTGTCCCAGTTCCTGGCCCAGAGCTCTAAACACGTTTGGAATTTCCTGAGTGACAGGAGTGTCTTTTGGTATTCATAAGGAGCCCCTCTCCAGCACACCTGAGTTTAAGTTAATGAGGTGGGGCTCAGGATGAATCAGGCACCAAAAGACTTCGTGATCAGAGTTTGGGAACTTCCAATCCCACCCTCCCCCACCTCTGAGAAGAGGGCAGCTGGAAATTAAGCTCCAGAAAGACTCCTGCACAAGGAAACTCGGTAAGCTCTCAGGTCAGTGAACACACCACATCCGAGTGCACCCGGAGAGGGTGTGGAAGCTTGTGCTTCTCCCCATACCTCGCCCTGGATCCGCTCCATTTGGCTGTTCCTGAGTTGTACCCTTTATAGTAAACCAGTCAATGCTAAGTGAAGTGTTTACCTGAGTTCTGTGAGCCATTTGAGCAAGTTATAAAACCTGAGTTGGGGTTGTGGGAGCCCCCAGGTTACAGTTGGTCAGAAGTACAGGTAGCCTCCAGCATTTGCAAGTGCCGTCTAAGGGAGAGGCAGTCTTGTGGAACAGAGCCCCTCACTGGTGGGACCTGCACTAACTCTGAGCAGTCGGTGTTAAACTTGAACTGAACTGCAGGACGCCCAGCAGACGTTAGAGAATTGGACAACCGGCTGGTGTCAGGAAAATAGACGTCTCCATACTTCCTCCAAGTGCACTTGAACAGTATTTGTCCTTTTGAGACTGGCTTCTTTCACTTCGTAGGATGTCTTGAAAATTCACCCACATGGAGGATGTGTCAGGATTTCCTTTCTTTTTCAGGCTAAACAACATTCCACTGTGCGCGCAGACCACATTTGTCCATCCATTCCCCCACAGGCAGGCACTGGGCTGCTCTCGCCTGTGGCTGCTCTGATGATGCCGCTGGGAACGCGGCCGTGCGAACATCTGTTCAAGTTCCTGCTCTCAGTCCTGGGTGTGCCTTCCATACCCACCTCCTGCTTAATTTTGCTGTAAACCTCAGACTGCGCTAAAAAATAAAGTCTATTAAAAAATTTTAAAAGGCTGTCCTTTCTCTATTGAATGGTTTTGGCACCCTGGTTGAAAATCATTTGCTTATATGTCTACCTGTTTGTCTGTATGCCAATACCATACTGTCAGCATTACTGTAGCTTTGTTATTATTTTTGAAATCAAGAAGTGTGTGACCTCCAACTCTGGTTCTCTTCCAAGATTGTCTTGATTTTAGTGTCCCTGAAACTTCCGCAGGACTTTTAGGATGCATTTTTCTATTTCTGCGAAAAACATTGTGGGAATTTTGACAGGCATTACATTGAATCTGTGGATTGCCTCGGTAGTATTGACACCTTGACAATGTTCAGTCTTCCGATCTGTGAACACAGGATGGCTTTCCATTTATTTAGATCTTTCGTTTCTCTCAGCAATATTTTACAGTCTTCGGTGTACAAGTCTTTCACCTCCTTGGTTAAATTTACTTCTAAGTATTTGTTGATGTTATTATAAATGGAATTGCTTTCTTAATTTCCTTTTGGGATTGTCCACTGTTAGTGTCCAGAAAGATAATTGGGTTAAAACACTGCCAATGTGGTTTGCAGAAGGGAACTGGAGCCTGGGAGGCGGCGGGTGGGGGCAGAGGGCAAGGGTGAGTAGAAAGGCTACGAAATTTCCTATCATTTGATGGTGGTGTTTTCTTGGTTGGGCAATTGCTTGGTGGCTGCAGATCTTTGATCGATTTCCAGAGCTCCTATAAAGAAGTTACTGTAGCCACTTTCTAGTCTAGTTCATGTTTCTGCAGGGAGTGAGGGTCTGGAGCGCCCCAGTCTGCTGTCTTGCTGGTGGTACTCCCCACAGCATGAGGCTCAGTCCCAGAGTACCTTCCCGAAGGCAGTCAGGGAACTAGGCCGGTAGGAGCTGAGAGACGAGACAGACCGGGCAGGAATCAGAGGGCCAGTGCAGGGGTCCTAGAATGCTACACTGAAATTCAGGCTTGATTCAGTGCCTGGCAGAGAAACAAAGTCAAGACAGGCAGGCTGGGCAGGCTTGGCAACCCCAGCCTCCTCGGCGGAGAGTTCAAACTCAAAGAAACAAAAGGATTCAAGAGCATCTACAACGGTTCCCCCTCCCTTCCATTAGGGATTTCTTCCAACCCCACTAAAACCCAGGGTTTTGAGTACATTTTCAGAACCTTAAGTGAATCAGAATGATGACCCTCATCCCCAACCCAGCCTCTCCCTGAGGCAGGATAGTAAGATGCTAGGAAAATCCCTTGGCACGTAGAATGAGGAAACTGAGACAGACAGCTCAACAAGTGGCTGAGCAATTTACAGCCAGATGCAGAGGGTCACCAGGCAGAAAGCCCCCGGTGCCTGGCAAAGGGCACAGCTGACGCCAGACCTGGCCCCCAGGGCAGCTTTTCCTTCGCTGGCATGTCCTGGTCCTGGCGGTTTAGACCCTGTGACCTTTCCTCCCTGGAGATAACATCTGGGCCTCAGTGGTATTTCAGCCCCAGGCCCAGAAAAGCAGAGAAACCAGGCCAGCAACCACCAGGCCCAGCTGAGATGACTAAGGATCCCACGTCCTGGTGCTGATCAGTCAGTAGAGACCAGGACCCAGAAAGTTCACACCCAGAAAAGCTGATGAACCGTCTACTGAGATCTCCTCTAAGACCGCCCTAAACTCCCAGCCTTTAAAAACCCTCAACTGAAAGACGGTGAACGGATTAGTCAAATAACACATAGGCCCACGGACAAGGACAACCGTGTGGGGAGTGGGAGGCGGGCTGGGTGGAAGGGGGCAAAGGGGGAAAAACTGGGACAACTGTAATAGTATAAACAATAAAATATTGAAAAGGAAAATACAAAAGTCCCATATTAAGCTTAAAAAAATTAAAAACCCTCAAGACAAAGGACCCAGCAGCACTTGCATACCAGCACCTCTCCCTTCCCCCTCTCCTTCCCCCACAGGCGTGCATCTCCTAAACTAAGGGACCCCAGGAGGCTTGCAGCCAGGGCAGCAACGGGCAGCAGCAGCACCCCCCGGGTCACCCCCTCAGCCTGTCCCCAAGGCCCCCTTTTCCCTGACTTTCCAGTGAGCCCAAGCAGCCCCACCTAGGCTCTCTCTTGTGGCTTCTTCTATGCTAAGCTCTTCCTTGTTTCACTGTTCCCAGCTTTAATAAGTGTACTCTCAAAATCACCTAGACACGTGTTGTGAAATCTCTCCTGCACGAAGTCAAGAGACTTGACAAGCCAAGTCTTTTGGCCAGCCCAAGGCAGACCCACTCAGGAACAGGTCCCTGTCCAGTAACGCCCCCTCGATCTGAAGGGTGAGTCGCTGAGTTCCCAACTGCTTTGATCTGGACACAAGACCTGGCACACAGCAAATACATCATCAATCAGCCCCGACAAGAACGTGGCTCCAAACAGGAGACTGCCTTTCCGTGGTGTGCTGGTCCTCAATCCTGGTGATCTCAAAACGTCTGATCCCTCGCTCACCTGGGAGGCCAGATGAGAATACAGGGGTCTGGGCCCTGCCCCTACAGAGTCTGATTAAGCAAGTCTACTTGGGGGCCCAGGCATCTGCATCGTTACTCAGGTTCATGTGTGAGGCGGAACGATCACCTTCGTCGGGAAGCATGTGTCTGGTCCCCTCCCCAGGTCGCCAGCCTCTGAGCTCATTTCCTCCTGCCTGCACACGGGTGGCGGCTTTTCCAGGAAGGAAAAAGGAGAACTGAAATTCAGTTCCACATTACCCTGCCCAGGATTCTCAAACAAGGCAGTTCTATCTGACCCAGTGTCAAAATGTAGAATTTTTTTAAAGTTTTAAATTAGTTATCAGCATTTAAAAACAGGTTTCATAAGTCAGACACAGAAAGCCAAAGAGTATACGAATCCTAGAGGAGGATTCTCTGAGGTCCCTAGAACAGGCCAAATTCATAGGGACAGAAAGTAGAGAGAGGTGTGTAGGGGCTGCAGGGAGAGGGCAGGGAGGAGTCGCTGTTTACTGGGTACAGAGTCGAAGGGATGATGAAAATGTTTGAGTGTAAACAGTGGTTAATGCTCACACACCATGTGACGGTATTTAATGTCATCGAGTTGTATGCTTAGGAATGGCTAAAATGATCAATACTATGCTACATGTATTTTACCACAATCAAAAAACTAGATTTCACAGAAAAATCTGGATTTCCAGTTTCTCTTTAAAGGAAAGAAAGAGAAGATCTGACAAATCTGAGTCATGCTTTGTACGTCAGAGGTGGGCGGGGGGCTGCCGCAGCGGCTGTCTTCAGATGGGACATGTGTTCTCATGTTTGCTGTGACCTCACCACACTCCAGTGTCACTTTTACTATGTCACGTTTAAAGGACCGGGCTCCCATGAGTGCCAGGGTCCAGCCTCGGCGGGTCTCAGGGTCCCCGAAGGATGAACGGCTCAGCAAACGAAGAAACTGAGTCAAACACTCAGAGTGCAGGAGGACAGCCAGACTTCTTGGATCTGACTGGCTCACTGGTTGAAATTTTTCTTTATTTTTATAGGGAATGGTTACATAAAGTCAAGGGGAACAGGTGCAGGTTATGATCATCAAGGCAAAAAAATCAATACAGAAGTAACTAGGGAAAGTACAGTTCATTTCAGATACATTTCAGATATTAATCATGTTAACAAAAAGGTTATTTTGACCAAGAGGGTCATTAATCAGATAGCCAACGAAGCTATTCGAGCACAAACTTTCAGGTGTCTATACTAACTAGATGTTTATTAAAGTTCTACAGTCTAAATTAAAAGGGTGTAAGGGGTGATTTATAGGTTACATAAAAATCAGCTATTATGACTTCCGGCCAAGATGGAGGTGTACGCGGACACACTGTGCCTCCTCTCACAACCAAAATTAAGGACAACAAATATTTAGAAACAAGAAAACAACCAGAACTTATAGAAAATTGAACTGTACGGAAGTCCAACAACCATTCATCCAGACCAGTAAAAGGGGCGGAGTCCCGGCAGGAGAAAGTGGAGGTGCGGACCCGGGAACGCAGGCAGCAGTGACTGGCAGTTCCCAGGTGCACAGGCGGCGGCTGGCGGATCCCGGGCACAGGGGGACAACTGTGCAGAACCAGTGAGGCCGCACAGGGTGGTTGGCTGACCAGGTGGTCCCACATTTGCGCGCCCAGACAGTCCAGGCAGAGGGGAAGTGGTGGAAGGGACTGAATCCAGGAGAGAGCAGAGCAGGCGCCATTGTTCCTTCTCAGACCCCGCCCCCACAAACAGCATCACAACCCAACGACTGGGCTGCCCCGCACTGGGGAGCGCCAGAGGCTCCACTCCTCACTATGTAACAGTACGCGCGCATGCGCAGATAATCCAGGTGAAGGGGAAGCGGCGGAAAGGACCGGAGTCCAGGAGAGAGCGGAACAGGCGCCATTCTTCCCTCTTGGACCCCGCCCCCACCTATAGCATCACAACCCAGCGACTGGGCTGCCCCGCCCTGAGGAACACCCAAGGCTCCACCCCTCACTACATAATAGCTGCCACGACCAGACTAAAACCAAAAAAAAAAAAAAAAAAACCACCAAAAATGGCTCAAACTGGACAACAAATGAAAGCCCCAGAGCCAGTTCCTCTAAGCCGTGAAGAGATAGCCAACCTATCGGATGCACAGTTCAAAGCACTGGTCATCAAAATGCTCACAGAATTGGTTGATTTTGCTCACAAATTAGATGAGAAAATGCAGGCTACAATACATGAAATGAAGGAAGATGCATGGGGAACTGATAGAGATGGAAGGAAAACTGGGACTCAAATCAATGGAGTGGACCAGAAGGAAGAAACTAACAACCAAACAGAAAACGAGGAAGAAACAAGAATTCAAAAAAATGAGGAGAGGCTTAGGAACCTTGTTAAACGTCCCAACATCCGAATTATAGGGGTCCCAGAAGGGGAAGAAGAAGAGCAACAAGTGGAAAACTTATTGGAACAAATAATAAAGGAGAACTTCCCCAATCTGGCAAAGGAAATAGACTACCAGGACGTCCAGGAAGCTCAGAGAGTCCCAAAGAAGTTGGACCCAAGGAGGAACACACCAAGGCACATCCTAATTACATTAGCCAAGATTCAAATGAAGGAGAGAATTCTAGAAGCAGCAAGGGATAAGGGGACAGTCACCTACAAAGGAGTTCCCATCAGACTGTCAGCTGATTTCTCAAAAGAGACCTCACAGGCAAGAAGGGGCTGGAAAGAAATATTTGAAATCTTGAAAAGCAGGGACCGACATCCAAAATTGCTCTATCCAGCAAAGCTGTCATTTAGAATGGATGGACAGATAAAGCGCTTCTCAGATAAGGTCAAGTTCAAGGAGTTCATCATCACCAAGCCCTTATTATATGAAATGTTAAAGGGACTTATCTAAGAAAAAGAAGATAAAAATATGACAGCGAAAGACAGCAAACTCACAGCTATTAAGAACCACACCTAAAACAAAAGCAAACTAAGCAAACAGCTAGAACAGGAACAGAACCACAGAAATGGAGATCATATGGAGGGTTAGCAACAGGGGCGTGGGAGGAGGAGAGAGGGGAAAAAGGTACAGAGATTGAGTAGCATAGATGGTGGGTAGAAAATAGACAGGGGGAGGGCAAGAATAGTATGGGAAATGTAGAAACTAAAGAACTTATGACACATGGACATGAACTAAAGGGGGGAATGTGGGTGGGAGAGGGTGAGTAGGATGGAGGGGAATGATGGGGGAGAAATGGGACAACTGTAATAGCATAATCAATAAAATATATATTTTTTTAAAAATCAGCTATTATTCTTTAAGGTCAGATTGTCTAAATTAAATGATTGGTTTCTACCTACATCTTGGGGGGTGATTCTTTGTATTTTTTCTATGTACTAAGATCATTGTTTTTAACTAGAACTCCTTGCTTCTTAACCCACCTGGTCCCATTAATAAACATTCCTGTCCAGGATATGGGAGGGGTAGTGACTCTAATAAATTTTGAGCCTTTAAGTGGTGACTCCTAGCAACAGCTTCTTCCAGCGTTCTGGCAGCTGGTCTGCCCATTGTTTAATTCTGTCCCTAACTTTCCAGGTGGGGGAAGTAGGCAGCATTAGGGTTGGTAAGGACTTCTGTTTTGTGGTCAGCGAGTCACTCCGTGCAAAACCATAGGAACCGTGCAATCTTTTAGTAACGAAATACCAGTATTCCAAAATCCCACCACCAGCTATTAGCAAAAGCAAGCATGGAGGGAGAGAGAGACAGGAGATCCAGCCAATATCGCCTCTGCTGTGCAGACACATCTCATCCATCCCGACTGTGTACTGTGCCAAGGGTCGGCTGTTGGTCAGCTCCCGACACATGAGCATTTGAGGGTCCCACCCGTTCTCCTTTTTGTCACCACTAGCCTTGTTCTGCTCTCCCAGTCCCTGCCTGTTTTCTCTCTTCTTGCACACAAGGGGAGGCCAGAAGCGGTCAGCCACATGGGCGGGCCTTCTGTGCGCCTTAACGATAACAATCAGTGGAAGAGAACAAGAGTTTGCCTTCACCTCCCCAAACTTCACTCAGACCTTGAAAGAAAGGCCTCTCACATTAGAAGGCCAAGAATGATAAGCCTGGAGTTGAAGACACCCCAGTGGCCAGGATTTTAGAAGACGACGAGGCTGACCACCTGCTGGCCTCATGACCCTGACTCCTGAATCAGCCTAGGAAACACACAGCCTCTCCAGGGGTGTCACACTCATTCTCACCAGGGGCCGCATCAGCCTCGCAGTTGCCTTCAAAGGGCCGAATGTAATTTTAGGGCTGTAGAAATGTAACTAGTCCTGTTAGTTAGCTGTTAGTTAAGTGAGGGCTTGGTGCTGCCACCAGGTTGAAGCAAGGTGCTGGGCCAGATAAAACAAGGTGGAGGGTGGGATTCGGCCGGTGGGCCTTGTGTTTGCCACCTGTGGTGGAGGCTCAGCCAGCCCCACAAACACAGCCGCCTCAAGGCTGCAATCATTTCCTTAGAGCTCATCTTTATCTGCTAGAAGCTGATTTCCAGCTGCTTGAAACACAATGAGGTTCAGGATACGCTACACCCCAAAAGTATGGCATGTTGGCACACTGAATAGTTTGAGCTGAAGGAGTTTGAGCAAACAGCAGAAGCCAAAAGGCTGCTCTCATTCATCTCCTCCTCTTCCTTGCTCTTCTTCCCTAAAACAGACCTTCAAACTCTCAGGTGAGAGGTGCCCTCCCCTGACCCCGAGAAGGGAAGCATCCTTATCTCTGAAGATGAAGGGGCACCACCCAGAAGAGGCCTTGCTCAGTTTCCCTGAGTGACTATAATTCCTTCATACTCCTAAGCTGTCATATTCCTTCACAACTGTCCACTCTTCATCAAACCTGACATCAAAATGCACAGGACTGTTTCTTTTTCCTTTCTTTCTTTTTCTTTCTTTTCTTTTCTTTTTCTTTTTAATGTTAAGATTTTATTTATTTATTTTTAGAGAGGGGGAAGGGAGGGAGAGAAACATCAATCAGTTGGCTCTGGCATGCCCCCAACTGGGGACCTGGGCTGCAACCCAAGTCGTGCCCTGACTGGGAATCGAACCAGCGACCTGTTTCTTCATTTTCTTAGGAAGGTTCCTATGTCACATAACACTTACATTAAATAAATCTGATGGTTTTCTGTGAATAGGACTTTGTCGGTTTAATTTTTAGACCCAGCCAGAGACCCTAAAAGGGTCAAGGAAAACTTTTTCTCCCCTACAAATAGCATCCTTGTTCCAGCTGTGCGCAGTCCCACCTAGCTACTGAACACGTCCCATCGCCTGCTGGGAAGGGTGGTTAGTCTGTAAGTATAAAAAACGGGCCAAATTCTAAAGACCCAGTATGAAAAAAGAATGTAAAACAGCTTGTTAGTAATCTTATTATATTGATTACATGTTGAAATAATGCTTTGGCTGTATTTGGGTTAATAAAATATAGTACAAAAACTAATTTCACCTGCTCTCTTTAATTTTTTAAATTCGCATTTTACACTTCTTTAGCATGCTTACCAGAAGATCTAGTTACACACGTGGCTTGCGTTATATTTCCATGGGATAGTGCTATTGCCCACAGCCCAGCCAGCCGTGGGTGGCTTCCACTGAACTGGCTTTGTAAGGTAACTGTATTTTTCTTACCTGGAAAGCGAACTGATTCTCTCTTACTCTGTTATCGGGTGGTGCTGTGCTCTGAGCAGCCCAAGAGTCCTTGAGGAAGTCCCTTCCCTTCTGGGTGCTGTGGGCTCCTCACGGGGGCTGGAGCCAACCTGAAGATTTCTCTCAGCTCCCTCATCTCCCTGGTCCTCTGCCACCCAGCCATCACTGGACTCCAACACAGGCTTCCTTCCAACTCTTGCACAATAACAATGTGTCCACATCACTCAAAACCCTACACAGATAATTATCCCTTGAAACAATGGAACAAGTGTTGCTAAAAAAATAAATAAATAAATAAATAAATAAATAAATGCCAGTCTGGTACCACCTGTTCAACTGGCCAGAGGGGACAGGAAGAGCCTCGGCGGCGAGCTGTGAGCCTCCTTCCCTCCTCTCCACCTCACCTCAGATTCACTGGTTTCCTGCTCCCAGAGACTTGTGACTTGTGCCTCTCCAGCTAAGTTCAGAGCAGCAGCACCCGCCCTTTAGCAGTTTGCAAGGCTCCCAGAGCGGGAGGGGGAGGGGTAGAGGGGGTTGGGGTGCGTGATTCTAAATGCTGGGAACTTCAAAAGACCTTAGCCAGGCTCTCAAATTCTAGAGGAAACTGCTGGACGCTTTTTTGCTACCACAACCCTTGACACACAAAGGGGCAAAATTTGAACTTCGGAATCCCGCCCTGCTTTTTAAAAAAAGTTTATGCTTTATCCACGTGAAGACTCGACACGGGCCAATTATCGAAATGCACTCTGGAGGTGGAATTGGATCCAAATCTCCCCCACCCCCTCCCCTGCCACTCAGTGGCTGTGGGGCCCTGAATAAGGCTGCTCCATTCACCTCAGTTTCTTCCCTGTAACAATGGAGACAATTCCACCTGCCTCATAGCGCTGAAAAATGAAATAATGGATGAAAAGGTGCTTTGCACAGAATAGCTGTTTGATAGATATTTAGCTCCTTTCCCCTTCAATTTTCCCATGGCAATTAGGCAAAGAAGATACTAAAATCCTTGTGGATAAATGAAAATAAATCCTCTATACTCTAATAAGTTTTGCTTTTCTAAAAAATCTGAATCTCGGTGCCTGGTACAATTTAAATATCTGGTGTGAGAACTCTGCAAAGGCAGGGGTTAGCTTTGCAGCCCCAGCACAGCACCTAGGAGAAAAGGTAGGAGCTAGGTAAAGGGGTTCAGAACAGGCCTCCCCAAGATGCGCTACTTTGGCATATGGATTATTTCAAGCTGAGGGCCACTAAGACCCTGCAGAATCAGGAGGACCTTCTGCCCCTCCCTTAACTACCTAGGAGAATTTAAATTGGGGGCCGCGTCCATAATAAGAGTTATTACCAGAAAGAACCTTGATGACCAATCTACAGGGCGGGACAAACTTCTAACTACTGAGTATCTAGGCCTCTTACTGTCTGGTGAAAGCCCATCTTCCCCTCTGAAGCCCCAAGGCATCTTACCTTAGTCCTAAGGATGTCATATAAGCCTCATTCTACCTTTCTGCCTCTGAACTGCTCACAAGTGTGGGGTCTCTGACTCTGATGTATGTGGTTTCCCACCTGTACACGTGTAATTAAATTTGGTTATTACGCTTGTTAATAGGCCTCACGTTGATTTCATTATTAGACCAGCTGAAAGATCCTAGAAGGGTAAAAGTCATGTTCTTCCTCCTCCACACGAGTTTGCTGAAGGAATGAATGAATGCTGGATTGAGTGCAAATAGGGTCTGGAGTGTGTGCGGAGCATGTAAGAAGCACTAGAAGAGAGAGGTCAAAATTATCAGGGAGTTTGCTGACCAGTGTGAAGGTTGCAGCCCGTGAAGAATTATTCCGCAGAATGGCATTTAAAATCTGTTTAACGGCTTTGTAGAGCCTTTTTTCTAAGGGGCAAAGCTCAAGGTGCTTTGTTAACAAGTAATTCTCCTCCACTCAGTCATGCTTTACTCAGAAAGAAAGGTTAAAACACACTCAGAGGCCGTGGCCAGGTGTCCACACACCAAGATGGCAGGTTTGATCCCCAGTCAGGGCACATTCAAGAATCAACCAATGAATAAATAAGTATAAATAATAATGTATAAATAAGTAAATAATAATGTATAAATAAATAGAGCAACAAATTGATGCTTCCCTTTCTCTCCCTTTTTCTTTTTTCCTCTCTCTCTAAAAATCAATAAAACTTTTTTTAAAAAACATACTGAAAACCAAATATTTATCTCTACGTGAGGAAGCATAAACAATTCATTTTTTTCCGTATTTTTTTTAACCTAGCCTGGTGGGTTGAGCCTAAAAGATGGCACTAAATAGGTGGCTCTGTGATACAAATATATGCTGTCAGAGTGTTTTTAAATGTGCAATTCTTAGCAGGTCCTGGCCTTGGTGGGGTTAGGGGTGATGAATGAGTAACTATTCTTATTGAATGTAAAGATAGAGCTGGCCTTAAGTTCCCTCACTGGTGTGTGAGTAAGGATAAGAAAACCTAGTAGTTTACCCTTAACGGTTAACAAAACAAGCGTTGGGCTCTCTGATCTCACCAGGCCACCTGAGGGCTGCTCCCAGTTCCTTCTGCCCTCCCCAAACGGTGGCCTTGTCTGTATCCTGTGCTACCGCAAATACGGAGATTTATCTCCCCAGGAGTTTGAAAGGTCCTCCCCTTCATCCCCCACCCCAGGCTTTACCCTCCTATAAAGGAAAAATCCAATGAAGCCAGCCCACCAGCAGGGACGCAGTGGGGGCCTTACAACTCCCCATCACATCCGCCTGAGACTCTCAGGCTTTTAGAGGACAGGGTAACTGTCACCCTCAACACCTATTTTTCAGTTGCCCTGAACAAGATCCATCTTGCTTCACCCCTAGATTCCAGATCAATTCCATCTTTGGAACATTCAAACCCACAGGTGGAAAAAAAAAACAAAACTGGGTAAAGGATTTTATGTTGCCAGCGTGTGTGTGTAAAGAAGGCCTCCTGCGTGTTTGCACTGATTG
Organism: Glossophaga mutica; assembly: GCA_039655065.1. Classification (NCBI taxonomy): domain Eukaryota; kingdom Metazoa; phylum Chordata; class Mammalia; order Chiroptera; family Phyllostomidae; genus Glossophaga; species Glossophaga mutica. The sequence goes on from CM077303.1 coordinate 21,469,269, forward strand.
CTTACACGGCTACCCAAGGGGCAGGACTGAGTGGTTTGGGCAAATTTAGCTCAAGTCCACGTTCTGGTGGTGAAGACAAATAGAATGAAAGTTTGCCTTCAGAGAAGTTTTGGAAATTTCTGGCCCAAATAAGAAGTTTCTAAATGAAAGGTTAAATTTTCTAAATGTGATGAACAGGTTAAGGGGAAACAGGCCTATATGAACTAAGGGTTACTAGTCATTTTAAACACATAGCCACACGTGAGTGTGCCTTGGGAAGCAATGAGTCCCGAAGACCGGGGTCCAGATGAAGAAGAGCCCGGTGTATAACTCGCTTCAGATATTTGGAGAAGACAATCAGATTCATAACACACCTAAGTTTCTGGGTCATAACCACATTGAGATGCAAGGAATTTGAGATGCTCCTTCCAAAAAGAAGGAAAGAGAAGGGATTAAGAGATAAACTTCCCAGGGCTCTCCAAGTTTTCTAGTCTTTGGAAATTCAGAGTGAGATCTCTTCTCTATCCTGCTGAACTTGGCTGTAAGCCAGAGGGAGGGAGTTTGGCAGAAAGCATTGTTCCTACTGTCCTGGCCTTAGCTGTGTATGAAAGAAGGTAAGGACAGTGCCAAATGGGACCGGGGCACCGCTCTGCAATTCCATGTGATACAGGAGATTACCGCGCTCTAGGAAAGCTGTTGATCAGGTTAAAAGCACTTGCTAAATTCTGACGGGACCAGAATAGTCTGGTGTCCTGGAGCTGCTCCCAGAGAAAGGATAGCTTTCCTGAAGTCCAAGGTCTAAGCTGGTGGACTGACAGGTTCAGGAATAAAATCATCAAAACCATCATATGTTTCTAAAGCATGCTTTCTGCTAGGGGAGGAGAAATGGTGAGTGAGGAGGGGAACCCCCCTTTTGTTCCCCCAACCCTTCTCTTACACAGTCACTTAGTCATAATCACTCACTCACACCATCAGTCACACCCAATCACAAAGTCACCCAGAGTCACAAACACAGCTGAAGTCAGAAAACTGGTCTCCCACACAGTTAAGGTGCAGTTAGGTAAAACTAAACCCAGTCCCCCAATGATATGATTCCCATTCCCCTGAACGCCCAGGAGCACCGCTACCCACCTGATTGCCAAAGACAGCTATGGAGCAGGCCATGGAGACTTCGTTAGCCCCGAACCAGACAGAAGCGATGCGGGACGGCATGCCCAGGATGAAGACCTGGGCCACGGAGCAGATGACCTGGCCCAGCACAGTGACTGGGAAGAGATGTGGCTTCAGGCTACCTAACTTCACCCAGGCCCCCAGGCAGTTGAGAGCGGAGCCGGTGAGGGCGATGGTGCGCAGGCCAAATTTTTCCAGCAGCCAGGCCACCGGCGGTAGTAAAGGGATGTAGGTCAGCATGTAGCACATGGACAGCCAGTCAATGGCAAAGGCACTGGCGCCGTAAAAGTTCATGAAGATGTTATTGATGGAGCCATACTGGATCCACTGGAAGGCGTTGCACATGGAGTAACAGCTGAACACCAGGACCACCACCCAGCGGCGCTTGCTCACCTTAATCATGCTGAGGTTCTCGTGGCCCGAGCTACTGGGTTGGGCCAAGACACCAGGTGCCAAGGTACTGGGGAAGGCTGAACTGCTGGGGTTGGCAGAGAAGCTGGGGTGGAAGGAGACACTGGGGTGGGCTGAGACGCTGGGGTCGGTGGAGATGCTGGGATGGGCCGAGACGCTGGGGTGGGCAGAAATGCTGGGGTCCACCCGGAACGCTGTCTCCTGTTCAGGGGTGCCATCCCGCTCCTCCACGGTGGGATCTTCATTCACCATGGCCACGGCCTCGCCTGGAGCGCTGGACAGGTGCTGAAAACTCCGGCAGTCTTAAAGCACAGAAGCCTCGGCTGGTCCCCTAAAGCTGATGGGGCAGTTGCTCCGGTCTGCCCCAGAAGAAATGGAGATCCAATCCTGCGTGAAAACCACGAGTGGGCCTCCCAACTTTCACCTCCCAACTTCTGCTCCCACTTTTCCTTGAGGCCCGCTGTCCCCGACGGCTGTCCCCCAGGCCGGCCGCAGGCGCCCCAGCCCGGTCCTGGCCGCTGAGTCCGCCTAAGGTTTTCTCGCCACGTTCAGCGCTTCGGTCCGGGAAAAGACTTAGCTCCCAGCGCAGCCACTTCGCCGGACTCCGTTTGCTCCCGGGCCGGCTTGGGGCCTCGCCCCTAGGGCGCACGTGACCGCCCCGCCCCCGTCCCGCCTGGCTTCCCTCCCCCCCCCCCCCCGCCACCTCCTCCGGCCGGGCTGGCCTGACGGCCCAGTTGTTTCGCCACAGTTCGAGGGGTGCATTCCTCTTCCACGCCCCAGGCGCCATGGAAACCGCCCGGTTAACCCCCACCCCTGAACTGCCCCTCAAATTCATTTGCCCCCCTCCTAGAGGACCACGCGAGAAAATCCTGTCCTCCTTTCCGAGGTAACCCTCCAAATAGTTTCTTCGCACCCGTCCACATCTTCTGCGCGCGCGCACCGAGGCCCGGCGCCTCCAGAATGGTCTGGGGAATCCAAGAGAAATTCCCAACTTTTTCCCACTTGGCTGGAGTCCCAAACCCTTCCTGAACTGTGTTGTGTAAAGAGAGACTTGTAGATTTCACGGCCTGGTTGCGCTCCTGGAGTAAAGGGGAATTGCAGAAAACTCACTTTGTCGGTTGCTTTCGGTGCGCACGTCGCCTTACAGTGAGGCGGCGGGGGCGGGGGGGCGACTCATATTGGAGCCTGTTCGGCAGGGCTATTCTGTCTTGACGGATCCCCGGGGCTGCCTCCTAGGCGAGGACCTGAGGGTGGAGGGGAGACGGCAGTTGGAGATGCTTAAGAGCTAGCGGCGGTTGCGTGGTGAAGGGCACGGCACCTAAGTAGCCCTGGGCTGCCACCTGCTGGGCCGGCCATTCCAGAGAGTAAATCCTAAACTCAGGACCTCCAGAAAGTCAGCCCTGCAGGGCAGCAGTACCTTTGTCCACGGATCCATTTCAGCCCTCGGGAGGGCTGGATTTTCTCCCTGGGTTCAAAAACACCAGCTTAGCTACTCCAAGGTATGCAATATAAATTAAGGTACTCTAACTCGCCTCAGTTTCTTTGTAAAATCAGGGTGATGAAATAATAGTGCCCACCTCACAGTGATGTTTTTAGGTTTGCAGGAGACACAAAAGCACTTTGAAAATGCCCTGCAGATAGTAAGCATTTCATGAGTGTTGACTATCCTAACAATTAAAAAGCTAACATTTGTCATATTATGCTAAACGTATTTACTGCATTATCTTATTTAACCATCACAAGAATTCTGTAAAGTGGTTACTATTGCTTGCCTGCATTTCATATTGATCAGGAAACTGGGGCTCGTAGAAGTGAAGGAACTTTTTCCTTCAGGGCCTGGCTGGTCTGAAGATCATTACTTCTGCAAGTCTGCATTCGAGCTACAGCCTGGATGCTCAAGTGCAGCCTGGGACAGCAGTGCGGGCAGCCCCCAGGACCTTCTTAAAAGGGCAGAAGCCCAGGCCTACCCCTGACCTCCTGAACTGAAGTCCGCATTTTATAATATCTCCAGGTGATGCGTTTATCTGCACATTCAAGTTTGAGAGCCATAGGGTGCCACTGCGTTTTGTTTATTTTCTTTTTTAATCTTGAGACCAGAAATGAAGAATTTAAATCTCTGTAACCCAATGTGCAACCCAAGTTGGGACAGTGGTTCTCAACTTGGGTTACACGTTAAAAACACATGGGGGCCCTGGCCAAATAGCTCAGTTGGTTAGAGTGTCATCCCAATACACCAAGGTTGCAGGTTCAATCCCCGGTCAGGTCACATTTAAAAAGCAACCAATTAATAGGTAAATAAGAGGAACAACAAATCAATCTCTCTCTCCCTCTCTCTCCCTCTCTCTCTCTCTCTCTCCAAGATCAATCAATAAATAAATAAATAAAATTTTATTTTAAAAAATAAAATAAAATAGAGTCACATGGGAGAACTATTAACATTCTCAATGCCTCAGCCACAACCCACATCAGGATCTCTGGGTGTGGAGCCTGGCATCTCCATGTGGAAAGCTCCCCAGATGATCTCAACATGTCCCCGAGTTTAGGCACCCCTAGCGGGGTCAGAACCCTTGGCTGCAAAACCAGGCATTAGACTGGTGGAGTCAGACTGGACCTCGGTTCGGCAACCTTGGTACTTTAGTTCTAGCTAAGAATTCAGAGCCAAGACTCAAACTAGAACAGAAAGTTTATTTAGAAAGACACAGAGGCAGAAGTGAGATGTAGGAGAAATGAGCTCAGAAAGCAAGTTACAGAGGCAAAAGAAGGGTCCTTGGAGCTTAGGGGAGAGAGAGAGAGGCAAGGAAAATGTGCCTGGGGGGAGGGGGTGGGGAGTGCTCCAGAGAAAGCCACTGAGTTCTCTATCCTAAGGGCTTCTAGGGACCAGGATTTTAGGGGCAGCCCCAGGGGAGGATCTCAATAGACTACTCATCAGCTTTCCAGGTGTGTCCTTTCACAGTCATGGTCTCCACTGATTGGTCAGCACCAGGGCAGGAGCTCATCAGTCAGTGCAGCTGATCCTGATGTCAGCCCTGGCATCGCTTGTCCCGTGTTGCTGCTTTTCTGGGTCTGGAGCTGAAACACAACTGAAGCCCGGATGTTACCCCTAGGGATTAATGTTTAAGGGAGTGGTCGTGGAGGGCCCCACGAGGGAGTCTCACGAGGCCACTCTTCAGCACCTTGGTCCCCACAGGGCATCTACTGCATGACATGTGAGGGGAGGAAAGGTCAGGAGAGAGTCTGAACAGAATGACCAGCATTATGAAAGGTCAGGGGGTCTAAACTGCAAGACCAGCAATAAAGGTTACCCTGGGGGCGAGGTCCTTGTTTTCCTGGGTTTGCCTGTTGCTAGGCACCTGGGGCTTTCTGCCCTTTGACCTTCTGTACCGGGCCCATCGTCCTTGCTCCTCTCATGCCTATCTAACTGCCTACTACAGAACCACCAGTTCACAGGAGGGGGAATGCTGCTTGGAGGCACCCGCTTTTTGGTAGAAATTATGGATTATAACGGAATGTTTGAAAGGGAAACATGCTCACCTGAGAATTTCTACACTAACTTAACATTCCCCGTTCTCAAAGTCCCAACAGCGTTTCCCATCATTCTTTATGGGAATACAGGGAGCACTGCACCTCCACTGTCTTGGAAAGACCTCCCACTGTTTCTTTTCTCTAGGTCATTGCGGTCCTCTCCCCAAACTGTTCAGGATATATTCTTTGTTTCATTTTACAGATATGGAAACTGAGGCCCGGAGAGTCACAGTGTTTCATCCAAGTCCCACAGCTGACTAGCATAAGAACAAGCAACAGTAAGACCGACTTCCTGTATTCCGGTCCATGAAGCCCCTCCCACGTGCTTTTCTGGGGCAGTGCTTCAGTGTGATGACAGATCCCGAAGGACCTCCCCTGGGATCCGAGTGATGTTTGGGGCGGTCTTTTTGGATGGAGTGAATGGGCTCTGTGGTGAGCTCTGGATTCAGTCTGCTCAAGACCTGAAGTCCATTCTGCCAATATTAGCTTTGGGATCTTGGGGACACGACCTCTCTGTCCGTCAGTTTCTGAATCTATAAAATGAGGATTAGAAATACCTGCCTCACAGGGTGGTTGTGAGAATGAAACCAGGTAATGCGTGTGCATTCCTTCAAGAATATTCTGAGAACCACCAGGCTGGTGCTGTCTCTTGGCTGATTCCCACCAGGGATATGGCAGCTATGTAAATATTGGGTAGATATTACATAGGGTGAAATATTAAGTGTTCACCCATTGAAAAAACATTTATTGAGTAGCTTACTGTAGGGAACTGCTTCACATGGTGTGGAATTGTAGCTCAGCCTCCACATGGAAAACCAGTGGGAAGCAAGTGGCACACAGGACCACACCCACGGAGAGATTTTCCCATGAGGAATCAGGCTTGCATTGTACCTAGGCTGCTATGAGACTTGCTTTTGCTAAAACTGCCTCACCCTGAATTGAGGCAGCAAGGGCTTACTGTAACTTCCTAAAATCTGAGCTAAACCTCCTAACTATGGAGTGTGACTGGTTCAACCACTTTTCCCCTTGGTCTGCAACATCCTTCTCTTTGAAGTAATTAGCAACATTCCTTCCTTTGTTATCTGTAAAAGGTAGTCCCCTGCAGTGAACCTGTGCACAGTAAATGAGGACTGCCCTCCATGTAATGCACCCAGAGAAGGAATAAAAGCCTCTCCAGGCAGGGACTGGGCTCTTTGGATCTCTCGCCGTCTCTCTCTCAGAGAGTGGCCATGCCATCCCTTTTTCTCCACAGGACTTCTGTTGTCTGTGTGTATTTGTTCACAAGCAGCCACAACATACACGGTATGTGCTACCTCTAGGTATCCATAGGTACACCTTGAAGGGGAAGGAGAAATACATTTTAGGGGTTGCTTCCCAAAAAGGGACCCTGGTTCCTGGTTTTCTCCCAACTGGCTCCCCAGGAGCTTGAGGGAACCTCTGGCACTGAACTCAGCTTTTGTGGCTTTCTGCAGAATACCGGCAAAGTCTGCCCCCTAGAGGCTGAAAACAATTCCTGGCAGTGAGATCAGAACTTGGAGGTCAAAATGAGAACCTTATTGGTAGCTTACCGCCACCTAAACAAGGGGCTGTAGATGTGGAAGGCATGGTGTTTGTCAAGTGCATGTGAAAGCTGACTTGCTAATGAATGAATCAGGCTGAGACCCTTGATTATTCCCCCTTAAAAATACCAACACTTGGAATTTGCAAAAATTTTGTCCATACAGATCTTACATATGTAACACTTCACACTCACAAAATCCTGTTTGCTTTATCTCCCATACTTCCCATGTATTTTCAGCTCCTAAGGACTTGGGTACCTCTTTGTGTGCTCTGGATACTCTGCAGCATGTCCTGATATAAGCTATACAGCACATGCTCTCAGTCCCTGTTGGCAGAATTGAGTTACACATCACCATGAAACTTTGTATAACCTGGACAGGGAGGAGATCCAACAGGTTTTCCAAGATGAAAGGCTTCATAAAATGCACCACTCCCCCCCACCCCGGGAAAAAAAAAAAAAAACAGCAGTTGCAGAATGTCATCCGAGTTATCATCAAGCCTGGAAATTGAAAGTCAGGGGAATGATGCTTTCTGAAGGAAAATCATCTTCTGCCTGGAATTTTATACCCACATTACCAAAAGAAAAAAAAGTATGAGAAGAGAATCACATATTTTCAAATATGACATGCAAGGTTTCAGAAAAAGGTACTGCCTTATGCTCTCAGGAAGCGGCTAAGGGGTGTGCTCCACCGAAACAAGGAAGGAAACCTAGAGAGTAAGATGTAGGATCGAGAAAACAGGGACTCTGACCCAAGAGGCGATCGATGGGAATCACTAAGATCACGATGAAGGAAAATTCCAGGTAGACAGCTATGTGCCAGGGAAGAAAGCAGCCTGTTCAGACTGAAGCTGGTCAAAAGACTCCAGAAAAGATTTATTCAAGAAGATGACATTGATAGAACTTGAGAGGGGTTTTACACAATTGGGGAAGAATTAAAGGTTGGACTAGTAATAATAAGTACAACAAAGCTAACTAAATAAATGGGGGCGGGGAGGCAATTATTAACTCCCAGCTGCGGAGGAAAGGAGGAAGCTCATGGTTACCTTAAGTGATTCAGTTGTGAATAGCATTACCACTGTCCTAATAACGTGAAGACTGAAAATCGATCTTGTTGCCAGTGGAAATGGGGTCCCTTCGCAGGGTCCTGAGAAAGCATTTTCAGGGACCCACACATGGGAGGATGAGGTTTAGTGGTAAGATTTATTGGGGTGGGTGGAAATAGAAGGCTGCCCCTAGGTTCCCAGTGCCTCATCTTCATCTGTCCCACTGCGGAAAAAATTCCAACCTTGTCTTCAACAAGCCCAGAAGAAAGGCCAGTGTCCATAAATTCTGTGCCATTTATTTAGTCCATATCAAAGCTTAGTCCAGTTCAGCCTTTGTCTCCATCCAGCAAGCTCAGCTTCTGTTCCCAGCTGTGCTTCAGGCAGTACTGTGCTGCTATACCCAGGCTTGCGCTTGGAGCCCAGGCCCAGGCAGCTGCTAGGCCTGCATGGCTGTTATGGAGAGAACTGTACGAATGAAAGGGTTGAGGGCGTGTTAGCGAGGGAGAGAGAGTACTTTGTTGACTTGGATTATAGTATTGCAGGCTTGGGAAGGACCAGGCACCCTTTCACCCTTTCAAACTAACCAATCAATTTCCCAGTTTTTTATGGGCTTCTGTTGGTTTTCCCCCCTAGCCAATCCATGTCCTAGATCTTCTGGGATTCTGTGTCTCTTATCCAATCCAATCTTTTTCCCAGGTTGATAGGCAGGCAGTATGGTCATCATCTTGGCTCCTACTGGGCATGCCTCATAGTAGAAGTACCTCTTCGTATACCATCTTGGCTTCTGCTAGGCATGTGCCCAGCAGATAATGACAGGTAATGACAGGCAACCATCCTTTAGCTTTCTTCCTGCTTCTGGGATTAGGTTCCAATGCAGCAGTCCCCTGGGGAGTCTATGAATGCTGCAACTTCCTAATGAAACAGGCTCAGCATCTGATTCAGCTCCCCAGTGTATTATGCTTAATCCTGTTTGACTCCCTTTGCTCCATTCCTTCATAATATCTAGCTATCTACCCTAACAGTATAACTAAATATGACGTAATTATATGGAGAGGATGGGGGAGTGGGAAGTGGGTGCATGTGTGTGGTGGAAATGAAGGTAGAGTAAACATGGCTAAATTTTTGGCTGCCGTATTGGAAAGTCACTAGATAATGCCTAATAGGGACAAAATCAGGAAGTATCAATATACTCATGCTATTTAGAACTATGGAGGTAAATATGAAAAGACTCATCTAACAAATGTTGAAAGTAATTGTCTCAAGGGAGCAGGAAAAGGGTTAAGCAACTGACATTTTTGATACATGACTATTTGATTCTTTAACTAGGTATAACTTTGGTTTTATTTAAAGTCCTAAAATTTAAAAATGGAATCCAGCTTCCTTTTCCAGTTTTCTCCTATATTCCTCCAAAGTGCCTAGTAATTAGAATGTGTTTTCTCTCTCTCTTCCCCCACCCCTGCTAAGATGTATCAAACTGTTTACGAAACCAATTAAATATAAATTATCCAAATTAAAAAAAAAAAAAACTGGACTCAAACTGAGTGGTGATTGAGCTGCTTCACTAAGGCCCGTAGGTGATGTCTAGGGTTATGGTCAGTTTCATCCTAGATTTTATGCTGGTGCTAAAATGGACACCCAAGACTCCCACCCTGAAACTACAAGGATGTCTCTTCATCTAAGCTGTGTCCTCCAAAGTTGTGCCAGGATGTCACCTCAGAAAACTGGGTGCATGTTCAGAGTCCCTGTAATCCATACCCTAATCTTGCTTGGCCCTTCTACGCCCTTCTTTCTGCTTCTAGTGACTTCCACACTTGTAGATTCTGTGGGAGTCTTATTCCTTCTACTTTCAACTTCAGTTCCATCATCCAAAGACCATTCCAAGGTCTGCTTATTCTCTGGAATTTGTTCTGTCGGTGAATAGCACTGCCAGCTCCCTGTCAGCCAAATGCAAATCTTGAGAACTACCCAGAACCCTCCCTGCCCTCACTCTCCACGTCTACCAGATGCTTATCTCCTTACTTTCTTCCTTCCTCTTCTTTCCCTTTGACACCAACTGAGTTCGGACTCTCGCCGCTCTTCACCTTAATCCTGTGACCCCCTCCTCACTGGTCTTACTTCTCCAGTTCACCACCACACCACTTCACAGGGCTTTCCACTTCTCTTCAGGACTCTCCCTGCCTTGAACAATCCAGTGGCCACCGCTAGCTTGCAGAAGGTTCACACTCCTCAGCTGAGCATGTAGACCTTGGTGATGTAGCCCTGGCCACATATCCCACCACCACCTCTGCCCGCCTTTCACTCCAGGAAGGTGGGACCACCTGCGGCTCAGCTCCCCACAGGCATTCCGGACACACCATGCCTTGCACGTGCCATCCTTCACAATGCAGGATAAGCTTCCCCTCCTCCAAGAAGCCTTCCCAGTGTTCTAAGTATGTTGACTCAGAAGTGTCCTTCACACCCTGCACGCACATCTTTATGGTAGCTGTTATCACACTATAGCATAAATGCTTCTTTACCTCTTTAAGTTTCTCGAGGTTATGAATCATATCCTATTTACACTCAAACCCCAACCTCTAGCTCCATGTCTAGCCTACAGATGGGAAGTGAAAGAAAGATTAAATTGACTTCTAGGGTGCATTCCTAGATGAATCCGACCTCCAGAAGACTTCACCGTGAATGAAACATGTTCCTCTTGATCTGAATGCTCATGTCTCCTTTGTTTGTTTTCCTTTTTCTCTTCTGAGGCCTCCCCAGCCTCCCCCGCATGGGGTTTGGAGTTCACGGCCTGCTGCATCTTAGAGAGCCCCCGGGGTGGAACAATTAGGAAGGCAGTGCTATGCTGGGTGGGATTCTGGATTCCTTCCCCTCTGGGGTCCTCTCGGTTCAGAGAGTCTCCAGGTCTGTCCTTGAAAGGAATGTGGTCAAGGCCTGCTGAGGCCTGAGGGAGGAGGGAGACCCATTTTTCTGAGAAGAGAGTACAGGATGAAAACCTCCTGCCTGGACAAAGAGACGCCAGACTCTGTCCTGGACGCATTGTGTGAAATCAACTCTCCAGTTCCATGGGAATGCATGAGCGCATCTAGGGAGGCCTCAGTGGTATTAGTCCTTCTTTAAAGACAAGGCTTATGTACCTGGGTCACATTTTATTTCCTCAGCTATATGTACTTTGGTTCATTTATGGGTCTCCACTAGGTTATTCTTCGTAACTTTTTAACTACTGTAAGCACTTCTTGATACTTAGAAAATGAAAAAGTTGCTTTATAAACATGAGAAAGACCTACCTAAGAAACATGAGTCAAAGAGGAAGGAGATATTAAAATGCATTCTTTTGCATAATCTATAGAAAGCCCCGAGGTGTGAGGCTTTCTTTGCATAATGAAATAGAGGAAGTATGGTAGCAGTGAGTTTGTTAATTACCAGGGCAACAGTTAAAGGCAAAGGGGGACAACACTGAGGGGTGCTGACAGGCAAGTGTACGTGATGTTGGAGCCACAGTGTTAGAAAAAAGACAGAATCATCTGTTTTGGCCCCTTGGTTTACTGGGGACAGCACCTGGTCTCAGGGAGCTGTCTCTACAGACTCATTCATTTATTCACACAGTCATTTCCTGCAGGCCGAGCGTGGCACGGGGTGTCAGAGAAACCTGCGCAGCAAAGCCAGTGGTCCTCACGCTGTGGGACTCCACAGACGAGGGGCGAGACAGACGTGTGAGCACATGATCAAAGGGCGGCGCAATAACCGCATGGTGGCGGTCCCCGCCGATTCGTGCGGTGACAAGGCAGGGAGCCAGCGAAAGCTCTAGGGAGCTGTTCCAGCAGGATCTTCAGGGGTAGGTAAGACTCAGCCTGGCCCTGTGGCCGGTGTTGGAGACCCAGGGCGAGCAGAACAGATATGGCTCCTCCCTCCCTGCCCTCAGAGAGCTTACCATTTATCTGCAAAGACAACCATTAATCAAATGCTCACACACCATAAATAAAATTGTGGTAATGATGGTTATCTGTAAGAATCTGTAAAAGGACAGATGGGCTAGAACAGGGATTTTCAACTGGTATGCTGCAAGGATTTTCAGAACAGGCAATATCTGACTAGCTAGTCAGAGACACTGATCTCTTTTCTCTTAGCTTGTCAAACAAAAAAACGACAACAGCCAACACAGCAACAGCTGCCTGGTGTGAATTCCCTGTCTTGAACCATAAATATATAGGTCATATATATTTATGTTGCATCTTATTGGTCGTGTTCCATAATAAGGTTGCATCTGATCAGTTAATTCTTGGTACCAGATATCCTTATACACAAGTATAGGCACCTGATTTTTTAAAAGATTTTATTTATTTATTTTAGAGAGAGGGGACCTGGCTGGTGTGGCTCAGTGGACTGAGTGCCGACCTGTGAACCAAAGGGTATCCGGTTCGATTCCCGGTCAGGGAACATGCCTGGGTTGCAGGCCAGGTCCCCAGCTGGGGGTATGTGAGAGGCAACCACACACTGATGTTTCTCTCTCTCTTGCTTTCTCCTTCCATCTCTAAAAAATAAATTCCCAGGCATCTGCCCTGACTAGGAATCAACCAGCAACCTTTTGTTTTGTGGGACAATGCCAGACCAACTGAGCCACACTGTTCAGGGTGGAACCTGATTGTTTAAAAATTCATTCTGGAGCATAAAAGATAGGTCGTAACTATAATTTGGGGGTAAATCAATCAAAAGTATACCTGTATTTTGATCAGAACTGCAAAAACATATATTTGTTGGTGTGCTGCAGGATTTTAGTAATTAGTTTGTGTGTGCCGCAAGAGGAGAAAGATTGAAAATCGCTGAGCTAGATCACAAACCAGATCTTAAGAAAGAGTGGGAAGGGCATTCTAAGGCAAAGGGAACAGTAAGTGCAAAGGCCCTGAGCTGGGAGGGAGCACAGTCCTTGAAGGAGGTGAACGAAGTCCCTGTGGCCGGAGCTGAGCGAGGGAGAGAGTGAGGCCGGAGAGAGAAGCCACAGCTAGATGAGGCAGGCAGAATTAAGGATTTTTTTTGCTTTTTCTAAGAGCGATAGGGAGCCACCGAGAGACCGTAAGCAGATTTGTCACTTGGAGAGGTTACACTGGCTGCTTTGTGGGGAACCCAGTTGGGGTGCAGGGTGAGCATGGGAACAGCCTTCTTAGAAGGCTGTTGTGGTCACCCAGGTGACCACAGAATGAAATTCCGAAGTGAGCACGGGCGGTGGCAACAGCATGGGGAGGAGTGGGCGGGTGAGAGGTAGGCAGTGGACTGGGCTGGGTGGGGGAGGGGAGGGGCGAGGGTTGAGTCAGGACCGTGTCCTCTGGAGGCAGAGCAACAGCTTCAGCCTGTAAGTCTTGCAGGGAGAGAAGCGAAGCTTAAAGGACAAGCGCCCTGTACTCTCACCCCTGCCTCCTGTTCCTCCCTCCTCCTTCCTGCACCCCACGCCCTGTCCCTTCCTGTAGCTACCCAGGCCACTGCAACCTGCTTTAAATTCCGTGTGAATTCCCAGGAAAACCAACAGGAAAGTGACAAGCCTGAACTCGTCCTCTAGTCTTTCACTCGCTGGCATCACGCCCTCTCAAGGTGGGCAGGGATCCTGGGCTCAGGCTCACTTTTATTCTGGGAATAAAGAAATAAGTGGAAAGAAACAAACAAGCCTGAAATGAAGCCTAGGAATTTATGGATCCCCTTTGAGAGTGCCCAAGTCCATAGTGGTGGGGTCCATGCCATTGATGCCCCCAGAGGCCCCGGGCTGAGCTCCAAGCGGTCTGGGAAGGGCTCCCGGTGTCTCAAATGGGGAAACCGAGAGTGCTGACTGCACCCGAATTTTGTCAGCATTTCCTTTCACTTTGAATCAATTGCCAATGACAGATGCCCAACTCAAACCAGTTTAAACTTAAACCATCAGTCCCTTCCACGAGCATTATCATAAGTATTGAGAATCACGTGCCTTCAGAAATGAGGTACCGAGCTCCCTACCTTCTTAGTACTTGGAAGCAGCCCCATCTCCTTAGTAAGGAGCATCCCTTTTGCCAGAGCAACGACCAGGAGCACCTGTTAGGGGCAAGGCTGCCTGCGCTCATTTCATTTCTCACGCACACCGTTTGTGTGACTCTGCAGGTGGCTCCACAATCCCAATGCAGCTTCATGTCTTTGCGGTTGGTATTTCTTGCTGTGCCAGATCTCTGTGCGACAGCTTAGATTTCTGGTTTCCTCTGCCTTAGTTCTCATTCCTAACATGCTTCTGAGTTCCCCATGCGCCCAGGGTCTCTTTTATCTGCCCAACGGAAGAGCCCAATTCTGCTTTCTGACGCACAAAGTCCCCGCTGAGACGCCTTGTTTTAGAGCTGGGTGCATGTCCCAGTGCCTTGTGAGATGACTTCAGGTGCTGCACTGCGAGCAACACGAAGGTCGCTGCCCAGTCCCAGGAGAACAGCCCGTCTGGGGAGAGACAAGGGGACACACCCCAACACTGCCCTTCCCTCCAAATCCCTTTCTAGGCCACTCCACCGTGATCCCTTCCAAATCTCAGCGTTCTCCTCTGCATCCCCCAGCCTTCCTTCCCTTCTCTTTTTAGGCACCCCTCATCGTGCTCAGCTCCTCAGCACCCCTTCCCTAAACCACACCCTGCTTTTGTCCTAACCCTTGCCTGCTCCAGGTGTCCTTTCCTACACACCTGCCTCAGGCCCTGCCCCTAGCCTCGGCCCTGTGTCCTGGTCCCTCCCTCACCGCACACCTACAGCACCGCACAGCCCCATCACTCCTTCCCTTCTCAGGACCTCCCTCCCGAAGGCCAGCTCCCCATGCCAGGCTGCAGCTCCCACCCATGCGATTCCCAGGGTCTTGCAGCCTCTCTCCTGCCCTGTGCTCAGCACCCAGGGACTTGGCTCCCACTCCTTGCCCTGCTCTCTGCCTTCCCCGCCATTGCCTCCTCTGCCTGCAGCTCTTCCTCTGGGGCAGGGTTTGTCTTGCTGGTCGCACCTTTCCTTTCGGTCTCCCTTATCTGTTCCCTCTTAAAATACATGTGTCCAAGTAATAAAAGAGAGTTGATTTAAAAAATGGAGTCAGTAACCCTGCAAGTCGTTCAGGGAGGCAGCAGAAATGGTGGTAGTGGTATGCAAGTGTTGAAGTCTGGGAAACACAAGGCCAGAGGATCGAGCGCAGACTCACACGGAAAGCAGCCCCCAGACTCACACAGCGGCCGCAGTCAGCTGGGTGCTACCTACAGTCCTCTGCTGGTGGGGCCCCGCTCCTCACAACACCGAGCTACAACACAGCCTGGCTCCATCCCCCATCGGCTCCGTGACCGTGGCCAGGACGCCACCTCCCTTCTGTGCCTGGGCCCGAGTACCACCCAGGAGCATTTTCCCTCTTTATCCCAGACACTCACTCACTTGGAAGCTGATCTATCCCCCTATCTCCACGGCTACCGAAAGCCTGCTCCTCGCTAGCAGGTTGGGAAAGTGTGGGACATCAGAAGGAACCTACGGGGCCTTGACATTGAGCACTTCCTTCCTCCCCTTCAGTGAAGTTACTGAGAAGTGGTGAGCAGACAGGGGCGGAGGGTGGTGCTGGGGTGGTGATGCCCATTCATTCATTCATTCATTCATTCAACAAATGTCATGGAGCCCTGACTATGCAGCCAGCACCGCCCTAGCACAGGAGATACAACAGTGAACACTGACAAGGGCCTGAACCTCTTGAAGTTTACAGTGCCACGGGGCAGACAGTCAGTGAATAAACAAGGAACATAGTATCATGTAAGACCACAAGATCGAGAGTGGGGGGTTGGTTAGGGAAGGCCTCTCTGAGGAGGTGGCATTTGAGCAGAAGTCGGGAAACAAGCTACGCGGATATCTGGAACAAAAGTGCCCTCGCACAGGGAATGGCAAGTGCAAAGGTCCTGAGGCGGGAACACGGCTGGTTTGTTCAAAGCTCAGCAGGGAAGTTGGTGTGGCTGGAGCAGAGAGATTGAGGACAAAGTGGGGGGCCAGCAGGTCAGACAGGAAGGCAGGGCCGGACTGTCTGGGGCCTTGCGGGCTCTGATGTGGTCGACCAGCACTGTGAAAGGATCAGTCTGGCTTCCTGTGGAGAGCGGAGAGGAGAGCAGCTGGGAGACACCGGAGAAGGAAAAGGGACTAAGGAAAGGGGTGGGGGCCCCTGCCTTGGGTGAGGGGCATGGATGCATTGACGACAGGTGGGCAGTCGGGTTGTGCCACCAACTGTAAAAAATGGGGGGGTCCCTCTGTGGAAAGGTAACTCGGCAGTGTTTTCAGAGGCGGTAAAGGGAGGAAGAGGCAGAGCCATCTCTCCAGGTACTTGGGCACCTCAAGCCACAAGCTGGCGCGTTCCTGTCATTTCAGGCCACGCGCTGGCTGCCTGCCACTGTCTTCACCGAGCCGGGGCCTCTCCTCCTTCGACTGCTCACATTACTCATCCTTCAGTCCCTGACTGAGTTGTTACTTCCTAGACAAACCGCCCCAGGCCACTCTGCCTGCCCACAGCGCTCTGGTTCCCACCAGCCTCTCCAGAACGGATCAGGGCGTGTGTTCGCCTGGTTCTTGGGGCTTCTCTTCCGTGGTACTTTCCACAGCTGTTGCCCATTAATTATAGTTTGGTCGTTCTTTGATGTCTGCCCCCCTCCAGACTGTAGGCTCCATGAGGGCAGGGATGGGTCTGCTTTATTCACCCCTCCATCTCATATCCCCAGCAGTGCGCCTGACACGGGTGGGTGCTCACCACAATTTTGCTGAACGAACGAATTCATAAGCAAATGGAAGAGCAGGTGCCAGGGATGCAGCAGGGGAAGGGAATTGATTCTTCAAGAAGAGATGCCAACAGGAATAGGGCTGTGTCAGCTGAGAAACCAAAGGACTCGCAAGCACCCAGTGTGGAAAGCACTGGAAACTTTGTCTGGCATTCACAGGCAGACCCAGCCTGGCAGACATGCCCACACGTGAGCAAACACATGTATGTGTCGGTACCAACAGTACCTCCCAATATGAAGCATAAAGATAGGTTGATAACAAAAAATCTCTACTCGGGGCACTTACTGAAGTTGGAGCAGGAACAGGGATTCCTAGTCTGTGGCCAGAATTTGTTCTTGAGGGCAATGATCCAATCAACTCGATCCTTTGAGCCTCGGTGGAAACCAAAATCAACCTGGATAGAAATCATGACACACTCAACTCGGGTTCAATGCCTCAAGCTCCCATCCTCCAAGTTCTCTCCCATATCTTCTCCCCCCATTTCTAGCATTCTTATGTCCTCTCTACCCTCCTGTGAATCAAAAGACCTTCAGAGAAGGAGCAGGCAAAAATTCTGTCTACAGTGTAAACGGTTGATAAGACAAAGTACTATCGAAACTCCTGGTATTACTCTTACTAGGAGTGTTTGCCCTTTGGTTGTAATAAACACCTTGAGCCACAGGAACAAAGCCTGGGGGTCTTATGCCCTTGTGATTGTGTTCTATGGACGACCCCTGTCTCACAAAGCTTGTCCCAACCTCCCATTCACTGCACTTGGAAGGCACTTGACGTGGCTAATTTTAGCACAAGAGCATTTCGTCAAAGGGACATTATGGCGTATTATTTTAAAGATCCATTAAGCGTCCAACCATTAAAAAGCAATCAAGCCATGCACTTAACCTACAGTCTCCGTTCCGTCCCTGAACCTCATCCCATCCTGCTCCCCAGCCTTCCCTCTCACCATTGACCACACTCTGTATCGGTTGCCAGATCAAAGTGGCTGCTGAGTCAAACAGTCTGCTTCATGTCAAGTAGATTGACTTCTTGCAAGCACGAGGATCTCCTGGTTTGCCACACTGTGACAAACGGTGACGACTTTTCGGACTCGCAACTCTCCGCTGTGTGCCTGGACTGCGCACTCTACCAGCCCCTGAGTTTCTGGAGTCGTGAGTGCTGACTGCTGATGGATGAAAGACTTTCACCTCGGGGGTCTACAAATGGGTTTCATGGAAGTCAACGAGCCCCTAAAATCATATAATCCAAAATTGACAAATACCTGTATATTTTCTAAGGGGAAGGAGGGGCCCATCATTTTCATTAGATCTTCGAAGCCGTCTGATGACCACCAAACGTAAGAAATCACTGCTTAGATGAGTGACCGAGATATTTCAGGTGGAAAAGTCTACTTTAGAGCCTGCCGCCTAGTATCTGCCCTCACTATACACATACGGTGCCACGGGAAGATGGGTAACTAGTGTATGGAGCACATGATCTAAGGTGGATTTCTTACACAGACGATGTACTTTGGAGGCAGCATTTGAGGACTAAACAGAAAAGCTGTTGGGTCAGTTTTGGGCAGAGTGAAGCATGTGTTTGGTGAGACCATCCTGCCTTCTAGAAGGTGATCTCTGTTTTCTCTCCATTTGCAACAAAGTTGCAAAAACTGGATCTGAAAGGAGCATCTGGGCAGTAGAGCAGGTACCAGAGACACAGCAGGGGAGGGGCGATGGCTCTTGAAGAAGAGATGCCCACAGGAACAGGGACTCCCAAGCACCTGGTGTGGAAAGCATTGGGACTTTGTCTTGGACTTGCAAACGGACACAACCTGGGAGATAGGCCCACATATGTGCAAACTGCCTCTCGTGAGTCGCAAGCTCTCAGAGGTGACCTTGGGTTTGGGAGAAGACCCAGGACGAACTCTGGGAAGCACAGGGAGTGGGGATTGCTTCTGCTGCTCTGCCCAGCTAGTATGCCCTGTTATGGTTGAAACTGAAATCACTCAGCAGCCACACGTTTCAGGTTGAAGTAGCTCCTTGCCACCTTAAAGGTCAGGAAAGCCACTGTGCTGACACAGGCCCATCTTCCCCTGGCAGCCTGCCCCACATCGACTCCTGAGTCATCACATCTGGATGACTAGGCCGATGAAAACAAGGTTTTATGGGGCGAGTTGAGCTGGGGGGAGTTGGGTGGTAGGGCAGAGTGGTGGAGCAAGAAGAACATGGCACTTGGAGCCTGAGGATCTGGGTTCAAGCCCTTGCTCTGTGAACTTGGGCATGCTGCATTGGTCTATTTGGGTCTCCGACAAAATTATATAATGCAAGACAAGCTGCTTAACCAGGTACCAGGGGGGCCTACCAGGCACTCAGCGAGAGTGATTGCGCAGGACCCACACTGAGGCATAAGTCTCTCTCTCCTTTTTTTTTTTTTTTGCCTTATTTTATTTTACTGTTGTTCAATTACAATTGTCCCAATTTTCCCCCCATTGCTCTCCCCTGCCCCACCCACTCCACTCCCCACCAGTCCCCACCTTGTTGTCCATCTCCATGTGTTCTTTATACCTGTTGCTTGACTAGACCCTCCCCTCCTTTCCCGCCTTGTGAGGCAGAAGTCTCGACCCCAGACTGGGATGCGATCGACCCGGGTCTTCACAGTAAAGTGGCTCCAGAGGTTGTCTGTGGGGACGAAGTTGGCCCCTGGACCTGTGGAGATGGGCGTCCCTGGTCATCCATTTACTCAACGAGTCTTTCTTCAGGGCTACGCTCTGGGACGCAGTGAGGAAGCCTGATGAGGTGCCAGCTTACCTCTAGGGGTCAGTTCTCTGTAGCCAAGCTTCTGCCAAAACAGGTAATGATTGGCGGCCACAGGTAGAACTCAGAACTGTCTTGGTCTCTCAGAAACTGGGAAGTGGGGTGGAGCCTGCAGGAGGCAGAAGGAAGAGAAAGATAGGTCTCCACAGTTCTCTGCCACGTCACTAGGTGGCAGCACCAACTCAGGGCTGCTGTTCCCACCCTCCTGGTAGCAGGGCACTCAAGCTGTGGAGGCAGCAAAGACACATTTGAGTCCCTGGTCTGAAGTGTGACCTTGCGCAAACCATTCAACCTCTTTCGAGTCTGTTTCTTTATATTTAAAATGGAGATAACAATAGCCCTGAAATAGCGGAGCGAACGGACAATCAGGAAAACGTTTGGTAAGTGGCAGCTACTCCCATTTCTGTCAGCAGCGAGAGGACTAACCCTCAGACTCCCCGATTCTTTCAGACCTCACCCTTGTTCTGTGCTTCTTCCCCCCTTTTTCAAGAGCGCCCCTGATGCTTACTTCAAGTGAGCCCTGGATAGTTTTAGGGGTGGGAGAGTGGGAGGCAGAAGGAAGCTCCAAAGTGTGATTTTTCTAGAACGGACCCACTTTCCCCCTTTCTTCTTTCCTTCTACCTCTCCCCACCTCTGCGTTTTCTTTCTTCCACCCCGGGACCGGCACGTTTATTTACAAGGGCTTGTCAGCCACCAGCGCTGTGCAAAGCCCTGGGCCAGGCAGGGAGAGACAGGGAACAAAGGGAGAGAAGAGCAAAGACGCACACGGGAGAAAGTCCCTCCCTCGGAGACGCTCACAGTCCCCTGGGCACCGAGCTGATCCCCAGGTGTGGTGCCCAACTGAACCGGTTGTCCAAAAACCAAAGTATTTACATTCTGCCTGGTCACTGGCCGCCTCCCTAAGGCCCCTCCATGCCTCAGCGCAGGGCAGGCCCTGACCCCACTCCAGCTTCAACGCTCATTCTGATGGGCCGGTGCCCCTCCTAAAATTCGAATATTGGCCCCCTACCCCAGCCCCAGCAGGCTGGCTGGACCCCCGCACTGAATGAACAAAAGGAAGGGGATGGAGAGCGCACCCTGGAGGCTGAGCTGCAAACTCCCACCGATGGCTTTCCAATCAGGCGGATGTGGGTCTTCTCAAGGTCAGGCACCGCCCGCCCCCGCCCCCCCCCCCCCCCCCCCCCGCCCTGCTGCTGCAGTGCTGGCTGGATGCCCAGTTTCCTATGGGGTACAGGGCAGCCCAGGGCCCTCTCGGAAAGCAGTCTGCTCCCACTGGCCCCTGAGACTCAGGATCCAGTAGGCACCCCCAACCTCTCTTCCTGGGAAACGTAGGTATGATTCATTGTTCCAGAGTTTTAGGTTTCCAGCAGAAGCTCACTCCGACTGATGGAGGGAGGAAATGGATTCGTTGGAGGATATTGTGTGGCTGGTGGAACCCAAAGGAAGCCTGGAGAAAAGGCTCAGGACGAGGCAGGAGGAACCAGAGCAGCTCTCCGCCACAGGGACTCCCTGCTCGGGGCTTCACAGTTGGAGTACAGCTCCCACTATCTTGTGGGAAACGGGTCGAATTTCAAAAAACAACTGTGGCTCAATGAAGTCATGCATCTCCTGCCACTTAGATTAGGGTCAGCTCATGCTGCTTATGTCAGAATCACCAGGAAATCTTATTAAAAAATGCAGATGCCTGGGCTCCTCCTATAGAGGCACTGGAAAGATAATGGGGGGTTCCAGGCAGAGGACACAGCACACAAGCAAGGGCTTCGTGGAAGGAAAAGCACAAAATATAGTCAAGGACACAAACTCTCCGGCTCGGCCAGCGCACAGTGCTATTTCCAAGAGCAGAGGACGGACGAGGGGGCCCGGGTAGGTGAGTGGGTTCAGCTCTGTGGCTCTGGAAGGACTAGGGCCAGCTGGAGGCTTTCGCCCCTCTGCACTACTGATGCTTGGGGCTGGATAACTCTTGCTTGTGCAGGCTGTCCCTCTGCACCCCGGATGCTTAGCAGCATCGCTTGTCCCTATCCACTAAATGCCAGTGGCACTTGTCTTCCAAGTTCTAACAACCAAAAATGTCTCCCAACATTGCCAAATGTCACTTGAGGGACAAAATCACTCCCAGTTGAGAACCTCTGAGTTCGGGGGACTAGTTGAAATGCCCTGTTCAGTTGTTTGTTCTCTTGGCTTCAGCATTAGGCAGAGTTAGGTAAGCAGTACTCAGCAGCATGGTACATAGTAGCTTAACCAAATCAGCTCTTGGCCACTTTCACTTAACAGTAACCCAGAGGCAGCTTGTA
The DNA here is from genome assembly GCA_039655065.1 of Glossophaga mutica. Classification (NCBI taxonomy): domain Eukaryota; kingdom Metazoa; phylum Chordata; class Mammalia; order Chiroptera; family Phyllostomidae; genus Glossophaga; species Glossophaga mutica. The sequence continues at coordinate 21,490,794 of CM077303.1, forward strand.
GCAGCACAGTTCTGCAGCATTACGAGGGACACGGAAGCTCTTTTCCTCCTTTGTACGCATGGTTGTCTTACGTTCCAAAGATGGTTGTCCCACCTCCAACATCATACCTGCTTTCCAGACAGGAAGGAGAAAGGCATGCGCCAGATGAGGTGGCCCCACCTTTTAAAGAATTTTCCCATAAGCCCTACCCAGCAATTTTTGCTTCTATCTCACTGGCCTGTGTCACACAGCCATTCCTAGCTGCAAAGGAGTCTGAGTAACGTAATCTGTTTAGCCAGGCACATTGCCATCCTAGACCAAGTAAGGATCCTGGAGTAAGAAAAAAAGAGGAGAATGGCTTTGAGAGGTCTGCTGTCAGGGTCTGCCACCGCTCTTAACTTTGATTTCTGGGTACAGTGACAAGCTCAGCAGTCTCTCACCAGGAATCTACCAGAAGAAGCCAGACAAACCTTCTAGGCAGCAATGAAATTTGTCTGCAAATTTCCCTAGTGAATTCCCCTAAGAGGAGGCTCTTTATTTCTGTCTGCTGGTAGATTCTTTAAACCAGGATCAAGTCAATAAATGCAAATCACATAGCAAGCCGTTGAAAAACAAGATTTTTAGCAGGGATATGTCATTTATTCCCTTCCCACCCCTGTCTCATTCCCCCAGTACTTACACTGGGCCAGTGCAGTGGCCAGGCATCCACATCACAAGAATTCCATTAAGTATCTTCTCTGCACACTCGCTGCAGAGCCTAAAATGCCACCCTTAGGCTTTAATTCCTCTGAGTCAGGTGTTACTCTCCCCAGGTGCCTTTGAAAATGCCAGTTCTCACCCTGACCAGTGTGGCTCAGTTGGTTGAGCATCATCCCGCAAAGTGAAAGGTCACCCATTCGATTCCTGGTCAGGGCACATAGCTGGGTTACGGGTTCAGTCCCAGGTCCAGGTGACTATGAGAGGCAACCAATGTTTCTCTGTTACCTTGATGTTTCTTTCCCTCTCTTTCTCTCTCCTTTCCCCTCTCTCTAAAAACAAATAAATAAAAGCTTAAAATGCCAGTTTCAGCAGACAGAGATAAGAGATGATTACCTCTTCACCACCTTAGTGTTGGTCTTAGCTCACTAGCCCTTCCCCTTCGGCGGCATTCCTGAGCAGCTCTAGGACATGGAAACACGTGAGGTCTCGAGAAGGAGGCCGGAGCAGTAGAGGGAGACAGCCTGTCTGTCCTGGAAAGAAGTAGGACACCCAGCTGGCTCACCTCCTTCGCTGTAAAGCCACAGCGACAACTGGGACATTGGTTGGAGTTATTAATAAACACTGCTGGTAAGTTTGGGTCCAGCAGATGGCAACCCTGTGACCTTTGCATTGACTTCGCCTCCCTCTCTCTCCCCACCCACACTTCTCAACCTGAAGACGAAACATCTGGCTTTCCTGTAATTTGCTTTGACATTAACTCAGGGAATAACACTGCTGGTAAGAGATAAACACCAAAGACGGAAAGTGGGGAAACGAATGTCTCCAGGAGCCCTCACATCAAAGCAACCGATGACGATGACACCATCATACACCCATGCTTGCTGCGTGGAGCTTGGGCTTTCCAGGGAGACAGTGCTGACGCAGATCCAGGTTTCGGACTGGCAGACCTCTGCAGTGCCTCCCTCGGACTGGGCGAAAGAGGTCCCTGCTCTGGACCCTCCGCATTGCAGGGGCCGGCTCTGGCCCTCCTCCTGCTCCAGCCTTCCCGCGGGGCAAGGAGTCCTTAGGACCAAGGGTACGTGCCCACCCAGTCCTCCCTCTCCTTTTGGACCGTTGTCTCGCATACCCAGGACACCAGCATCCCCTGCCTGGGTGGCCCTGAGCTGCCTTCCAGGAACCCTCTTTCTCCTTCTCTGGGCAGACCAGACCACTGGTGTGTGCACCCTCGGACTGGAGGGGTGGCTCAGGGATGGCTGTCTGTGAGGGAGGGGTGTGCGTGGAACCCCATCTTGCAGGCTGGTGCATTTACCAACGTGAACGTGAGGAGGAGGCAGGGGAGGGACGAGAAGAGGACAGGCTGCAGTTTGGGGGCTGTTTCTCCCTGTGCTAATAATGCAAAGTTCTGAAGCATCTAAACATTCTAAACTCAAATCTTGCCTTCCAGGTTGTTATGAAGACATATTTGTCAAGGTAGTCAAAAAATGTATTTTGTTTAACATACTTAATATATTTTATAAGCTGGATTTCTAATGCGTAAACATTTAGGCATGTGGTATGTGGCCTCTGCTTATACTCTTGCTCTGGGCCCTGCAAATTTTAGAGGTCAACCTGCTCTACAAACACATTTTGTTTGGTCTGCAGAGTGTTTTAGACACTGGAAGATTTCATGCAGAAATTCTAACTTGGGCTTTTCTTGACACGTTGAAAGATATGATAACATTGGGTCTGAATTCCCGCATGGCAGCATGGGCTAGAACCAAGGGGCAGCTGCCTACTCCTCGGTTTGCCACACTCCCCACCACTCCCAGTTGCCCTATGACCAGTGAGCTTCACGTATTTACAGTGCCTGCCTGGGCCCTGGAGGCATTTGAGTGCACGTTAGTGGCGCACCAGCCTGAAGGAGCTATCCCTGTCATGGGTAGGAGGCTGGGTCAGAACCTGGTTGGTGGGCCATTCACGGTCAAAACTCTGAAAGTTGAAATCCACTCACAACTGTCCCTCCAATTTCCCTGTGTGGAGGTGAAATTAGCATTGGCACTCATGCCAGGCTCAGCCTTCTGCTGCCTCTACCAGGCGATCAGAAAGGAGAAGTAAAACTGCCTGGGGTCACTAGAAAGTGGAGAAAGAAAGGGGAAGAGAAGTCCTTGCTGAGAGATGGGAACTGCGCACGTGAGCTCTGCATTTCCAGTTTTGCCCCTGCATGTCATTCACAAGGTGCTCGGCCCAGATCATGTGTCTTCTGTGGGAGTTTCTGGGGGGAAATCACAAAGCTAGAGCAGGGGAGGGGAGAAAAATCTCTGATTGGAAGGAAGCCTGCCCCAGACTCCCATGAGAAGCCAGTGCCTGGCAGAGCTGGCTCTGGAGAAAGCAGGGTCTGAAGTTCTGCTTCTTAAGACTGAAAGAAAAACCAATTCCTTTTGATACATGCAACATCTGAGGTGACCACTGGCTTCTTTGCTCTGCGTAAAGGGCAAGAGCCACCTAGAGCATTAGCCACCCAAAACCAGGCCCTGGAGGAAATTGATGGGAGAGATCCTGCTTGCCACTCCCCCTCATCACACGCTCCAGCCTACAGAGTCTGTGAACCGGGAGAAGAGCCCCATTTCCACGTTTTGTTGGGAGACCAAAGGTTAAAATGCCAGATTCTGCTTTGAAAGCAGTGCTGACTCTGGGGGCAGGCTTCTGGGTTGTCCCCAGCAGGCTCTGAGCCCAGTTCCCCCACACTGGGCATCCATGGGCATCGGCTTCAAGGGCGAGGGGCCCAACGGTGGTAATTCGCCTTCAGAGGTCCTTGAGTCGGACCCCTCCCACAGACGGGCCACTGGAGGTCAGGAAAGAAGGCCGCAATTCCAGGCCTCAGCGGAGTTTAGTGATCACACTAGCCCGACACCGACATCATTCCAGCCAGGGAGGGGAGACTTGCGTGGGAGAGGTCAAGTTCGGACCTTGCCTTGACCAACCAGAACTATTGGCCCACAGTTGAGGAGGTCCTGCCACAAGGGAACAGGCTGGCTGCCCTCTCTTCCCTGTGGTCACCACGCCCCCGGATGGCTGCCAGCAGGGAGGCAGTGGGCAGTGGCAGCCCCTTGGAAGGACCAAGGGATGAGGCTGAGAATAGCTGCTGAAGGGTATCCCACACAATCCAGTGGGCTCAGCAGGGGCCATGGAGGGGCCCCGCCATTGCTCTTGGGCAGCGGTGTAGTAAGGCTGCAGCATGCAGGCCAGCGGGCACTCGGCCTGGCGATGTCTGAGGATTGGTTTAAGGACTGGCCAAAACTGTGAGTCTGAAGCTCCGAAGGCGAGCTGCTGTTGCCTGAGCCACCGTTGCCCTCACTCTGAGCTCCAGGTGGCAGCCTGCGGGCCCTCGTGGAGACAGGCGAAGCTGTGTGTGCTGCATCGAGCTCCCTGAGGGGGGTGGCGTCTTCAGCAGGACACGCAGACCCACCGGCAGGACCGTGCCTGTGTCCCTGCTGCCCCATGAGAACATGAAAAAAGTGCTGTCTCGCATGTGAGGGCTGGCCCTTGTGTTACTGGAATTCCTGGCACGGGGCCTGGCAGGCCGCACCACCCAGGCCGGCTGTCTGGACGGAGCGGAGTGAGTGAGGTCGTGTGGGGCATATGGGAGCGTCAGTCTGAAGGGCTGTTGGCTGGATGGCGTCTTGCGCTGGTCCTTCTCCCAGTCTAGAAAATGACCTGCTGACAATATGGAAAGTGTGAGGCAATGAGGAATGGAAGGTGGAAGGTCATGGTGAGGTGATTTGGGAAGGAGAATCAAGAAGGTGCCCAGAGGGAGAATTGAAGATTCTTCAAAAACCCCAGCATCCCAAGTAGGTTAATAAACGATGGAAAATAAGCGATATTAGCAGTCTCCAGAGGTACAAGGGCTCCGAAGTCCAAGAACCAAAAACAACAACAACAACAAAAAAAGAAACAGGTCCCAGCCCCACAGAGTTTAAGGCTTCAAGGGAAACTGCTTTACCAAACTGATTTATTTAGAAAATACACCCCTGCCCTCCTCCCTCTGTGCCATAGACCTTAGGTGCTATGGCTGATAGAATTCTGGGCTGGGTGTCCGTCGTTGTGGAGTCCCACCCCCATCCACGTGGCATCCAGCCCATGCAGATGGGCTGCTGCCCTGCTAGCAGGCCTTGTCTTTGTCCAGGCCTCTGTCTTGGCGACTCCCGCTAGACAGAGGGCTCTGAGGGGCGAGGGCCACCTGGCCACAGTCTGTGTGCCCCTCCAGAGGCCTGCTGGAGCAGCTGGGGACTGGTGGGGGTGGCTCCGCTGTCCACGACCTCTGGCGAAGCTCAGGGCTGGAAGCGCGGGGAGCTGACGTGAGGCTGGTGGAAGGCGTGGGCGCTGTACACCACCTCAGGCGGCGAGGGCGTGCTGGTGGCCAGCACGGAGCACAGGGGCTCGTGGCTGCTGAGCACTGACGTGAAGTACTTCATCTCCTCTGTGAGCTGCTTGATCTCCTTGCGCAGAGCCGCGTTCTGTTTCTCCAGGTCTTCACTCTCCTGTGAGGGGAGGATCGGCATTGGAGATTAGTATTGGGCAGGCCCCAGGGTCTGAGGGGTGCGGAGGCAGCAGGAGGAGCCCAGATTGGACTTACAGGCACATCCGTGGGGAAGGGCATCAGAGTCTGTGTGCACACATGAGTGTGCACACATGCGTACACAGGTGTTTGCAGGTCTCTGTGTGTGTGGTGCATCTGTGTACGCACATATGTATGCATGCATGTATGTGCATGGATGTTAGTTTAAACCATATGCAGTTGTTGGTGTGTGTTTGTTTGACCCATAAGAGGGGCAGTTCCTTATGGTCCCAACTCATAAGAGACGTACATGTGATGTGAATGTGTGCGTGACTTTACACGGGAGTGGGCTCCTTCATACCTGCGTGTACGTGGGTCTCTGCGTGTATGTGGGTTGAGAGTGGCAAGTACATGTCGAAGGCAGAGCCCGGAAAGATACAAGAGCGCACAAGAACATCTTAGTCCTGATTTCACTCTTTTCCACTCTGCACCATTCCACATGTGGTCCGAGCCACCCCAGCGCTGGGATTTAGTCTCGTGAAAGGAGTCTGTAGTGAGCTGCCTGTGCCACCCGGGCTCTAGGACACTCAGGGCCTCCATAAACACTAAATGGTCAGTGTCCCCCACAGCGCGTGGCCCCACTCTGTCCTGCACACACACAAGGGCCTGTCAGATGGCATTCTGGGTGTGTCCTAAGCCCGTGTGGTTCCTCTTTTCCAGAAACACCTCTCCCCTGTTGCTTATGAGAGCCGTTAGATACGTGCTGATGAAGAAAGCTCAGGGTAAAGAGTGCCGAATACTGATCACATCATTTATTAATCAACAATGACACTCTGGAATTAGCGCTTACTGGAAAACAATCCACCTTCAGAAAACCCAGGGGAATTGCTTTTCCAATGGGTCTTTCAAGGTTCACAGGCTTTGACTCAGTGAAGCTGACCTTTTCCACTAACCATCGGTGCACCCAGAGGAAGGGAAATGGTGCTGGAGATGCAAATAAACTACAGTTCAGATCAAAAAGCAACCTAATATTTGAAGTCTGGGCCCTATTGTGCTAGTTCTGTTAGATTTAGGTCAGCATTTCCCAGACTTGCCATATTAGAATTTAATTCAAGGGATTGTTAAAAGAACAGTTTCAGGTGCTTCCTGAAATCTAGAGATTTAAACTCATTGGGTTTGGAATTTGAGGTGAATTTTGAAATTTTAATTTTTAACAAGTGCTCTAGGTCATTCTAATGATCAGACAAGTTTGAAAACACTAGTTAAATGTGATATTAAATTTGTTTCAATGATTCAAGCAGTCATTAAGTACCTGATTTAGTACATATGAAAGCAGATGTTTGTTGATTGACTGGTTGATGATATCACCTGCTGGACTAGAAGATGACTCAAAATTATGATGGGTAGTGAGCAGATGTAAGATAACTTGACATTGAAAGTTTGCCTTAAATAACCCACCAGGAGCATGAGCTCATGCAGGTTAATGAGCGAGTCAGTTACATTGCCAATCGCCCTAACCCTGCATCCGGGAAGGTGGTAGAGGAGCATAGGTCCGTGGCGTTACCCGTCAAGCCAGCTTCCAACCATTTATAAAGGACAGATGTGATCGTGCACAGCCTCAGCCTGGCATTTCCTGTATGTGGCTCTGCGCTAGAAATGTGCCCAGATAAGTAAAAAGGAAACCCCCATCTCTAAAATGGGGCGGGTGGTGGGCAGGACACTGGCTGCTGCTTCTGCAAGGTGTGGCTAGCTTACCATTTGGTTGTTTCCGGGCACATCCCGGAGAAAGGGCATCCCCTCTTTACCGAAAGGTAAGATAAAACAACACTTAGACTGGGAGGGGTAGGGGGTGTTGGTAAGACGGGAACTGGGTGCCTGGAGTGCTGGTCCCTTCCTCTAGCCCTTTTCCTCGCCCCCTCTTAGAGTTTCCACTGGTGACAACATTTACTGTAAATTCTGTGCTCTGAAGAACCTGGGCAAACCCCGAGGCAGAAGGGAGGGACCGGGTAGGCGGGGGCGCAGGGACCAATGCCTTGGCTCTGACCTTCTCCCCGCCTAGAGGCAGGCCCAGCTTTCGGGAAGTAACTGCAGGTCCTCCTGAGCTCTGGCAGCTAAGCAAGCTCCACTGAGCTCTCTCTAACTTTCTCATCTCCCCATCCCTGCCTCACTGGCTTGCAACCCTCAGAGCTCCAGAAGTGGGTTCATAACCACTGCCGCCTCTAACCAGAAAACCACCACCTAAGACAACAAACTTTTCTTTGCCTTGAGGAGCAAGACTGCTTCCTGCTCAGGCCCCAGAGAAGCCAGCACTGCCAGTCCAGGGGCCATGCACCTAGCCACTTAACAAGAGAAACAGTTTGACTTCCCTTGCGGGAGGAAGCAGCTCCTGAGGGGCCTCCTTCCTCCACACCCCCACCTGCCGTTGCTCGGTCGGTCTACTCCGACCCTCCGTGGGCCAGTCTGGGCCCGGAAAGGGCTCCTCATCCCGCAGCATCTGGCAAAGATGCTCATGGAAGCGGCTGTTTACACAGAGGTAAAATGATCACATCCCCTAACTTCTCAGTGGGGGCTGGGAACCTAGAACTCAGTTAGGGAGAAGAGCAAAGGAGCATTGGGACGTCAAATCTGGCTTCTGACACGCCTGTCTTCTGCTACAGGGGGGCAGGGGTGGGCCTGCATTTGTCCTTCTGCATAACCGGCTTTCTTCTCTGAGGGACTCACATAGGTCCTTCAGGCTCCACACAGTGGCCCTCTGAGGTGGCTATGCATGGCCAGCTGCCCTTGTTATCCCCACTTCACAGAAGAGGTCAGCGGAGACCCCTGGGACAAACCTGCTCCGCCTGCCCACCCAGATGACTACAGGCTGGTGGCGGCAGCTACTGAGAAAAGGGCTGTAGGACTGACCTCGAGACACCTAGTCTCTAAGAGGTCCGGCAACTTGGAAGGGTGACTGATCCAAAGTGCCGGAACCACATGGGGGCAGAGCAGGGCGGGGCTTGGCTCAGGGCTTCCCCCAGCTCAGCCCTGGACTCTTTAGCACACCCAGCTGATTCCCCTGAGAGACTGGCCACTCGGTTGGGATTACTAAGCCCTTGGCTATTCTACAGTCTCCAAAGAGAAAACTCTGTCCCGGTTTGGGTGATTCCTAAGTACGGCACAATACAAGATTCCCGAGTGTCGAGCTCCTCCAGTCACAGAGCTGGGCACCTGCATCTTGCCCTCAGTTGAGAGGGAACCTCCTGCCCAGCTACTTTGCTGGCGGGCCATCTCCAGGCTCGCACTTCTTCCAGATGCAGAGTGAGGTCCACAATACAGGGCAACGGTGGGCTCTGTCAGCGGTCACTGGGGTCAGGGCTCCTGGGTCCTGATCCTGGTTGGGTGGCTCTTTCGGAGCCCGTTGCCTCCCTTTGAAACTGGGAGACTGGACCAAAACAATGAGTCTCAACCTTGGCCACGCACTGGGATCGGTGGGGTCCCCTGGGAAGCTTTACCAACGCTGATACGCGCTTGTGATTTAACTAGTCTGGGGTGTAGCCTAGGCACTGGGCTGTTCAAGGCTCCCCAAGGGGCTCTAATGTGCACTGAATGTTGAAAACCACAGGATTAGAAGATCTCCAAACCCTCTTCAACTCTAAATATTTCAGATTCCAAACTGACTACCTGAGCATATCAGCAAACTGGAGCCTCTGAGCCCCACTTGCTGGGGGAGCTCATGCGTGTGTGTTGGGACAAAGGAATGCAGACTCAGCTCATGTGAGAAAAATAAGTAGAAACCAAATTTTTAAAAAGAATAGTGCAGTTTGACTTAATAGCTAATACAGATCGAATGCTGCTCTTTTAAGTACCTCGCAGTTATTATATTTAATCTTTGCCAACCCAATATGGTAAATAATATTATAACACACATTTTGCAGAAGAGGAAAATCTAAGGTACAGAGAAGTTAAGCAACTTGTTCAAGGTCACACAGCTTGTAAGTTGCAGCACCAGGGCTTGAACTGAGGCAGTCTGGCTTCAGAGGTTGCCCACCATCCTGTCTGCCTTTGAAGTCTGTTTAAATCTTTTGATATTTGATAATTATCGTCTGTGAGGTATCAGCCCCGTTGGCTTTCTAATTTCACCCTCCCTCTTCTCCTACCTCATGCAAATCCAGATGCAAACGTTCACCATTCACCCTCACCTGTGGGGTTACCTGGTGCCGGCCCTATCACGAACCACAGCCTGGGGGTGGTTACACAGCAGGCTTCCTGGTGTTGTGGGAACATTCTGGGGAATTCCCTACTGGAGGGGCCTAGGAGGGGGTCACTCAGTGAGCTCTTGAATGATGGGGAATCCCCAGGCTGGTCCCTCACCCACAGGGAAGCCAACTGGGGCCAAGGCCAAGGCCAGGCTCTTGCCCAAAGCAGGGACTCTCCAGCCATTCTGAGCAGGGCCTGCTCCTCCTTCCTGCCAGCTCTGGACTGGTGCCTTGACCTTCTCTTTGAATCTTCTGATCACAGTTTCCAGGAAGGTGAAAATAGTCCCTGTGTGTTTCTTCATCAACAGAACCTACAGTTGCTTATTGGTAGGGTGACATTTCAGCTCTTACCCACACTTAAATACGAGAATAGTGCGTGAAGCTTATGCCCCTCCCACCCAGTCTCCAGCAGTTACCAGCCCCCATGCACCAAATACACATATAGGACAGAGCCCACCATTCCTGGAGAAGTCTGCAAACTGAGAGATAGGACATTGCCCAAGCCGCAGTGGGATCTACACCTGCGTCTCCCACTAGTCCTGGGGAAAGGAGCCCTACCTCGGATCCCTTTCCCGATGAGGAGAGAAGAGTCACGAAACCACAGATCTGTGCACTGAATAATGTCTATGTCTGATTCTGGAGAAATCTTCACTTTCCTCCCTCAAAGCTGAAGATCTAGGATCATCAGCATCCTCATCACCAACTGATGCCTAGCCACACCAGCCATGCCCTCAGGACCCTGTCTGGAGTCCAGTCACCTATTCCTTGGCTTTCAGGACTATGATCTCATTGGCCTCATAGGTGAGAAACACTCTCGGTTGGCCCACTTCACATTTATCCCGAACTCCTTCCCTTTACTTTCCTCTGGAAAATCTGGGGAAAAAACACCTCAAATACCAAGCTGCTCTAAAATCCATGTGACAAATTCCGACCAGTGAGATATAAGCAGGAATACCTGGGTGTGGAGCATCCCTTCCCAACTAAAAAAGCAAAGCCTCACCAGGACCCTCCCTCAGAACAGAGCGATGCCTGGAGCTTCAGCAGCCATCTTGCAGCCTTGAGGAGGAAAGTCACAGACTGAAGACAACTGTGCAGCTAGAGAAAAGGAGCTTGGTTCTCTGATGAAGCCCTTGCACCAGCCCTAGTCTATCCACTTCTGAATTTCTTATGAGAAAAACAAAGCATGACTTACTGATGACCCTGTTTGGTAGCTTTTCTATTATTTGTAAGTGAATGCAATCCTGACTGATACGTCAAACGAGCAAGGTTGTCACCAGCAAGCCCAGTTCTGAAAAACAGACAGCTCATAATTGCCATCCACACAAAGGACTGAATTCTCTCTGTGTGTGTGTGTGTGTGTGTGTGTGTGTGTGTGTGTGTGTGTGTGTGTGTTTTAAGCTGCCAGACCTCTGGGACCCAGTGCTGGGTGTGGAACTGTGTATAACCATACAACTGTCCCCCACTCACTCCCCACATTCCACCACATCCTCCTGACAGGCTTCAAATGTCACTGCTCCCCAGTTCTCAACCCTGGCTGCACACTGCCCTCGCCCGAAGAGCTTTGCAAAACTTTAATCCATGAACTTCACTCCTGAAAAGTTTCAGTTTCATTACTGTGGACTGGGTCTCAGGCATCAAGATTTAAAAAAATACTTCCCAGATGAGTTAAATGAGCAGATTGTTGGAGAATCACATCCATGGCTGATTTGTCCTAAAAACAATGTAAGAATATAGATAATACAATAGATACAAGGTTTAATTTTGTTACATTTGTTTTATTATACATGCATATACTTAATATCTTTGTTTTATTAAGTGTATTTTATTTTATACTGTATAGTATAACTAATATAAATATAATATAAACTTTTAAAAAGTAGAACATTTCTAATAAAGAAATTCTATAAGTTAATGCCTGTTTAAGGCAAAGTGCCTTATTATTACTATTATATTATATTTGGTGAAAACTATTTCAAATAGCCCAGAATATTTCATTTTTAGGATGGAAAGACAAGAGGTGGGGCACCTATCAGAATCTCATTAATTATAACATTATCACACTAGTTCTCAATTATTGGACTTGGGAGGGCAGGGACTATCGTTGTATTCACTGCTTTGTCCCCAGTGACTAGGACAGTGCCTGGAAACTCAGAATCGGTCATCATTCACCAAGATCTGAAACCTGCACATAAAGAGCCTACTAAGTAAATTCAGGATGTCTGTGAAATGTGCCGGGAGAGTTTAACCAACTGTTTGAGGACTTTAAGAGCTTCTGCTGTTTTGACTCCGGGAGAGCTACAAATGAGTGTAAGAAATTCGTTTTTCACAAATGTCTAGGTCAAAGCCCTGCTTAGCAACACTTTTGTTTTCAAAATTGAAGCTATGGGGTGGAAGTGGTGAATGACACCACTTCATGAACTCTGCATGTGACAGTCCCAGCTTGGACTTGACTTTCTCCATCCAGACCGAGTGAAGGAGGCTTAACCAGCCATGATGAAAAACCAAGTCGAACAGTGTTCTTGAAGTTTTATGAACAACTAGAAGGAAGGCTGTACATTTTTATATGTGAGGAGATATCTGATGTCTTCATCTGATTGATTTATAGGAAAATGCCAGGCTCTCTGCATTAAGCAAATGAATAAATATAACTGTTTCCTGCACATGCAAAACAAATGAAAAAACGTTACCTTATTTTTGTATTTGCTCTTTCATTTAACTCTTAAACAACTCACTGAGGTGCCATTGCGTCCCATTTTATAGATGAGAATTTAGGCTCCAATATCTCCCCCAGCCAGCCAGAATTTTAGGTTCACATATCTCCACCAGCCAGGATTGGAATGAGTTTTGTTGACAACCACTCCCGGAACTTCCCAAATCTGGTTCCTGCTTCCTACAGCACAGCTGCCTTTCTTCCTGAGCTCCTGCCCACCCCCTCGCTGACCCCAGCCCCACGAAGCACCTTGCTGACCCTGACTGGCTGCACCCAGTGTGGCCTCAATGCTCTGCTGACAGCCCCATCTCCCAGAGCTGCTCAGTCTCTTCCTCTCTGACTCGTGTTTGGTCTCAAACGGCAGGGCCCCTGAAGGGCCTTCCCTGATCACGGCCCCGTCCCCATTCCTCTGTTGCTTCCACCATTGCACTCTTTGAGTTTCTTCAACAGGCTCTTCACTTTGTGGGATCAGCACGTTCATTTATTTGTCTATTTTCCAGTCTGACGTCCAATGGAACACGAGGTCCGTAAACTCAGGGATTGGTCCGTCTTGTTCCTGCTCTATCCTCGGTGCCTGGAATGACCCGCACCTGGCTCACCAGAGGCTATCGTACGCACATACTTGTGCAGCAGAATGCATCGTTTCTGCTGATATGAGTGCTAGTACTGGGAATACGGCCTTGGCTTTCATAATTTTCTGGACCATTCCACCCCCTTCGCAATAAGGCATACTCTTGTGCCAGATGAGTACCGAGAAAATATTCTAGTCACAGGGTCCTCGGGTTTGGGAAATTCCATTTTAGCTGCAGGATTCCAGTCCCCTCTGCTTGGCCTTGACATTTGTCACGAATCTTGAATATTCCTAAGAGCTCCAGGTCATTCTTCTTGGATCCTCTAAATTTAGCAGATGTTTACTGGGACAGTTCCAGTTCACTCTTAATGTCCTGGCATAATTTTTACTAGGGCCCCTTTCCACTCTCAAAAACATTTCCACCCTGGTCAGGTAGGGTTAGAGCATCATCCTGATATGCCGAGGTTGGGCTCAATTCCCAGTCAGGACACAGACACGAACCAACCAATGAATGTATCAATAAGTAGGACAGCAAATCTCTCTCTCTCTCTCTCTGAAAAATCAATAAAATTTTTAAAAAGTCTTCCCATTTGGAGGACAAATTATAAGATCCCCTCTCAAAACCTGACACCCAAATTCTAGGTCAAGAACATTTTCTCTGTTCTTATCCTTTATGTCCTCCAGAATTCACTCAGCTCTCTTTGACCATTTTCTTATGATTTTAAATAAAAACATACAATATAACTACATTAAAGATGTTTTTAAAAAATTATTCATGACCATGATCCTAGTCCCCTCTACCACGATCGTTTTCATTCATGTGCGTTGCTATCTTATCCTTTCTAACAAACATAAAAGACCTATTTTCATAAAATCTCAATCAGTAGATATACAATTTGTATTTTCCTTTCTGTCATAATTTGGTCATAATCACCATAATCAATATTTTTAATGGCTATATCATTCAATAGATGATCCACAATTTACTTAAGACAGTTTTCTCATGTTAGACATTTTGGTTGCTACCAAAATATTGCTATTGTAAATCGTGCCGCAGCGAACACCTTGCTCCCGCTCCGTTTGTCTGTTCAGTCATTTCCTCGGATAACCCCCAGCAGGCCGATGACTGGGCGTGAGGGCGCAGCCAGGCCCCCAGGTCGGTGCTGCCGAGAAGGGGTCATGTCAGGTGCACAGCAGCAGCCACAGCGGTGAACATGTGTGTCATTTTCACTGCGACCTCATCGGCATTTAGATGCTATCATTTTAAATTATTTATTCTGCCGATTAGCTTATTGAAAGTTCCTTAATTTCATCTTAATGTAACAAGTTATCAATGACTGAGGAGGAAGAACTTTCTGTGGGTCTGCTCCCTGGTGCAGCATTCTCAACCAGGGGCAAGTTTGCCCCTCAGGGACCTTTGGCAAGGTTTGGAAATATGCTTGATGGTCACAGCTGAGGCTGGGGGTGCTCCTAGGGTGCAATGGGCCGATTTTACGCTGCACAATGCACAGGACCCAGCCCCTCCACCCCACACAGCAGAAAATTATCTGACTCAAAATGTCAATAGTGCCAAGGTTGAGAAATACTTCATAAGTATCGTTTTCACAATCAGAATAGAAAGTGGGATTATTTTCATTTTGGTAGAAAAAATATTACATAAGCTTTATAGTCATAGCCTCTACCACTAATATATTGGAGTCTTGATGGTTTTCTGAAAAAGGATGTTCTTCCTACAGTATAAACATTAAATTTGCATTTACTTAATTTGCTGCAAGTATTTTCCCCAACGTGTCATTGTCCTTTTAATGTTGGATTACAACTTTAAGATCTTTTAAAATAAAGGAACATTGAAACTTCAGCCTCTCTCAGCCTTGGACTCTCTCCCTTTCTGGCCTCTTGCTGGGTACTTGGCTTCTCTTGCAGAAGAGTCTCCATCTAGCTCTTCAGATATTCTAGTTAATTGCCTGCTGATTGGCTTAGTCTTTGCAAGAGGACAGTGAGAGTGACACCACCTGCATAGCAAAGTCCTGGTTAGCAAGGTAGGAAAGAATGAAAGCTAGTGGGGGGAAGGCAAGAGATTTGGGTTCTTGGTTGTCTTTGAGAAAGACCTCAGCGTCCTCACTGGTAACACAGCAGGTTGACTAAAGCACCTCTGAATTTGCTTTTAGTTCTGTGATTCTACACCCAAGGGGGTATGGCCATCATTATCATTACTCCCTCCACAAGCTACCATGTGGACTCACTCCAGATGTCCTACAGTCTGAAGGGGATTTTGTCCTGTGGAGCCCATCTGTGCCTCCTGGGAAGCAGGGCGCCGACCACGTCCTACAGGGAACACTAAGAAAATCCCCAGGCTGTGTGGGCATGAGCTCTTCAGCAAGACTCTCCCATTCTTTTGTAGAGGAAGAAGCCTGGCTGCTGCTGAGGACAGCCTCTCAAAGACATCTGCGGAGTGGGCAGCCCTCACCTCGTGACCCGGGACCTGTCATCCCATCTGGACAGAAGTTCTTTACAATGTTAAGCCTGGTGTGGAGTTGGCATCCTTTCAAACGTGCCTCCCAAACCTAAGCACGCTGGCCATTGTCATCAGTGGGACAAGAAGTGAGGGCTGGTGGGTTGCCTTGACATTTTTTCCTTCTCACGTGAAAATGGTCTAACTTTTTGTTCTGATTAAAAACTACATACATTCATTGTAATAAACAAAAGTACAGGAAAATAAGTAAGTGACTCAAAACTCCATCACTCAGAAATGACCACGGTTACATTTTGCAGAACATCCTTCCAGACATCTCACTGAGCATGCAAACATGGCCCAAACCTGCAGATTTTACATTAAAGGACTATGCTCTGCAATACTCTTTGTAACTTACTTTTTCACTCAGTCTATGTCATTGGCATCTTGCTGTGTCGATAAATACAGTCTTCATAGTCATTTTTAGTGCCAGAACAAATTGTAGTGTATGAATGTACACACAGTAATATGCTTAACCCCCTATTGTTGGGCTTCTGTCCAATTTTATAGTATCAATAAATTGTTTACTGTTCACAAATAATGATGAACTGAGCATCTTTGTGCAACATTTTTTCTTTAAACTCTTGTAAGTGACATTGCTGCTCCAAAGGGTATTCCCACATAGGATGTTAGTATTTCTGGTTACACAGCTTTCTTTAAAAATCGCTTCAATGGAGATATTGATATATTGCGTAGAGACATCTTTACTTTCTTGACCAGGCCTAAAGATGGAGGAGGGAAGTGTAAATTTTGGAGGAATTTGCTTAAAGAACAAAACATAAATTCAGGACGAGATTGGAGGAGAGTATAGGCTGTGGAAGATGAATGACTACATCCTCATGAGAATCTGAAGACAGAGGCCACATAGCGTCATGGTTAGGAAGATGCATTCTGAAGTCGAACAGACCTAGTTACAAGCTCTGTGGGCTTGGGCAAGTTACTTAACCTAATATAGGGCTTATGAAGTAAGGTGTTTGTGCAAATTAAATAAGGTACAGTAGGCAGCGCCTGGTACACAGTCTTGTGCTCAGTTAATATCTTTGTAATAAAAAGTCCATAGCAACAGAAGCCAAGAGAAATGTCTCTTTTCCGAGTTCGATGGACTTATTTTACACTGAACTTCTTCAGGGTAGAACGAGTGGGAGCATTGCTTCTGTGTGGCTTCCGTTACTGTTGTTTTGTTCTAACCCGTTTGGTAATGTTGCTATGCCAAAACACCTTATGGAACGGTTTCCAAGAGAAAGAAAAAGAGCCATACGAGTGAAAAAGGACTCTGCGCAGAGCTTGTCTTTCAGGCCTCCCCAGAAGACCGAGGGCAACAGTGTCTTTCCAAGGAGGACCGGAAGTTCACATCTTTGCAGAGCTTCTTTTCTTCCATTATTCAAATACCTTATTTGTCATAGCATCAGCGTAAAGCTTTATTTCATGCATAATTTACACTCATGGTGTTTGCTATATATGGCATTAAAGTCATGCCCTGGAACTGTAAAGTTTTCTCTTTTATTCAAGTGGCATCCTTCAGGAGCCAGCCCCAGGCAATCACCTGTCCCGCCCTTCTCCAAGGGGCACCTCAAGTTCCAGCTGTCCAACTTGACCGTTACTCTTTCTTGCTTCCAAGTGCATCCCCAAGGCCAGGTCCGACTTGCCAACAGCACAGCTGTGAGCTCTTATTACTGTCTGCCCTCCATCTCCTCTACATTCAGCCTTTTCCAGAGAGAAGCTTCTCAGCTGACGTCGACTCTCTTTCCCACTGACCTGGGACCCTGACTCAGAAGCCTTCCCACCACGAGGCACCAGAGAGCCACTACAGTCAACCAGGACGGCCACACAGAGGACACTGATTTCCCTCCCCTTGTATGCCTTGTCTAGTGCTGTGGACCTCAGGATTGCTTGCTGTAAATCCCAACCGACAATCGGCTCTCCCAAAGGACTGAGACATTTATGCAGGATGTTCGAGGGATCAAATGCCGCAGTGGAAGATTGTTCCACGTTTGAAATCAAAATTCGAAAAGAAATCATCTAATGTGCATGTTATAGTGATCGACGTTGCAAATTTACATATCTGTATTATATAAATGGACAGGTGACCGAAAAACATCCAAGCTATATAAAAAAGGTAAAAAAATAGAAAGTACTTCTCTCGGGCTTTAGACTTTTCATTCTGCTTTTCAGAAATAAATACCATTAACAGCGTTTTGGGAAACCTCCTTGAAAAATGGTAAGTTTACCCACCTATGCACAAATACATTTTTGTTTTTATTAGAAACACTCATGGAAGCAAACCATGTAGCAAATCCATACATATTTCACTTAAGAGTATAGAAGTCTGATAGTCTTTTCGGACGAGCACATTCCACTGTAACCCGTTACTTTAACAACTCCATGGTATCCCACTGGATGAGGAAAAAACTATAGTTTAATTAGCCCCTTGGTGGTGGATATTTAGCTTGTTTCATGCCTTTCCTATGACCAACAATGCAGCAATGATGAGCCTTACACGTACATAATTACATATTAATTATAATTATGTAATCTGTGGGTATGTTGGCAAATGGACCACTAGGTGTAAAATTGCCCCTTCACAGAGTTTGCGCACTTATCAGTTGGATGGACACGCTCAAATGCCCTCTGCATCCATCGTGCGGGCTTGCGCCGCTACCTGTCACGTGTGCCCGCTGCCTTGGCAACGCCATGGACCAGCAGCATTTTCATGTTTGCCAATCTGGCAGGAGATCCCATTGCTTAACTCGTCATTTCACTAACTATTATAAAAAGGAGCATCTTTTCCATATTTATTTGCCATTTACTTCGCTCTGTGAAGTGCCTGCTCATAATCATCCCTCATTTTTCTTTGGATTGTTAATCATTTTCTTCTTCATAAGAGCTCTCCTATATTAAGTGAATACTATGCCCTTTTTTGGTCATACATCTTGCAGATGTTTTTCCCACTCTGCCATTCGCCTTTGATCTTACATATAGTACGTTAAGCTGTATAGAAATTTTCACTTTTTAGTGAAATAAAGGTATTGTATAGCACTCTTTCCCTTTACAGTTTCAAGGTTTTGTTTTTTATGTGGAGACTCCAGTCCAAGATAAAATTGTTAATGCTCCTTTTCCCCGAATTTCTTTGTTTTTCTCTCCCTTTTTCTTTTTGTATTTAATCTCTGTGTGTGCGTGTTGTCTGAGAAATAAGGCAGTTAGCCTTCCCCCACCTTCAAATGACTAGCCAGTGTGAAATGTCATCCTACTCATTGCGCCTTTGAACTTGTGTCCTAGGAATTGACATATGTACTTGAGTCTTAAATGTGAGTTTGTTTGGAGCCTAGCTCTGTATTCTAGTCTATCCAATATTCTGTCTTTTTCATATCTTTTTCATTTCTGTATTTGTCATTCCCTTTAATATTTTATTCAGGTAATCTTCTCTAGTTGCCTTCCCTTTTTAGATTTTTTCCTGGAAATTCTCACATGGTTATTTTTCACTGGGAACTCAGAATAGCTAATCTAGTTCTCCAAATCCCAGAAAACCCTATTGGGATTTTATTGGGATCACAGTAAATTAAATTAAATTTTAGATTGGTTTAACAAAATCATTACCATTATATAAGGTATATCTATTTATCAGAGTGTATTTTAAGTCACTTTGAATAATTTTAAAAGTTTAAAAAATTAAGCCCCACCTATTTTTTGTTAAATTTATTCCTTCCTTCCATTTGCTGTTGTTGGTGTTATAGATGGACTCTTGTCTCCAAATAAATTTTACAATTAGTTGTGGTTTGCATCTAGGAAAGTTGTTACTGTTTTGTGTCAACTTTAAAAGCTGACTGGATTCCCTTATTATTTTTAATAGGTTTTTAACTGATTATCTTAGACCCAGGTATTGGCTACCGATATCTTTTGAAAATGAACTGGTCAAGGTAGGCCTTTCTCCCTCTGACTCAGTGCTGTCACTGGGCCTGATGAACTCTGCAGTCGTCTGTGGGAGAAGAGAAACTAAGTGTGAGGGCTGCTGCGTGAGACACCCAATCAAGAGAGAATTAGAACAAAACGTGGACTGTGTGTTGATGTTATGAGAAGAAGCGCTTGATCCAGTTTCTGTGAGGGGCAGTCTGTGCCAGGATGTCATCACATTTGCATGAGATTAAACACAATCCTTGAAAGAGGATCTTTCCCTACTCTGTCATTTCAAAAGCGGTCCAGGCACAGTGTTTTGGTGTAGACCACTTAGAGAACAGATACGGAAAATGTTGCATAGCACCTCGCCTTCACTGGGGAAATGCGGCAACTCCCGTTTAGCGCAGACAACAGTGATGAAGTTGAGATCAAGACGGCGTGACCAGCACATGAACAAACACAAGTGTGGTCCTTTTGTGACACCTCGCTCTCTGAGCTCCTGAGCCCTGGTCTTTAAAGTACGGGTGGGCAAGCCCTGTGACTCTGCCAGAGGGCCACAAAAGGTTCCAGAACGGCAGCACGCGGAGCCAAGCATGAAAAGGAGCCAATGGCAAACCAAGCCCTCAATCCTAAGAATGTCAGTGGTAAACCAGCAGATTTGCTACCCAGACTGCAAACGTCATTAAGAGACTAATGGATGGAGAAGATGGGTGATTACCATCTGAGAGGAAATAAACATTTAGACCACAGGCAAATCCTCCATTTGATGGTGGCAGATTTATACGTTGTAGCCAAAAGCTTCTACCCGAAGTCAAAAAACAAAAAACATCCGTTGCATGGGCTGTAATCCCTAGGCTCCCTGCGTGAAGTCTGACCTAAGGAGTGGGGAGGAGTCTGTACCTAGCTGTGGTGAAGGCGGGAATGTTCTAGACACGGGGGCTGGGGTGCGGGCATTAACGTGTACATGACTGGGGGCTCTGTGGACCCCACGCCCCAGAGGTTATCCCAATCTAGCCATGATGAGTGTAGTCAGAGGGTTCTAACTCTTGTCTTATAGAGAGAGACAATGGAACCAGAGTGGAAAACCTGGGCACAGCCAAGGGACATGCATACCCCTACCCCAGGGGTTGGATGAGGACCAGCGGGGTGGATGCGCAGGGAGATGGAGCTGCGGCTCAAGGTAGGGAAGACCCCTTTGTTCACATTAGGAGGGAGGAAGCTCTCTGTCACTAGAAGTGACCAGGCAGGATTTGGGGACCATTTCCAGAGTGGGGGTGTGTTATAGAGGAGTTTGAAGCATGAAAAGTGTGTCTGAACATTCCAGCCTTTAAGAAATCTTTCAGCCCTGTGATTGATATATATATAAAGCAAAACAATCATATCTAAATATATAGACATATATTAAAATATATGTGTACATTTTTTATTTTGCTTCTTATAATAACTACTATTAATAGCACTCTTATCATACTTAAATTGTTTGAATACTTGTGATGAGCCAGGCACTGTGTTGAACTCTTCAATGCACTATCAACACAGAAGCCAAATCCGAGGGAGGTGAGGAATGTCTCTAAAGGCGGCCACACAGATTGCAAGCATCAGAGCTGGGGTTTGAACTCTGTCCTTTTGACTGTGGAGCTGCTGAGCTGTACTTAGTTTCCACATTTAAAAAAATCACAAAATTTATAGCAGTTTTCCAGTCTCAGGACATTGTCTACTTGCACAGAAAAGAAGGATTTTTTAAAAGGTTTTATTTATTTTATTTTATTTTTTTAGAGAGAGGGGAAGGGAGAGAGAAAGAGAGGGAGAAAAATATCAACGTATGGTTGCCTCTCACGTGGCCCCCTCTGGGGACCTGGCCCACCACGCAGGCATGTGCCCTGACTGGGAATCAAACTGGCGACCCTTTGGTTCACAGCCCATGCTCAATCCACTGAGCCATACCAGCCGGGGCAGAAAGGAAGGTTTTATCCTTTCTAATTTTCATTACTTTGTTCATTGGCTTGCTCTAAAGAACACCTGCATTAGAATCTGACTCTGATAGACACAAAGTGAGTGATGATAGGTGTTCAACCTTCAGATAGAAAACTGGAGTGTGGTGAGGCCCTGAGCCACGTGAAACCACGGGGAACATGGAAGCAGCAGGACCACCACCAATGTAACATTTGGGCGTCCAATCACGGCTATCCAAGAGGAGAACAGACCTGCCGCTCATTCACCTTTCTCGTTGTCGTTCAATGCAACAATTATTTGTGAACTTCAAACTGTGTTAGCAGGCCACAGAAGGCACGCTGAATACATTTCAAATAAAACGCGAGCGTCGGGTCAGAGACCCTGCAGCGCCTGCGCTCCGCTTCCTCACAAAGCTTAACAGGCCACCTTTCTTCCTAAAACTGCATCTTACTTTTTTAAATTTACTTTTCGATCGCAGTTGGCAAACAATGTTATAGTCATTTCACATACACAGCATAGCGACTAGACACTGACACACCTCACAAAGTGATCACCCCAGTGAAGTCTGGTGCCCAGCTGACACCACGCACAGACACCTTACTTTTTCTTGATAAGATGGAAACAACTGTTCTCA
Source organism: Glossophaga mutica (assembly GCA_039655065.1). Classification (NCBI taxonomy): domain Eukaryota; kingdom Metazoa; phylum Chordata; class Mammalia; order Chiroptera; family Phyllostomidae; genus Glossophaga; species Glossophaga mutica. Next base: position 21,512,512 of record CM077303.1, read on the forward strand.
CTGACTGATTTCCATGCTGATCCTTCAGGTAAACACAAGCATATTCATCTGTGGCGCCAATTGCCCTTCTTACCATTGAAAGGAACGATTGGGGTGCTGGAGGTTTGGGAATGCTCAGGAGGAAGGACAGAAAGGCAGAGTGGCCAGAGAAAGGGGTGAGGAGTTGGAGAGGAAGGGGGGGGCCGGCGGAGTAAGAGGCAGCTGGACAAGAACCAAGTTAAGAGGCGGAGGGAAGAGAGGTCAGTTGATAAGGTGTGGGGGGCAAGGAGGGAACATCCCAGAGGCAGCGCAGGGCCAGAATTTAGAAACGTCACCCAGGGCCTTGGGCTGCTGGTGGAACTGCAGTTCAGCACTGACCAGGGCCCCCACCCAAGCCAGGGGTCTGGGCCTTCTCTAGAACGTTCGAGACCACAGAGACCACTCAGCCAGGACGGTGACCTCCCAGGTAAGTGCTCCCGAAACTACATCTTCCACAGACCCCTTGGGATATCATCAAAGAGAGGAATTTCAAAGTCAAACCTTAATGACACTGAGGAAAGAGGAGCAAGGTGCGGCCCCCTGTGAATCTCCTTGCCCCAAATGCAGGGCCCGGGGTGGCTGCCCGACTGGCCTCCCAGGGGATGGGGCTGTGTGGGACCCTAGCACGGACAGATACTGGGCTCCCCCAAAGCCATTCACGACTTCGAATTCCTCCCAGAGGCAGCCCTGCCCCTGCTCTCCGGGCTCACGAGGGATGGTTTTCTCTGGCTACCCCATCACTGAGCAGGTGGTTCTGCCTTCTGTTCAGCCTCTGAGCTGCCCTTGCTCTACCCATTTACCCCTCATTCCCCCTCAGGGGCCAGAAAGAAGGGCTCCTCTCTCCTTCAGCATTCTGGCTCGTTCCCTGCCAGAATCTTCTCGTTACTCTCCAAGGAGAGCCTCCTCTGCCACCTCACCCCACAGCCCTGCCCCTTCAACTCCCTCCCCCCACATCCCCATCTCCACACAGGCAGACTCGAAGCTGCTTCGGTCCCAGCGTCCATCGGGGGGAGGGAGCAAAGCCTCCAGCTCAAGAGGATGAAAAAGGTCTGGACACTCACCAAGTGCAGGGTGTCCGCTTTCTGCGTCTGCCTCTGCCGGCTCTTCTGGGCAGCAATGCGGTTCTTCTCCCTCCTCTGAACTTTTCTCACATCGTCAGATGAGTCCTGGGAAGCAGAGAGGATGACAGTTGGGCACATCTGTCCCTCTCTTCAGAGCTGAAGCAGGCTCGCATGCTGCCGAGTGTCCATGCGTCCGTCCTCCCGTCTCTTCATCTTTTCACTTGCCCGCCCACCCCCTATTTACCAAAAGCTGACCCCAAAGGGGAACTCTTCCCCACACTCTGTTACGCACCCTAGGTCTCTGCAACTTCTTTGGCCAGCAGTTCCAGGAAGAGGGCGAAGGCCTTGAGGCCGCGCTAGAGCGGTACTTCGAAAAAAATGCTTGAGGCGATGAAGGGTGTTTTATCACCTCTCCTCCTCCCCAGGGCTGTTCCACCCTTACTCTCTCACTTTTTGGCCTAGAACTTTCTTGCTATTTTTTTTTTCAAAACTTTTGAGCACCTACTAGGTGTCAGCTTCTGAACAAGTGTTTTTTCAGAGGCATCCTTGTTTCTTGCCCCAATTCTGTGCAGTTGGTATTGTCCTTTCCATCTTACACGTGAGGAAACTGAGGCTCGAAGAGCCTGCCCAGGAGCTCACAGCCATCCGGGAGTTACACCTTCAGATGTGAAGTCCGATGCCTTTCCGAGCCCCACCCCCAACCTCACTGGCCTGTAGTACATGGGTACTTAGGAGGGCAAGGGGACCCTGGGTGTTCTCTGAGTACATCTCCCAGATGGGCAGGTCCTCTGCTCGGGCAGAGCGGTTAGGTCCAGCTTTCCCCCAGATGCTGCAGGATAAATGCAGGGGCCTGAGCGAAACCCTTCTGCAAGTCCTGGCCAGTCTCACGACCCCACGATCTAGAGGCGCACAGTTCCCAGGGCAAGACTCTGTGCTCACCAAGCATGTGTCTCACGAATTTGCCCAACACTTCCAGCCATTGCAGCAGGAGGGCATTGGGTTAGATAGGAAGGAAGTGCTCTTCCTCTAAGGGGGATGGGGACTAGGGTACCATGGAAGCCATGAGTAATTTCCTTCCTAAGAAGAGCACAGACTTCCAGGCAATCCGAGCCAGCCTGATAGCATCTTGAACAGCGGACCCAGTTGTTTGCCCTCTAGAGGTCTCCACTAGGACTTCTTCCCACCTGCCCCTTCTGTTAGGTAATTTATGACCCGATGCCATTGCATATCATATGTCCATACACAGGGGGGTTTTTTGTTTTGTTTTGTTTTGTTTTGTTTTGTTTTGTTTTGTTTTGGCAGCATTTTGAAAGCTCTCTGGGATATCTGTGCTAAGGAATGAATGGAAGAAATTTTAATCCGCTGATGTACTGGAAGAGAAAGAAGCCTTCCTATAGAGAGGGATGTCAAGAAATGTGCTCAAGAGAACACCTGCAAAACTATGGGGCAGGCAGGGTGCCCCATATTTTTGACAATCCCCAAACTGAAAGCGTTTGACTTGGAAGTCAGTCTGGATCCCAAACACTCCCAGAATCTCTACCTCAATCTCTCTGGTTTCCCCAGAGCTGAGCCGAGCTGAGCTGAGCTACTAGTAAATGTCTCTAAGTCTCCAAAGTTGCCTCCTGATTTCTTTCCTTCCTCCTGTCCAGAAACCACAGGGGGAAAAGGTGCAGGTCGCAGCTCAAGCAGCCCTCTCTGGGGGCTGTGCTAGTGACAGGGACAGTGCCCCAGGAGATAAGATAGATCCTCTGTGCTTTCTGGGTTCCTCCTCCTTCTAACTCGCTTTTTTCTCCTTGACTTTCCCTGACCCTGCTCTCACTTGACCTGATGGCTGTCTCCTGGGACGATACATCTCTAGCCTTTGGGTCATGGATGCCAGCAGCCCACTCTAAGTCTCCTCCTCTTGGTTTTCTACTGCCTTGGAGAAACACAGAGCCTTTCCCCTGAGAGACTAGAGTTCTTTGATGTTCATTCTCCTCTTGGCTTCCTAGAAAGCTTCCCGGGGTGGGAATCCAAGTGAGGCAGAGGCGATGGGCACCATCAGAGAGCAAGGAGGAAAAGGGGCTGTGGTGGAATGGGCAGGAGGACGAGGGTCTCTGCCAATATGCTCAGCTTGATTGCAAATACCACGTCCTAAGTCTAACAGGCTGCTCACACCACCAGCCACTCCCTCGCTGCTCAGCTCCCTGGGCAAGACAGGGAAGCCTGCCCCTCTTCTCATGCCCTCCTACCCCAAGAGAACCAGAGGGGAGAAGGGAGGGAAAGGAGGACCCTACCTGTTTGCCTGGCAGGGGAGAGCGGCTGAAGCTGGAGTCGCTGCTGTCAGAGCTGTGAGGCATGGCTGCAGTCTTCCGGGCTCTCCGTGCAGCCCCGGGCGCCTCTGGGCTCTCCTGTCACCCGCTGGCCTCCCTTCCTGATGACTCCCAGGCCAGCAGCCCCACAGCCCAGCTCCTCGAGAGGTCCCTCTTCTGCCCACTCCGCAGCCACCTCTGACCCCTGTGTCCTCCTTACTCTGGGGTACAGAGGCACCGCTCCCCACAGGGACATGTCGTTTACTCTGGGGCTCTCACTGCTCTCTTGTGGTTTCTGGTAACTCACGCTGAAGTCACATGGGCGGAAACTTGAGCTAGAAGTTAATTTAAGATAAAATACATATCTGGGAAAAGACCTACAGAATTATGTGAAAGAAAGAAAAAAAAATACACAAAACCCCAGATACCTTCCGACAGTTTGAAAAGGCAGAACAGCTCTCTTCAATTGATGAAGATAAAAGAGAAAAACAGCTCGGGAGGGAAAAACCCCAGCCAGAATTAGCAAGTCTGTCTACTGTCAACACGGGCAGAAAGGAGAGTGAGCAAGGAAGGAGTTTCCATTGTCACCCGACTTGATTTTTAAGCCAAAATAAAACAACAAGACTGGGATTTCTTTCTGGCGTTTACCTGAAAGCAGCTGCCCACCCCTCCTCACGGACCTTGCAGCCCAGCTAGCCCTGGGGTGGGCTGGGGACGACAAGACTCCGCGCATGGTGTTTCCTAAGTGATGGACAGAGGGGGCCGTGGTCCATCTGAAGCCATGGGGGCGGCTCTGGAACTGATGCTCTGACAGTGTGTTCACCGCCCATGCCTCTTGGCAGGGTGCTCTCTGGTGGGGGTATCCAACCCGACGCCCCGGGGGCCACATGCAGGCCCCATGGCTATGAATGCGGCCCAGCACAAAATTGTAAATTTACTTCAAACCTTTTTATCTCATCAGTTTCATTAGTGTTTGTGAAGTGAATGTGTGGTCCAAGACACCTCTTCTTCCAGTGCGGCCCAGCGGTATCCAACAGGTTGGATACCTCTGCTAGAGAAAAGGCGCCTCTCAAGGTGAGGTTCCGTCAAGAGTTCAAGGTTGGCTCTGAAACGTAATGACTCAAGAAAGCCACCAGGTCAGAGTCCAGAATGGAGGAACAGGAAGAAACAACAAAAATGACGTGAGCACTGTGCTTGGAGTCAGACCAACCATGGTTTGACATCCGGCTTGCCCGCTCCGTCCATCTGTGGCCTTGGGCAGCTCACTCGATCTCTATGGCCCCCACTAGCTCCATCTATGAATGGAGGTTAATAGAGCCTGCCCTACCCACCCTCAGGGCTGTTGGAGAAGCAAATAATAGCATGGATTAGAATGTCCCTAGAATTCCACAGTGGTAAAAGACGCTCCACGTGGCTGTCACTTGCAGGTTCGGTAGCTTCGTGCTGTGACTAGCCTTGCCAGGAGCCCATCTGTAGAGCCCTCCGTAAGCACTCCAACGCTTACCTGGGCATCGGGCTTTTTCAAAAGGACTCGCCTTATTTCCAGTAAGGCTCAAATCCAAATGCTTGCCTTTGCTTACTTTTCAGATTGACAGGTATTATGGCCCCTAAAGGATTTTGTATCCACTGGCTGAATTTCTGCCCAAGACAATTCTACCCTGTCTACGGGTAAATTGAGCACAACAAAACTTCTTCCTTCACGGAAGCTGCACGGGAGTCAGGGAGGCAGGCAGGAAACAAAGGAGTCCATCTGTAACGCAGCAGAGGGTGACAGCTGCCACGGGGAGAGGAAAAGCGGGCAGGGGCGAGGGCAGCCTGGGGGTCCGCGGGGCGCTGTTTCTACAGGGCGGCCGTGATGGGGCCTTGGGAGCACAGGCCCAAAGAAAGAAGGGGGGCGGACGGTGTGGGTGTCCGCGGGGAGAGCGTTCCGCCGGGAACCTGAAATGGGAGCTGAAATGGGAGCGTTTCTGGTGTGTGAGAAGGTGGCAGGGAGGCCGCACGAGGTGGGGGCAGAGAGGCAGCGCAGGGCAGGAGAAGCCGGCAAGGCGTCATGCAGGGCTTTGGAGGCCGCCGGAAAGATTTTGGCTTTTGTTCTGAGAGAAACGGGGGCCCCTGGAGGGTCCACCCTCCCACTTTCCCTTCCGTGAGGCTCCACCTCAGCCACGTTTTACTTTCTTCATAGTACCCATCACATGTTATAATTATTTCACTAGTTTGTTTATTTCGTGGGTTTTTCGTTTGTTTCCTTCGTGAGAATGTTAACTCTACTTACAAATTTCATTCAGCAAATGGTTACTGAGCACTCTCCGTGTAGCAGGCAAGGTTCTAAGTCCTGGGAATGCAGTTAGTGTTGACTCTCTCTCATTCTGCGAGAGTGAATCAGCTGGTGCTGCCTAACACCCCGCAGCAAACTTCAGTGGCTCCGAACAACAACCAGTTATGTAGCTTGTGAGTCTGCAGGTGACCCGGTTGGGTGAGACTGACCTTGGCCGGGCTCCTTCACGTGTGCTCAGACAGCGAAGGTGGACTGACAGTCGGCTCATCATGGACTGACTGGCCTTGTCTGGGATGGCTCGGCTCCACATGGTGTCTGGTCCCCCGACAGCTTCGCCCGGGCTCGTTCACAGGGCAGCTGTGAGGATTCCAAGAGTAAGAGCAGGAGCTTTCAAAGCCTCCCGAGGCCCAGTTCTCAGACTTTGGGCCATGTTCCTTCTGCCACATTCTATTGGACAAAGACAACCACAAGGCCCGCCCAGGCTCAGTGGAGTGAGTACTGGGCTTCACCTCTTGATAAGGGGAATTTGAAGAATTGTGGCCATTTCTGCAATCTGCCACCAACGAGAAGCCATTGGAGGTTTTCGAGCAGAGGAGTGATGAGCTGTAATTTGGTTTTTAATAGGATCTCTCTGGATGCAGTTGAGATTTTCCTGGAGGGTAGCAGGGGGGAAGTAGGGAAGCCAGTTAGGATTACGGAACTGAATTACTGCAGTAATCCCAGTTGGAGAGAGTGGTGGGCAGACCAGTGAAGTGGTAGTGAGGGTGGTAAAACGCAGCCACATTGAAACAAAAGACTACGTCTCTCTTGTTCACAAATACATGCCCAGTGCCTAGAAATGCCTAATAAATAGTTGGCAAGTGAATAAATACATGGATAAATAAATGAATTCCCATGGAACTTTGCTTATAACTTATGGTGCTTATCATGACCTATATTGTTCTGTATCTTTTCTCACCGTAGTATACTGAAAACTGTGTAAGGATAAAACTGACATATTTATGTTTTATTAAGTTCAATGTAACATTTATTAATACCTATTATGTAGCAGAAATCATAATGATGAATAAGACAGAAGTCTTGCCCTCCTAAAAAGAAAGCGAAGCAGTCAAATAACCGAACAGGTTATTGTAAGTGTTACAATGTTCACATGAAATTCTTTATCTCTGAACAGCCTGTCATTCAGCAGTAAATACTTGTTGAATGAATAATTGCTTGATGCTGTGGTTTCACATCAATGTACTTATTTAATATTTAGCAAAGACTAACTAATAATGAGAGAAATAAAAAAATTCGGTGACATAGAAAGATGGTCTCTTTCAATGGTATCACTGAATTCATTTTTAAATATTTAAGATTAAGGAATAATAAAAGGTGGGATAATATCCACCATTAAGCTTAGTGAATAAATTATGGATAGAGCTGAAGGCCCCTGTGTGTCCTTCTTTGATCCCATGCCCCGCCCCCCATCCCAGCCCCACTGGGGAACTATTTTCCAGAATGTGGTCCTTACTGTCCCTGTTCATTTCCCTGTGCTTGAAGATGTGTGCCCAAACAATGCACAGTGCTATACGCAATGTTGCCACGCATGATTTAAATGTTTTATGTTGTCAATATTTTTACATTAAAAATTGTTTTATTTTATTATTTTTAGACATAGAGAAGATGAGGGCAAGGAGGGGGGAGAGAGAGAGAGAAACATCAATTGGTTGTTGCACTTATTTACGCATTCATTGGCTGCTTCTTGTATGTGCCCTGACCAGAAATCAAACCTGCAACCTTTGGTGTATGGGGATGATGCTCTAACCAACTGAGCTACCCAGTCAGAGCCAATATTTTTACATTTAAACTTCTATTATTATCTTATAGTATTTGAATGGTCACACAAAGCTTGGGATACCCTGAGGCATCACACTGAGTTTATTCTGGAGAACTCCATAAAGCTACCAAGTACAGTTGTAATAGAGCCTGCATCCAATCAGCTAACATTGGCTCAATACCTACAAAGAATGCTAAGGGTGCATTTGTGGAACACTTCACTTCCTTATCCTGACAATGAACACTTCTAATTTGTACCAGGGTCATGTATGAGTCGTTGGCTCATATGTGGCCCTGGTACAAATTAGAAAACAGTGCCATCTCTTGGCTAGCAATGCCAGGCCCAAGGGCAAGGACTGGTGAGCACCTGTGAGACTGCCAAGGTAGGGGTTCTTTAGCAGGGGACAGTGTGCACAGTTGTCCCCAGCACCCTTGGTGCACATCACTTACTATGTGCCAAGTGCATGAATTAACCACTCACTATGTGCCAAGTCCATGAATTAGCCCATTCAAATCCTCGAGGCAGTCATAGGAGGTAAGTACTAGTCCACTCCCCCAACTTTTTAGATGTGGACCACTGAGGTGCAGAGATGTGAAGTAACTTTTTTCAGGGTCACACGTGACAACTGGCTTCCCCTAGATGGGGGAGAGAGAGACAGGGAGAGAGAGAAATTCACAGTGCTTTTTATGACTTAGTCTCTCAACACTTCTGCTTCATTCTTATGATTAGAAGTGAGGCTTTAAGTCCAACCCACACTCGAGGGGAGGCAAATAAGACCCTACCTCTTCTAGGGAGAAATACTCAACAATCTGTGGAAATCTCTTAAAACAACCACACTCCCCAAACTGATTCCTGAGGGGACACAGGGCAGGAGGAGGGATGGCTGAGACGGGGAGGGAGTCACGAAGCAGCAGTCTGCTCCTTGCTCTGCCCGCCCCCCACCTTTATGACCTTGGGAAGGTGCCTGTACCTCTCTGTGCCTCTGTTTTCCCAGGTGTAGACTTGGTGGAAGGGAATGGTAGAGAGGAGTACTTAGAGTCCACTTTGGGGATCTAAGTTTAGTAAAACGAAAACAAACAAACAAACACGAACCCCACCTTGTATTTCATGGCTCTATCTTCTACGGTGGAGAGCTCCACTCAGCAGCCAGGCTGGCAGGGAAGCTCGGCTCCTCGCTCACTGGCCGGGGGGCCTTGAGGCTCAGTTCCCTGACACCTCTTGCCACCATTCCTGCATCTATAAAATGGGAGAACATAATATCACTAATCTTTCGGGTTGTTATAAGGATGGAAAGAGTTAAACTTTGTAAAGTTCTTAGGACAGTGCCACAATAAGAGTTTTTGTTAAATTAAAGCAACCCTTCTACTATTCTGACTAAATATGACAGGCAGAGCGCCTCAGGGAAAGCTGCTTCCATGAGCAGATTTTTTTTTTTAATATTTTATTTTTTTTTAATATTTTATTTATTTATTTATTTATTTACTTATCTTTAGAGGGGAAGGGAAGGAGAGAGGGAGAGAAACATCAATGTGCGGTTGCCTCTTGTATGTCCCCTGCCGGGAACTGGCCTGGCAACCCAGGCATGTGCCCTGACTGGGAATCGAACCGCGATCCTTTGGTTCGCAGGCCTGCGCTCAATCCACTGAGCTACACCAGCCAGGGCTAAATATTTTATTTATTTATTTTTAGAGAAGAGATAGGGAGGGAGAAAGAGAGGGACAGAAATATTAATATGTGGTTGCCTCTCAAACGCCCCCTACTGGGGAGCTGGCCCGCAACCCAGGCGTGTGCCCTGACTAGGAATAGAATGAGTGACCATTTGGTTTACAGGCCAGTGCTCAATCCACTGAGCCACACCGGCTAGGGCCCCATGAGTAAGTAGATTTGAGTGAGTGGTAATCAACCGTGACAGTCTTGATGACTTGTATGGATTGGACACCCACCAGTCAGAGCAGATCCGGGCCCCTGTTGGTGGTAGGAGGTGGGAGAGGAGGAGGCCTTGAGGGAGGGGAAGGGAGATCTCAAGGGGAACCCCAAGAATTTAGGGTAGCCGCTGTTTGCCAACCCTTATTTCAGTGTTTCAGTGTTTCAGTAACTGGTATAACAGCGGTGCCTACAGAATCAACATTGTTTAAAATTAGCAGGATTCGTTGTAGGTCAATGGGCTTCTTAAGGTAATTGAAAATAGAAGGTGTTTTCAGAGTGCCAAAACCCTGCTATACTGATACTTTCTCAGTTTCAGTTCTCCTATTGGTTCGCTATTCCCAGGACCAGGACATTATGCACTCCAGCCCAATGCCTGCTGCCTCAGCTCATTTCCAAGACTTCGTGTTTTACAAGAGCATGAATGCTCTGACCAAGTCATTCAGGAAATGGGCTGCAACAGGAGAAACCTGAGTGTCCGTGGGTGTCCCCCGGGGGTGGGGGTCGGGCGCCGACTACAGAAGTAGGTACTTTTCCTCCAGGAGAGTCATTTCAGAAGTCAGCCTTCTATCCCTGGAAGGAGGTGCAAATCTCCCAAGGCCACACAGAAGAAAGGAAATACTCAGATATTTTTATTTAATTGGTTTGAGCGGAGTATTTTTCAAAAGCTCCCCACGCAGGGATGTGGGGGCCATCATCAAGCCTGCTTTGCTAGGAAGCGACAGTGTGTGGCCTCAGTGTCAAGGTCATCGCTGGCCCCGCAGAAATGGACAGCACCTGGCTGTTTTCATCTCTCTCACCTTCCTGGGGACACAAAGGCACCAACCCATTCCAGCACCCTGGGTTTAACAGGCTCCAAATCTGTTCTCAACACCTGCTTTGAGCGGGTACTTAACCTGTTAGAGTTAACCCCAACCCAGCCCACCGAGGAGCCTGCCCAGCAAATTGGGGCCTTCGGGAAGGGATTTGGGCTCTGGAAGTCTTAGCAGCAACCTCCTCCCCTTCCTTGCGGACTCTCACTGGTGCATTCAGGGGCTGCACAGGGCCACTGGCTGAATTTAGACCCCTCTGCCTTTTGCTGTGAGAGGCAGTTTCACTTTCCTAGAGGATGTTGCCTTCCATTCCCTAATAGCCCCCTCTCTAGTTAGTAAAGATGAAACCCAGGGAGAAGAAAGGAGAGAGAAAAAGAATCTCCTGAGAGCGTAGGCAAATGTCCTCGCCGTCCCCCAAGAGCCCCACGCTGAGGTGGCTGGTGACTGGGGAGGACAGGGGAGAGCTTCCCCTGCTGCCCACCCTTCCAGGCTGCCTCCCACCCCGTCAGAATTCCTAGGTTACCACCCCTGCCCTTCATCCAGAGCGCAGGAGGCGAACACAAGGCCCGAGGGCCGAACCCGGCCCTCCACCTTGTTTTATCTGCCCGGCACCTTGCTTCCACCCAGCGGCAGCGCCGAGCTCTCGCTTAACTGTTAAGGAGTAATTACATGTATACAGTCCTAAAATTACATTCAGCCCTTTGAAAGGCAACCGCAGGCTGATGTGGCCCCCGGTGAAAATGAGTTGACGCCCCTGTCTAGACCGTTCATTCACTGATACTAACCACCCCCACCCGCTCTCTTTCTGAGCTCCATCTGCGCGCCTTTTTGAGGGCCAGTTGGTGGATGCGCCGCCTTTGAAATTTTAATGGTTGATTGCCACTTTTTAGTTATTTGAACTAAAATAATAAAAATCCCCTAACCACCCTTTTTTTTTTTTTTTTTTTTTTTTGGTGGAAAAAGCACAGCATAGTACCTCTTCACTGCTTACAAGATGGCAAAAAGGGGTTTTTCTAGAAGTTTCCCGAACAAGTTGGGAAAACATTTACCTGAGGGCAGAGCTCTCCAGCAAAGGGGCCAGAGGGGGTGGCCAGGTGATGACAGGGAAATTCCCCCGGCGGGCACAGCCTGTCCTCCAACCTTCTCCGGCTTTAAGTCGGATGAGGACTTGCAGGAAGCTTCTTAGGAGGGCGTGCGTGTGTCAGGCCCCGAAGGAGAAAGCAGAGTTTCTCAACGGCAGCCTTCTTGACATCTGGAGTGGCTGATTCTTTGCTGTCAAGAGCTCTCCTCTACATTGTGGAATGTTTAGGAGCATCTTTGCTCTCTACCCACTAGATGCAGATAAAAGCCCCAGGTTGTGAAAATAAAAAACGTTTCTAGACCTTACCGGTTGTCCTCTAGGGTAGGGGCCAAATGACTCCAGGTGAAAACCCAAAACCAAAAGGACCCCAGGTGAGAACCCAAACCAAAATGACCCCAGGTAGAACCAAAAACAGTTGTTTTTGAGTTAAAGACCCCAAAACAGCTATTCCCCAATCAGTCAGAACCTGATGGGGTTTTTTGTTTGTTTTGGTTTTTTTTTACAAACCCCTTCGAAGCTCAGGACACCTCTGGTCAGAGGTGGCCTGCCCTCTGAAGCCTCTGAGTCCCCGATTCTGACCGACTCCGGCCTGTGGCTAGAGCCATGTGACATGCAAAGCCCCCGGCAGCTCCCAGGGTGGGCATCAGAGTTGCGGCTGGCACCCTCCCCGTCTACCCGACCCTTTCGGACAGGCGAAGGGAGTGAGGCCTCGCGAAGGTCAGGAGAGGCCATTCCACGCTTTAGTTCCCCGCCAGATTAGAAGGTGAAGGTATAGTGACATGAGGAAACAAAAACTGTGGGACATTTTCAAACCAGTGTACTTGTGCTAGAATCAGTTCCTTACGGGATTTATATGGTTATTAACTCTCGGCTCGCTGGAGGTGATACTGTCAGGCAGTGGGAAGTAACATTGAACTTGGTGAATCCCCTCGTCTCTCAGGCCAGGCCGAGTGTCTTTGGCTGGACGTATGACCTCATTTGGAGGTAAGGTGATTTGGGAATGTGAGGCCTGAACCATAATCACTTTTCAGCACCCCTCCCTGACCCACCGAACCCTCAGAAGAGGGGAGAACCCTGATCAGGGAAGAAGGTGGAAAAGAGAAATTGCTTCTTAGCTTTGAGTTTAAATATGCAGTGGAATATCCTGGCTCTGCCCCTTAGCAACCATGAGATCTCACGCAGAGCACTTAAAACTCTGTGCCTCGGCTTTCTCAGCTATATAATGGGTATAACAGTAGCACCTCGTAGTAATGAAAGTATTTAAATTTCTTGGCACTCGTGCCTGGTAAGCATGTGGTGCCTATTTAGTGTAGCCCACACTAGACTGGGCCTCTCCCAGTATGATGTATCATCCAAAAGAAACATTGAGAAGAGGGAGTCACATCACATACCAACTTTCTGAAAATCCTCTTTGTGCAACCCTAACTCCCTCCAAGTTGCCCTCCTCTGATAGACTCTTATGCCAATGTAGCCCTTCTCTTTCTGAGGTCTTTCTCTGTTCCTGCTTCCCAAACCTCACAGCCCTGTCTGTGACTTTCACTCTTGTCTTGCTGAGCACCTCTAATCTCCACTTCCCACCCAGTGCTCCTCATTCCTCAGCTGGCACCTCCAGGCCAGGTCCCCATTGCTAACTTTTTATTCCACTGTCTTCTTCTCTACCCTCTTCTGGTTCCACCAGGCAAAGATTCAGTGGTTTCCTGGTCGGAACAAAGATGCCTCCACTAAGGTTATTTTTTTGTCAAGGTTCTTTGACCTGTTGGTAGACATTTGAGGTGTCTTCAGGTATTGACTATTGTGAATAAAGTGGATATGCATATTCATGTATAAGTCTTTGGCAGGGGGCATGTGCTTTCATTTCTTTTAGGGGAATACCTAGAATGGAATACCTGCAAGCTTGCCAAGGTCATTTACTAGTTCCAGTAGCTCTTATGTAGATTCCTTAGGATTTCTTAGATGATTGTATTGTCTGTGAATAAAGACAGTTTTTCTTTTTCCTTTCCAACCCATTTGCCTTTTTTTTTCTTGCTTTATTGCATTTGTCTTTTTCTACAAGTATTGGAAGTAGACATTTTTGCCTGGTTTCTAATGTTAATAGATAAGCGTTCAGTTCTTTAACACTAACTGTATTATAGGGGGTTTTAATAGATTCTTTTTTACCAGGTTGAGGAAATTCCCTTCTATTTCTGTTTGTTGAGAGTCTTCATGTTGAAAGTATGTTGAATTTTGTCAAATGTCTTTTCTGAACCTATTGATATAATTTTATGGTTCCCCCTTTATTTCACTGCTATGATGAATTACATTGATTGATTTTTGAATGTTAAACCAACTTTGCATTTCCGGGATATACTCGCTCATATTTCTTGGCATATTTTCAAAATGAGATGTAATTTACATACCATTAAACATACCCTTTTAAAGTACAAAATTTAGTGGGTTTTAGTACATTCGCAGAGTTTTACAGCTCTAACCACTATCTAACTTCAGAACATTTTTATCACCGCCCAGAGAAATTCTGTGTGGCTAGCAGTTGCTCTCCATTCCTTCCTTCCCACTCCCCAGCAATCATTCATATACTCTCTGTCTCTGTGGACTCGCCATCTATCGACATTTCATATAAATGGAAGAATGCAACATATGACCTCATGTGACTGGCTTTTCTCACTTAACATAATGTTTCCAAGGTTCTTCCTTGCTGTAGCATGTATTAGTACTTCACTCCTTTTATGGCCCAATAATATTCCATTGTATAGAAATACCACACTTTGTCCATTCATCTGTTAATAGACATGAGTTGTTTCTGCATTTTGGCTACTATGAATAATGCTGCCACAAACAGCTGTGGACAAGTTTTTGTGTGGACATATATTTTAAATTCTCTTGGGCATATATCTAGGACTTGTATTGCTGGGTCCTCTATCATTGCTCTATGTTTGACTTTTGAGAAACTACCAGACGGTTTTCCACAGGCACCTCCCCATTTCACATTCCCCAGACATCTACAAAGCTTTCAAGTTCTCCACATCCGTGCCAATACTTGATATTCATCTTTTTTTATTATAGTCTTCCTAGTGATTATGAGGTGGAGTCATATTGTGGTTCTGATTTGCATTTGCCTATGACTTTTGATGTTAAGCACCTTTTCATAGTTTATTGACCATTTATATATCTAATCGTTTTTATTTAAAAAATTGATATTTTTATTGTTGAGTTGCATGAGTTCTTTATACATTCTGGATACTAGATCTTTATATTATTTAGAAATATTTTCTGTGGGCTGTCTTTCACTTTTTTTGTGAAATTTATGCTACATTCTGTTTCAAGTTTTTGGTGTAGAGGATTTTACCTGATTGATATTTTATATTCCAGACTGAATTTTTACTGAGGTTTTGGGGTTGTTGAACATGGCATAATCATTTTATAATAGCTAAGACAAGATTTTGAAATAATTTGGAATGACTGGTTCTAATTACAAATCTGTAGGAAGATGAACTGAAATCTTCTTCCAAATATAACTATTGCTGTGCTCTTGCTGAAATTAAAGCTGAACCTGAGATTGGTGACTTACTTTTTTTGTTGAAATAATGTCTTTTACTTTCTTGATGGTGTCCTTTTAAGCACAAAAATATGTAATTTTAATGATGTGTGAGTTGTATATATTTTCCTTTGGTTGCTTTTCGTGCCATATTTAGGAAACTATTGCTTAACCCAAGAGTTTTATAATTTTAGATGTGATAGTTAGGTCTCTGGTCCATTTTGAGTAAATTTTTGTATGGTGTATGGTAGGAATCTAAACACATTATTCTGCGTGTGGATATACAATTGTCCCAGCATCATTTATTGAAAAGACATTTCTTTTCCCATTGAATGGTCTTGGCATCTTTGTTGAAAATCAATTAACTATAAATACTGGGGTTTATTTCTGGACTCTCGAATCTCTTCTATTGACTTATATGTCTATCTTTATGCCAGTACCACCCTGTCTTGTAGTAAGTTTTGAAATTAGAGAATGTAAGTCCTCCAACTTTATTTTTTTTCTCAAAATTGTTTAGGCTATTTTGGAACCCTTGCAATAAATGAATTTTAGGATCAGTTTAATTTCTGCCCCCCCCCCCAAAAAAAGGCAGCTGGAACATAATATGAATTGCATCAAATCTGCAGATCAATTTGGGAAGTATTGCCCTCTTCACAATGTTAAATCTTCCAATCCATGAACATAGGATGTCTTCTCATTTATTTGAGTATTCTTTAATTTATTTTAATGATGTTTTATAGTTTCTGATGTATAAGATTTGCACTTTTTCTGTTGGATTTAGTCCTAAATATTTTATTCTTTTCGATACTGCTATAAATAGAGTTGTTTTCTCTATTTCATTTTTAGGTCATTCATTGCTAGCATGATGGGAATATAATTCTGGTTTGTGTATATTGATCTTGTACCCTATAACCTTGCTGAACTTGGTTATTAGTTCTATAAGTTTCATATGAGTGTGGCTTTCTTATAGGATTTTCTATATACAAGATCTTGTCATCTATAGATGTAGTATTACTTTTTCTTTCAATCTAGACATTTTTAAATTTCTTCTTCTTGACTTATTCCTCTGGCTAGCAATTCAAGTACACATTTGAATAAAATTGATGCGAGTGGGAATCCTTTTCTTGTTTCTGATCTTAGCAGGGAAGTTTTAGTTAATCTTTCACTATTAAGATAACTTTAGCTAGGAATTTTCCATAGTTTTTTGTTGTTGTTGTTGTTTTGGGTGTTTTTTGTTTGTGTTTTGTTTTTGGTTTTTTGTTTCTTTCTTTCTTTCTTTCTTTCTTTTTTTTTTTTTGCTATTTTGGGAAAGTTGTCTTTACTTCTAGTTTCCTGAGTTTATCATGAAAAGCTGTTGATCTTGTCAAGTGTTTTTCCTACATCTATTGAGACAATTGTCTATGTTTATTTTCTTAAAATGATGTATTATATTATATTCATTAATTTTTACATGTTGAACCAATCTTGCATTCCGGGGATAGATTCCACTTGGTCATATTGTAAAATCCTTTTTAATAAGTTGTTTAATTCAATTGCTAATACTTTGTTGAGAATTTTTGTATCTATATTTATAAGGAACATTGGTCTATAGTTTTATTGTGATTTATTTTTCTAGTTTAGGCATCAGAGTCATACTGGCCTCATAGAATGAGCTGAGAAGTATTTTCTCCTCTTCTAATGTTTGGAAGCATTTGAAAAGAATTGTTGTTAATGCTCCTTTAAATATCTGGTAAAATTCACCAGTGAAGACATTTGGTCCTTGACTTGTCTTTGTGGCAAGTTATTGAGTACTGATTCAGTCTCTTTATTTTTTTTTTTTTTGCTCTATTTGTATTTTCTATTTCTTTTTGATTAAGTTGCAGTAGTTTGTGTCTTTTTAGGAATTTTCTATTTTATCTATATTGTCCAATTTATTTGCATACAACTCTTCATAGTGTTCTGTTATAATTCTTTTTATTTCTGTAAGATCAATAGTAACATCCCCTCTTTCATTCCTGATTTTAGTGATTTGAGTCTTCTCTCTCTGACTCTCTCTTCCTCTATTTTTCTCTCTCTTTTGTCAGATTAGCTAAAGGTTTTTCAACTAACCACATTGATTTTTTCAAAGGGCCAACTTTGGATTTCATTGAATTTTTCTGTTGTTTTTCTATTCTTAATTTTATTTATTTCTGCTATAATTTTTATTATTTCTTTTCTTCTGCTTCCTTCAGGTTAGTTTGCCTTTACATTTTTTCTTTCTAATGGTGAAGGGTTAGGTTATTTATTTGAGATCTTTCTTTTCTAACATAAGCATGTACAGCTAAATATTTTCCTGTAAATACTGCTTTACCTGCATCCCATAAGTTTTGGGTTATTATGCTTTTGTTTTAATTCATCTCAAAGTATTTTCTAATTTCCCTTGTGATTTCTTCTTTGATTCATTGGTTTTTTAGGAGTATGTTATTCAGCATCCAGAAATTTATGAATTTTTTCCTGTCACTGATTTCTAATTTTATTCTGTTGTGGTTGGAGAACATACTGTGTATGATTTCAGTCTTTATTACCTTCTTGAGACCTATATTATGGCCTCACAAATAGTCTATTCTGGAGATTATTCCATGGTGCACTTGAGAGGAATGTGTGTTCCACTGTTGTTGGGTGGAATGTTCTGTTGACGTCTGGTTTAGTTGGCTTAGAGTTTTGTTTTCTCTCTCCTTGTTAATCTTATATCTAGTTTTTCCATCTATTAATGAAAGTGGAGTACTGAAGTCTTCAACTATTATTGCCTACTTGTTTCTCTTCTCCCTGCAGTTCTTTCAGTTTTTGCTTTATATGTTTTAGGGATTCTCTTGTTAGGTACATATAGGTTTATAATTATGTCTTTGCGATGGATTGGCCCTTTATTATTGTAAAATGTCTGTCTTTGCAACAGTAGCAATATTTGTCTTAAAGTCTATTTTGTCTGATATTAGCATAGCCGCTCCAACTTTCTTATGGCTATTGTTTGCGTGATATGTTTTCCCATCCCTTTACATTCAGCTTATCTGTGTCTTTGAACTACAGTGTGTTTCTTACAGACATATGTGGTTGGGTCATATTTTTTAAATTAATTCTTCAAATCACTGCCTTTCCATTGGAGTGTTTAATATATTTACCTTTAATGTAATTGCCAATAAGGTAAGATTTGTCTTCCATTTTTCTACTTGTTTTCTACATCTCTTATGTCCTTTCTGTGCCCTAATTCCTCTATTGCTGCTGGCTTTTGTGTTAACTAGATATTTTCTAATGCACCATTGTAACTCACTTAACATTTCTTTTACCATATTTTTTGGCTTATTTTCTCAGTGGTTACCCTGGAGATTACAATTAACATCTTATAACAATCTAGTTTGGGTTAATAAAAACTTGATTTTGATAATATATTGAAACTTTCTCCTATATAACTCCATTCCTCTTCCCTTTGTTTTAATACTATTGTGTAAATTAGTAGTTTATCCATTATATGGTCATCAAGACAAAGTTATAATTATTGCTTTATGCAGTTACCTTTTAGGTAAGGTTGGAGGGGAAAAATGTGTTATGAACAATATATACATTTATACTGTTTTTTAACTTAAGTAGTTGCTGTTATCAGTGCTCTATGGTTCTTCGTGTGGATTCAAGTTACTCACATCCTTTCATTTCAGCCTGAAGGACTCCTTTTACTATTTTTTGTATGGTTGATCTTCCATTAATGAATTCTCTCAGCTGTCATTTATCTGGGAATGTTTGCATTTCTCCTTCATTTTTTAACAGCGTTACTGAGGTAGAGTTAACATGGCATACAATCCATCGATTTAAAAAGTACGATGCAATGGCATTTGGCATATTGGCAGAGTTGTGCATCTATCACCACAATCAATCTTAGAACATTTTCATTACTCAATAAACACACCCTGTACCCCTCAGCCATCTCTCCCTAAATCTCTCACATGCCCATCTCCTGAAGACCTAGGCAATCACTAGTCCACTTTTTCTCTGGGCATATTTCCCTGTTTGTGACTAATTGAGCTTTCAAAAGAACTGTCTTTTTACTCCTGGCCAAGATGGAGGCCTAGGTAGACACACTGTGCCTCCTTGCACAACCAAAAGAAGGTGAACAAATTTAAAAATGGAAAACCAGAATTCACAGAAAATCAAACCATATGGAAGTCCCACAACCAAGGAGTTAAAGAAGAATCATTCATCCAGACCGATAGGAGGGGTGGAGATGGGCAGCCAGATAGAGAGGACTCACAGCAGGAGGCGGCTGGAGGACCAGGAGGACAAGGAGGCAGCTGGTGGATGTGGTGAGGTGGTGGTCTCAAACTGGGCGGTCCCACATTTACATGCAGATAAACCGGGAGCAACAACTGGGGAGCGAGATAGACCATGCAACCCAGGGTTCCAGTTCATGGAAATAAAGCCTCAAACCTCTGATTGAAAACACCGGTGAGGGCTGTGGCGGTGGGAGAAACTCCCAGCCTCACAGGAGATGTCGTTGGAGAGACCCACAGGGTCCTAGAATGTACACAAACCCATGCACACAGGATTCAGCATCAGAAGGGCCCAATTTGCTTGTGGGAAGTAGGAGAAGTGACTGAAATCTGGCAGAGAGTGGAGCAAGCACCATTGTTCCCTCTTGGACCCCTGCCCCACATACAGCATCACAATTCAGCAACTGGATTGCCCCACCCTGGTGAACACCTAAGGTTCCGCCCATCACTATGTCACAGGTGCATCAAGACAAAAAATGGACCAAATGAATGAACAGATCAAAAGTCCAGAAAAAATACAACTAAGCATGAAAAGATAGCCAACGTATCAGATGCACAGTTCAAAGCACTGGTGATCAGGATGCTCACAGAATTGGTTGAATATGGTCGCAAATTAGATGAAAAAGTAAAGGCTTTGCTTAGTGAAATAAAGGGAAATGTATAGGGAACCAACAGTGATGGGAAGGAAACCAGGACTCAAATCAACCATCTGGAGCAGAAGGAAGAAAGAAACATTCAACCAGAACAGAATGAAGAAACAAGAATCCAAAAAAATGAGGAGAGGCTTAGGAACCTCCAAGACATCTTTAAATATTTCAACATCCGAATCATAGGGGTGCCAGAAGGAGAAGAGGAAGAGCAAGAAATTGAAAACTTATTTGAACAAATAATGAAGAAAAACTTCCCCAGTCTGGCAAAGGAAATAGAGTCCCAGGAGGTCCAGGAAGCTCAGAGTCCCAAAGAAGTTGGACCCAAGGAGGAATACACCAAGGCACATCATAATTACATTAGCCAAGATGAAAGATAAGGAGAGAATCTTAAAAGCAGCAGGAGAAAAGGACACAGTTACCTACAAAGGAGTTCCCATCAGACTGTCAGCTGATTTCTCAAAAGAGACCTTACAGGCAAGAAGGGGCTGGAAAGAAGTATTCCAAGTTATGAAAGGCAAGGACCTACATCCAAGATTTCTCTATCCAGCAAAGCTTTCATTTAAAGTGGTAGGGCAGATAAAGTGCTACTCAGATAAGGTCAAGTTAAAGGAGTTCATCATCACCAAACCCTTATTATATGAAATGTTAAAGGGACTTATCTAAGAAAAAGAAGATAAAAAATACAAACAGTAAAATGACAGCAAACTCACAGTTATTAACAACCACACCTAAAATAAAAACAAAAGCAAACTAAGCAAACAATTAGAACAGGAACAGAACCACAGAAATGGATGGAGATCATATGGAGGGTTAGCAACAGGCAAGTGGGAGGGGGAGAGAGGAGGAAAAGGTACAGAGAATAAGTAGCATAAATTGTAGGTAGAAAATAGACAGGGGGAGGTTAAGAAAAGTATGGGAAATGTAGAAGCCAAAGAACTTACATGTATGACTCATGGACATGAATGAACTAAAGGTGGGGAATGTGTGTGGAAGGGGGTGTGCAGGGTGGAGGGGCATAAGAGGGGGGAATGGGACAAGTGTAATAGCATAATCAATAAAATATATTAAAAAAAGAACTGTCTTTGCATCTCATTGATTTTTCTCTATCATTTGTCCATTTTCTCCCTGTATTTGTCTATTGAGTGTCATTCCAGTGTAGTTCTTCTAATTGCTGTTGGTATTCCAGTGAATGAATATACTACTACTTACCTGTTTGTTTGTTTGTTTGTTGATGGAATTCTGTGTTGTTAGGCACCACTGTAATGATATTATTTGTAACAGCTCAGTTCTGTTATTTAATTATTTCCCCCTGCACAACGGACTGTCCAGGGAACTGCTTTACATCCAATGGGTAAGGACTTGCTGCTCTCAGTACGCTCAGGGATCGATATTTTTTGGTCTCAGTTGTTATAAGATTAAAAGATCTACCTTTCTTATGACTTGTATTAGCACATTCACTTTTTATTAGCACAGTCTACTTTTTTTTTTTTAAGGAAGAAGACACTGTATTAGAGTTCTCTATAGAAACAGAACCAATAGGATACATCTATATCTACATATGTGTATCTTTGTGTCTATACATAGAGAGAGACGTGCGTGTATATACACAGAATATATATATATCTTCTGTTTCTCTGAGGAACCCTTACTTTATTTTATTTTATTATTAAATGTTTATTCATTGATTATAGAAGACAGAGGAAGGGAGAGAGACAGAAACAGGAGTTTGTTGTTCCGCTTATTTATGCATTCATTGGTTGATTCAAGAACCCTGATTTTACACGAAAGAGAGAGTGAGTGATTGACTGCAAGAGAAATTGACATAGAGATGCGTACTAGCCACAGGTCCTAGAGGAAGTACACAGCGCGCCTGACGGGCCGCACAGGAAGGTCAAGGCAGGGTGCAGGCAGGGAAAGTGACAGGATCTGGGGCACATGCCTTTACTAGAGTCCCTTGGCGAAGTGCTTTGAGGTTCTTAGGCTAATGCCAGATTGGTTAATTTAAACCAAAAAGAGCAGGGTTTTGGTACGCTTCAGGGGGGCCTTATTTAGGGGCACACAAGGGGAAAGCCCTGAGAGGTAGGGGTGGTTCTTTCTCAAAAAAGCTGTCAGGGAGTCATCATAGGAGCTTACATTTGCTTGAGGCTCTGCTGTTGTTTAGGGTGCATGTTTATCTGCAGGGACAAGAGTAATTTTAAAGCCACTTGGCCCTACAAAATGAACACTGAGGCAGCAGTACTATGAAGTAGCTTCACAATACTCTTGACAAGAAGGGCAATCTCTTTAATTCAATCCATCAATTTACATGTTAAACTCATCCAGAAACACCCTCACAAAACTGCCCAGATAACGTTTAACCAAATATCTGGTCCCCCTAGGGCCTAGTCAAGGTGACACACAAAATTGGGCGTGATAGGCCATGTACAATAAAATGCTAAATAATTGCACAAGACGACTGCCATATGAAGAAGCAAGACTGCTGGAACTGAGCGTGCTGTCCAGCTGAGAGAACCACTCTTCCCCAATTCCCGCTGATATGACAGATGCAAAAATACAAAGAAGGGCATTTAAGTAAGGAATTGACTCATAGCAAAGCTGACATGGAAGGAGAGAACATCCATAAACCAGAGATTCTGATGTATTTCTGGAAGACTAAAAAATACTCTGTGGTATAAAAGACAATGTTGGAAACATGGCTTCTTTTAAAAATATTTTATTTATATATTTTTAGAGAACGGGGA
This sequence comes from Glossophaga mutica, assembly GCA_039655065.1. Classification (NCBI taxonomy): domain Eukaryota; kingdom Metazoa; phylum Chordata; class Mammalia; order Chiroptera; family Phyllostomidae; genus Glossophaga; species Glossophaga mutica. Next base: position 21,534,989 of record CM077303.1, read on the forward strand.
AGGGAGGGAGAAAGAGAAGGAACTATCAATGTGGTTGCCTCTCACATGCCCCCCACACTGGGGACCTGGCCCGCAACCCAGGCATGTGTCCTGACTGGGAATCGAACCAGTGACCCTTTGGTTTGCACGTCAGAGCTCAATCCACTGAACCACACCAGCCAGGGCAGAAATATGAGTTCTTTAGCTGGTGAGCAAAAGTCCAACTGAGCCCATGAACAGAGACTGACTAGAGAGACAACAGAACCATAGAGAACTATGCAGCCACTAAAAATAATGTTGCAAAAGAGTATGTGATAAAAATTTAATGATATATGAAGACATTCACAATATATTAAACAGCAGGTTAAGAAACAAGTTTAGCATGCTATTTTTCTTCAGAAAATACATATGTATTTAATTGGGAGACTGTACCCCAAAACCATCAGGCCCAGGGGTTTCTAGAAGTCTGACCTGAGGCAGCACAGAGCCTAGGCCGGCTGCTGAGGTTCCCTGATCTGAATCGCCCCCAACACAGAGACTGAGCTCAAGCCACAGGCACACATCTGGCTGATTCTGACGAGGGAGATGATGCCCAGTCTCCTGGGGCTCCCGATCATGTCCACAGAGCAATTCTCCATAGCCATGCCTCCATATGGATGCAGAGACTATTTCAGCATTTCTTTGTGTATTTATTTTTATTTTTAAAAAGTTATATTATTTAACATATTAGCACAAGAACAAATACCTATCTTGCACACTTCTGCTTCGGAAACAATTGTACCTACACTATATACTTCTGTTATAAATATACATGTAAAAACATTTCTTGCGCGCCTGGAAAAATGTAACAGGCGGAGCGCGCAGGAGGTTGGGAGAACTCAGGTCTGCAGGACGGAGTCCCAGCCTACTGTGGTCACTCCTTCCTGGCAAGCGTTCTTACCAGAACCCAGAGACTTCACACTCCAGCTGCTTTGGCCACTTCCACTTCCTGGCAGCCACTGCTCTCTTTCTTAGCTCTGCTCTTCTATTCTTGCTGTTTCCTCTGGACTGTCCCTTACCCCTCCGCCAGCCAGCGCCGACTCACTCTGTGGGCCTCCGCTCAGCTGTTATTCTTGCTGGGAAACATTCCCTGGCCCCCAGGTTGGATGTTCTTAAGGGACCATCCCTGCTTGTGGGTTTCTTTACTAGGACGTTTACAGCTCATTGTCGTGAACTTCTCTCCGCATGTCCATCCCACTCACTGCGGGGCAGGAAGGTCTTATTTCATCTCTGTTCCTCAGTACCTAGCACAGTGGGCTCCATGACCCCTGGCATCCCTCCCTCCATTCATGCCCAGGTGAAGACCGCTGACTGAAAACCTTTGCAGAAAAAAAGAAAAAAGAATTAATGTGTTCTCCAGACTCCCACTCCTTCTGGAGCTTGGATCAAATTGCACACCAGGCCAAGAGTCCCCCTTCAAGAAAGAGAAGAAAGTTCCCCTTCAACAACATCCCCCCTTTGGGACTGTGGTTCCTCCGGCACGAAGCATAACCGAGGACTTCCCCCAGGGGCTCTGTCACAAGCCTGCTCCTTCTGCAGAAACTCGATAACATCAGAGTACGGTAAAAGTTCCAGGCAGCAGGCTGTCCTTCTTGTGAGTGGAGGAGGGGACTTCAAAAAGAAGGCCTCCTCTGGGCAGGAGCCTCCCCGGGCCCAGGGTGACTGGCTTCTCAGGGTCTCTCTCTGGGGTCCCGGGGTTTCTCGGGAAATAGCCTCTGAGCCTCTGTTTCATCTCCCTCCTTCCCCGCACCGGCCTTCTCCGTGCCTGAAGATGGACATCTCCCTCCTGAGCTAACGTTGCCTCAGTTCCAGTGTCGGAGGAGCTTGAGGAGTCCCACAGAGTTGAAATTCCAAACCCAGGGAGAGGCTCTGCTGGGTCCAGTTTGAGTTGGGGTTCACCCCTGTGCCACTCTGCCACTCCTAGCGGTCAGGGACTGGTCCCGTGGACACAGCTGTCAGGGCCCACTCCTAAGGGGCTACGCAACTCTCAGACTGTGGGGTAGGCACACACTCTCAAAGGCGTCGTCCATAGGAAATAAAGAAGGGAACAGAACGGAAATACGAGCTGAGTTTCTACTTAGTGCCAGGTGCTTCAGCAAGTGTCTTAAAACAAGAGGTCAGTTCTCTGGAGAAGGATGGGAAGCGGATCCCATCCAGCTCCCCAGTACGCCACGCCACGCCACGCCACGCCACACCACGCCACACCAGCCCCGGTCTAGGACCTCTGAACGAGACGGAAGGCAGAGGGGATAACGCCTACGGTGAAGGAGCTAACAGTTCTGTTGAGAAAGTCACGAGGGAGTCTTCAATGGCTTGAGGAAGCCTGCCCCTCCTCCAAGTCCACCCACACACCATCCGTTCCTCAAGGCCCAGGTCCCATTTCTCCTCCTCAGTGAAGCCTTCCCTCGCCACACCTGCTTTTGTACAGAGAGGGACACAGTGCGGTATGGCCGAGAAAACCAAGAACTGAGACTCATGTGGTCCCGCCTCCGTGTGACCTTGAAGGCCCCATTCATCCAGCCTCAGTTGCCTCATAATATGGGCTGAAGGTGTTTGATCTGCTGTAGGGAAGCTTTGGTGGAGTTTTAAAGCTTTAAGAATCTATGGAATGTTTTCACCTCCTCCTAGGAACTTCTTTAGAATGTCATGTCTATGCGACACGGCTCCCTTTGTCATTGTCCAACTGTGAAATGCTCCAAGGTGGAAAATGTAATATTGTGCATTGGTTAAGAGTAGGCTCTGCAGATGCAACCTGCCCATGCTCTGCAGTCTCTTCTCACCGCAGAACGATCTGGAATGGACTGTCCGGCTGTTTCCGGGGATATCATGGGCTTTGCCAAAGCAGAAGACCTCCCACTGCCAGTGGTCTTGCACACGCAGGAATGTATCAGCTCTGGACGATCCAAGTAACACCTGCGCCTTCCCAGCTACATCCAGGGTTTTTATTGGCACTATGGCACAAGGTTCTCCAGCATTGGAAAGTGCAAGCTCGCAGCCCCTATTGCTGGTACCGGCACGGTGGCCAAACCTGGGGTTATAATGTTGACTAAATCCCATCAGTGATACCATGGGACCATTTGAACTGCTGCGGGACTGGCAGTCCACCACCTTCCGTCAGCTTCATGTCTGAAGAGTAATGAGAACAGAGAGCCTAAGTATTTTCCAATATCCTGAACTTCACAGAAGAGGAAGGTGAGAAAGAAGGGTCGGGGTGAGAAGGAAAAGAAACAGAAGCAGGAAAGAGAGAGGGAGGAGGTAACAAAGCAGAAGGAAATGCCACTGAAATTTGAGACACAGAAATAGAGCAATCATCACCCCTCAGGACGGCACAGAGACTCAGGCAGCGACTGTCACACAGCAGCTCTGAGAGCTCCTGACGTGGGGACTCTGTATGCGGATGATGTCCCTGCTTTCCACGCCTGCAGATGGAATCTCACGGTGTCAGAGGTGAGACGTCCCACTGGAGGAGCCTCGAAGCTCTACTCCGAGGAACAATACAAAAGTGAACCCTTTTACACTGAGATCTCTGCGTAAGTCAGCCATCTTTGATGTCCATCTGTGGCTGAATGGGAAGTTACGTTCAATGAAATCAAGACAAGTTTTAGCATAACTAAAAAATAAAAAAGGAGTTGGGGTGGTCATCTAGAGCTAGACAAAAATGAATCATGGGTTTCCCACTTGCTGGCTACGTGACTTTGGGCAACTTATTTCATGGTCTAGCGTTTGGTTTTCTCACCTGAGAAACGAGGACATCGCCGGTATGTATGTCATGTAGCTGTCTGGAATGTGGCATGAGATTTTGCTTTTGGCGCCTGCAATAGGCAGCCATCCCGGGACACTCGCGCTCACCCAAGACACACTTGAACTCAAAAAGAGCCCCTTGCTTGTGCGGAGATGAACCATTTTATTTCTCAACGTGGCCCTCTCTCTGCAGCGTGATAGGGAAAGAGTCCAGCACTTGGAGGCCTCTGCCCCAAGGACAAAGGAACAAGGCTCACCTCTCCAAGAACATGCACTGAGCGGGTAACCAAACTGAGAGTGGTGTTCGTCGCCAGAGCACCCAGAGGTGGTGTCATCCGTGTTTGAAGAGAGGCGCTGTTAGTATGGCCAGCTTCTGGAAAAGCCTCAGTGGTAAAGAGACCCCCATGCTTCACCCCACCCCCGGCCCCAGCAAAATCTTCTCAGGTCAAAATGAGCACATGAGCAGGGCCTGGGTCCCCCTCGTTACAGAAGACTGGGGCACGTGTGCGCACCTGCTGATGCAAAATTTTTTTTTAATTTTTACTTTCAGTTACAGTTGACATTCAATGTGATATTAGTTTCAGGTGTACGGCAGAGTGGTTAGACATTTCTCTAACTTACAGCACGATCCCCCCAATAAGTCTAGTGCCCACCTGGCACGGTAGGTAGTTATTACAATGTTACTGGCTATATTCCATCTGCTGTGCTCTACACCCTCATGGCTATTTTGTAACTACCAATTTGCTGATGCAAATCTTTAGAGGCTAATCGCATGTGATACTGTGCTGTGACCTGACTTCTTTTTCAAATAAGTAATTCCAAATTTTTTCTTACCTCATTCATACATATAAAAAATTTTAAAAATCCTAACGGAGCAGAAGAACTTGTAATGAAAACCAGAGAGATGCTTCCGGAAATAATCGCCACAGCTGCCATTTACCGAGCACCTACTATGTGCCATGCACTTGAGAATCATGATCTCCTTCAGAGCTCACGCCGCTCCGTGAGGTGGGTGCTATGAGGACCCAGCTGCAGAGATGAGGAAACGGAAACTTGCCCAGCAGCACACGATGTCAAGAAAGAAAAAAAGTGAATATCCTAAGGGCAGTGGAGCCGTGATTAAACCATGAAGATTGGGATGGAAGGAAGCCCAGAAAAACAAAAACAGATCATTTGATAGGGTAAGATTACCGGGATTTTTTTTCTCCTTGGTAAACATCTGTTGTTTTCCTGCAGTGGTGGGTACTTCCGACTACAGGATAGAGAGGTTGGTTTCTCACACCCCGGTGGGTGACAGGCCGGAAGCCTTCCTGGAAGAGGCCTCGGACTGCCTGGTGATAAACGCCCCATCCCCAGCTGCCCCTGCCCCCACCCAGCTCCCTCTGGGCTCACCTCCCAGCAGTTTCTTCAACATCTTTGTAATTGCTGAGTGTGTGGAGGGAGAGTTTGGGGGAAATCCCTTTTCCAGCTCAGATTGGCTTTGATTCTTTTAAAAACCTACTGCAAACTTGCCCCTCTGGAACCTAGGGTGTTTTCCCTCCCCTTCTATGAATCGGCACAAGATTGGCCTGGTTGGGCCAGAAGTTTCTGGAAGACAAATCTTGCTGAGATCTTCATGCCTCTCTGTGTACAGGGGATTCACCGGCCCCCAGGCAGCATCAGCCCAGGCTCCCTGTGGCCTCCTGCCCTCCCTGCCCCCAGGAGCTTCTAGGAGTTCCAGAGAAGAGACTCCTTGCTCCCACTCCCACTCCCACCCCGTATCCCAGAGGCGACCTGGTTGTCCCTATATTCTACATGCCTCCCAAAGGGAGAAGTCAGCAGGGAAACTGTGATCTCCCTCCCCCAACCGCCAACTCTTCCTCTCCTGGGGCATCATGAGAGTACCCTGGCCTCCTCCCCAGGAAGAGCCCCACCAGCTAAGTGACCCTACAGTCCCGTTCTACTCTTCCTACCTGTCCCAGACTCAGGACAGCGTCCCTCCACCCCTGACCCCACCAAGCTGGTCCTGAGAGTAATAGCCCCAAACTCTTGCCCTTGTTAAGGTGTCCCTGATGTAACAACATGTTACCCTCTGAGGGCAATTTGCATCATTGCGAACTCTCGTACCCACCCAAGGTATCTGGTAGCCCCTTTCATAGATGAGACGACAGAGGCTCAGAACCATGATGCGACATGCCAAGGCCACCAGCTAGGAGGCACCAGGCAGGCTCGGACTCTTGCCTCATCACCATGCTGGCCCATCCCCTTCTGTCTTGGTAAATTGGACAGTTATCATGCACTGGGACTGTGTTGTTGTTCGCGGACACTACCTCCATCCTAATGTGAGGCTGTGGCAGGAGATTTACAGAAAGTGAAGAGGAGCAGCACAGAACTCAGGGGATGAAGCGGAACAGGGGCCTGGGGCCCTGAGAGGAAGGGCCGTGAGCCCCCACCCGCTCCCAGCCTCAGCCGCAGGCCAAGAGTCAGGCATGCCAGACACCCAGTGACAGCATGAGGGCAAGGAGGACAGAAAGAGATCGTTAAAAAAATAAATAAATACTCAATGTTGTCCCAAAATAAAGACTTAGCTTGTGAGGCCAAAATGCTTATGTTGTCTGGAACCGCCAGGTTTTCGATGACCTACTGTCACCTGACTGTTTTATCCGACATGCCAGTCTCTTTCTCTTGTCGTGCTCATTCTGTAAGCTACCGCAAAGCTTTTTGGGAAGTGGATAAAATACTAACTGCAGACAGACGAGTGTTGAGCATCGTTTTATCGCTGCGGTGGTGGTTCATTTCCTCAGCTTGGAGCTGGGCCCTGTTGGGGACATGAGCTAGAACAGACGGAAGGAGGAGCTGTCTGCGGGGGTCCTTGCAGGGGTGTGGGGGTGTGGGGGCAGGTGCAGAGGCCCAGATAACCTGTGACCACACTCGGCATCTCAGTTCCACTCTTGAAGAACAGACACCCCAACCTCAACCTCAGAGGGCTTTCTAGGCCTGTTTCGGGATTTGCCGTCGGTGATTCTGAAACTTAGTGATGCTGGGAACTGGGAGGCCAAGAGACCACTCCCAACCACTTCCTCTGCCCCTCACCCATTTTCTCCAGACACCCTTTATTCAACAATTATTGAGCACCTACTGTGTGCCAGGCTCTGGGTCAGCTGGGAGTTCAGCAGTGACCCAGACTGGCATAAGCCTGGCCCTAATGCAGCCTGCAGAATAATGAGGGGACAGATGAGTAAATAATTATAATTCCATGAACTGAGTGCCACAAGAGAGGAGGTACAGAGGAGGGACATCCAACCAGACCTCCAGGGTCAGGATTCTTACTGGAAGAATTAAAATTTAAACCAAGATCTCAAGGCTGTGTAAGACATAAGCCAGGGCCCTGACTGGTGTGACTCAGTTGGAGTGACTTCATCCCATAAACCAAAAGGTCAGGGCCCATGCGTATGAGAGGCAACCGATCAAAGTTTCTCTCTCACATGGATGTTTCTCTCCCTCCCTCTGTCCCGCCATTCCCCTCCCTCTAAAATCAATAAGGATGTCTGCACATGAGGATTAAAAAAAAAGGCATAAGCCAGGTGTGGTAAACACTGGACTGGCTCCAAGATTGCAGTTCCTCTACCTCCTGGACATAGCACAAGACTATATTTCCCAGCCTCCCTTGCAGTTAGGTGTGATCATGTGACTGAACATTAGTCAATGGAATATGGACGGAGTTCACAGGTGCCACTTCCAGGCCTGGTCCATGTTCTTTGCTCACTCACCAGCCAAATGCAGAGGAACCCAAAGTCCCAGGGTGGAGCACAACCACGAGATAGAATGAGCCTGGGTCCCCGAATCACCCGGGGGAGGCCTGCCCACCAAGTGGGATCACCCTCAGGACCATTGCATACATGAGAAATACAGTTCTATTGTGTAAAGCTGTGGAGATTTGGGATTTATCTGTCACAGCAGCTGGCATCACCGTGACTTATAACCAAACAGGAGCGGGGGATAAAAATGTTTTAGAAAAAAAAATTAGTAAAAACAACCTAACCCTAGGAGGCAGCAGCCAACCAAATAGATAGGAAAGAACAGAGGCTCCAGGGCCAAACCAATGGGATCGTACTTCCTTGCGTGTGATCTCGAGTGAGTTACTTAAACCATCTGACTCTTAGTCTTCTCGCTTGTAAAATGAAGATAATAGCACCTTCCTTGAAGGGTTGCCGCGAGTATTCAATAAATAGAACCAGAATGGTTCTAAGATGTAAAAGGCTTATCAAATAATAAATGTCTTACTTCTAACTACATTCATTCTTGGAATGACACTTCCTAGTGTACTTCAGTAACTGGTACCAGTAACAATAATACTAAATATATATTGGGAACTAATTTTGTCCCAGGCGCTGTTCTAACCACTCACATGTACTAATTCCATTCTTACGGCTCCGTGAGTGAATGAGGCACTGTTTCCCCTCGGTCTCACAGAGGAGGAAACTGAGGCTCAGGGATGCCACATAACCTGTCCAAGGTGAGCAGCTGATAAATCCTGGCAGACATGGTTACGGTTCCCAAGTTGCCGATGAAGAAACAGAAGAGTGACACAATATGCTGAAAGCCACACAGTCTCAAAGCATCTCCCAGGTTGGGGGCCCTAGAGCCTGCCGTTACTGAGAGTGACTCTGGGGGAGTACAGAGCAGCACCCTTGACAGTGAGAAACACCGTCCTTTTGCGTCCCAGCAGGTGTGCTGGTGGCTTTGGCAGTAACGACGCTGACCAAAACCAAGTACTGCTTCAGTCAACTGTGACAAAGCAGCAGGTGAGCATGCCCAGAGCGCTTCCCTTCCCATGAGGAACCTTGGGCCTTCCGGCTGTGAGGTTGAGGCAGAGGGGCTTTGGTTTTTACAAGAATGACAGTTCGACCAGAGCTTTAACAAGAAGCGGACACTACCACAAACCTCGTCGAGTGTAAAAGGATGCTCGACTTTAGGGAAGAAAACAAAACAGCTCTAAGAAATGGGACTTTGGAAGGCAAACCTACAGTGGAAGTCACTGCCCAACAAGAAAGGATGGCATTGGACCTGCCAAGGACCCAAATGGCCACCAGAGGGCAGCAAAGGCATTGGTCAGAGAAGTCAGAGGCCCCATCAGGCTCTTCCTAGAGTCCCTCATCTTCAAAGGACAGGAGATGGACAGGAACAATGAGAGAGGACCTCCTCCATCGCTCAAGGAGCATCCCCTAGACCTAGGATCTCGGCCATTTAAAAGAGGCCGGGCTTTGAATTTGTTCTTCAGATCAAGGAACTAATGTATGGCAAGTGTAGAAAACTTGGAAAATGCAGAAAAACCCATCAATCAAACCATATTAATCTCACTGCCCAGAGAAAATGACATTAGTTCACATTTTAATAAATATTCTTCTTGAAAGATGTAGAAATACATGAATGGTAGGTATATAAACACATATAACTTTGCATTTACATATTTTTTGGCTTTGTGAAACTGACCTCGGTCAGTATACACACGTTGGTGGTCCATGTTTCAAAACTCAACTACAACAAAAATATATGTGTGTAGTCACATGTAGTTACATAGTTGTGTGTGTGTGTGTGTGTGTGTGCGCGTGTGGCATTATGTGTCCAGTGTCTCTCACTTGCTCAGCTGTGAGCTTCTCAAAGCTCAGTCCCCACTGCACCCAGCACAGCGTGAGGGAGCTGGCACGGTGATGGGCGACCAGGCAGGAGCAGCGTCCGCTGAGGCCCGCTGGTCACCCCGATGGGCCTCCTCACAGCCTGGGTCTAAGCCTCCTGATGTCTCGGGGGGAGGGAAGTTGTGCAGCCTTCCAGTTAAAAAAGACCCCACTTAGCGGCCAGGTGCTCCGCTTTTGTTGAATTTCATCAAAATGAGTCACACTGAGTGTGAGAAGGAGTGACAAGGTTAAGGGGTTACCACTTCCTGCTTACGCACCGGCACCTCACGCTGTTACCAGAGGCAGGGCACTGCCGGAGCGGTGGGGATCCAGGCTGCAGTTAGAGGCACCATTGTTTTTCTTGTCTTCCCAAAGAAACACATCAGCATCCTTACCCTGTGACCTCCCCCAATCATTGTCAAATGAGTTGCAAGCCTAAAAAAAAAAAAAAAAGCACACCTCACTCACTGAAAGTGGGGGTGGTACTTGTACTGAGTCTCGAAGACACCGGTGTTCACCAGCTGAGAAGAGGGGAAGGGGGCATCGCACGCCACCTGGATTTATAAGCGAGACTTTCGTAATTCACACGACTAGGTGAGACACACCTGATCCCCAGTGGAAATTCTCCGGCCTGTGCTTGGTACCGAGACAAATCTGGTTCTGAATCAACTCGATCACTTTCTAGTTGCGTGTTTGGGGGCAAGTCACATGATCCTGGGCATTCCAGGGCTGGGCCGAGGGGGGAAATGGAACAGTTTCAGGAGAGGCACCTGCCGTTCCGTCTGGCTGGAGCGTGGGAGGAGAGGAGATGGGGCAGGAGGGAGCCAGGAGGACGGCCCTGGATGCCGCACCAGGGAAGGCCGCTAGGAGCCGTGGCAGGCCTTTAAGGAAGGGTTACATCGTGCAACCACGTGTAATAGTATCTGTTTTACTGGTCTCACAAGAGTTATGGTAGGAGCCACCCTGGCTGGTGTGGCTCAGTGGGTTGGGCTTTGTCCTGTGAACCGAAGGGTCACTGGGGTGCGGGCACATGCGTGGGGTATGGGCCAAGCCCCTGGTGGGGGGTGTTCAAGAGGCGACCACCTGATGTTTCTCCCTCTCTTTTTCTCCCTCCCTTCCTCTCTTTCTAAAATAAATAAATACAAGCTCTTTTTAAAAAGAGTTACGGTAAAAACCAACAAAATGCACCTGAGGAAGGGCTCTGTAAAGTGGAAATCTATGTCGCTGGCCTTTCCTTTCTCTGTGGTGACCACCGTCGGCTCCCAGATGCCGCCCCGAGTGTCCCCCACACCGGCCCTTCGTCCCAGCCCTGCCGCCCTCCCAGACCCACGCTGGTCACACTCACGGCTCCAATGGGTTGCTCAGTCATGCTCAAGTCTAGCCACGCTGCGGGCCGTGGGGTGCAGAGGGAGAGAGAAGTTAGTCAGACGAAGGAAAGAGTTCTCTTCCTGGCTGCTGAGGACATCGGGGACGAAGATCGGAAGCAAAGTCTCCCCCGAGCCCAGCACACCCAGCCACTCACTCGGCCTGCTCCGTTGGCATGGAGGGTGACGGCAGAGCGCTTTGCTCCCACCTCTGCTACAACAGGTGTTCCATTCCGCCTTCTCGGCCGGCCGCCGTCGGGAGGCAGCTCGGCGCACAGGGACGAGGCCAGGAGTGTGGGCTGTAGACCGCGGTCTGAATCCCACCCCTGTGCCATCCTTGTGGGCAGGCGATGCCAGCCCGCTGGGCCTCGGGGGTCTTGCCCGCCAAGTGAGAAATAATGTTATTTACTAATTCCTGGGTTATCGAGAGACTTAAATGAGATCAGCAGCAACCAATACCTCCAAACTAGAATTACTGTTACTCATATCAGCTGTTTTGTTTCTGTATCTCTCCCACTGTCCTGGAAGCTCCTTGGGTGAGGGATGGGGGCGGGGGTGTGGCTAGAATCATATCCCACCCAGCTTCCTGTGATGAGCAGTGTGGACAGCGGCTAGGGCCTGGCCTTGGTTCCCTACATCTCTATATCAATGCAATTGTAAAAACATGATTTTTACAATGTTTTTTAAACGGAGGAAGGGTCCCATAATGGCAAGGTGCCTTCAGCTCAGGAATGTCACCGTGGGGCCCTGAGTGCAAGGTCACAGAGTGACACAGGTCAGCCTTGAATCCAACTCTGCCACTCAGCTAAGAGTGAGACCTAGGGAAAGGGACTAAATATCTGGGGGCTCCAGTTTCTTCTCTAAAGAAAGGGCCATCTGATAAATCCTCACTCATGGTTCACTGAATTATTCTCCTTCTTTTTTTAATCACTCATGACATCTCTAATTATCTATTCTCTGTCTGTCTGTCCCCACTAAGCTGCGAGTAAGCTCCATGAAGGCAGGAGTCCTGTCTAACTTCATGATCCCAACCCATAACATTTCCAGGGCTCTCACCATGTGCGTCGCTCTGAACACGTGACCCCAGTTATGAAGGGGTTAGCCCCCTTTTACAGAGGAGGAAACTAAGGCTAAGTGTTTAAGTGACTTGCCCAAAATGACAATAGGAAGTGGTAGGGGGTGCGTGGGCACCTGGGACCTGTGCCCTCAGCCACAGCCTCTAGCTGTGATGCTCAGCCCAGAGTTTGGCAGCCAAGAGGGTGAAAGAAGCAGGTACCTGGGGACGCGCGCCCCAGAGGGAGCCACCACTCAAGGCGACTTTGGGAAACTGAAACAGAGATTCATTCATGAGTGGATGGCTGTGAAATCGAGAGGGTGGGGAGTCATCTGGGAGAAGCCCTCCCAGCGGACAGGTGCCTTCCATTTATGGAGGGGGAGAAGTTTAGGTGCAGAGAATGGCCTGACCACATCGAGTATGACAGCAGGGGGTCACACGTTCAGTCACCCTGGGAAGCTGGTCCCCTGGGTTCTCTCTGAGGTTGGGGAACTAACAAGTGCAGAGGGGACTCCCCAGAGTTCAAGCGTTATCCAGGCTTGACCTGAGCAGAACATGTGACTCAGCTGGCCCCTCCCTGCCTGCTCACTTTATGCAACTCGCATACATACAGAGAAATGGGGTTTTTATTTTCTATAACACTTATTTATACTATTTTTATAATAATTATCTTTATTTTTATAATAATCTTTACTTATATAATAATGGTTTTTCTGGTGACAAAATCACACACATATGTTCATCTTAGAAAAAACTGGAAACTACAAATGGACGCACACAAAAAATAAGCAAAAGTCATCGATCATCTCGTGGGGCAGGAATAACTTTGTTTAATATTTTGGTATATTTCTTTCTGGTCTTTTTCCATGGCATCTGAATACATATTTCCACCTGCAACATTGAGTGCATATATAATACAGTTATTTTCTATAAACAATTCAGAGAAAGCTTTAAGAAAAATAACAGAAAAAATAGATTTATTATTACAATTGAAATATATGAAATAAAATGGAAATTTGGGTTCAGCCTTCCTTATTTTCTTCCGCATGTCCAAGGCTGTTGTAGTGCACATGACACAGGTAGCAAACTGTCACCAGTGAGACCGTCTGGCTCTTATCACGTCTCAGGAACTGACGGACTTGACCTTTGTTTCTGCCAAGTGGGACTGGAATCCCATAAATTACACGGTGTGGCAGACACCAGGTAGCCGCTCAGCAAACCCATTTCCCTCTCTTCTTGGAGATATAACCAGACTATCTTTTCCAGCCTGTCATGCAGTGAGGTGAGACTGCGTGACTGAGTTTTGGCCAATGACATACTGGTAGAAATGTGTTCTAGTTCTCAATCGCTATGTAACAAATTATCCCCTAAGTCAACAGTCTGAAACCACAGAAATGACCTCACACAGTTTCTGAGAGTCAGGAACCCAGGAATGGCTTGCTTACCTGGGTGGTTCTGGCTCAGGGTTTCTCACTAGGCTGCATTCTCTGAAGACTGGATTGAGACCGGAGGTTCTGCCAAGTGACTGTTGCAGGCAGGGGGTGGGGGACTTCAGTCCCTCTCCCTGGGGGCTCCTCCACGGGACTGCCTGAGGCCTGGCTTCCCCCAGAGTGAGCAATCCAAGAGTGACGACACCTGAAGTGGAAGTTGCGGTCTTTTTCTAACCAAACCTTGAAAATGGCCATCACGTCTGAATTCTATTTGTTCGAAGTGAGTTCCTCAACCCAGTCCATGCCTCAGGGGAAGGGCAGTAAGCCCCTTCTGCTGAAGGAAGGAGTATGTTACAGAACCGAAAGAGCTCGTCCCTCCGGCACTAGCAGATCTAAACACTAGACACTGAGAACTAATTGCAGCGGAAGATATTAGCTATTTTATTCTGAATAGCGCCATCTAGGAGAATGGAAAACTAATGTGCAAAAGACAGAGGTACCCGATGGCTTGTAGATTACAGATTACAAAGGGCGAAATCACAAAACACCACGGGTTAGGGGTTCGGGTCATGCTGGATGCTGATTGGCCGGAGGTGAGGTAAGGGTGGTAAGTCATCTCTACAGGTGTCGAGGACAGCTCAAAGGTCTGTTCCTGTGTTACTCTGTCCCTTCCCACAGGAAAGAAGCCGGGGTTTGTTCCATCTTAGTCTCAGGAGCTGAAACACAACTTAGATCAAGATGTCATCTTTACTCACAGGGACAGAGAACAGGCTGACAATTGTCAGATGGGAGGGGGTTGGGGGTGGATGAGAGAGGTGAAAAGATTAAGCAAAAAATAAAAAATAAACAACTCACAGACACAGACAACAATGTGGTGACTACCAGAGGGAAAGCGGGGGGAGGGGCGGTAGAAGAGGGTAAAGGGGGGATAAATGGTGATGGAAGGGGACTTGACTTGGGGTGCTGAACACACAACACAATATAGAGATGCTATATTATAGAATTGCACACCTGAAACCTATGTGATTTTATTAACCAGTGTCATCCCAATACACTTAATTTTTTTTAAGATGTTATCTTCAGCCTGCCATTGGTCCAGACATGTGACCTCTAGTCGGGTCCAGACCACTGTCTTCTGCTGCCTGGGGGGTGCTGATTATCAGGGGAAAGGCTAGGTCTCCGAGTCAGAGAGAGAGAGATGGCTTCTGGACCTAGGACTTAAGACTAAATTTAAGCAAAGTCATCAGGACCCTTGGGTTCTGGATCTATTTTAAAACCACCACTACCCATCACACAATTCAAGCTTGAAAACCCCTGTGCGGTCCTCCTGACCCCCTTTCCCCACAGGCTGGCCGAGTGGGGAGAACTCATCCCCAGAGGAGGAGAGGCACCAAGTGGGAGGAGCACAGCTCCCCGGGGCGGGGTGGGTGGGGGCACTGAGGGACTGAGGGGTGCTCCCCACTCTGCGGCCATTTGAACTTTAGAAGACAGGAACCAAGGTCTTCTTTAACTGAACCATTGAGATACGGAGTTTATCTGTCACTGTACCTAATCAGCCCTCAAATGGGAGGTTTGTCTATTCCCTAGGCTCAAGCCTGCGGGCGTGTGTTGTCTCAGATCACCGTGTTCTTGAAAATAATAGAACTGCTTCAGAGGAATGAGCCCTTTCTTTGTGCACAGAAGCCCTGAAGTGATCACGCTCCCTCTGGTTTGGAGGAAGAGGGTAAGAGAACCGAGACCCAGAAAGCGGGAGGACAGTGGGCACCGCCGGCGTGGGTGCAGGGAGCGGGAGGCGGAGGCCCATGAGGGGAGCTGCAGGGGGGACGGCCAAACCCTGAGAGCAGCCTGAGCATCGGGGCACAGCGGTGCCCCGCGGTGAGTCCCCACCCTCCTAAAATACAGGAAAGAAGACGCAAAGGACAGATCAGGAAGAGCAAGGGGGAGTGATCTGGCAACATCTTCCTCTGAGGGATATACGCCACAGAAGCAACGGAGGAGTACCTGAAGGCAGACGTGTGAAGGTATGCTCTGTGCCCAGGTTTCTAAGCGCAGTGCGCGGGGGGCGTGGGGGCAGGATAAGCCTCATGGTTTAGTAGAGGACGGTTCACACAGACCAGGCTGTGCTGTGAGGGCGGGTCCCGCAGGCTGGAAGTGCACGAGCCGCTTCACCGAAATAACTGACACATGCACAGTCCTTAACGTGAGCAAAACAAACAAATTGCAGACTAGTGTGTGAGACGTGATTTCATCTTTATTTTTTTAACGTGTGATGCCAGGTGGATAAAAGATACGTCACAGGTGGCACAGGTAACCAGGTTCTTGGTGATCGGGACAAAGAATTGAACCAAACACCCAGAGTTTATAGCAGAAAACATGGGAGCAGGCCAACTCCAAGCAGAGATGGCCCTCATGGGCTGGAGGGATTCTGTTCTTATAGGGCGGATCCTTCCTGGCTGGTTTTGGCGGGCTTTTACTGCGCATGTACACGTAGTTGTATTACTTTAAAGCCACTGGGCATGTGGTCTCCCGTGATGTTCCTTGATTGGCTACCAGAGAAGGGGTCACACAATGTTACTGAAAGGACCCCCTTCTCCTGGGGTCCCCCGTACTAGGTTTGCCTTGTACGCTGCCAGGGAATATAGCTCTCCATGTCAGAGATTGGTGAAAAGGGAAGGAGTTATTTATTCAGAAGTTATACAGACTTAAGACTGATGACTTAATGTCTTCATTAAAATTTCAAAGTCCCTTAAAACACCCACAAACACACACGGCCCTTCCTTCTCCCCCTTTGCCCGGTCTGGGGTACTGTATCTCAGGAAAAGAAATAGAAGTCTGTGGCTTGGGTAGACCCCGGTTCTTCCCAGTAATCCGTGCTCAGCTGGCAGGCCTCCCTCGGTTCCCAGCACCATCGGCTGTGTCACCGGGATCTCCAGTTCTTATTCCAAACCCACGTGGCACCTTCTCCTGGCCCACCAGCAAGAGTCTTTTCACCCCTTAACTTCCCCAGCGTCTCTCCTGCATTCTTCCGAGCTGCTGGGAGAGAGCTCTGCTTCGCTGCTGCAACTTGCTTTCTGGCTTCCTAAGCTGCGTGGCAAAGGGAGACCCAAAGCTGCATGGTTCGCCCCGCCAAAGCCACGTGGTTCCTCTCTGCCAAAGCCACATGGTGATTCTTGTCAGGGCCCCCACGCCTGGTTTGAAACCCCAGCGCCAAGCTTCCTCCGCAGCCCCATTTCCGACTCCTCCCACAATGGGCTACACTTTGCCAGCACTCCTGTATTTTTCCTGCTTTTCTGGGCTGCCATAGTAAGTCCGGGCAGGCGTGGCCCTGTGGTGTGGAGCCAATCATCTCCAAGCTCTTACGCAGGTGCTGTAACCAGGGGGAGTTGCCTCCCAGTCACATCCTGGGTGGAAGTCACTCCCTTCTCCCTGGCTCACAGCAGGGCCACAGCTATTTAACATATCTATGAAATCAATTTAAAGGTTATAGATATGTTAAAGGACCATTCTAGAGGTTATCTGCAAAACTGTTGCTATGCAAAACAGCTCTCAATGGCCTTGCTCCATGTGTCCCATCCCCCAGCTCAGACTTGTGGGGGTGAGGACATCCCATATTTTTAATATTTTCTGGACACCCTGAGTTCTGGACCCCATTACAAATCCTTCTTTTGGGGCCCCCTCTGGCCGCACCCTCTTACAGATAAAGAAATTTGTAGAAACTTAAGGAAAAAAAACAGGAGGCATGTATACCAATTATAAATAATATTTACCTTATTGGGAATGTGTAGAGTGGGGAATGAAATAGGCAGGAATGTTTACTTCTTACTTTATGTGATTTTTTAAAAAGACAGTATTACAAATCTTTTAAAAAATAATAGACTTTATTTTTTAGAGCAATTTTAAGTTTACAGAAAAATTGAGCCAGAAGTACAGAGACTTTCCATATATTCCCTCTCCTCCACCCTCCACTGGCCCACACCCTCCCCGACACTATTAACATCTTGAATGAGTGTGTTGCATTTGTTACAATTGATGGGCCAGCACAGGTGTATTATTATCAGCTAAAGTTCATAGGTTACATTAGGGTCTCTCACTGTGTTGTACAGTACTATGGGTTTGGACAAATATATAATGGTATACATTTGGGGTGTGTGTGTGTGTGTGTGTGTGTGTGTGTACCATTATACACCATCACAGTATCAAATGGAATAGTTTCACCGCCCTAATGTTCCCCTGTGCTCCTTGTATTTGTCTCTCCCTCTCTCACTCCTGAACCCTTGGCAACCACTGACCCTTTTACTGTCTCTGTGCTTTTGCCTTTTCCAGAATGTCACACAATTGAAACCATACACACAGTAGGAAGACTCTCCGCACCGGCTTCTTTCCTTTTGTAATGTGCATTTAATGTTCCTCCCTGTCTTTTCATGGGTTGACGGCTCATTTCTTTTCATTGCTAAATATTTTATTGAAAGGACCACAATTTGCTTATTCATTCACTCATTGAAGGATATTTTGGTTGCTTTCAATTTTTGGCGATCGTAAATAAAACTGCTATAAACTTTTTGGATAGACGTAAGTTTTCGACCCATTTGGGTAAACACGAAGGAGTGGGATGCCTGGACTACATGGTATCTTTTGCTTTGTAAGAAACCAGCGAACCATTTTCCAAAGAGCCGGTAATGTCGCATGCTCCCGCCAGCAGCGAACAGCAGCCCCCGTTGCTCCACATCCTCACCAGAACTCGATGTGGCCAGCGCTTTGGACTCAGCCATTCTCATTAGCATGTGGCATCTCATTATTGTTTTAATTCGTTATTCCCTTACGACATACGATGTTGAGCAACTTTTTATACGTTTATTTCCCACAGGTATATCTTCTTTGATTAGGTGTCAGTTCAGATCTTTTGTTCATTTTTAATTGGGTTGTTTGTATTCTTATTGTTGAGTTTTTAGAGTTCTTTGTATATTTTGGATACAAGCCCTTTCTCTGATATATGTTTGGCGAGTATTTTCTCCTAATCTTGGCTTGCCTTCTTATCCTCGTAATTAGAGATTATCTTGAACACGTCTGGGTTTTTCTAGGAAATGTGTAAGTGAAGAAGATGAAGGTGAGCAGGAATGGCTCAGGCCCGTCCTCCCTGACTGGCTAGACTTCTGGTCCTAGTTCCTGGAGAGAAGGAATTGGCAGCAAAGTGAAATTCACACCTATGTGTTATACTTGTAAATCATTTTTGTGTTCATGTAACTGATTCAGTAAATCCCATTGTTTATCTATAGTTTGTGATTAAAGAAACCTCCCCCCCCCTTTTTTTTTGGCAGGCCCAGTTAAAGAAATGAAGTTCTGTATGTGGGAGGGTTAGAAACTAGACTCCAGGGGACCTGCGAGAGTCACCTGCACCTTGGTGGGGAGCCCAGCCAGGGATAGAGGCCAACTGCCCCCAGGATCAATTCCCTGAGAGGCTGAGTGCTTTCCTGGAGCTGATTTCTCATGACTCACAGCGCTGGCCTTGGACTGCCCTCTACACCCTCTCTGGTGAAGAAAGGGAAGCCTCCAGAGTAGCGTGGGCTGCGAAGTGCTTTAGAAATGTGAAGGCTCAGCTGCTGTAAGGGAATGCGTTTTAGGGAAGTCTCGCCTGCCCCTGCGCCTTCAAAGAGGAACAGAGCTCTGTCGGAACGCTGCACAGCCTCAAGACAGGGCGTCCGAGGCTCTGGTCTCTGGGCCCCAAGGAGGTTTCTTCCCAGCGCTGGTATGCAAATCTGGCTTAGTAGAAGGGTGAACTGAATCTTTATTTGAAGCAAAGAAAGGCAGAGAAGGAGAATAATCACACCCTTCACATCTGGGCTATAAATACCACAGTGAGCAGGGCTGGGAAAAAGGATTTGGGGCCTTCCAGAGGCTGAGTCTGCTGTGAGGCCTGTGGCTGCTTGTCAGGGTTTCTTCGCACAGGAAGTGTTAATGGCAGTATTTAGCTAGAAAAGGGGAGCAAAGGGGACTAGGCACTGAGCTTCACAAACTGGGAAGCAGGAGCCTGTGTTCTTCACCAGGAAGCTACAGCTTCACACTCCAGGGGATCACAGCATTGTGCTCCGCCAGGGGGATTAGCACTCCGCCCTTCCCCGCCCTCCACCGCCCTTCCCCGAGCTGGTTCCGGACTGCGCCAGCACATGCGCGGTAGCAGTCAAGTAGGCGGGCGAGGCTCTTGACCAAAGAGGCCTGTCTGCCAAGCTTGGGGAAAGAAGCGATGGGTAGGGAAGTGACCCCATCCAAAGCCTGAGAAGCCCGGGGAGTTTATTGGTCACTTGGAAAAAGCTTCTGGTCTCTTCCAAACCCAAGGTAATACAATCCCAGGGGAACAAAGAAGCATGCTCTCGCTCTTTCTCTCTCTCTAGCTCCACCCACCCCCGACCCCCAACCCACCTGGCAAGGTGCTCGCTGCGTTCCCCCGCAGTCTGTCTCCATAGCCATGTGGTCTAACAGCTACATGACCGGCAGCCGGCAGACCCTGCTACCAGAGCAGCTGGGAACAAGCCAAGCTACCTGGATGGGGCCTGAGACCACTTAGCAGCCACCTGTGGACTCCAAAGGGCTGAGCTTTAATATGAAGCAGAAACTCTGGACACTGGCTTTTGTCTTGAACTTGCTGAGGACATAGTTGGGCTCTTTCTGTGGCGGGACAGAGGGAGATGGGACATCAGAGACCCAAGGGGCAGCTTCTGTTTCCAGGAACAGAATAAACCATGCCACAGTCTCCCATGCGTGGGTCTTTGGAATGTTTTCCTTGTGATTCCGTGGAAGAGCCTGATTTCCACCAACAACGGGAGGATGGTGCAAGCTGGAGTGAGGTGGCTGTAATGGGCACCGGTTAGAAAAGGCTCCTGGAGGACATGGCCACCACCACAGGGCAGCCTCTGGGTCCCCCGAGAGAGGCAACTGTGAGATCGCTGAGATGAAAGCAGTTCACGCACTGTCGCCTGGCCCTCGGGATCAGAGGGGCCAATGCTGCTGTCTAGGATTTGAATGCTGACATGAGGGTGGCCTTGGGGGAGCAAAGTGGTAAGACGGTCGCTAAACCCTGGTGTACATCCAGCCAAAATGAGGTTTGATTTTCCTTCAGGCGAAAAGAGCACACACTGAGAGTCACCTGGCCCAAGGTCGCCACCCCTGGTCCATTGCCCTAGACCTGCCCTTGTCAGCCTCCCCGAGGGGCCGTGACCTCCCGAAGGTAAGGATTTTATCGGAGCCATATTTGTCTTCCAGCCCGGCTCAGTAAATGCTGTTTGGGTTGGATCCAGTGGTGCTAACTGCCCCAGTTTCCTCATCCATAAAATGGATGCAAAGTTTTAACACCCACCTCCCTCCCAAGAGCCCAGCATACAGTGTTACTCGATAAAACCAGTATCTGCCCTCTGGTTCACCGGGGGCCCCACAGTCTGCCTCTGGTGCAGCAATTTCCTTTTGTGCAGAGAGGCAAGAGCAGTCTGCGATCCTTTCTACTCACCCTCTACTCTTTCACTCCAAAACAATCCATCAGTATATTCAAGTTAAAGTTTTGAGTTAAAGCACAATAAATGTGAAGCCACATCACCAAGTACAGACAGTAGGAATTTCAAAGAACTGGTTCCAAGGCGATAGACCCTTTATGCACTTTGAAGATATGAAAAGAGTTCCAGATACGGAGAGATAGGAGAAGCATTTGTCAAGCCATTTCATCAGAGAAAACTGTTGAGGTGCCGAGTCCTTGCCCTGCACCAGGTGGGAAGGAGGGCCTGCTGCCTGCTTTCCCTTAAGCCATGGAAGGAGGGGCGGTCATGGGCCTCCTGAAGAAGCAGTCGTGCTGGACTGAGTGGTGCAGGCTGGTGTGGGCTGGCCTGGGTCTGTCCAGTAAGGTCATCTAGAGGATTCTGGGATGTACCTGCAAGAAGTCAGAGGTAAGAGGCACTCTCCTGGGCCTGAGGAAAGTACTTCCTGCCGATACATCTGCTCAGGCGGAGGCACACCGAAGAGAGGTCGCTGGAGAAAGAAACCTCAGAAGAATCCAGAAAAGAACCTATGAAGGGAAGAACCCGTTTTCAACATTTGCCAGGACCAGCACACCCAAGCCAGCTTAGAACCCTAACAGTTCAAGGTCATCAGGCCATTCCTCTCCCCTCACCACTGCTCCCACCCCTGCTTCCTCCCTGGGAGAGGCCGGGAACTGGCTGGTCAGCTTGGGCTGCAGGAAGGGAGAGGAGAGACAGGCACGGGGAGAGGTGGCGAAGAGGCACCGTCCTCCCTCCTGCCTGCTGACCGGCAGGCTGAAGTGGACTTGAGCTGGCGCGCAGAGAAGAGTTGAAGATGTGGGGCTTCCAATCAACGAACTGAGACCCAGGATGGCCCAGGACCGCCTCTTGCCTGAAAGGAGTTCTAGGCCTTCTGGAATTCTCACCGGGGCACGCACACACGCAAAATCCTCCTGGGATGAATTTCAAAGGGATCATGGGAGATAACGGATAAAGTTGTATTTTAATTTATCATGAGGTGTGCACTCCAAACAGGCAGCACCGCGGACCCCTCTAGCTGCGCCGGCTCTGCCGGGTGGTGAGGAGACAGCGCCTATGGCGACACAGGGCGCGTGGCAGGGTGGCTGGGGCTGCAGCCCGAACCTGCTAGAACCCCCCTCCAGGCTGGCAGCTTTCCAGGTCACTGGGAAACGGTGTAGGGCAGTATTCCTAGGGATAGCGCATACAAGCATGTTGCCTCCAAAGCCCAAAGAGGTCCCCAAGGCCAGAGGGTTCCAGGAAGGCTGGGGCCTCAAGAGTCTCATTTAGCCAAATGTCCCTGTTTCAGGTCCAAGGGTCTGCGTTCTTCCCTTCTAGCACCCTGACTTTAACATGGGAGATCCCTCAAGGGTGGACATTCATTCTCCTCCATGGTCCGGCCACCCTGACTGCGAGGTTCCGGGCCAGATTCCCAGCCCAGCTGCCCTGTGCTGGAAGAGGGGTGTGTCTCCTTAAACACGGCCAGAGGCGCCTCCAGGCACTCGCAGCATGTCTTGACTTGACGGTTTGCTGAACTCAGTTTTTCATTTCTTTTTCCAAGGCTTCCAGAAACAGTTAACACAAGGCCACCCACTCAAGCTTTGTAACTTAGCCCCCACCACTCGGGTGCCACAGACGCCCTTCACCTGCCACCTGCATCACCTCTCCGACTGCACGGGAGGCCGTCTGAGGAACAGCCCCCCTCCCTACCTTACTGTCAGGCCATCTGACAGAAAAGTGACTCAGCTCCACGCACCCCATCCTCAGGGTCTGACTTCCAGGACCACTCTGAATTCAACTGTTTATGCCTGGGCTCTCCCCCAAAGAAGGGCCCAAGACAAATCCCTGTGCTCAGGTGGTTTATTTGGGAAGTGATCCCAGGGAGCAGGGGACTGACATGGGGAAGGAGAGAAACCCGCACAGGAGGCACCCCTGAGTAAGGGCCGCCTCTACCGGCCATTTCCACAGACCTTGCCTAACGCTGCAAACCCCTTTGAGGAACCTTAGGAAAAGCTGCTCAGGGCTCTTCACCTGGAGAGCGAAAGGGGAGAGCACTTACCATGGTCCCCTCGCCGCCATTAGTCAGCAGAGACCCTCCATGGACTCCCCCGAATTTCCAGGTAGCTTATGTGTTAGTGCCGCAGGGCTGGCCACGGGTGACCCCCAGGACAGGCAGGCAGGCTCAGGGCGAGCACCAGTGGGGAGGCCTCACCTGTTTGCAGCTGTGTGAAGTGGCTCCCACCTGCTCAGAACTGGACTCAGAGAATTTTAAATGGGGCGCGACAGGTGCCCAGTACAACCCACCCAGATGAGTACAGTTGGGTGAGGCTGAATTTCACTGCAAATGGTCCGAAGTGTCAGAAGCCCTTTCCTGAGCAATCGATCGGCCACAGAGCCAGCTGAGGAGCCCAACAACCAAGCCCATGTCTGGCAGTGTGTGGCTTTAAGCCAAAACAGTGTGCCCAGCTTAATTAACCTCATCGTTAACCGCAATTTAGCTCTTCCCTGTAAAAGATGATTTGCAAGTATGTCGAACAAGCTCATTTCAAAAGTACAGAAATGTAGTACAAAGGAGGATGGCCGGCCTCAATCTCATTACGTATACTTAGTCGCACTTTCTATAAGTAAACATATGTCTGCATCTCCGTGTGCATCTGTGTGTTGTGTGTAACTGTGTTCATCTGTGTCTGTACTGTAACACACATCTGTGAGTTTGTGTGTGTGTGTGTGCACTGTGTTGACCATCAGTAGGTGCCAAGCACTGTGCCAGGAGACTCCATCCTCATAGCACTCACGCAGAGAACAGCACATCTTGCCAGGGAGTGAGGACAGCCATAGTTAAGAACCTTCAACTCTTAGCCCCGGCTGGTATAGCTCAGTGGATTGAGCGCAAGCGGCAAACCTAAGGGTCACCAGTTCGATTCCCAGTCAAGACACATGCCTGGGTTGCTGGCCAGGTCCCTGGTGGGGGACGTGCGAGAGGCAACCACCACACACCCTCTCTTTCTCCTTCCTTTCCCCTCTCTCTAAAAATAAATAAATAAAATCTTAAAAGAAAAAAGAACCTTCGACTCTTAACTTTCATTGTGGTCACTGTGGTAAGCAGAATAAAGGCCTCCCTGAGGTGGAAACTGAGTATGTTATGTCACATGGTAAGGGGGAATTAAGATAGCAGATAGAATTAAGGTAGCTAATCAGTTGACTTAAAATCACAGTATCCACCCTTGGCTGGTGTGGCTCAGTGGATTGAACACTGGCCTGCAAACCATAAGGGTCTCCAGTTCAATTCCCAGTCAGGGCACATGGGTCTCAGGCCGGGTCTCCAGTAGGGGGCGTGTGAGAAGCAACCATACATTGATGTTTCTCTCCCTCCCTTCCACTCTGTCTAAAATAAATAAAATCTTTAAAAAATGAAATAAAACTTGTGTTGTTGTAAGCCACTAAGTCTGTGGTAATTTGTCATAGCAGCAAAAGGAAACAAATTGACCCTCGAAAACCAGATTCATGTCTTTAAAACGCTCCCCTTTGCTTCCCTTTCAGCCTTCACTGAGAGGTGCCATGGGTTGCATGTTACACAGGGGTCGGGGTGAAAAGGCAGCACGTAAGCGAGAACATGTAGGATCGAACTTAGCCTCGAATGTGCTTTCAGTTACGATGCGGAGAGCAGGGACCAGGATCCACGAAAATGAGCAGATCAACACTCCCCAAGGTGTCCTCGCCCTGGGACACCAACCGAGGTAAGGGCCAGCTCCACAAACCTCACTCCTTAAGTCCTTTCTTTCTTACCCACATAACTAAGTTTGCATCAATTCAAAGACCATATGCTGCAATTCCATTGTAATTTCAGGTTTTGCTTTTATTCCCTGAGTTTGCTAAGGAAAGCATGGGAAATACAAACCCTTGTATTTGTATCAAGGCTTGTTCTCTGTTATTATGCAAAATAGCAAGCAGACAGAGAAGTTTGGAGAGACTATCACTCCGTCTGCAAGCACAACACCCATCTTGGACAAATTCTAACATCGTTCTACAGCTGATTCAGAATTTTAAAAATAAACGAAACGAAATGTTACATGTATGGGTGAAACTCAGTGTCCTCCTCACCTTTTCGATACCACCCCACCTCCCCTTCTCCCCACCCCAAGGAGCCTCTCTCGTCACTGGGGTTGACATTTAGAGCATCCTGGGCATGCTTCTGTGTCCCTCTTACCCAGATCTGTTCACAACCATCAACGATAAAATACCGGTTTACACCTGTAGAAAGATTCCCCAAATGGTACCTATAGCCCTTTGCAAATTGCCTCCTTTTCCTCCAGCCCAACATGTTTCTGGGATTTATCCACATCGCTACCTCTTGCTCTGGTTCGTTCTTTTTAATTGCTGAATAATATTCAATTTTATGAAAAGGCACAGTTTGTTGACCTGCTCTTCTGTTCGTAGCTATTTAGGTTGTTTCCAACTTCTCTTCAGTACAAAGATCCAGTGAACATTCTTTACATTTCCCTGTGCCCCTGTGCTAGAGTTCCTCCAAGGTATATACTTAGAAGGGAAATTGCTAGGTCAAAGGATGTGTTTAGCTTTAGCGTCACCGGTTATTGCCAAATTGCTTTACTCAGTAGTCACGCCGGCTTCCCACGGGCTCTGTATGCAAGGTCCCTCTAGTCTGTATCCTGGCCACACACTAGCTTCTGCCCATCTGATTGCTCACGGCCCTTATCTTTCTTAGACTGCCCAGCTGACTCTCCCAGCAACCCAGGACGCAGGTGGCACAGGTCTTACTTGTGACCACCTGGCGGAGGGCAACGGGAGGCCCAGGGGAGGAAGGATGAGTCCAGCGAAGCTAGCTGTGCCCAGCCAGGAGCCGAACAAACCCAGGAGCCTAAGATCCCCGGCACATCACCGTGGGAACTGGGCACATGGCCAGAACACTCTCTGCAGCCACCTTTCGGGGAAAAAAAGATATTCATGTAACTTATGCCGTGTGGTAAACATCAACAACTATCCACACTGGCAGAGGGCGAGAAATGACCATTTTCTGGAGTTTTATGTTTTACAAGACAATTTTCTGTGCGTTCCTCACTTGCCCCAGACAACCCCTGAAAAAAGAGTTGGATTATACCCTCCCTTACAGATAAAGAGAAGATTGGCTTTCAGCCCATTTGCCTTCCAAGTACGTCTTTTCCGTTCACTTGGAGATGGTTGTCAGAGGGCTGGCAATTCTCCACATGTGTCATCTCTTCTGTTTCCCCGTAAGTGAGGTCACACCACAAACACGGAGTGTTTCCCCCAAGGGTGAGGCCCGGCCCTCATGTTTGTTTGCCTAGAGTCCGACCCTAAGCACTTCCAGGCTTTGCCGCCCAACAGGACAGTGACCTTGGGCAAGTTACTTCTTTCCTGTGCTTCAGTCATCTCCTCTGTAACGTGAGGGTGATGGCACTTCCTGGCAAGGTCATATGGACTGGCTGCAGTAGCACATCTAAAGTGCCAGGCACGTAGGAGACAGGCCAACCTTAGCTCTCCTGAGGAAGACTGTGACTGTGACCCCTGGCTAACCCAGGAGGGCGGGGCACTCCTGGTGAGGGCGAAATGCCAAAGCCAGGCCTCAGCACAGCACAAGTCACGGTTCTGGGACAGCCCGTCCGCAGGGGCTCGGAAGGCCCCACTCTGGAGGTGCAGGCTCGCCACACCCGAACACAGACCCAGAACTACAGCTGGGGTGGGTGGCAGGAGCTTCTACCAGCTCACTTGAGGGACCCTTGTAAATCTACAGCTTTGTTTTTCTCGTGGCTTGAAAAGTGTCAAAGATTACAGCCAAAGGATGTGCTGTGGCTGCCACAGCTGACAGTGAGCCGACCAGGCCCTGCCTCCAAGGCGGGGCTCAGCGGGCCCACACCAAGCATGCTGGGTGGAGAGAACCTGAGATGAGTAAGGAACCAAAGATACATTGATGACCTGTTCTCACTTCCCATCCACCCCAGAAGGCCTCGTTCATGATCTGGGAAGCAACCCAAGGTCACTGCCGCCTGAAGCCTCATCATGGGTCACGTAGCCCCAGTGATGGAGAAGAGCGGGTGCCCCATATAAAGTAGGAGAGGAGGGTTCAGCTCCCGGTTCTGCTTCTTTGTAGCTGGGTGAACTTTCATCTTGGGAAGCCTCAGCTTGCACAGCTTTTCAGTGGAGCTCGAAAGGCCTGTCCCGCCTACCTCGTAGGGCTGTAGTAGGAAACGAGATAACACGCACGCAGTGCCTGTGAACTGCCGAGTGCCAAGTGAACAGCAGTTACTGCCTATCACACCGAGCCATCCTCGCTCTTCCCAGTCAGGTGTTCAGCTGTGCAGGCGGGGACCTGGCCGAGTCATCCACACCTTCTCTCCTGGGCCAGACGCACATCTCCCTGGACCAGTGGTTCGCTCCGCGAACACGGCAGAGCCTGAAACTGTCCAGCCCTTCCAGGAGCTAAGTCTGCTACCCTGGCCTCACAGGCTTCCTGTCCTAGTCGGCTGAGACATCCAACCACGGGGATAACTGCACCGTCAGCTGGCGACAGGTGGAGCACCGTGGGCCTTTCGAGGCAGCACTCAAACACCGGCTCTGCCCCCGGCTGACTGGGCAACCCTGGACAAGCCATTTACCCTCTCAGTCCAGTCGTTTGTGAAGTGGAGGCAAAAACCAGGCATCGTGCTGTCGGGAGAAGTGAATGAGGTGACACATGCTCGTCACACAGTGATGGTGTGACATTAGTTGTCGGCAAACGGTGGCTTCAAGTTTATCTCCCAGGGCCTCTACTTTGTCGTCTCTGACTTGGGGGCAGTTGCTGCTCCCCACCACAGCTGTCGTAAAGGTGAACTGAGACCTCGTACAGAGCAGGCACAGGACTTAGCTCACGACCAGACGCAGGGCCTGGGTTTGTCTTATTCCCCACTGACTGCTCGGCACCCTGTAGAGGGCCTGGCCCACGCGGGGTGGCACTCAGTTAACAGATGTGGAATGAATAAAGGGAGTAAGCACGGTAGCTTTCTAATGGTTCTGAGCCTCAGCTTCCCCGTCTGTAAAATGGGCACACAAACACTAACCTGGAAGGGCTGCTGCAAGAACCAAGGGCCGACAGCGAAGTTCCAACATCCGTGGACGCTGCACACTGGGGGGCCCGCCGAGTGCGCCTTGCGCCCCACTTGCCAGGCAGACACCACAAGAGACAGCTGGGTAAGTAAGAGTAATGTTTACTGAGCGATACAGGACTGAGTACGATGAAGGGTTTACCAGGATGGAAATGCTCCCCGCCCCCGCCCCGGCCCCCCCACGCCCAGAGACTACAGTACTTAGGAGTTACAAACGACGGCCATAACTGCTGAGTATCTGTTCGTAACCAACAAACCATAGCATATTTATACTGTATCACGTCGAGTGATTATAGAAATCCATATATATATTGCTTGTATAAAATCTTTTTTTGTAAAAAATATTAAAAAAAAAAAAAAAGAAAGTATAAAAAAACATGTGCAGTTGAAAGCCCTGCCAGGACAGCCAGTCTGTAAACATTCAGTGAGTATGTGCTTTGGAAGGGCGCCCGCGCCTCGTGCCCACAGCGACTCCAGCAGGGCCGGCGAGGGTGCGCCCCGGCTGCCGCTCGGGGCAGGACCGCGCTGGACCACGGAGAGCGGGGGCAGCAGGGCCTGGCACTGTGCCCCTCTCCAGCTTTACATCAGGGGCAGGGGCAGGGGCAGGGTCGGGGGCGGGGGCAGGCAGATTGCAGTTTCACTCTGAGTTCCATCCTCAGCCGCATCCTGGTTGCAACTCATGGCTTTTCCTGGCTGCTTGGAGGTTCCTTGGGTGGGTGCCCAGGAGGACAGGCCAGAGAAGTGCCCACAGCTGCCTGGTTGGGCGTCTCTCCGGCCCAGAGCCTCTGTCCTGCCTCCTTCCAGCCTGGCCCCAGGCAGGACAGCCCCACCCTCGGGGCCACTTTGGTCTCAGCGCTTGGTCCTGGGTTTCATCAGCCTGTTCTTCCCCTGGTGTGGCTGATGGGAGTTTCACAAAAAAAGCGCGGCTGATGCTGGCTGTGCTGAGCCTCATCCAAAAGTCTGTCATGCAGCAAGGAAGGGCCATCTGGGACCCTCCTCCTCCTCCTCCCTCTCCCCCTCTCCTCCTCTTCCTCTTCTTCCTCCTCCCAGCCCATGGTCACTTCTTCTCCAGCTGCTCCAGCAGCGGGTTGCCTTCTGAGTCGGGGGTCTTAACGCTGTCGGTCCGGACGATGCAGGTGGGGCGGTGCCGGTTCAGCATCAGGATGAGCTGCTGCCGCTCCTGCTTCAGCTCCTCGATCTGGGTTTTCAGCTCCGCGTTCATGAGTTCCAGCCGCTCGGATTCCTGTGCGCAAACACAGAGACACGGCTTTAAGCTTCCACTGGGGACCGGCTCTGCCTTTGGGTTGGCACAAGGCTGGCACCTCCCTGTTTGCTGTCTGCCAGGTCCCCACTGGAGGAAGCACAGAACCTGCTCTTGAACGCCTGGGATAACTGACTTTCTACCAGCAGTGTCTGTCACACCTGTGACACTAGCCCGTGTCACCAGTGACACGAACCCAGGTTATATCTGGGGCCAGCCTGGCTGATGTCCCACCTCTGTTCCCTCCCTCGATCCTCTCCAAACACAGTGGCTTCCTTGCCGTTGCTCAGGTATGCCAGGTACTATCCTGCGTTGGGGCCTTTGCGTAAGAAACAAAAGGTAGGAGAAGACCGGAGGCCCAATGGATCTAGGACAGGTTTGCGAAGGGTCCCCTAAGGGGTTAGAGGTGGCCCTTGGGTGGCAGCGAAAGGGCAAAGGGCTCTGATGAGTGACAAACATACGTTGCAGAAATTTTGGCTTGTGGGATGAATAAGCCCCGTGTGGTCATGTAGCTCCTTCTAAAACATGTGCTTCCTGGTTATTAGCCTATAATTGTGTGAACCGCCTCTATCTAGAAGCTTTGCCCATTGGGAGGAAATAACAATCACCCTTCTGGATCCAAAATGGGGACTCAAATAGACCTCAGGAGAGATCTCCAGTGAACTTGCAGCTCAGTTGGAGAGGCGCTGGGGAAAGGGAAGAATGCTGGTTTGATTTGGGCGGGGGGGGGGGGCTGCATGTTTATAGTGTGGATAGTGATGGGCATACCGATTAAAGGCTTGGGGGCCAAAATAATAAAACAGAAAAGCTCCTGAATGATTTTTCTTGGGCTGTGTCTAAAAACTTATAACCAGTTGGTTTTTTAACCTTTATGATTTTATTGATTTGAGAGAGACGGGAAAGGAGAGAGACATTGAGAAAAACATCCATGTGAAAGAGAAACATTGATTGGTTGCCTCCCACGTGTGCCCTGAATGGGGATCGAACCCACAACCTACATATGTGCCCTGACCAGGGATTGAACCTGCAAACTTGTGGTGCATGGGATGATGCTCCAACCAAATGAGCCACCTAGCCAGGACAAAACTACTTATATCAGTTTGAGAGTTAGAATTCATCCAATGACCAGCAATGTTTCAGACCAACAGTTCTCTACCAGGAACAGTGTTGCTTCCCAGAAGACATTTAACAATGTTTTTGGTTGTTGCAGCTGGTGAGGGGGCCGCTACTGGCATCTCGTGGCTGGAAACCAAGGATGCTCCTCAGCACTCTGCAAGGCTCAGGGTGGTCCCACAAAAAGAACTATCTTGCCCCAAATGTTCACACTGCTGAGGCTGAGCAACCTGCATTAGAACAAGCTGCAGTCGCAACTTTGTGTGTGACAGCAGGCTGAGCGGCCCTGGCTCGGGCCGTGAGCTGGCCCCTCCACCTGGGGGGGCCCCCACACCCCCTGGGCTGCTGTCTTCCCCACACCAGCCGGTCTGACTAAATTGTTCCTTGTGCTAGTCTCTGAGGGGGTGGTGTCAGCGCCTGGGGACCTCAGAACTGCTGAGACGTGCAGTCCTCGTGACTACATGCTGAGGGAGAACAGCCTCAAAGTAAAGGGGAAAAATGCTCACAAGGGAAATGTTAAAAACCAGCTATGGTGGTTTTAGTTCAACAGGATGAGGCACAGCGGGGAGGCTGGCCCGGCCCACCGTTCTTGGAATTCCTAGGAAGTCCACCCCTGGGAGCCGAGAGAGACCCCCCGCATCGAACCAGGAGCCCGTGACCCGTCAGTCTAGGACATTAGGTGCCAGCCTTAGCCACTGGCTCACTGAGTCTTAGGAGCTGGTGACCTTGGGAAGTTCTCACAAAAACCTCTGACCTCCTGGCTCTGCCCAGCCCAGGCTCCAGAGCTGAATCCTGAGCCTCGGCCTCAGCCCCCAGTGAGCGTCTGCTGAGGGCCTGCTGTGCGCAGTGAGTGCTCCAGGGATATCTGGAGACCCGTGAGCCCCCAGCGCGGCTCTCGTGGGGCTCCCACTCTGAGGGGAGAGCCCCTACAGCAGTGCGGAGCCTGCGCTGTGCCCGTCAGCTGGGCAAAGTCCGGAAGGCCTTCAGGGGGACTCGGCAGCCAGGTCTGACCTTGGGTTGAGTAGAGAAGGTCGTGGCGGGTGGAGTGGGGAGAGGTTTCACGAAGGAAGCCCTGAGTAAGCAAGGACACAGACGTAGAAAAGCTCAAGATGTGTTTGGGATATGAAACCCGCCATTATGAGCACAGGTCAGTTTTAGGGCGTAGTGGGGCAGAACGCTGGGAAGGTGTGTGCAGAGCCGGACGGATAAAAGCTTTAGGGCTGGAAGGAGGAGGCTGGAGCAAGTTCCTGAACTTCTCTGCGCCTTGGTCATCTCACCTGTAAAAAGACGATGATCATGACCTTCCATGTAAACCAAAGGCTTAGGGAGGCTGAAGGAATTTTTATTTAAGCTATGAGCAAGAGAATATGAAGAAGGAGAAGGGGGAGAAGAGGAGGACGTTTCACAGAAAGCTTGGCAGGTCTTGGTGACCACCTGGATTTGGAGAATGAGAGCCAGGGACAGAGCCTGCCGCGAGCCTGGGGGAGGGGGGCTGTTCTGGAGAGTGGCGGGGACGGACAAAGGAGGAGGGCGTTGTAGCGTGGTGGGTGGAAGCTAAAAATGGACGTGCGAGGGGCAGCGTCCAGCACTGCGCACAGGCCCACCTCCCTGAAGTGACTGCAGGTCCACCCGGCCTTATACGTGAGCATCTGTGTCACGCGAAAGACCGAGCAGGTGTGTGGCACCTTGCTCCACACAGGCACTGACCACAGGAAGGCCACTGCATTCTGTCAGCTTCACAATGTCAGGGTGTGCCCTGGAATACCATCTGGCTGTTCAGTATGTCACTAACCTTGTTCGTTTTATTGCCTTCTGTTTTATCGGTTGGTGCTAGCGAGGTGAGTTCAGAAGAATCTCTTTTTAGCCATGACTGTGGAAGTGGTGTGTGGCTTTATAACAGCAATTACCTGATATCTGTTTTCCTAATTAATTAGGATCGTGGGCTAGGATCTTCACATGTTAATTATGAAGTGAATGACGGCTTGCATTTTTTATCATTTTGCCTCTGGTAGATCTTTATTGCCCTAGAGAAAATGAAACCATTTGTTGTCTTAGAATAGAATTAGAATGTGAAGTTTCACTCTCCTCCATCGTGGTCAGCAAAGGCAACAGACAGAACACAGGCTGAGGGGCTGGGCATCCTGGCTGTGTGACCTCAGCCAAGTCCCTCCACTTCTCTGGGCCTGTTTCCTCCCCGAAAATATAATGACTGGCCCAGGGGACTTTAAGCATTAAGATTCTCTGACTCTACTTTTTATTAAAGTTACCCTGAGGGCTGGGAAGAAGCCTGGGGGCAACTTTCTGAACCCGAAAGACCTGATTTAAAGTCCTGACTCTGCGTCTTGCGAGCTATACCACAAAGCTATGCCCTGTTTCCCTGAGCCGGGGCAGCCTGAAGGGAGCGCCAGGCAGGAGAGGAAGCCCTGGGTTCCAGTCCTGACGCAGCCACCGCGTGACCTGGAGCCCAGGCCTCAGTGGAATGGGGCTGCCCAGCCCACCAAGGAGAGCGGCTGTGAAGAGCACAAGGTGCCAGGGGAGCGCGAGACGGTCCCCGCTGCCGGCACGCAGGGGACCTGTGTTGGCACAGCGGTCACAGGGGCTGGCGCTCCAGAAGGGGGCAGCCCAGCGGGCCTGCTGCTGCTGACCGCGGACAGGCAGTGAGCTCGCCCCTGGCGCCCAGGTGAAGATCTGACCCACGCGAAGGCCTGCCGCCTGCCTCCTTCAAGGCCTGGGCTGGTGCAGGGGGGCAGAGCTCTGGGACGGTCCAGGACTCTCCCAGGGTGGGTGTGGGAGTCCAGGGGTCAAGGCTGGAGAATGACTTTTTACATACATGTGTGCATGTGAGTGTGTATATAAGTACACACAAAACACACACCTGTGCACACACATCCCTTCGCACCTCTGGCCTTGAAAATACTGTACCTGCTAAAATCTCGAGAGAATTCCCCAGGTCTGGACACTGACGGTCAACACAGCCATCTGCATTCCTGCCTGAACCTCACGCCCCACCGCTGCTTCCAGGCTGATGTAAGGGCGGGATCGGGGGGGCCGCGTGGGGCGAAGGGAAGGACTGGGCTGAGGCCCCTCAGACCTCTGCAGACCTCCCTCCTAGACCCAGAGGCTGCACTTCCCATGCTCGCAGCTGCCCCTGCCCTCACCGGGGCAGTACCACAGCCACAGGAGCGGCTGCCCGATTATTCTCGGCTGCCCCGATCAGGGCTCCGCGCTACGGCGGAGGGATCTTGCTAAAGTGCGTCCCTTTCCTGAAACTCTCCGTGACCAACATTCACATCTGAACCCCGCATGACCAACATTCACGTCTGAACGGGGACGGCTGTGCGAGTGGAGGAAGGTGGTATCAGTAACCAGGCCAGGGCAGCAGGCACACCCTGGGACTGCCCCCCGACAACCTGACACAGCGTGGCTCCGGGCCGGCCTGCCTCCCCTCCCCCCACCTGTGCCCCCAACTCCAGCCACTCTTTCCAATTCCTTGACCACATTCTTAAACGCCTCTTGCCTCTGGCCTTTGCTTGTGCTCTTCCTGGTAACATCCTCCCTTCCTGTCCTTCATCTCAGCTAGCTCCTACTCCTCTTCTATGTCTCAATACGCAGTCTTTCCTCAGCCTAGACTCCGACGGGGCCCCTCTGGATGTTCTCACAGCTCGCGGGGCTTGCCCAACGCAAGGCTCAGCACACCTTCCGATTCCTCATTTCCCACCTGCCGCCCTCCCGCAGACATCGCTTGCTTGTCCTCTGTGCAGCGGGCGCTTGCTCAACACTTACTGGGCGGACAGATGGATCAGCAAACAAACAAATGAATCCCGGCCCTACCACCTGCTAGCAGTGTGACCTCGGCCAAATAACTCGACCTCTCTGAGCTACAGGTCACTGTCTAAAATGGGGGTAATCAATATCTATCTCCCTGGAATGTTATAAGACCAAACAAGACACGTGCGATGCCTGGCACACGGGAGGTGCTCAGCAAGTGCCACCGGGATGTGAAGAGCAGGCAGCAACGCCCATTTGGCACTGGCCATTTGCCGCCCCAGTGAGTTACTGTTCGACTCGGCACACCTTGCCTGCTGCTCTCTGGCTGACCAGCCCTGGAAGGCAGGGGTCAGATGTGAGATTTCTCTGTTCTCCGCTGTGCCTTTCCAGCTCTGCAGACACCCAGTGCTGGAGATGAGTATAGTACTCGACACCCCATCCCTCTTCAAGGCCCATGTAAGACCAGTGTCTTAGCAACTGCTTGAAAACATCCAGCCCAATGTTGGTCCACCATCTCTTCCAAGGGGGGCTCCGAGATCTAGGAGTCTAACCTGGCCTAGGTGCTCACAGCCCAGACGTGTCCACAGGTCCCATGCTGATTACACCACGACCTCAGATTTGCTCTCTGCTTGTTGCAAACCTGAGGAGAAACCCATAGATTCCCCAGCATCAGAGAAAAGCAAGACCAACCTGGCTCTGTCTCTCCAGCTTCCATGGGGGGACCCACGTTTGCTCCTACACGTGCACCCCCCAGTGTAGCTAGCACAGGGCTGGGCACCTAGGACATGCTTAAAAATACTTGCCAACAACTCAATGAATGAGTAAAAGAATAAACAAACACACAAACAAATGAATGAATGACTTAGAGCCACTACAGACGAGTGTTAAGAATACATGCTTTGCAGTTACCCCCAGGCGGGAATCTCAGTTCCACCACTGAGCTGCTGAGGGACCCGGGCAAGTTATTTAACCTTGCCATGCCTTCGTTCCCTGCACTGTAGAAGGAGGATCACAAATGCATGTACCTCTGTTTAGTTGTTAAGCCAATAAAATGAGCCCCAAACACACAGCAATTAGCACACTGCCCAACTTTACAAATGTTGCACACTGCAGGACAGAGCCTGACTCATGATGTTATTATGATACATTGTTACCATTACTATTTAGAAATGAAGAAGGGATTGGGGGTGGGGAGGCTGGAGACTACATGTTCCCTCACTGCCATCTACCATGTTTGAGAATCAGGGAAGGCCTAGGAGATGGGACTCAGCAGAGAAAGAACAGACACCAGCTTGGTACATTCCCCACGAAAGGGCAGGGACCTGCTCAGAGGGCCACGAGGCAAGGCAACCCTCCGCTGGCCTTTGCATCAGAGCTGACCTCTGGTCCCTGGCGGGCAGGAGCAAAGAGGCCAGCCAGCTGGGAGGCAGAGCTGGAAGAGCCTCCTGCAGCTAAGGACGGAGCTGTTCCCTGCCCAGGTGCTGTGTCCACTGCCCACATGCATGGCGGTATCACCTACTTCATCAGCACCCACCCTCGACAACTTTGGCAGCCAACAGGGTACCAAAATGGGTAGCATCAGTCCTGGGATCTCTGGGTCCATCAGCACCAAGGGTCTAACCTCAGTGGAGGGAGCTCGGCTCCTCCTCCAGGAACTGGGATGGGCCGGAGCTGCTGCAGGCTGACCTTGGCTGTCTTGGCTCGAGGTGAGGCATTAGAAGGAGTCAGGGAAGAGCAGACAGGCCGAGGCTGCTGGGGCAGATGCCCAGGTACACACTGACCCCACAGCTTTGATGAGGTCTTTTAGTGCAAGCCCACTCCCGCCCTGGCCAGCTGCCCCGCTCACCCGCTGCAGAAACTCCGTCCGCTCCTTCTTCTTGTTCCTGCAACGAGCTGCCGCAACTTTGTTCTTTTCCCGGCGCCTTTTCCTCCGCTCCTCTTCCTCGTCTAGCTGTGAGGGCAGAGAGCCACTGATTAGATGCTGAGGCAGACCTGCAGTACAGCTTCTCTCTTGACATACAGACAGACAGATGGACAAGGGCCTTGCCGACCCATATCTCAGTGGTGAGGAAGCTGCTTCTATCTGCCGGCTCACTGGCCTCTCAGCTGGTGAAATGGAGACGCTTCCCATTCAGCCCAAGGATCCTCTCGGAGCAGGCGGGCACCCCTGGGTGGGGGTAGTCAGGGCCCCAGGAGGGCACAGCTGCCTGGGTTCTGCCAGAGTTCAGGAGCCCAAACCTGGGAGTCTACTCACACAGAGGTGGCACCCAACAGTCGCGGTCTGTCCTCCTGCCCAGCCCAAGCCCTCTGGATACTGTTTTCCAGGCCAGTGGTTCTCAGGTACGTCCTTTAAAATTGCCTTGGGCATGAGCACAGCTTTCGCATCCTACCCCACCCACTTTCCCCTCCCTGAGGTATCTTCTGCCTCCCTCTTGGTCCTTGCAAATGCTTGAATCTACCTTCTTGCCTACCCAACAGTCTCCCAGCCTCCTCAGCACCTTTAATCCTCTTCCCAGCGTGTCCTTCCCCCCCGCACACCCACCTGTATCCTGGGATCCCAGGGGCTCCCTGAAGTGCCCTGCTCAGGACATAGGCAGAGGGGCTTCCTGAGTCTCTGGGCTTACTCCTCCCCAAGACACTTTAGGAAACACACCACACATGAAAGCGAGCCCACAACATGGGAAGGAGGAAACTTACTGCCCACCAACGCTGACTGTCAATCAAAGTGGCCGTTATTATTGTTTCAACGATAACAGCAAGCGCTGCTGTTAGCTGTCTACTTTGTTAAATGTTTTAAACACAGGTCATGTATCCTCGCAATCAGTTTGATGAGAAAGATATTGCCACTGTTCCATTTGACAGATGGTGATACTGAGGCCCAACGGTTCAGTATATCCAAGGCCATTTACCTAGGAAATGGCAGAGTCGGCATTCCAATTCAGATTTCTACGACTTTGACCTTCCTGCTCTTGACCAGCAGCCCACCAGCCCCAGCCCATCAGGGCACCTTGATGTGATGCCTCTCGTGGTCTGTCATCTACAGGAGACTCTGGAGGACACACACAACCAGCTGGGCTGGGGACAGGCTGGAGTTAGAGGCCACTAGAAATCATGGATTGCCCTGGGCTTGCCAACTCTCTCACTTCTCCAGCCAGTGGGGGTGATTCTGGCAGCCTGAGGCCTGGGACAAGGTCTCTGCTGAAACGGCTTTGGGCCAGGAAAATAAACAGCCTCTCTCCACACACTCCCAGCATGCTCTAGGAGGTCAGGACCGAGAGCCTGGGCCAGAGACCAGCACCCACGGCCATCGTCACAGACCCTGGCCAGGCAGCCCCTTCTCCTTCTCCACCTCCACCACCTCCAAACTTCTCCCCAACCCACGCCCGCCCCACCCGGGAGGCCACCGGGAGAGGTGCCTGGCCAACACTGCCGCACCCAAGCACCTCCCAGCCCCTCAGCCTCCTTTGAAACAGAACCAGAAGTGACAGCTCCTCTGGCTGACCTGCATCTGGGAAAATAGAAACCTGGACAAAATCGATTCCGCCCAACCTCAGCCTCACCCCCAACAAAGCAGAGGTAACCGTGACGACAGGCAGAGGGAAGGAACTGGAGGAAGTGGCAGGCGGTGCAATCTCCCCTCGGCCAAGAGGGTTTGCCCACAAACTGCTAAGGTGATGTGTGCAACCTGAGCACTGCCAGGCTCGCCGGCCTCCAGCCCTTCCCCCGGAGCGCTCTGGGTTCTGGCGGAGCTGCTGTTTCTTAGGAGACACAACCCCTGTCCTCCAAGACCCTCCATCCCCGTGCAGGGCCTCATCCTCCCTAAAGTTGGGGGCACTCAGAAGCTGCTCTAGCAGCAGAAGCAAAGAGGCTTGGCTTGATGCTGGAAGTTTCAGAGATCAACCGGGCCTGGCCGATGCCCAGAGAGAGGGCTGCTCCGCCTACTCCTCCAGCCGCATCAACCCCCTCCTGCCACCACCCTCTGCTCCAAACATCTCACCCTTCTCCAAGCCAGCCAGGCCCTCCTGAGAGGACTGTCCTTTCCCACTTGGAGAACTCGTACTCAACCTTCAAGAGCAAACGTCACCTCCTCCGGGAAGGCTCTTTGGACCCCAGGATAGAACTAACGGCCTTTCCTGCGCTGCTGCAGCACTGTGAGCACGCCGCCGTGGAGCCTCTGTCACATCCCACCCTTGTCTCTGTTGACGTGGGTACCCGCCTTCCCTGCCGGGGACCCGAGCATCCCTGGCACCTGGCACGGAACGTGGCGCTTAGCAGGAGCTCAGCAAATGTTAGTCAAATGAATGGATGCACAGAGGCTCTGGAGAAAGATGGCACAGGCTTGGATTCTGTCATTATAAAAATGATTTATTGCCTATTTTTTCTATCTGCACAGCCTTTCCCCCAGGGCTGAGAAGGAGCCTTCTCTGCTGGAATGGCCTCTTCTCTCTATTTGCAGGAGGCCACCAAAGCTTGGGGATGGGGTCCTGTCCTCTCAGAAGCACACTGGCCGGAAGCAGAGCCTAGATTCGGGGTACGGGCCCCTGACGGCTGAGGCAGGTCTGCACAAATCCTCAGCAGGCCCTGAAAGTATCCAGGCTGTGCACTGAAGCCTAAAGCCTGCAGTTCCACAGCCACCACCAGCTCCAAACCCACCCCCAGCCTTTCCTGCATCCATGCGCACCTTGACTAACATCTCCCAGGAAGGCAAGAAAGGGCCCAAAAGGGCCCAAAAGCCCCATTGCCACACGGTGCTGGGTCTCCCCCAAACGCTCCTACTGCGATTTAAGAACCATCCTAAGGACACAGAACAAACAGCTGCTGAGGCCCCACCAGAAATGTGGGATGGGGCAGAGCCCACCAGCCTCCTCCATCCCCACCGGCTAGCTCTGGCCTGGGCCTGAGGGAAGTACAGACCCCAACTGGGACCATCTGGAGGCCCCCCACCCCCAGGCCTCCTCGGAGCCGAGCTGTCTTTCACTCCCAGACTCAGGTCCCGCCTCCTTGAGCTCCCTGGATTAAAGCATTTGGCCAGGAGGGGGTCAGAGACAGCACAGGCTGTTTTCAGACATCTAAAAATGGAATCCCAAAATGGGAGGTGGCATTTTTCCCTGCAGATACAGCTGGAAGAGTTAGGGTGTTTGAGGGGGAGGCAACTTGACACTCAATGTATTTAAAGAACCAAAAGATGGGGTTAGGGGTGGATGGGAGCGTATCTTTTCCTGTTCTCAGACTTAGTGCTGGCTCTGTCTTTCCCAAATCCCCAGGAAGGCCCGGGGCAAAGCTGTCTGCATTCTGTCAGTGAGGGGTGCCCCTGGGCCATGCTTCATGCTGAAGGGACTTGGGGACCCATGCCAAGAGGGCCCTCCTGCTGAGCTGAGGGGACAGGGAGCCTGTTCTCAAGCCCCCGCTGAGGGCCAGGGGACCCCAGTCCCTGGCCACAGCCAACTGGGCAGTGTGAATGGCTGACCCCAGCTGGGATGTATTTACCTCCTGGAAATTGAAAATGGGACCGCTAGGCTGGGGAGCAACCAACTTCAGCCATGTGGCCAGAGGAGCAGAAAGATCAGGCTGCTGGAGACAAGCAGAGACCAGAGACCATGTGACAAGAGAGACATTCTCATTCGGGTATAGGAGGGAATCACAGAGGCAAAGAGAGGGACTGGGTGACAGAGAGAAAAACAGGACCTGAACCAGGGGGAAGCAAGCTAGGTGCTGGAGGAGACACTTAAGGAGGTGCTCACTCTGGGGCTTGTGCAAGGGCAGGGTCAGCCCCCAGGAGTGAGTGCCTCCTTAAATGCCGGGCCCTGGGCATCTTACTTGCCTCACACAAGCTACAGACTGAGCAAGGTGAAGACAGAGAGAGAGAGAGGGAGAGAGAGAGAGAGGGAGAGAAGGGAGAACAAAGAGACAAAGAAAGAGGGAAAGACAGAGAGGCAGACGCCAGAGACACACAAGGAGACATGGACAGAGGCCAGCGGTACAAACAGGCGGAGTGGACAGACAGAAAGCACACACAGAGAAGGAAACTATCTTGATCCTATCCTCTCAATTCCACCCCGGAGACGCCTGACTACACTGCCTGTCCTTGGGGTCCGTGACGACGCACGCCCTGGAATCTGTGCTGAAAGTTCCTCTGGCCTAGAGAGAGTTTGAGGTTTCTGCCACTTGTCACTGAAAGACGCCCAGGACACCAGGGTCCCACCCTTGTGGAGTCACGTGATGCTGGGTGAAAATGGAGGCGCAGAAAGTGGTTCCCAGGGATCTGGGGGAGAATCACTGCTAGCCAGCATTCTAGAACAGTTGGGAAAGTGGCAGAGCCTGGGTGCAGAAGGGCCCTTGAGCACACAGAGGCAGGTCCCTCCCTCGGCAGGGATCAGATACCCT
This sequence comes from Glossophaga mutica, assembly GCA_039655065.1. NCBI lineage: Eukaryota > Metazoa > Chordata > Mammalia > Chiroptera > Phyllostomidae > Glossophaga > Glossophaga mutica. The sequence continues at coordinate 21,575,405 of CM077303.1, forward strand.
GGATTAGGAGTGCAGTGGGTTAAATGGCCTCAGTAAACTATCCAGGACGGTCTTACCCCGCCACTTCCACCGGGAAGGAAACTGAGGCTATCAGGGCTGCCTGGCGGGTCAGTGACAGCCCGCTGCTCCTCCAAGGGCAGGAGGGCTGTGCAGGCCCCCACACAAGGCAACAGCCAACCCCCCACCCTTTCAGCTCCATCCTCGCCTCAGGACTGAATTCTGAGGGTGATGACCATTGTTTTTCCCTCTCTGGGTCATTTAAAATAAAAAACTATTTGCTGCACAAGTAACACCTAATGTGTAGCATTAAAGCCGTGTGGCTTCAAGGAGGGGCCTCTCCCTTGCCCTTCTGCCCCTGCCTGACCCTCACCGGTGGCCTTGTTTCTCAGGCCCTGTCTGCAGTCTGTGTGGCTTTCATACGATGGTGACAGTCGCCCAGTTGTGATCGTGAATTCTGACATTTCGTAGCCTTTCCAAAAATGTATCTTGTGGGACCCACATGCAGGTAAGATGAGAAAAAGCAATGATACTGTTTAACCCAAGGCACCGAAAATACAGAAAGTGTCATACGGACAAAGCAACAGAGAAGAGAGCAGTGAGGCAAGCGACGGGCAGAAATTGGGGGGGTGGGGGGAGGAGGCACTCGGGGATCGAATCCCCGGCGCTGACCAGAACAGCGAAGGTGTGGAAGGAAGGCTTTTCTCGCGCTGAAACTGCAGCATGGGCGGAGAGCAGGCTCATCGGAGACTCACAGTATCGGGCTGGCAGCAGGGGCTTCAGGGTCTACAAGGCCTGGGTTCCCCAGCAGCTCTTCTGCGGACTGGCTGTGTGCTCCTGGGCAAGTCACTCGGCCTCTCTGAGCCTCCTTTCCTCACCTGTCTGAGGAAGGCACCGAGCCCTGCTGCACAGGTTCGTAATGAAGACTAAGTCCCAGCCCAGAGCTGGGACACAGGAAGGATTCAGCAAATGCCAGCGTCCCTGCCTGCCTTCTCAGCCGAGGCAGGACAGCAGGGACAGTGCTGCCTGGGGTATGCCCAGCCTTCAGCACCCATGGGCGGAGTGTGGCATAAAAGGAGACCTGAGCGAGGGAAAGCAGGTGGGGGTGCTTCAGGGTGTGCGAGCTGTGAGAGAGCGACCTGGAGGAAAGGAACAGCTCGGCCTCCAAATCCAGCCCTGGCCTGGCCCACAGGTCCCTCCCCACCGCTTGAAGGAGACATTTCAACACCAGGGACCCATGAGCACCCTGGGAAGTAAACACCCAAATACCAAACATACCAGACATTCCCCCATATAAACAGGCTGCTCTGAGCCATCCCTCCCCCACCCCACCAACAAAAAAAGTAGGGCAGGCCAGAGATGAGACCTCACAGGGCAGGCTAGCCAGCCGGTGCCCGAGAATCCCTCTGCCTCCGCTCACCCCCGGAGGGAGGAAGGAGGGCACCCCAGGGCCCTGTGCAGAGCTCTTGCTGACTCGCCGTGATGCCCAGGGCTCAGGCCCGCCCAGCCAGCCTCTGCCCTGGGCTAAGCTGCTGGAAACTCCACCCTCCCCTCTCTCGAATCTTTTCTAGCCAGGCCCTTCCCCTCCAAAGGCCAAGGTCTGGACCTCAGCTGTGAAATACTGGGCAGTTTCTGTGAACAGTGGACAAGGCCATAAGAGAAAATCCAAGACAAATGGTCAGCCTAAGACAGCAGTTGTAAACTCGAGTCACCTCGAGGGGCCAAGTAAATAACCATTAGGGCAGGAGGAGGGCCACCGGGGCCGTGGCCCGGAGGGACACCCCTCCTGGCCCCAGGGTCATGCAGGCTCACGGTTGCCAAATCTTCCAAATTTTCAAGACTAGCTGAAAATGTCGATTTTTAAGTAAAACCTCCCAATTTTTAATGTTGGCAACGAATTCCATTTTGAAAAGAACACTGAGTGAGCCAAACAAAACACACCTGTGGGCCGCACCAGCTGCGGCCCGCTAATTTATGGCCCCTGACAAGCGACCCCGGGGGGACGGTCCTCAGGCACCGGGTTCCAGCCTCCACGACGCCACCCGCAGCCAGGCCCGGCTGCAGCACTTCATCTCTCCTGTCCGGGCTCATCGTCAACAACCCCAGCGGCTCCTGCTTCTCCCTGACCTTCCGACCTTCGGCAAGGCGGGCAGCAGGAGCCTCGTTTTACAGGTGAGGAGACGAGGTAAATATGTCTGCCCTGGGTCTCCCAGCTGGGAGAAGCCGGGGATTCCACTCCATTACACCCTGCTTCCTTCTAATCAGTGGGCTGGAGAGAAATCCCCCCAAAGCCCCACGGAGCCCTGCCGTCCCCAGGTTTTTATTCATTCAGTCTTCAGGGGCAGTGCTGGCTTGGCTGAGGGGAACGAGAAAGGGGCTCTTAGCAAGCACCCAGGCAAATCCCCAGGTTTTACAGAGGAGGAAACTGAGGCCCAGGGAAGGAAGGGCATAGCTCCAAGGCTCACACGCTTGCGGGCAGGACCTGAGTCCTCAAGACGAAGACCAAGGGACACTGCTGGTTGGAGCCCCTGGGCCTCCCAGCTCCACCTGACTGCCTCTCTCTAGGATGCTCCTGCTCCTCTGTCTCTTGCCTGGGACCCCCTCCCGTCCCTTGCAGGCCGAGGTCTCGCTGCTTTCCTCACGCGCCCGCTGGGGGCCATAGTTTCCATGCGGTTCCACTGCCGCCAGCACATCAATGCCAGCCCGGTTTTACTTTCAGACCCAAACGCCCACCTGCCAGCTGCACGTTCAGTCCAGGTGTCCCTCAGCCCCTCAGAGTCTGTGTCCCCCGTTGGTGACTTCGTCTCTGTTCTCCGCCCCATTCACTGGGGCCAGAAACTCCGGGCCTGCCGCCCGCCCGTCCCGCCCCTCTCCTCATTTCCAACTCTGACCACACCGGCCATCCAGGGCCACATCCTAAATCTCCCTCAGACTTGCTCCCCACCCTCCAACCCCAGGGCTGCTCTTCAGGCCTCCTAGGAGACCTCCTCCACCCCAGGCATCAGAGGGATCTTTCTGAAATGCAAATCTGATCCCATTATTGGCCCTTGGAGGTGGGTCGCTGGTAGCTGGGGCAAGGGGTGATTACCCTCAGGCCCACGCTTCTTACTGTGTCCAGCAAGGATCCTGGCAACTTGACCCCGCCTGCTGTGGTCTCACCTCCCGTCTATCCCTGCCCTATACTCCATGTTTCTGCAATGCTAAGCCTCTCTATGTAGACCCTATGCTTCCTTAGCTCATGCCTTTGCCCTGCTGTCCCCGTGACTTATTTTAAGCCTGTGCATTTAGCTCAAGCATCACCACCTACAGGAAGTACTCCTTGATGCTCATCCCCTCCAGGCTGGGGAGGGATCTCTCTGCTCTGGGCTCCCATAGAACTCTGAGCTTATCCTGGTCCTTACTGTGATGTGTTCTACACTCAATTCCTGCCTCCCCCACTAAACTGGGATTCCCATGAGGGCAAAGTCTAGGTCTTATTATTTTTGTGTCCCAGAACCTTGCTGAGTTTGTGGCCATCAATAAATCTCAATAAACGTTTGCTGAAGGGAGGCCTGATCCACAGAACTAGTGACCTGGACAGAACCCAAGACTCTTGCCTCCGGGTCTGGTGCCCTTTCCACTTTACTCCAACGGCTCCCCGTGCCAGGTTCTAACCAAACATACTCACCCACAGACCAACCCCCACACTGGATGCCATGCTCACTCAAAGCGTGAGACCAGCCCAGCCAACCCCCAGGTGAAGGCTCTGAACAAGAGCTGGCAGCGGCAAGGACTCCACCTGCCAAGCTGAGTCACTCAGCTCCCCAGGCTGGGGGCGCAGGTGGATGAGCAATTGCTCAGCACTCTTGGCATCTGCAGGAAACGGTGGGGAGCAGGAGGGCTGAGAGCTAAGCTCTACCCTGAGGTTCTAGAACTGAGAAGACCCAGAGACCCTCATTCCCTGCTGCACCCGCAGGCCAGGGAGCTCGAGGTCAGGGAAAGGGAGTGAGTCTGCCAGGGTCCCTAGGTCAGACAGTGACAGAACCAACCAGAACATGCTGCTTTCTGGAAAGAGGCAGGGAACGCCTTCTTTAAGAACTGAAAGCCTGCCTCTTCTATCATTGTTGGGCAGCAGAACCCACAGGGGGATCCATCCAAAAGACTTACCTGCGTGCTCACATCTCAGCAGGATGAAGCACTGACCTTGGCCCTCCCAGCCCCCACCTCTCCCCTGTGCCCCCAGTAAAAACCTTCTCCAGGGTGAAGGGAGCCCATAAAACAAAAGGCCAAGGAGGCCTGGAGCTGGTTTATAGACACAGAATAGGGAAGGCCATTTTCTCAGAAAGCACTGGAGGACAGCTCGTTTGCACTGCTGAGAACAGGCAGCACTGTGGAACAAAGCCTGAAAAAGCCTGCTGGGCAGGGCGACACCCGCCACTTGCGGGTGGTCCTGCTAAGGACTGAGCAAACACTGTTACTGCACCAGTGAGGCAGAGGCCAGGAGACGTGGGGAAATCACCTTGGCACGGGCAGAAGACTTGACATTGAGGAGGAAAGGGACTGTGACTTGCTGGAAGCTCGTTTGCTGCAGAAGAGCTATTTGAAAAAGGGAGAAATTGTGGCCTCGACAAGGCCCACCCCCCACTTCCCAAAGGCTGGTGCAAAGCAGACTACATGTAGTTTCCAAGGAAAATCTGTCTTCTCCCAAAAAGAGTTAACAATACACTCCAAACTGAGTCTTAAACAATAATACAAATAAGCAGTGCAATATGCCTTGATTACACGGCGGGGCGGGCGGGGGGGCGGTAAACCCCCCAAAACAGAGACAAGAGCTCCCGAAAAATGACTATCGATTATTAAATGCAGTTGTTGCAGAGAATATCTATGAACAGGAACAATCTGAAAGTTGGCCAAAGTGGAAGAATACTTCAAGTCCCACCATCCTATTAAAGCCTCGGAAGTCATTTGTCTTTCATCATGAAGGTGAAAAGCAAGGTCCTTGGCTTAATTATTCTCCACCAGCGCAGGTCTGTTTAATCTGCATGCAGGCTGTGGAGCTAAAACACGGATTTCAGCCAATTTCTTTCAGGCACAAGGCGCAGATAACAGACAAGCTGCAGAGCAGAATGGCGTCCTCTACTTTGTGGGCCCTGAACTAATAAAAAAAATTCCACCCAGGTGATGTGGCCAGGTGAATTCTCTACTAGCGACACCTGGCTTGGAGGATGGAAGAATGATTTCGCCATGAGTGAACCATATAATGAAATGGATGCAAATGAAGCACAGAGTCGGAGGGGCGGGGAGGTGCTGCAGAGCACCAGGCAGATGGGGGGGTGGGGCACAAAGCAGGAAGCTCCCCTCCCCACATTCCTAGACCAAAGCCGCTGAGAACGCAAGGTCAGATGGTCAGATACAGCAAATGGGAGCTCCTTTGGCATCAGAACGGTTTGTCTGATTCTCCCTTCTAAACCAATAAAGAGACTAGCCTACTGATAAACTTGCAGCTTAATTAATTTGGAAGTCCCTTCAGGTGTGAATGCTGGCAGCCGGGAAGATCTCAGGACCTTAAATAACTAGTTTGGAAATGCCACAGTGTTTGCTGGCTCGGAGCACCTGGCCTTACAAACATTCAGGTACCACATATATTAATGAATCCCCGATGGTGTGTGGGTCCCTCCAAAAAGCTTGAGATAGGTTTGGCGATAAATGTGGTTTTGGACCCATGAGATAGGTTTGGCGATAAATGTGGTTTTGGACCCGTGAGGCCTTTCTCAGACACAAGCATTACCACTCAGAGCTGGGCCTTCCGCGTCATCTAAATGCAGAGAGTGTCAGCATCTCCCAGAGGGCTCGTGACATCAGACTTCTGGGTGTCACCCACTCGAGTCTGCTTCAGTAGTTTCGGGTGAGACCCAAGAATCTGCACCTCTAACAAGCTCCCGGATGCAGGCGCCGCTGGTCTGAGGACCCCACTCTGAGTGACGCTGATGTAAACCAGTGGATTTCAAATTGGTTTCAGCAGTAGGAGGCTCTTGTTCAAATGATAACATAGTAAATAAAGGCCGTATTTTCTTAAGGGGCTCACAGTTGTATTATCTGCTTATTATAGTCCTCCATCGAAAATAATTCAATGAGTTGTAGTTGATGCAAAACCTTTAACTCAGAGGTTATGGGGGTTGGTTACAGGTTTCCGACAGACAGCCTCATGATCCAAATTATTCCTGTCTTATGTTTTCCATCCACACACAGATCAGTTACAGATTAGTTACCAACAGTGTGTATGAGTGTATATATATACACACGTACACAGGCACACACACATACAGTCATGCATTGCACGTTTTAGTCAGCGGTGAACCGCATCTACAACAGTGGTCCCATAAGATTGTGTTGGAGCTGAAAAATCCCCAGCACCCAGGGCCGTCACAGCCGTCATAAGGTCCAAGCACACACACCACTCAGGTGTTCATGGAGATACCGATGCAAATCAACCTGCTGCGCTGCCAGCCATATAAAAGCACAGCACACACAATCATGTCCAGCACAAATACTTGATAATGGTAATAAATGACTGTGTTGCTGATGTATCTATTTACTATACTTTCAATCATTAATTTCGTGTGTACTCTTTCTACTTATAAAAAAAGTTTGCTGTAAAACAGGATGCTGTGTTATGATAGCAGCAGCCTCATTCAGCTCTTGTTTACTGCAAGTCTTGATTGAATCATTTTTCTGGTGTTTGATTTAATCTTGTGTTGTTTTGTACAGGCTTGTAGCCTCTAAGCAATGGGCTACGCTATACAGCCAGGCGTGCGGGAGACTGGAACATCCTGGTTTGTGCAATGCACTTGGCGATGTTCGCACGGCAACAAGATGACCAAACGACACGTTTCTCAGAATGTACCCCTGTCATTCACTAAGCAGCACGTGACCGTATCTGTAAGTAAAGTCTTGTCACCTTGCCTTGCACTCTCAGGATGCTCGTCAGCTAAAGAAAAGTAGCAGGAAAAGCTTTATTCTGAAGTCTACACAAAATAGACTAACTTGGCACCAGAGGTCACCTTGGCAGCGCTCTCCAAGGTGTTAGATTTCATAACTAATAGGTATTAGCATGTGTGTGGATCTAGCTTTCTTCAAAAAAAAAAAAAACCCAAATAGATAAAATTATGGTTTAAAAGTGACCCCAGCAAGTTATTTACTTAATGTCTCTGAGCCTTGATTCCCTAACAACTAATAGTACTAACAACATCTACCTCGTAGGGTAATTGAACAGATAGATCAAAGGAGCTAATGCCCACAAAAGCAGTTTGCAAGCCATAAAGTGCATTGCCCAAATGAGCCTTCTGTCCTGGACGCAGATATCCTCACCCCTTCAAAGACCTGGGCCGGCTGATACTGAACCAGGGCTTTCAACCAATGACTACAGGCTGGAACCACCTGCCAGCCGCACCCAGACCAACGGAATCAAAATCTCCGGGCTCTGCGTCAACACATCCATAACCGCTCTCCAGGGCGCTCCCACGGGTGGCCAGGGGCGCTCCACATTTCCTCCCAGGTCCCGCACAAAATCCTACCGAAGGGCTCTCGTTGCTACAGTGTGGCCGCTAGCAGTCGAAAAGAGAAAAGGCCCCAACCAGGTCCTGACCTCTCCACCGCTGTTGGCAGGAAAGGGGGCTTTGATAGCTTTAGCTACTAATTCTGCAGCACGGATAGGTGCTGGGCGATGTACATACTTTACCCCTTCTAACTGCCCCTCTGAGAGGGAGGTGTCGTTCTTCCCTGTTTCTTAAAGTAGCTTTACTGAGATACCACACACCATACAATTCACCCCCTTCAAGTATACAATTCAACAGCTTTTAGTATATTCACAAAGCTGTGACTGTCACCAGTCATTATTAGAACACAGTCACCACCTCCAAAAGACACCCCACTCCCCCTAGCTATCACCACCCCCCACCTTCTCCCACCTCCCAGCCCTCAGCACCGGGGACCTGGTTTTCCTCTCTGTCTCCATGGATTTGCCTACTCTGGGCCTTTCACGTCAACGGAGCCCTGCAACAGGCAGTCCTTTGTGACCAGCTTCTTTCACTTAACATCATGTTCTCGAGGTGCGTGTGTGTTGTAGCGTGGGCCAGTGTGCGTTGTAGCGTGGGTCAGTGTGTTGTAGCGTGGGTCAGTACGTGTTGTAGCGTGGGTCAGTGTGTGTTGTAGCATGGGTCAGCACTTTGCTCCTTTTTACAGCCAAATAATATTCCAGGGTATGGACATCATACATCACCTATCCATTTGTCAGCTGATGGCCATTCGGGTGGTTTCCCCTTTGGAGATGTCACAGATCACATGGCTGTGAGCATTCCTGTACATTGCCTGCACAGGTTTTCGTGTGAGCATGCTCCCCTTTCTATGGGCTGCACGCTCGCCAGGAACCTGCTGCCCTGCGGTGGTGTGGGTCTGCGTGTAGCCTTCTGAGGAGCTGCCAGGCCGTTTCCCAAAGTGGTCGGGACATTCTACCTCCTTGCCAGCAGTTAACGAGGTTACCACTTCTCCCCAGCCTCATGCCACTTGAGATTCTCTGTCTTTTTTTAGGGCAGCCTCCGCCAGTGGGTGTGAAGTGCTTTCTCATTGTGGTCTGGGTTCACACATCTTTGATGGTAGCTGCTGATGAGCGTCTCTTCTTGTGCTTATTACCCATTCACACAGCTTCTTGAGAGGAATATATATTCAGATACTTTGCCCATTTTTAAGCTGGACTATTTGATTTTTTTATTATTGAGTTGTAATAGTTCTTTGCATTTTCTAGATAAAATTTCCTTCTCAGATCTATAATTTGCAGAAATGTTCTCTTATTCTGTGGACTGTCTGTTTACTTTGCGTCCTTTAAAGCCCAGTTTGTAGTCTTGATGATGTCCAGTTAGCCATTTTTCATTTTGTTGCTTGTGTTTTTGGTGTCAGATCTAATCCGAAGTCACAAAGACTTACTGCTATTTTCTTCTAAGGGTTTTGCAGCTTTAGCTCTCACATTAGATCTCCGATCCAGGTCGAGTTAATTTCCATACACGTGGTCAGATATGTTGTCTATCTCCGCCCCCTCCCAGTCTTACAATGAAGGAAACTGAAGCTCAAGCATCCAGTAACCTCTCCAGAGCTAAACCGTCCCCATGCAGCAGTCCTGCGGGCCTCCGAAGAGCCCAGGTCTGTTATGGGTGGTGGCTGGGAGAGGAGGCGGGGTGGGGGCAGCACTACAGGGGCCAAGCACAGGGGAGCTGCTCCCCAAGAACTTGCACATGCACTCTTCTTGGTTAAGGGGACACTGCAGCCTCAGAACAAAGCACAGCCAATGAGCCCCAGCACAGGGCAGGGTGTGAGTCCCCCAAGGGGTTGCTAAAGCCAGAGGAGGCCCGTAACGCCACGCCCAGCACCTCCACAGCCTGCCCGAGTCTGCCCAAATGTCCTCCTAATCACTGAGCTCTATCCTCCAGCCAAGTTGTCTTGTGTCTTTGGAGCACAGAAGAGGGGAAGCAGACTTGGCTGACCCCAGAGCTGTTGGGCCAGAGGAGGTCACCTGTGAGAGGGCTCAGTTTCCCAACTCTATGTCCACGCTGACAGTGGATCTGGGGACGCCAAAGTGAGATGACCAGCACTGACAGGAAAGGCCACTTGGTAGGGCTGCTAAAAACACCGATGGGTCATGGAAATCCAGCAATGACCTTGACATCAGAGGAAACAAGATAAGGGGTCACACGAGGCAGCTTAGGGGAAACCAGAGGGTGGAGGGGCCTTTCCATTTGCAGCTCGAGGTGGAAACTACAGCTCGGGCTGCATCTACGCTGCATCAACAACCAGGAACGGGAAGGTCCGCTCGCTGTCCTGGAACCCAGGGCACAGGCGCAGCACACCGGGAAGGCCCGTGCCGCCGGAGTTCGTACAGCCGTTCCCTGCAAACAGACTTCAGCCTTAACAACGTGATTTATAGGGGGCTGCGCTGCAGTCAAGGTCATCTCTACACTAGGTGCCTCGCTCAACCTTCACGACAAAACTCGGTGACTTTTAGTTTCCTCCTCTCATAGATGAAAAAACTGACGCTCAGAAAAGGCCGGCCGACCTGGCCAATTGCACGCAGGGAGCCAGACTTTGAACCCAGAAGCTTGAGCCAAACCCAGAGCTCCGCCCAGGCCCCAGAAACAGCCCCTCTGGTTAGCAAGCCAGGATGGGGTCCTGCTCCTGGGTCATGTGGGTGGGCACCTCCATGCACTGCGGCCACACACCACCTCCAAGGGCAAAACACCCTCAAGGAAATGAAAGCCCAAGGAACCGCTTTTGAATACATTATAAAGCTAATTTGCATAATGGGCACATTCGAAAAGTAAAGCATAACCATACCTTCCATTTCTTGTTTGTCTCAGTTAAGTAGCAGGCATTGTGTGAAACCCTTACCCTGCGTGAGTTCATTTAATCACCACGGCAACACTGCCAGGTAGGTACTAATATTATTCCCACATTAAGACAGAGAATCTAAGAAGGCAGCCTAGGGCTCCCTGAACTTTTCAGCAGTATCTGATTTCTGCTAAGAATATGCGTGTCCAGCCACATCCCCACCATCACCTCTGCAGGGGACCCGTGCTAGGATGACAGCAGGTAGGACCAACCTCTGCTGTCCAACAAGAGCTTCAGGACCCCTGTGAATGCTCAGGCTGTGGCATCGAATCAGACTCAATACCACAGGGGGCGACCTCAAACTCAGTCAAAGCTGCTTTTAGCTGCCGCTTATTCTCTCTCAAATTAAACTATTAAAGGGAAAAGAACGCTAACAGCTTTTCCAAATGTGCTAACGGAATTAAAATGGAAATTCAGTATTTCAAAGACGAGTCAGGAGAATCTGTTCCAAGAAAGGGACAGATTGGATCTGTCTGCCAAACGAGTACGAGACAGAAAAAGCGTCTGAGTCAGGGGGAAGAAGGCCAACGCTGTTCTGAAGAGCCCCAGATCAAAAACCAATTATGCGAGACTTGCTAAAGAACGTCAGTGGGCTGCCTTTATGTTTTAAGTCATTAAAAACACAAGCATGCTTACACCAACATTTACCCAGCACATCAGCTGGTTGGGGGCAACATTTTATGCTCAGGCTAAACATGGTGAGCACTTGGTCTTTCTGGTGAGCAAACTCTGGGAAACCACCTGTGGCTGAGAGTAAGCACACCTTCTGGGAAAACCCTCCAGGTTCCAACAAATTCACATTTCATCCCAAGGTAGAAACTTTCTAAATGTCCTTCGGGGTCCCTGGGGAAGGTGGAAAACGACCCGCGTGAAATCCACAAACAGCTAAGTCTCCTCTCCTGCTCTGACGATGACGAGGACCTGGGTCCAGCCGGTCACCATGGGGAACGTGTGCTGGAAAGGCGGTCCGCGATGGAATGCGCACACTGACTCCTCAAGGTGAAGCCCGTGGAATGCTCCCCTCCTTGACAAGGAACAGAAGAGCCCAGGAGACGTGTGATAAAGCCATCCCTGAGCCTAAAAAACACACAGATTCCCTGGACTTTGCCTTCAGAGTGCCTGAGTCCATGGACCAGGGCGGGGGTGGGGCAGGGGTTGGAAATCTGTATTTATAAGATGTTTCCAAGTGATCTGATGATCAGCCAACTTTGGGGATGGTTGGCTTGGTTCTCATTGTGCTCCTTTTTTCTGCCTGAAGTCACTGAAGTTCAGAAACAGAAAAACAAATGGACAATGCTTGGAGGTAAGAATTGAGAGGGACAGAAATCAAGGTAGAGAGCATTTAAGTGACCTGTCAGGTTGGCGTGGCTAATTAATGTTTAAAACGACAAGTGCGTATTGAACATTCAATCTATGCGAGGCACCGCACACAGTCTGGAGGGAATAAAAAGAAATGTAAGATCTAGTCCCTGTCCTCGGACATAAACATTGGACCCAAACTCAAAAGCAGGCTGGTAACACAGACAGGGTGAAGTGGGCTGGGTATGAGGCAACAGGGAGTAGTGGGGCCTGTGGTAAAATCAAGGCCGCATGCTAATACTGTGAGCATCTGCTACTCAGCTGTAGCTTTCATTGCACATAAGGGTGTGGACCTAGAGTGGCCAGATAGTCTGGTTTTTAAAAAGAAGCCAGAAAGTTCACATTTCCTGGCTTTTAAATATAGCAACTCATTCAATTAAAAAAAAAGGGGGAAAGGAAAAAAAAAACAGTGTGAGAGCCAAATGAGATTCATCTGTAGGCTGACTCCTGCTCACAGAACAACAGTTTACAGCCTCTTTCCTAAGAGGTCACCCAGTCCAACTGCCCTTGAACTTGAGTCCCCTCTAGAGCCCTGCAGTAGCACAGAGGGTGAGGGGTCCCATCTAGCAGGTGGTTAGGTAAGTGCTTGGTTTGTATATGTGTGTGTAAGGGTGGGGCTTCTGGGCTTCCCCCTGCCCCACAGCCACAGCGAAAATGCATTCCAGGCCCAGAGGCAGGGTGTGGCCCCTGCAGCCACAGCAGCCCACTCATAGATGACCCAGGAAGGACCAGAATCTTCAGGCCAGTAGGGACAGGTTGTTTGAGGAGTCCAGCTGCAGTGGGCTGCAGAATAAAAAGTGTAGGAGGGACGGCTCTGGAGAAAGCTGGAGTGGAATGCTGGAAAGGAAAGAAGAACAGAAAGGGAAGAAAGAAGAGGAAAAGGGGGTCGGGGGTGACAGAAGAGGGGACAGGAGGGATAAGCAGTGATGGAAGGAGACCTGACTGGGGGTGGTGAACACACAACACAGTGAAGAGATGATGTGCAGGGTCCAGCACAAATAATGCCCCCTTTTCGTTACAAAACCTTTTATTGCAAAATCACAAGCAGGTAATTCTGTAACACACCAATATCACACTCAAGCACAGCATGTGACATTTTCGGTGAACTGTTCAAATTGCTGTCCATCTTGTGTGAGACATTCACTCACCCTACCCACCACACTGAAGCGACTTCTGCCAGACCTTTGTAGTACAGAATTGTGACACCTGAAACCTGTATGATTTTATTAACCAATGTCACCCCAGTAAAGTCAATAAAAAAGAGAAAAAGACAAGAAAGAGCATGGGCTCTAAAAACGCCATAACCCAGAATATAACATGCCCAGATCCTAGCCAACCATCAAAATCAGCAGTCTGGCCACGCACTTGGTCTGCTCAGTGTGCCTTCACGATACCACTCCCTGACCTTTTCTACTGTATAGTAATTCGCTTATTTTTATTTCTGGATGCCCCCACTACAACACGCATTTCCAGGAAAAAGGGCAGGGGGGAGCTTGTCTACTTTGTTTATGGTTCAGCTCCCAGTGTGTGGCACAGTGCCTGGCACATAGTAGGTAGGTACTTAGCAAGTATCTGTCGGACAAAGGGACTGCCGGCAAGGCAAGCGGTTGACACCAGAACAGTTTAGCATTACGTGTCAACCACATAATAATAGCATCAACACAAAGCACCTTATCATTTACAAAACCTATTGTTTAACTTAATTCTTCCAGTTTTCTTTTACCAAACTGCTTCATGCGTTTGCACCTGGCCCGAGAGACCGCTGGCCTCCACCCGGTGGACCATCCGTCCACGAGCCTGCGCAGACAGAGCTGCCTGCACAGCCAGAGCTGCCTGCACAGCGGCTCGGCCCACTCTCTCCGGGCCTTGGGAGACAATGCGGCCACAGAACTGCCCGGCTCAGCGCTAATCGGGCCATGTCATCCAAATGATCCACTGTTCTGGGGCCCGCTCGTTCCGCCCCGCCCCCTTCCTCAGCCTGCTAGGGAGGCAGCCGCAGCATAAGGTTAAAGCTTTGGCTCTCAAGTGAGCGTCCCGGCTGCATGCCCTCAGTCCTCTCCAAGCCTTGTTACCCTCATCCATCATGTGGGTATGACAATAATGATAGGAACAATAATTCCTTCCAAGGGTTCTTGTGCAAGTCCAGTGAGATATTTCACCGCGCCGTGCCTGGTGCCTGGTGCCTGGTGCCTGGCCCAGTGCAGCTGAGACACGGCTCTTTCAGCAGCAGTCTCGCCATTCCCCCAGAGCCCAGTTTTGGCACTTGGCAGCGCTGGGAGCCTGGGTGACTCGACCGCCTCCTCCCTGGACCTCATATTCCTCTTCTCTAACATGGGACAAAGCCAGTTGCCAGGATCAGGTAAGGAATACACGAGATCATGCACGTTAAACACTTAGCACAGGGCCTGGTACATATTCAATGCTTCATACTGTGAGCTAGTGTCTTTTACAATTCAAGAAACTTTACTAATCTAAAATGCCTACGTGAAAGTCCACCAAAAGCAGTTTGCTATATGCAAATACATCTTTGGGACTTAGGCTTCTGCAGCAACAAGTTTCTCTCCCCACCCGCTTCACTGCTCTAAGAATGGGCCCCTCAAGCCCCACCCACCTGGAGTCTGACCTAGGAAACATTTGGAGGTCAGTTCCCAATGCAGGGCTGACCTTACTTCACGCCAGCACAATCTACTTCGCCCCCCGCCATGCTGCAGTCTGACAGGAGGGAGAGGACACACAAATCCGCCCTAACAAGGGCTGGTTATTTTCACAGCCTGGATGGTGTGTTTGTGGGCGCCTGTGAAGACAGCGTGTCACTGTCACGTACAGGGCATATGCCACCAAGTTGGAGGAGGCTGTGAAATATAAAAATACCCAACCCAAATAAAAACTTCCCCCACCACACAAAAAAAGAAGGCTCCTCCAGCACCTTTTGCAGAGGGAAGAGGTGGCAACTGCACCTCACAGGCAAATCTTTGGTGGCCCAGCCCCAGTCCCAGGCTTTTCATCAATGCTGCAGCCTCAGCAGCCCAGGAACACTGCTCAGGTACCAATTTTAAATGGCAATTAGACTGCAGAATGACCCAGAAACGGGTGCTTTCAAGTTATGGGCCTGGGAAGGTGAACAGCAGAGGACCCAAGGCAAGGGCCCTCCAAAAGGAAAACAGAATTCTAAGTAAGCCAGGAAGTGCTATCGACAGCACATTGATCTACAAAGTCAATTCTCAAGAACATAATTACCACCAACTCTCATCTTGACATCAACAGTCTTCAGCGGGCATCTACAATGCATCAAACCCAGGTGCTGGAAGTACAAACATCTACAGCGGGGGCCAAGCAGTTAAGGTAAATGAAGGCAGCTGGTGGTAACAGGAGCAAAACCAACAGTGTAACAAAAATCAGGTAATAGAGAGGCGTGGGGGCCTGTGGCCAACCGGAAAGAGGAAAGCCGTGGAGGGCGTCTCAGCCTCCCTGTGGCTGATGCCATGCAGGACAGGGCATGGTGTAACCAGGTCTTCTGATTTGTTAATAGAAGATTAAAATCCAACTTTTTAAGTGAAGTGTTGGGTTAAGTTTCTTTTAAAACACCGTGCAGGCCAAACAAAACACATCTGAGAACCAGATCCTGGATGCAAGCGACCGGTTTGCCACCCCTGGCCAAGCCCCCAGAGGCCCTTCTTTGCAGATTTTGTGGTACTCTGGGGAGAAGGGCGCCGAGCGGTAGCTGCATCCTATGCCCAACTCTCCGCTGCCGGGACCCAGACACCCTGCTCCCCTCAGGAGCCCCTCTCTTCGGGATGTCTAGCCTCCGAGCTCCATCCAAAAGCATGAGCCCCCTTCCAGCAGCACCTTTGCCTGTGGATGCTCCTTCTCATCTGGGCCTGATAGCTGCTTCCTACGTCCCGTCCCCCATCTCTGCCCCCAGCCACCTGTCCACCTCCCACCGCTGGCTCCTTCTCCCTTCCAGGTGGGCAGCTATCCTGTCAGGCCTCTGAAGAAATGGCCCTGCTGGGGACCTCAGGCCTTTGGACGAATCGCCAGCCCTGGGGAAGTGGCAGGGGGCATTCCCGGCACCAATGTGCACCCTCGCTACGCTGGGCACTTCTGCTTCTCACTAGTCCCCCGGGAAAAGCGGCTCTGCTGTTGAGTGAGGCTCCTGAGAGCTGCAGCTGCAAGAAGGGACCTGCGGCGGGAGTGCTCCATGTGTGGGTGCCCTGCAAGCCTCTACAGCAGGCCATTACAGGTGGCTGAGGCCATGCCTTGGGAAGAAGGCCACACCATCCTTCCTCCCAGTTCCCACATCCGGTTATAGCCAGGGGCCAAGGCTGTTAGAACGATGACAGGACTAATGATTATTTTTGAAGATAACCCATACTGGTATTCACTTGTATATTTTTCAAAGCGTGTGCACAGTTCCATTATCTCTCCCCATTCTCCCAACATGCCAGAGAGACTGTCCCTATGTTGTTATTCGTTATGGTTATTAATCACTCTTCCCTTGCCCCTCAAAGAACCAGAGACACGTTCAGCATCCTGCCCTGGCCCAGGACTTCTCAAACTTTAACGTGTCCCTGAATTCCCCAGGGGAACTTACTAAGATGCAGATTCTGTTTGAGAAGGTCTAGGGTGGAGCCTGGGATTCTGCATTCTTAATGAGCCACAGGGAGACGTGGAAGTTCCTGGTCCTCAGAGCCCATGCTGCGCAGCAACACTTAGGTCACCGGGAGGGTGGGCAGGTGTGGGGCTAGACCTGCGGCTCTAACCCAGGCAGCCTTCCCTGGGATTCCGCCTGGGAAAACAAGGCTCACTCACCTCACTCTTCACGGGTTGAGGCCTCTTGCCCAGTTTCACCTCCAGGAAGTGCAAGGGGGCGATCATGGGCCCGATGCTGCGGATGTTGGCGTATTTCAGCTCCTCCGCAGTCAGGGCCGAGCTGGGGAGTCCGGTCAGCGGGCCGAGCCCCGGCAGAGAGCCGGCAGTCACGGAAGGGTCCGGGATCTGCCCAGGCATCATAGCAGGAGGAACGGCAGTGCAGCCTGGAAGAGGCGAGGGGGAGAGCAGGACACACACTGTCAGTCACAGGAGGTGCCACAAAGGCTTAAGGCTCATGTCTTGCCAGGACCTCCTTCCTTCTTTCACTGATGTCCCCCTGAACCCCTTCCTGATCCAGTAGTTCTATCTGCCCTTAAGTCCATTTTGTTATAGAGGGAAACTTAATTCATTAATTCACATCAAGGTTATCCTTGGCACTTCAGGTGAGGCTTAATTCAACCATCAGCTCATCAGTTCAGCATTTGCTACGTGCTTGGCATTGCATAATCCTCCCATTAGCCCCATAAGACTGGGTCAGTGCCTGTGACACAGAGGAAGAAGCTGAGGCTTAGAAAGATAACTCGCTCAAAGACTGTACACAGTTAAAACTGGAAGAGCTGGGATTTAAACTGCAATGTACTGCCTCCCAAGAGAATGGATTATAACGATGGAATCTCAAGCACCTTTGCACCTGCTTAAGAGGGAGCTATTTTTGGTCTGGCATGGTGCCTCCCCTCAAATCACACATCCCGTTCTGCATACTTGTTAAGACACCCTGAATACGAAATGAAGCAAATCGAAGTTAAAGGTGAACGTGTGCCTCTGGTATCTATGATCGAAGAGACGGAGGCAAAGGAGATGGAATTAACCAGCATGTGCTTTCCCAGTGGAGACCGGTATGAGACCAGTCCTCCAGGGTCTCCTCTTTCTCCAAGCAAACACATATTCTGACTGTCCCAGGCCCAGAAGGTTTGCAAGGGAAGAAAGATTCAGGCATGAAAGATATAAATTAGGTCAACTCCAGGAGAATTCTTATTTCTTCCTTCTCTTTACTGGGAGGAGCTCAGGGGTAAGAAATGGTCACTTTAAGGCACAGATGACTGTGCAGAAAGCTTGTCTTCCAATAAAGCCAGACTTATCTGGTCCCTTCCAGGGCTCCTGTCCATCCACCCAACCAGCCAGCCAACTGCTTGTTGACCACCTACACCACTGTGAGCGAGGAGGCACATTCTACCCCCTCCTTAGCACCCAGAGCCCCCGGGCCATCTCAGAAAAGGATCTGAGACTCACTCACATTCTGTCACAGTCTTAGAGCTGCAGGAGGCCCTGGGCTTATCTATACCACATCCTCATTTTGCACGTGAGGAAATTGAAGCTAACAGAGGTTGAATGACTTGTTCAAGGTCACACAGCCAGAGCGGGAAAGAGCCAGAGCAGGACTCCTGGTCCTTGGATTTTAGAACCAGAGCTTTCTCATCCTGCCCTAGTTTGTTTCCCCTCCCGGGTTCTGAGAGATGTTCATGAGGAAGGAATGGCCTTCTAACAGTAGATTTTCAGAGGCCAGCCTGTAGTGGAGGATGGCTGTCTTGCACAGAGAACCCTTTACTTCGCCTCCCATTAAGATCCAGGTTTAGGAAGCTCCCTGAATAACCCCATGGCAGCTTGCGTGGGAGCCCAGACATAGAAATGGCCCCTGAGACATCTCAGGCGTGGTGGGTCAATGTGCCATGACCTGCCCTAAACCTGAGCCACACCAGGAGGCTGCTCCAGGGCATGACAATGAACTGCGCACCTCCCCGGAGAAAACGGGAAACAGGCCAGCAGAAGGACTCGTTCCTGTGTGGCAAAAGGATGCCTGGGTCCAGCCCTATGGACACTCGGCAGGCCGAGGAGGGCGACTTTAGGCCACACTGACAAAGGAAACTCACATTTCCTTCTCACAAGAGGAGAAAACCCTACAAAATCCCCTCATCTAGACCTGAACTGATGCTACAAGAAGTCAATGACCCCAAAAAGGATGCTTCGCTGAGCAAGTCAAAATGCACAGGAGATAGGAGGCTGGAAGATGCTCTGTGCCGAGTGCTTCAGCTGAACACAAACCCCAGGTATGGAGCAAAGCAAAGATACAGGCCAACCTCCCCTCCTTGGTCGGCCAGAGCCCCAGAACCTCCCTGAACTGGAAGGACCCATTCCCATGTGGCAAAATGTACCACGTGCCCCTTAGCACGTGGAGGGGTGATTCCAGGGGGGTAGCTGTTTGTTGCCCCATGTGACCCCCGTGCCTAGCATAATTTCTGGCGTAAAAACGGTAGTCAAAAAATACTTACTAAATTATAAATAAATGAATGAACAAACAAATAATAACAAATGTATAGCAGAGCAAAATTCAGTGAGTGGGGTAAGCATCCCCCTCTGGCAGTTTGGATGCTCGTTATCCACCTCCAGGTTGTCCCTTCCCACAGCAGACCCCAAGAAAACTACTTCTGTGTGTTTCCCCGCCTAAGCCATCTCTGAGAGATAGAAGCCAGACCCCACTCTGTTCCGGGAATGATAGGCTCTGCTTGCAGCTTCTGTTTATTTTCATACAGATGGTATAAATGAGACACTAACGAATGATCCCAAAATATCTGCTACTGTGGAACCCACCCCCTCCAAGAGGGGTAACCAGCCCATGGGAGCAGCAGCCCCATAAATTCTTGCCATTCCAGATTCCCTGCGAACCCAACCCAACAACGACCTCACTTGGGATTGGGCTCCAGGCTTTCCTCTGCAGAAGCAAAAAATCCCCCTCTCTTTCCTTCCCCCACAAGGGCGCCCCTAACTGCTCCGATACAAACCACAAAGTCCTTAACACATGCCATTCCTAGGAGACAACCACAACAGCTGATGTTCACGAGTGAGAAGTCATCCTAACCGGCTCTGGGGGTGGGATGGGGAAAGGGGGAGGAGGCGGAGTGGCTGCCTTTCATAACTGGATGCTCATTAACTGGAAAGAGCTGGCTGACAATCCAAGGCTGAAAGGCAACTTTGGTGATATGAAAAATAAGACAATCCGATGTGATTTAGAGATCTATAAAAGGAGGAGGGGTAGCGGGGTAGTGGCCGGGAACCAATAACAGCCAAGAGGAATTTACCCACTTCAAGGAAGACAGGAAAGATGACAAGAGGTGAAATCATCTCCCGAACTGGTTGTTCCATACGGAAACAATTTAGGAGGAAAAGAAGAACTAGGCACTAAAAGCTTTAGGGGAAGAACCCAGAGTTTTTTTTTTCCCTTCAGGGCCCAGGAGGTCTGAAAGGAAGATAAACACCCTCCACGTCTCCCTTTGTAACTAAGATGCATAAATAAAGAGCAAGCGCTATACACTGGCAGGAGACCAAAACGGGCGAATGAAGCTTGAGCCTCAAAGACAGGCCTAGAATCCAAAAAGACTTTGGCAATTTGGGATACTGACCAGGAATAACCTGGAAACTAGCCAGTGAAGAAAAACTGGGTATGCACAGAGCCAGAGGGGACTGACGAGCAAGGCATGAATAAGACAGAGAGGGTTCAGGAGGTCACAGTGGATCCTAAACTGTTGTTGAGCCCAAGACTAGGAGTAATCAGATGCAGGTCCCTGAAAGCCAGCTCCAGAGAGACGGGGACCAGATGGAGCCATGGGGAAAGAGCCTGATGATCCGATATCAGTATCTCTCCGTTCTGACAGGAACTCACAGGCGCGCGGCTGGGGTGCTGTCTTGTACAAGCAGAAGAAAAGCCAGAAAACATTTCAAGTCCAGAAAATGGACCCTATTGGGAGATATTAACATAAAACATCATTTTAGATGAAATTTAGAAAAAAAGTGGAAGTAACTTGTTTTTCCCTCTTATTTTCATCTCTTGTTTACTGTATATAAATCTGTGAGATATCATAATTTTTTAAGGGAGTGTCCACAAATAAATAACAGTCTTGCTTTGATGGGTCAGACTTGTAAAGGGCTAGTTTTATTAGAAAGTGCCCAGTCATTGGCATCTTCATCTAGAATGGCAACTATAGATTAAAAAAAAAAAAAGGACAGGTTAAGAGAAAGTGAGGATTTGCATCACAAACTTTCTGTGCATAGAAACCAAAGTTTAAGGGAGGCTCTAAAATTCCTGGGCCTCTTTGAGGAGCTTAGCTCCCCTCTGGGCAGACAGCTGGCCCAGGCTGGCATCCGGAGCCAGGAAGGGGTGTGCAAGTGAGTGCAGGCAGCCTAAAGCTGCAAGGTTCCAACTAGCGGAGGTGAGTGAGGACAAGTCAAGGAGCAAGGGGGTTGGGCCCCAGGGGCACTAGTGGAGTTGGAAGCAGAGAGCAGGCAGAGGCACCTGGGAATCACCCAGAGCAGGTGGGAGGTCTTGAGAGCTGGAGCCTGGGAAGATTCCCAGGAGGAAAATGTGGGCGGGGCAGGGGGGGCACAGTGCAGAAAGATGCCAGGCCAGGGATCACAGAACATAGTGCTAACTACCAAGAACCAAGGAGAATTAAAGAGCAAACTTGTTCTTGGAGATAAGGAATTATCTGGGATAATCTCTCTCCTGGAATCTGAAATTATGTGGGTCAACCAGCTGCAAAAAGACGAGGAGAGTCGGAAGGCAAGGAGCAACAGGGTGGAGAAGCACCCAGATTGAGAACAAGGACCAGCAGCAAAAGCCCCTCTCCAGCGGCTGTCCCGGCCCCACAGACAGGACAGAGACACAGGTTATGGGTGCGAGCTTTGGAGCCATATCATCGGAATGGGAAAACTAGCTCTCCTCCTTAGTAACTGTGTGACCTTGGGCAAGTTCCCTAACCTCTCTGTGCCTCACTTTCCTCAGGTGTAAAGTGGGAATAACAATGTTATTTGCCCTGTAAGTCTGCAGAGAGGATTAAATTAGTGACAACTTGGAAAGTACCTGGAACAGCACCTGCCCCTAGGGAGTATGAAGTCAGTGCAAGCACGAGGGCCCCCCTCCCTGAAGGACACCGCTGCTGCAGGAGCCCTCAAGGTCACTTCTGTGCCATTCCCACCTACCCTGGTCTCCTTCTCTTACAGCCACAAAGAGGATTCCCCCCCCCCCGGGATTCCCTGCTCCCCTACTTTCCAGCTCTTAACCCCAAGGGGCATCCTGCATCCAGGCAGTTACTGCAGAACAGAAACAAAGGGGCCCCCGGTCACGGTTGTGCACGAAGGTGCAGCAACGAGGCCTAGCACTTGCCCTTTGCCCCAGTTTCCCCTAAGGTCTCCTCCACCCTGCATTCCAGAACATAGCTGCCTAGATCGCTGGCACCACCAGCTGGCTGGCTTTCCACCCCTGCCTCCGGAAGCAGAGGGCCAGCACCTTCTGTGTCCTTCAGCCTACTCTATCCTTGCCCTGCTTAGAGGGGGCCACTCCTCAGATCTTGCTAAGATGAAAAAGGGGGGGCGGCAGCGGTCAGGAGAAGCCACCACCACGGCACACGGGTATCCACGATCCCTGTGCAGGAGAAACTGGAACGTCTCCCCAGGAAAGGTTCTTCCCAGGAAACCAGAGCAATGCTGTCAACAAGACCCAGGCTGCGAGCACTGTCTCCCCTGCCTAATGTAGGTGCTCTGTAAATACACAGCAAGTCACTTCTGCCAGGAGCCTTCATCCCCAGCAGCAAGGTGAAGCTGGCAAGGCACTGCCACTGACAAGCCTCTATGCCTTCTTCCCTCTTCACTCCGTCTCTGGTCCTTGGTGTCAGGAGTTCATAGCACGAAACATTCCACAGACACACACACAGAGTGTGTGATCAATCCTTTGGCCCTTTTGAAAAAATGCCATTGGCCAGCTAAAGCTTTGGAAACGAAGCTCCACAACCAGAGTCCCTTGGGCTGCAGCGGGGAAAAAAAAAAAAAAAAAAGACCAGAAAAAAAAAATCCCCAGAATGGTGGGCTCTGGCCGGGCCTCCCACAGCCAGCAATGAGTGTAAAGAAACACAGGCTGAAATTCCAACCCTGGGTCGTTGAGGCATTTGTCTCTGCTGAGCTTCGAGAGGCCAAACCACACACACGCACAAGAGTGAACACACACACATACACACAGGCACACTGAGCTTGGCAGCCCGTAAGTTCCAGAGCGGGTAACACAAGCCACGGAACCGACTGCCAAGACAAGCAACAGAACGAGCCAGGCACAGTTTCATTGGCCACCATACGCTGCATATGGCCCGGGACGCAGCCAAAACAGTGTTCTCACCCTCCTCAAAGGCATAGGAGACCCTCTGTTTTCAAACACACCTCCATAGAGCCTTAATTAAAGGAAAATGGAAAAATAATGTGCCTGCTGCTCTCCCCCTGCCTGTATAGGTACGCACACACACATATTCATACACACTCACTCTATTTTTCTCTTCCTCCCATTTCAGTTTCAAAATATAATTCATTCGCATGGAAAAAAGCAAACTGCATCCTGCAGCAGAAAAGCAGAAAAGAATGTTGCTTGCCCTCAGCCCTGGCTCTGATTGCTCAAGTTGAGCTGGAGCTGAATGAGTACAGAGCAGGCCAACCTAGAGGCTGCACTGGCCCCTCTCCTCCAGAGCGGAGCTGGAAAACAGAAACCCTGGTGAGAGACAGCCGTTGCAACACCAGCAGCCCCACGACAAAGAAGGCCTGGGGAACGGAGCCCTTCCCATCCTGCCAAGGGTTGGAAAGGCTGCCCACACAGCCTGCAAACAGGTGGGGGAGACAGACGCGGGTGGCTGCAAAAGCTAGGCAGTGAGTGAGCGGGGAGATCCCGGTCCAAACCCTTCCCTGGGGGACACCGTTACCACTTATCTGCACATCTCCTTGGAGGTGGCTGCAAACAACCTCGGAGAAAAGTCCGAGGCCTCCACACCCCTATCTTCCAGGAGCCTTTCAAATCTCACAGCACCCAGCTCTTCAGGAAGATTCTGGAGCTGCCTGCAGCTCTGAACCAAAGCCAAAGTAGAAGGGAAACAGAAGAGCCTTTGAGAAATCCGTCCTCCCTGTTTTAACCCAGGTAAAACCTTAACCAGCCAGAGGCAAGAGAATAGACCTTGCTTTTCTTTCCTGGTCCTCAGGTTAATCAGAGCCATGCTCACACCTGATACCTGGTTAAACTCTCCCCTAGAAACCTGCAAAGGAAGATCAGGCAGCCATCAAAGCTGAAGCCGGATTTGCTGGAAAGATGAAAGCAAATGGGAGGTGTTTTAAAAAACCTTCAGGGAAGGAAGGTTGGGGGCTCCAGTGCAGGTGGGGATGAGGGGAGCTGATATGTGAACACAATTCACAGCTAAGGCCTTAAAGGACAAGCATGCACGCAATCTTGGTTTAAAGCTTCAATTTATGGTGCTCCTCAAACTAAGACCCTGAGGAGAGCCACCAAGATTTAAACCTGGCTATACATGCGCGCAGTCTGCAAGCCCTTTTTTGAGAGACAGGCTGGGCTCATCTACCCTGAGTACACGTGGTCAGGACACAGCCTGATGTCCTGGAAGCCAAGTAGGGAGGGCTGCACACTAAGCCAGGGTCAGGCGACCTTTTAAGTGGAGCTGACCCAAAGGGTCAGCTAATTTCCCTTCCACCATCCTCTCCGTTTTCAGCCGCGCGCATGGCCCATCCATCCCTGCAGAAGAGCCAAGGCCTCCCTATCTCCGGGCCCCTCCCAGGGTCTGGGGTCCAGGCCATAAGGCCCAATCCCTCGGCCTCCTTTGAGGGGAGGGGCATAAGAGCGTCCTAAACTGGGCAGGTCAGGAGAGGAGGGGCTGGTTACCTAGAAAAGCCGGCATGCCTCCTTATGTAACCTGACTTGGGAGCTGGGGGAACGCAAAGAGGACCCGGGCCACCTCTAGGACCCCTCCCAGCCCAGAACCCCAGGGCAATGGCCCTGAGAGAAGCCCTCTTCCAGGTCCTCAGGGAGCCTCGCTTCCTCCCTGCGAGAGGTGGGGACGGCAGGACTTGCCAGCAGGTCGCTGTCACCTCTCCAGCACCAGCACCAGCACCCTGCACCTCCCTAGCCTTTCACCCTCCATCTGCACCCCCAAGGCCTGTCTTCCGCGGGCAGTTTTCTTCCCACTCACCCGCCTTCCCCGCCGCTCGAGAAGAGCACCTCTGCAAACGCACGGGGGAGGAGAGCGGAGGAGATCGCAGGAGAGAGACGGAGGGAGTGCCCTGGCTGCCCCGGTTATGGACGGAGCCTCCTGTCCCAGGGCAGGAACCAAAGAGAAGCCACCGACTCTCAGGCGTTCCGCGGGAACTGCCCGGGCTGCAGCGCCCCCCGCCGGGGCAGCTCAGGGTCCCGGGACTGCGTGAGCCTCCCCGCAAGACGGCGGGTTCCGGGGCTCAGCGCGCTCCGCCCGCGCGGGGGCGGTCGCCCCAGGTGCCCGCGGCCCGCGCGCCCCACCCGGCCCGGGCGCCCCCAACGCGCGCACGCACCCACCGTGCAGAAGCCGCAGGCGGAGGCGGCGCCCCGGGGGCCGGGGCCCGGCTGCAGGCGCCGTGCCCACTCAGCGCCGCCGCTACCCGGCCGCCGAGCTCCGCCCGGTGCCCAGGCCCGTCCCGGCCCGGGAGCCGCCGCGGCGCCAGCCCCGCCGCCGCTGCAGCGTCCGCCGCCGCCAGCGCCCCCCGTCGCGGCCGCCGAGCGTCCCTCCCGCAGGCTGTGGCGGGCGGCGGGACGGGTTGCATCAGCCCCGGCTATATAGCGGCCCCTGGGCGGCGGGGAGGGGTCGGGAATGCGGAACCAGCCCGAGCTGCCAGCAGCTCCAGACGTCAGAGGGGGACGGAGAGGAAGGGAAGGAGGGGACAGGGGAGGAGGGGGGTGTGGATCTGGCGCTTCACACCCACTGACCTTCACCTCCCCCTCCGCTTTTCGCGCCCTCCTCCTGCGGCTTCTCGCACTCCTCTCCCCGCAGGGGCGGTCCAGGCCCCGCAGCACCAGCCGGAGCCCCATCGCGATCCTCGGCTCTTCCACCCCGCCGCTCAGGAGCGCGCGAGAGAGCAGGACGCGGCGAGCGATTATGTAAGAGCATCCCCCGAGCACAGCCGCCCGGCGGCCACCCCGAGAGAGAAGCCGCGGCTCGGAAACAGAGAGAAATGAGCAGGCGGCGGCGGGACAGGTCGAAAGCTCCTTGAAGCGTAACGTAGCCTGCGTTGAACCATCTTTCTCAGTTCTTAGCTCCTTTTTGCAGATAGAGAGAGGATTTCAGCACATTTTCATTCTTGGACACTTCACTACTGAGTCGGTGAGGAAATGATCTCGCAAGCCGGTTTTATGCTCCCATGGACTGGGATGGACAGAAGATTAAGGCATATGGGTGCCTCTGTCCCCACCCACTAGCCCACCTGGCAACCATAGGTGCCCTTAAGCCCGGAGGTGATTCACTGCAAGAGGCCTACCCTCCTGTGGGGCTGCAGCCTGAGCCCACCGGTTTCTCTTTCCTGGTGGCTGTTTGACCTCTGGGCTTTTCGTCCCACTCTTTCAAGCTTCTCCTTTCCTCTCATGGACGGAGCAGAGCCGGCCCTCTGCCCACCCCAAATAGCCTTCTTCCTCATGACAACTTCCATTGCCAACTCTACTCCCGCCTTCCATCCTCCCACAGTGGTAGACGTTAAAGGGGACTCCAGAGGAAATGTGTGGTCCATGGGCCCCCCAGCATATAAAGGCCAGGGTCCTCAGGTGCACGTGGCACCTGAGACCCTCATTCCGTGGTTGGCATCTCCTACCTCCAGACTCCCTGGGGGCTCAGCCAACCCCCTACGCATCTACTTAAGCCAGAAAGCAGTGACAGTGTTTATATTCAGCGACTGTCAGCCTCCTTCTCAGAGTGATGTCAGGTCATCACCCAAAGAAGAAAGGAAGTGAAAGAAAAAGTTCATGCCTTCTTGGAGTGCAGATGCTCAGAGTGAAAGAAACAACAAGACCTGAGACAGATGGGAGCAGATAAGCAAAGCCAGATGAGCCTGCTCGGCAGTGCCAGTATAGTGAGGTTTTATTCTCCTTATCTCCCCCGGGCAGTGCGATCTTTCTGGAGAAGAGCACTGGTCTTATGCAGAGAAAGGCAGATCACATCCTGATGGCGTTGCCTGACTGTTTTAACCTGCACAGTCAGCTCTCTCCCAATGAAAACATTGAAGTTAGGAAGTGAAAAGAATGTAAGGTCCTAAAAGAATCTACAACGCAAAATGAGTAGTAATTTGATCATTCTGTGGAAGAGCATGAGTCTCAGCATCAGACAGACCAGCTAAAGCACCTTCACTGCAGCGTGAAGATCAACACTGGATACGGTGAACCTGTCTTATGCAGTTTCCCCGCTGGGACTGAGGCCTGGACATTTATATGGAAGAAAACACTGACCAGGGCTGTTACTTTGTGCATCTCTGTCTAGGCCTTTGAAAAAACTGAACTGATCTCTGTATGGGGACTAATCATTGGTGTGTGGTTAGAGCAAGTCCTCTCCAGGGCTTGCTTTGCATGTGACTGGGCCACTGGTAGTCCTCCTAGGCCTCTGCTTCCCCCGCAAATTAAATATGCTACAGGGGTGGCACCAAGAGGGAACTGGGGGAGCACTAGTCCCCTCCATTTCCCTGTAATAGCCATCAGGCCTCCTCCGTTATTTGATGTGGATTTTTTTTCTCAATTGTCTGTAGAATGCTATGTAAACACAGCTTCAAGACCTCCCTTCTACCACATTGCCCCCTCCAGGCCCCTCCACGAAGTCGTTGCTTCTGGAATTGGCTAGAGGAAGAGGCCATCGGTGGGCCCATTTTTGTAACGTTGGCCTGCTTTGTGGGATGGAGCTCATCTACTGCTGGTTCTTAGGGACGGACAAGTGACCGGCCTAAGGCAGTTTGAATTGAGGTTTCCTGTCACTTGCAACTGGAGAAGTGCTGATTCATACAGTGGGCTGGTCAGAGATTGCCAAGTATCCCAAGCTAGTCCGATGAGAGTGGGAATTTTGCGGATCTGCCAGGAAGAGAAGCTGCCAGAAACTAGACCTGAAATTGCCAGGAGCTACCACATGGAGGTTGTCTACTAAGAGTGAAGCTTATGCAAAGAAGGATAGAGCCAAGCAATGGCGGGAAAGACAGATCAAGTTCACATCGCTTTGTCTGAGCTTCTGAATCCTCCCACACCCAATGTTCTCCCCACCTCTGGAGTGTTTAGTTATAGGAATCAGTAAATTATATCTTACCTAAGGCGGTTGGAATTTAGGTTCCCTTTACTTGCCACTAGACCAGCCCTGGTGAATACATTGGATTTTGCATCTCTGACTTATTTAGACGATGATGTTTTAAAGCTTAATAGACATTGATGAATCCCAAGCTCTTTGTAAACGAGAAAATATGTAATGGCAAGGCAAAATAATTCCCCCGAGGTGTTCCTCCACTATCGAAGAAGGAAATGGTAATTCTGAGTAATCAACTAGTCTTTATACTAATTTACTGAAATGCTCTTAGGTGCCTGTGAGGTACACAAAGTTTAAGACATGATTCCTCCCTGTCCCCACCTCCCACCTAGGGAAGAAATCGACCTGAATATTGATGAACAGCGAGACCAGGAGTCACTGAGAGCCAACATGTGCCACACACTAAAAACTGTCGGAATTCAGACAGGGCGGCCCATGGAGAAACAGCGGTCACTTATTGGCCCATTCTCTACGCAACCTGTGCAGACCCCAGACTGCGAACTAGCAGTCGGCAGGCTGAATTTGGCTTTGTTGGTTCAACCTGAAATTCTTTTTTTTTTTTAACCTATCAAAGATTTTACACAAAAATCTAAAGTTCTAACTTCTCTTGACAACAATCACTCAGGCAACACGCCATAGTTAAAATAGGATAGGTTAGGCTAACGTTGCACATATCCTCAAAACTCTGTGGCTTACCAAGAGAAAGTTTTATTTGTCACCCACACGAGACAGCTGTGAATGAAGGGGATTGTCGAGGACAGCTGCCCTGCAGGGGATGACTCAGTATGGTACCTCCATACCAGCAACTGCAGCCACGGTCACAATGGGGGCGCAGGGGGGAGAGGGAGAAGAAGAGAGGGGGCCGGGGGCCAGCAGTTACATATTTCCCCCTGGAGTGACATTTGTCACTCTAGCTTACGTTTCATTGGCGAAAGCAAGCCACGTGGCCATTCTTATTGTCACAGAGGTAGAGACACTCAGTCCTCTGGTATACCATGCAGGAGGAGGAAACCACATGTTAGTGAAAGTTACTATAGTTAATGTCGGCCACAGCAGTCCCTGCCTGGTGGCAACACTGGGCTACAGCCCGCTGGAGGCTGTGCCCTTTCGATGGGAATCTACCCGCAGTTTGACATGGTCTCGACCCAGCCTGCCTCACCCCCAGGGGCATTTGATTTCGCAGCTTCTGGCACAGACAAAGCCAGGCTCAACCTCAGTCTTTTAGGCGGCCCTGGTAATCCACGGAGTTATCACAGGTTTTTCAAAAACATTTGGTTTTCTAATTTTAAAAAAATATAATAGAGAATTCTTAGGTGAAGGGCAGGATAGTATCATAAAATCAAACAAAAAGTTGCGACTAGCTGTTATATTTTCTGCCAATTACACAGACCTGTTTGTAATGGTTTCTTCATCCTGCTCTTCCCTTGCTCAATCAAGCACCTGCCAGGAGAGACCAGGAGAAACGAGCCTCTTGAAAAAGTTCAAAGCCAGGCAACAGGGGAAGGGAGGTTACCTGGTAGTAATTTAGGGTAGGAATGGGGTTCTGGTTTAAAGGTATTTATTGACTTACTTATTTTTTAAATTGGCTCTGAATTCTGGTAGGAATGACCACTGAATTCTCACAACATACATATTTTTTAAATTTTTACTGATTGATTGATTGATTTAGAGTGAAAGGAAGAAGGGGAGAGGGAGACATCAATTTGTTGTTGCACTTATTTATACATTCACTGGTTGATTCATGTATGTGCCCTGACTGGGGACTGATCCCTCAACCTCAGCATGTCAGAAAGATGCTCAACTAACTAAGCTATTCATCCAGGGCTAAAGTTTTATATATATGCAGTTTTTTTACAAAATGTCAAATCACCTAGGTGACTCAGCCCCGCTACAACCCAGATTTGGCACCCTGAGTCTTCTGGCTTTTACCAAAACTAAAATCAGCTCTGAAAGGGAAGAGATTTCAGATCGTCAATGAGATTCAGGAAAATATAATGGGCCAGCTGATGGTATTGGGAGAACTATGTGAGGTCCCAAGGTGCCTACTTTGAAGGGCACTGAGGTGTCATTGTCCTGTGTGCAATGTTTCTTGTATGTTGTATCTTCTTCAATAAATATCTCTGTTTTTCATATTACATGGCTGGATACCTTCTGGACAGATCATACGAGGTGATTTGATGTTTCACAAAAACCTGCATGAGACATGATGCATGAGTGGCCACGTGGTCTTGATGAAGCTGCCAATCAGCAGTTGCCCACAGCTGCAGCCTTCTGAATCATCTGAATAGTTTCTGTGGAAGAATGTTCAAACCTAACATAAAATTTGATGCAGTTCGTTGCTCTGCTCACTCAGTCATTTTGAATGCGACGGCCACACAGTACATGTGCTCACTCAACAGCATCTACCACCCCCACTGACCAGTGCAGTGACATCGTCATTGTTCATGCGTGTGCGTTCCAGTCCACACTCCTTGGCTGCCCAGTTAGTTACATCAGTGTCGCGCAAACCATTCTCATTATATTAATAATTGTTGGACTTTTTCCAGACAGAAATATTTGAGAAGAATGGGACAGCTTCTCTTCCAATAATCACCAGTGAGAATTTTATAAAACAACAGGTAACATGTCTAAAGGTTTACTAATAAATCAGTGCTCACAGAAATGCATCCACCTCTGGAAAAAGCCCAGCATCTTTAATTTCCTAACACAGTAAATCTTTGGAAGGTGAAGAGATAGCAAATTCTCCAGTCAAAATGCTGGGCCAGGTGGGGTTGGGGCAGGGTAGGGCGGGGGGTGGGCATTGTAGTGGATGCCTGTTGCTCTCCTAGGCATTCCTTTCTGTTTGTCTGTCTGTCTGTGTGTGTGTGTGTGTGTGTTTTTCTCAGCATTCCCCTCTTTGGACAATCACCACTCTCCCTCTCCCTGTGGCCCTGGAGGGATGCCAATCCTGGTGCCCCATCATCCCCAACCAAATACGGGTGTGTGACCTGAGCTGGCTGATCTCCGAAGCTGCAGTGATTGGCTCAGGGATGGGCGCACGGCTCAGACAGGCCCGGAGTCTTCCCTAAGACTTGACGTGTGGATATTAAGGAAAAGGGGAGCAACTTTCTTTTAAAACACCTGTGTAAGAGGCTGTCCATGGCCAATTTTCCTGTCAGGTGACCAGAATGTGACTGAAAATGGAATTAATACACAGAGAAGAGAGAACCAAGACATGTTAAAGAGAGAAACGGCCATGAGATCAGCATCGGAGTCTCTGAACCTAACACACCATGAGAACATGCTGAACAGGTCTTTGGGCTTCTCAGGGATGGGGTCGATGCACCCCCTTTCTCTTTCTGCTGAGATCGCTTAAGTTTTCTGACACTTCCCACCCAAAGAAGGCTGAGGAATACGGGAATACAATGGCCCAAAGTCAATGTTATACAGGACTGCGGAACTGACACCATGGAATTGAACTGCTTACTGGTCTTGCCTCGTCCATTAAACGCCACTCAACCAGCTGAGGCTAAATACAGAACTGCCCTGAGTTGCCTTTTCGCACCTCAAGTTTCAGTTTGTCATTTAAATAATTTAGTCACCCCAGCTGGTGCAGCTCAGTGGTTTGCGTGCTGGCCTGCAAATCAAAGGGTTGCCGGTTCGATTCCCAGTCAGGGCACATGCCTGGGTTGCCAGCCAGGTCCCCAGTAGGGGGCACACGAGAGGCAACCACACATTGATGTTTTTCTCCCTCTCTTTCTCCCTCCCTTCCCCTTGCTCTAAAAATAATAAATGAAACCTAAAAATAAATAAATAAATAATTTAGTCAGGCAACCCTGTTTACCTGTGTGCTGTGAGCCGCGGGTCACACACCACCCTATTTGAGAAGGGAAAGCAAAAAGAAGTTATCATCCCTGTGCATAAAGGGTGACGGCCAAGAGGCCCAGAAGGAGGGATGATATTCATAGAAATGGGGAAAAGAGGACTGGAGTGAGTATTATGGTCAAAGTATGTCCTGACGACACCGGGGAGAAGGCGAAAGGTCCGTGCTGGGATGTCGCTGTGAGAGTCACCCACACAGAGGTGCTCCCCGGAGTCGATGCCAGCGTTGGAGACAGACTCACCGGACTCCTTTCGATCGGAGATGATTTTCGGAAATATTAAATTTCCAGTAATAGGTAATTAGCAAACATATGTTGACTTAATGAATGAGTGAACCGCAGCTGGCCTCGGACTCTGGCTGTTAGGGGACGCTGACAATGAACAAGCTGGGGAAGTCAGAGGAGACAAAGAAGGTCCCCAGAAGACAGGAATGGGGTAGACGGAGAGTCACAGAACCTCAAGGCTCTTCAAATCCCCCCTCCCTGAACACAGCGGGGGGCTCCCCACTGCCATGGAAGCCAAAATAGGCGGCCAATATGCTCAAACATGACACAGAGAAATAAGATCTGAAACGAGTCCATTGTATTTATTCAGGTCTGGAAGGTACCATGTATGCAACCTTAGGGATGTATATTCAAGAGGCCTGAAGTCTTTCTTTTTCTTTTTTTTTTCCAAATTACCAGCGAAAGCTTATTTAGAAGGTTACAGAGGTAGCAGAAGTGAGCCAGCTGGGCTGCGCAGGCTCAGGAAACAAGCTGCAGAGGCAGAAGAAGGGCCCTTGGAGCTTAGGAGAGGGAGAGGCGAAGGTAATGCGCTTGGGGGGCGGGGGCGGGGGGGCAGAGGGGGACAGGAAAGGTGCAGGCATGGTCCCAAGCATTCACCCTGGGGCCTTTGCCTTGAGGGTTTTAAATGCTGGAGTTTAGGGGAGGGCCTTAATAGAATATTCATCAGCGTTATGCTGACGAAACAAAATGAGATTTAGTCCCCTAGCGTCAGGTGTCCTCCGGGGTGGCTGGCACAAAAGGCACTAACTGGATTTTTGTTATCTGTCTCCCAGGGTAGGGTGATTTAAGCTATTTACCCTCCGTTCAGGGAAGGGTTAAGCATATTCAGCAGAAAAGATGGGCTGTCGTGGTTCGTGGTTCGCTGGACAGCTGTAAACTGCTGGGCTGTTTCTCTGTCTCCGTTTCCCTGCTCCACCCTTGTCCTGACTTACTTGCCTGTCTCACTCCCTCCTCAGAGACTTCCATCCCTGAGATCTTTCAGGGGTGAAGGAGGAGGACAGTCATTGCCTGAAGTCATTAGTAAAAGGGAATTTAACCTGAAAATGTAGACCTCACGTTACTAAGATACTCTACCTTGCAACCCCCGGAGTGCTGCTCCTAGAGTGATCCAAGACTTCTCCTCTTCCCCTTCTTCTCAGCCCCTGCCCCTTCACTCCCAGAAGGTGTTACTTTGGATTGGTCAGATTCTTTTTTTAAAATAACTTTTTTTTAATCAAGTTTTTTCATCCTTTCTTCCTGTCTTTCTTTTATGTCGTTCAATTACAGTTGTCCCAATTTTCCCCACTGCTCCCCCGACCCCCCTCCCTCAGTCAGTCCCCACTCTGTTGTCCATTACCATGGGTCCTTTTTATTTTTCAAGACCTTATTTATTTTATGTTTAGAGAGGGAGGAAGGGAGGGAGAGAAACACTGATGTGTGAGAGATACGTCAATTGGTTGTCTCTAGCACGCCCCCAACAGGGGACCAAGCCCACAACCCAGGCATGTGCTCTGACAGGGAATCGAACTGGCAACCTTTCCATTAGTAGGCCAGCACTCAATCCACTGAGTCACACCAGCCAGGGCTAGATTGGTCAGATTCTTTAATAAAATATTTGGACCTCAGTTTACTCATGTGTTAAATGGGGACAATAATGGTACCTGCATTAGAGGGTTGATGTCAGAATTAAATGCATTACTTATAGCCCTGGCCAGTGTGGCTCAGTTGGTTGGAGCATCGTCCCATAAACCAAAAGGTCTTAGGTTTGATCCCCCGCCAGGACATATGTACCTCGGTTGCAGGTTCAGCCCTCAGCTGGGGTGAGAGGCAACCAACTGATGTTTCTCTCTCACATCCATGTTTCTCTCCCTCTCTCTCCCCCTCTTTCTAAAAGCAATAAGCATGTCCTGGGGTGAGGACAAAAAGTAAGCATGATACTTGTGAAACACCATATTTGTACCTGTGACATGCTAAGAGTTCAATAAAGCTGGCTACATCCATCATCACCTTGCAGCATTGCCTCTTAGCCATCCCAAGCCCTACTGTCACAGGGCCGTCGCAGACCTGTCAAACCCACAGCAATCTCTCCCCCTTTCAACCTGTAGCAGCGCTTCCCTGCCCATGTCACATTAACTGTGCGCTATTTTAAACTGTTCTTTTCATTCATCTAGGAATTGTCATTCCAATGTGCTTGAAGTTACCACATCTTAGATATTTAAAACTCCTGCAGCGTCGACCACGTACTGAACTTCTGGGAGGCACCCAATGGGCACTTGAAGAAATGCCGGGCAGAGGCCAGGACACTTCTTTTCGTATCTCCAATAATGTCAACAGCAGCCTGGGCTGTTGGCACTCAAAGCGCACTCTTGAACAGATGCGGAGCAGAACGTCACAACCAGTCCCCGCCCCCCCGTGCGGCCCACACTTGCAGAATACCCTCGCGAGAGGGGGCCCTATTTTATGGACGAGGAAATGGAGGTCCACACTGATGACACAGATCCAGCCGAACAAAAGTGATGATGGGATTAATTCTCAGGACTCTTTTTATGCTGTGTGTTTTAAAACAACCCCCAATAAAAAGTTATTTCAGCAAATGTTTATTGAAGGGGAAAAAAAACGTCCCTTAGGTTTTCTGCGGGAGGTGGCGTTTCCTCTTACACTCAACAATTTTGGTGGTGTGGCAGAGAGAGGTGTGGGAAGGGGCCACGGGGGCCTATGGCTGGGCTGTTGTGTGGGCCTGAGTGGGGGGGCGGGGGGAGGAGGGATTTTCACTTCTAGGAAAGCTCTTCCAGTTCCAGGCAATCTGGGCCAGGTTTTGATACCTGCTTTCCTACTCACTCTGCCTTAAGTTGGCTCCAGGTAGCTTCCAGAAAGCTCTGCTCTCCCAGCTCTCAGAAACGAACACCAGGAGCCAGAAGAGCTCCCCACCCTCAGAACCTGGGGGCAATCTGCTCTCACGGGGCAAGGAGGTTTACAAAGTTCACAAGTAGAACTCATCCCCGCACAAGCAGACACTCGGAGGGCCTCAGGGAGAGGCTGTGAGGGAGGCCTTCGGACAAGGGCTGCTTTGGTAGCCTGGCGGGGCTTACAGGCCCCCTTTCAGGTTTTATGCCCACATTTCCCTCCCCTCACCTCCGGCCAGTGTTGCTGTATCTCTTAAATACACCTCCCTAATCCTCTCCTTCCTCCTTTTTAAAGCCTGCCCTTCCTTTCAAATACTTCCTCAAATGCCAACTTGTTATTCCAGTGCCCTCCCCTTTAAGGGCCCTCCCCAAGAGCTTTGGCTGACAGTATACTTTAGACTTCAGGGCCGGACTTCTGCTCATAGGTTCACTCAACAAATATTTGATTATCTGTATGTGCAGGGCTGTGGCAATTTCAATCACGAACAAGACTGGCCCAGTTCTTTGGTGGCTAAGTAAGTACAAGTGTACAAAGGAGAACGAAAGGGAGTTAGGAGACTGGAGAGGACCCGTCAGAACCAGCCTCTGTCAACTGCTCGGAAACTCTTATCCCAATCGGCTTGGTGTTCGAGACCTACCTGCTCCCTGGCACAGGGGCAGGTGTCCTCTGTAAAGCCTTCCTGGGGACTTGCTTGCTCCTTCCTCCCACGGGTCAAAGTTTCAGGGTGGCAGGGGATGTCCTCAGACACCACTGTCCATCCCTTGCTCTCCCAGACCTGTTCTCCGTGTTGGGGTCTCAGATTGTCATCCATGATCACGTACAGTTTTCACCTAGTTACCTGCTCTTTCCAGAAGATGATCGCAGCCTGCGAGGCAATAAAGAACCGCGGCAAACGGGGCGGACTCTGGAACCAGACATCCCCTTGTTTGCATCCCAGAGCCCCGTCTCTGGTGCTTGCTAGCTGTGTGGCCTTGGGCAAGTTGCTTCACCTCTCTAGGCTCCATTTCATCACCACTAAAATGGAGCGTACGTAATAACACCCAACCCACAGGGGTATTGTAAAGATCTAAATACGTAAATATACAAAGAGTTACTGCCTGCAAAGCACTTGGAACCGTGCTTAGCACACGGGCAGACTCAGGAAGAGGGCTATTGGACGTTGGAGTTTGGGTTTCCCCCAACAAGGTGTCCAGCCTTGGCTTCTGGAGCCCAGCCTGGGTCAGAATCTCAGGCTGCTGCTTGCCTGAGAGGAGAGGCTGGAACTTTTTTAAAAGAGACAAGTCACTGGCAGCAAAGAAGACTGCCCGAAGCTAAGTAGACAAGAGCACCGAAGCCAACTGGATGCGCAACATGTTGATCTCAGTTCCCTAATGGCAGGAGCCATTCCAACGGTTCATTGCTCCAGCAGTGAGAAGAGAGCCCAGAGCCCTGGTCTGGAGCCGGGCGCACCTACTCCAGCTTCTTATGTGGCCCTCCGCAGAGATCGTTTCCATGCTGCGGCTCCATTTTTTAACGGCAGAGGACAATATTTTTAGAACCATGGAGTTTGAACTACAATTGACTTTAGAGAGTCCATATTGCGGCCCTGTTATTTTCCACCTGAGAAAATCGAGGCCCAGAGATGTCATGTGACGAGAGTAACAGGGGCTAGATTCAAACCCCAGCCCCACGACAGACAGCACGGGGTCCGGATGGGGCTGACTGAGACCACACAGGATGCCCCACATCCAGGGCCTGGGTGTGGTTGGGCAGGGATTCCTGGGGGCGTTTCCCGGTGTCACATGACTGGTTGGTGATCCCTTGCTTACCTTCTTCCCTGGGCTGACAAAAGAGCAGAGCAAAGCAATAGAAGATTCACTCTGACAATAGAACGTCCCACGATCGGTCTGTGATGCTCCCATTCCCCTTCCAATGAAGATTTACTAAACTTTCTGGGAGGCCGGCCAGGGTGCGAAGAGCTAAGGGGTTAATACCCAGGTGTACACTTAGTGTCTGGTTCTTGGAAGTTTGTCATGTGGGACTGGGCCTTTCCCAAGCTTGACCGCTTAGTAATGGTGGTCGCGTGGGGAAAGCTCGCTTAAGGAGGGTGTCGCCATCGTTCACCCGCCTCCAAATGTTAATGAAACATCAGGTCAAGGGCTTGGCTTTCAACCTCTCCTAGAGGTAGAGCAACTGAGGACCTGAGTCCACAAATGTTACCGTTGGGCCAGCAGCTCAGACCCAGTCGGCTGGGACAGCTGTACCGTCTCCACAAGGGAGGCTCCCCTGCCTCAGGCCAGTGTGGAACCAGAGCGAGGCGCCGGCGACCTGCAGACCCAGCCTCGGTGCCAGGGAGAGACGAGACAGGGCCCACAGGCCCAGAGTGGAACACCAGTTAGCCAGGTGCTCTTTAAAAGATGACCAGGAGCAACAAAACTACAGTAGAAATAAAACAAGTCCAAGAGAAATACAATAAGCCCTCACTTAAGGTGGGTAGGTTCTTTAAGTGAATGATGAATAACAAAACCGGTTGTACCCTAGGTTATTGATACAGAGAGTGAAGTTCCTTTGGCGTCTCATCAACAATATGATAACATGATGTTGAATGAAGTTATTCTAGGACCTGAGCTCTACACATCAGTACGGAGGAAGACAGTTTCTTCCATACTCAATTTTTAAGATCAGAGAACACTCTTCCTTAGATCTCCCCTGGCTTCTCATTGGCCAGACTTAGTCACATGCCCATCTCAAGGCCAATTCCTGGCCAGGGTGCAGACAAGAGCATGATTGGCTTCATCACTGGGAAGCAGCATGAGTACCTGGACTAGATAAATTAAGGCTCTGCCCACAGGAAAGGGGGCGGTAGGCTGTCAGAGGCACAACCAGTGATAACCTACTCCGGTGATCAGTTCACACCCAGCAACTGCAGAAAGTGTTAAAACATAAAGGGCTGAACATGGCTTTGAAGCTAAAGAGCCGCATCCACATTATGCCTCTTACTGACTGAAAAGGCTTGAGTGGAACTCCTGGCCCCCGAGAGCCTTGGATTCATCGGACAAGGCTGTCGTGAAGGTCAGATGCAGTGATTTACTATGCATGCAAGCCCTTGGCGGACTTGAACAACCCACACTATAGGACGTCCTCTACCTCACAGTTGTCCTTAGCAATGAAAATGGGGTGACACAAATAGATCTTCTACGGAAGGGCAAGTGTTTATAGTTGCCTAGTGGGGGCACTCCCTCCTTGGATTTTACAGCTTGTGGCCAAGTGACCCTTTTTTGGCCAAGGTCAACTATCATATTTGTTATTATGTTAATAATTCTTTATCTAAAAGCATTATACGTATATCATTTTAGGGTCTTGGGACCTAAGAGGTATGTGTCCTTTTAAAAATATTCCTAAATTGCCCTGGCTGGTGTAGCTCAGTGGATTGAGCGCGGGCCTGCGAACCGAAGGATCGCGGTTCGATTCCCAGTCAGGGCACATGCCTGGGTTGCCAGGCCAGTTCCCGGCAGAGGACATACGAGAGGCAACCGCACATTGATGTTTCTCTCCCTCTCTCCTTCCCTTCCCCTCTAAAGATAAATAAATAAAATCTAAAAAGAAAAAATAAATAAAAAAATTTAAAAAAAAATATTCCTAAATTGCAATGCAAACTACTCGTATTGATATGTATATGTATACATTCCTAACACAATTATACCATTAGAGCTATTTGGAAGAATTCCAATAAACATTAAATGCATCTTAAGTACACAAAAAAGGTCAAAGTTCATCGGTGGTTCTCAACTAATCTCTCAAAGGCCATGGCGCTCAAAGCGGGTGGCTGTGATCAAAAGACAAGATCACCTTAACCTTGAACACCAACCTTAGTTTAATCCAGCGCAGAGCTGTCTTCCCCAGGGTGACATCAGAAACAAACAATGGTTGGTGACGGAAAGAATGGGGACTGGGGGTGTGCCGGGTCACTCAGGCGAATGAGACGCAGACATAGCCCTGCTTTTCCTGCCGGGTCCGTGGGCAAGCTCCCGTCAGGAAGGATTTTCTCCAGGCCTCAGAACATGCGTGGGCTCGAAGGCTCTGCTCCGCAAAGATCTTCTACCCCAACGCAGAGTGGAAAGAAGCCGTCCCGCCTGGCAGCGGATTGTGAAACCTGAGCGCAAGGGACTGCTACGGCCCAAGGGGAGCGCCAGCCAATGGACTGGAATCGGCTCTTCAAAAAGGTCCACTTTTTTAGTAGCGGCTAACACTGACCGAGTACTTACAATATGCCAAGCACTGCGCTCAAGGCCTTGGATCTATTAATCTACTTAATCCTCACAAAACCCCATGAAACAGGCACTATGATTATCCCCACTTCCCAGGTGGGGAACCTGAGGCACAGGGCGTTTGGCTGCTTTGCTGCTGATAGCAGCTGACTCTGACCAGCGGAGCCGAGGCTCCAACCCAGACAATGAGGCTCCGAAGCCTGGGCTCTTCACCACACACCTTATGGCACTTTATTTGGTTTTGGCTTTGTGTTTTTAATCGACTTATTGTTTAGAACAGTTCTCGGCTCGCGGCAAACTGGAGGAGAAGCTACAGAGAGTTGCACACGCCCCGCCTCCATGCGCACGCAGCCCCCTCCGCTAACAGCACCCCCCCGCCCCCCCCGCCCCCCCGCCGGCGTGGAGCACTCGTTCGTTGCAGCGGGTGAGTCTGCACGGACACGTCGCTATCGCCCAGAGCCCACAGATTTATCAGGGCTTGCTCCTGGCGTCTGCATCCCGCGGGTTTGGGCAGATGTGCCACCGCAGGGACCCGCCGTCATGCTGCCCCACCGAGTGATGTCACTGCTCCAAAAACGCGCCATGCTCCACAGAGTCATCGCTGCCTCCTAACCCCTGGCCACCACGGGTCTCTGTCCTGCCTGCGTAATTTTGCCTTTTTGAGAATGTTACCGACATGAAATCGCACAGCGTGTAGCCTTTTTACACTGGCTTCTTTGACTCGGTAATACGCATTCAAGCTTCCTCCATGTCTTTTCACGGTCTGATAGCTCATTTCTTTTTAGCACTGAATAATATTCCATCATCTGGATGGACCATGGTTTATTTATCCGTTCACCTACTGAAAGACATCTTGGTTACCTCTGAGGTAGGGCACAAAACTGCTATCAACATTCTCACGCAGGCTTTTGTGCGGACATAAGTTTTCAGCTTGTTTGGGTAAATGCCAGGGAGCGCAACTGCTGTGCCAAGTGGTAGGACTACGTTTACCTTTTGCAGGAAACCAGCACCCTGTCTTCCAAAGTGTCCGCACCACTTGGCGCTCCCACCAGCAGGGAACGAGAGTTCCTCTGCTCCACATCCTCGCCAGCATTTGGTGTCACCAGTGTGTGGGTTTGGGCCATTCTAATAGGTGTTTAGTGGTGGCATCTCGTTGTTTTAATTTGCAGTTTCCTAATGACCTAGGATGCGGAGCATCTTTCCATATGCTTATTTGTCATCTGTAGGTCTCCTTTAGTGAGGCGTCTGTTCAAGTCTTTTGTCCATTTTTTAACAGGTCTGTTTGTTTTCTTACTGCTGAGTTTTCAAAAACACGCTTATGGACCCGTGGATGGTCAGGGATGGGAGCCCCTCAGAAACCATGCAGTCAGCGCCCCTCATTTTAGAGATGTGAAAAGCCCGCCCCAGAGAGACGCAGATGGGACGGAGCTGGAACCAGAGCCCAAGAGCTCAGTGCGTCCTCACCGAAGGGCATGTCTCGGGGCCATTTCCTTTGTGAGCAGTTCACTCCCTGAGGACAGGGGTCACACCTGACCGTCTAGCTGTCCTTCCCCCACACCGTGCCTGGTTTAGTGAAAGTCTGTGGGAGGGAGGAAGGAAGGACTTTCCTCCGGCTTCCATGCATCCTTTCCGAAGGGCAGGCTCCTCTGGCTCCTGCTCTAGTCTGTGAAGAGAGGAAGAGAATGAACACTCTAGATCTCCCATGGTGCAACGATGGGGACAGAGGCCAGATCAGCGTGTAATTCTTAACCTTGGCTGTATGTCGGCATCCCCTGTGGCGCTCGTTGAAGATCACATGCCCAGGCCCCATCCCCAGACGTTCTGACTCCATACATTGTTGTAGTGTTTACTGTGTACTAGACCCTGGGACCTAGTATTGCACATTACCCTGTTTGATCCTTCCTTATGCAATTCCACGATGTGGCCTGTATTAGCATTCACACCCTGCAAATGAGGTAACCGTGGTTCAGAAAGATTAAGGGACTCACCCGGGGTCACACAGCTAGTTTGTGCCGGAGCCGCATGCAAATAAAAGCCCCCTGGACTTGGTGGCCAGCATCAGTCCCACCCACAGGCGAGCACGCACACAGACATGAGGGCTTCGCCCTCCACCCTGTGCCAACCCTGCATCGCCAGCCCCTGAAAGCCAAAAGGCACGTACACAAGCGCTCCGGACGGCTGCCACAGAAAGCTGTTCACAGGGGTGTGGCCACAGGGCAGCCCACGTCGGGGCCCCCGCGAGCTGTGCCTGAGGTCCAGAGTTACAGCCCCCCAGCTCCTCAAAAACCGGAGACGGTGGACACGTGCGCCCGTGTTCTCATCTGCACGCTGCTCGGAGACTGCTCTCGCCCTTTCACTTCTCTGATACTTGACTGAATTTTTTATCGAACTACGCAAACCAAAAGGCGCACAAACCTGAGGTGCGCAGCCAGGTGCCGGCGCACCAAGGGGAAGCACCTGGTTACCTGCCCCGCTAATTTCGGGTCGCATCTTTAGGCCTCTCCAGTTCCCTTAAGGGGTTTCAGTGAAGACTTTTGAAGCAAACACGTTTTAACTGAATTTCTTATCACAGATCAAATCTTCTTTTACCGAAGAGATATTTACGAACATGAAAGAAACAGCGACAACCAAAAGCCACAGAGAGCTGCAGATCTGAACAGACTGGAAATCATCGTGTCGCTGTTTTAAACCAAATTTGAACTTTTCAGGGGACGCTGACATTTATTCCAGGTAATGAAGTCCTGCGAAGGGTGCCTCTTACTCAGGGCGTGCGATTCGGAAGGGCAGTGACAGGCAGGCCGCTCCATCCGGGGCCGCACTTGGATTTCCTCTGGCTCCGACGTGTAGCCACGTCACTGGGTTCCCTGCGGCCCGGCGGCCTGCTCGTGGGACCCAGACCCAGACGCAGTGAGCTGGCAGGTCCAGCTCCACAGTCAGATGACGGGGCTCAGACCCAGGTTCTGTCACAGCTGGCTCTGCCGCCCTGGGCAAGCCACTCCGCCTCCTAGAGCATCAGTGCCCTCATGTGGGACACGAGTCCTCACCTGTTCCGACCTGACAGTAGTGAGGGTAAATGAGGCGTGTAAAGGCTTCACCTGCCACACCTGGCAGGTTGGTGACCTGCGTCCCATTCCATGGGAGATGCGCAGGGAAGAGAGCCGTCCAGGCGGGTCAGGTAGCAAAGCTGGGGGAAAGGGAGGCTGGGAAGGGGGGGCCTTGGAACAGTCCTTCTGTATTCAGGGGACATTTGTCGCCCGCCTTCAGGCCCTGACTCAGAATGCGGAGGGGCCGTTTTATTCCTGCAGGTCAGCAAAGAGACTTCCTCACAAGACAGAAATAAAAATATTGATTCTTGAGGTTGAGCCCTGGAGGCCTCGGGTGTCAAGCCAGAAATGCTGTGGTCCCTTGATCTAGAGGGTTTCACAGCTCAGCTTTAAACCAGCACTGTCAGCCAGGAAGTTATCAGCCTGCCTTCAGAAACACCCAGATGGCCAAGAGATTGGCTCAAGAAGAGGTTGCCATGACAACCCAGGGCCCAAGACTTGAACCCTACCCCTTACCCCCCTCCCCACCAGCCACACTGAGCATACACCGCAGGCTCAGACCCACCTTGGGAGGACCCCGGGCTCTCTGGGCCTCAGAAGTTGTGTCCTGTGGTTGAGAGAGCAGGGCATGTGGCCCTGCCCTTCTGCCTCTCCTCCCAGCATTCCAAGTCCAGGACTCCCGGAGGTCTTCTGAGACGGTATTTGGGAGGAGGGTGGGGGATGAAGGTGCTCTCAGGATAATTGCCCTCCTGAAGTAGCTGCTGAAAGTGCTCAGCCTCAGGGCCCCCTGGGAATCAGGTAGGAAGCTAACCTTGGGCTCATCAAGGCCCCAGGGCAAGAGGCCCTGGGCCAATTAAACGCTGTTACTCTGCCCTTCTCTGCCTGCCCTTGGGCTCTCCCTTCTTGTCCTCCCACACACTGGTCCATTAAACTCTCTCCATTCCTAGGCTGTAAAATAAAGGTTTAGGGAATTATACTTCCCAGAGGCTTTTGCATTTTAATGGAGACTCTTGCAAATCAAAATGCTTTCAGCCTCAAGACATAAATCTCTTAACAGGGAATCTCTGGGCTCCTTGAGAAAGGGGGTGTGGAGGAGAGTGGGAAGCAGGAGGGAGATGTTTGAAGGGTCAGGTGAGAAACACTCTTATATTCAGGCTTGAAGTCCACTCAGTTTGGGTTGGAGTCCTTCCTGTTTGACCTTGGGTAGGACTCAGTTCCCAAGCCTGTAAAATGGGGTCGTAATGACTGATAGGTCTGTTGGCACAGAGCCTGGCACAATGTCTCAAGGCCTCAGAGTAAGACCAGCC
The DNA here is from genome assembly GCA_039655065.1 of Glossophaga mutica. NCBI lineage: Eukaryota > Metazoa > Chordata > Mammalia > Chiroptera > Phyllostomidae > Glossophaga > Glossophaga mutica. Next base: position 21,618,774 of record CM077303.1, read on the forward strand.
AAGAAGATTGTTGTACATCCCCAGCCAAGGACCAGGGTTGGTTCTGACTGTCCACGCCTGGGATGGGGTATTTATTAGTAACACTCTATCCAGCTACCAGGGTTGGACAACAGTGGGGAGGAGGGCCTGAAAGGCGGAACAATTAAATAACCAACACTTTGATGCAATCAGGGCTATAAGCTTGTTTGTTTGTTTGTTTGTTTGTTTTTCTTTTAGTAGAGGAGCCTGAGAAAACTTGAAAGAACTAGGCACTTTGAGTAGGGAAGCAAGAACGTGCCACCCTGGCCGGTGTGGCTCAGTGGATTGAGTGCTGGCCTGCGAACCAAAGGGTCATTGGTTCGATTCCCAGGCAGGGCACATGCCTGGGTTGCGGGCCAGGTTTCCAGTAGGGGGCACATGAAAAGCAACCTCACATTGATGTTTCTCTTCTTCTCCTTCTCCCTCCTTTCCCCTCTCTCTAAAAATAAATAAATAACCATGCTTGGCTGACTTTGCCAGGGCCCAGCACCCTTGCCTTCGGGGCAGCAGCAGGAGGGGGCAGAGAGAGCATGGCCCCATCCCACTCCACCACTGCCGGCTGGGTAACTGGGGTGATCCACTCAGGTCGAGAGCCTCCGTTGCCTTGTCTGCATAATAACAGATCTCCTTGGGTGGATTGTGAGGTTAAATGTTATGAATGTAAAGCACAACCAGGGACATATAGACACTCAACAGATGTTAACTTCCTTCTTTGACAAGCCAGGTAGGCTCTCCCCACTATTTCCTCCTTCACCCTACCTCCCTGCTGGCATGCTGTCTGCTGCAAATAACAGGAAACTATGCCACAGTGGACTAAACAGGCATTCATTTTCCTCTAATAAGAAGTCTAGAGATAAGAAGCCACTAGCTCTGGTTTTGTGGCTCAGCAATGTCAGGGCTACTGTTCCTTTGATTCTGTTGGTCTTTCCCTCGTGGTAAAACATGGCTACCACAGCACCATGCATCACAGCTCACTTCCAGGCAGGGAGAAGAAAAGGGAGCAGAACCAACTGTGGGTTCCTTTTATAGAAAAGGAAAAAAATTCCCAGAAACCCCCAGCAGACATCTCACTGGTATGACTGTGTCACATGGTCACTTTTATGTAGTAGGGAGGCTGGGAAAGCCAACCAACCTCTAGAGGGAAGGCAGGCAGGGAAGAAGGAGGAAAGGGCAGTTGAAGGAAGCCAACCCAGAGTGGGGCCACCACTCTGCATCAGGTTGAATACAATGTTTCATTTATCTATTCAACAAGTGAATATCTGGGACCTCCCGTGCCCTGAGCTGAGTGTTGGAGAGGATTGATGAGGAGAAGCAGACTTAGTGCTTCGGGCAGGGGCCAGGGACGGGGACAGGGAGGGGGATAGGGACAGGGAGAGGGATGGGGCCCGAGGGTTGGGGGTTGGTGATGAATGATTGACGTGTCTATAGCAGTGGTGTGGGAGCAGCACCAGAGTTTGGGGAGAGGGGGAAAGAAGACTTCCTGGATGGATGCTGACGATGACTAAGATTAACCAGGTATTTGGGGTGGAGGAAGGTGGGCAGGCTGCCCATGCGGAGATCCAGGCAGAGGGAACAGCATGTGCAAAGACTCAGCAGAAAGAGAGACATCACAGGCATTCAGGGAATTGGAACAAGTTCCCAGAGGCCACCAAAGTTTACGCAGACCAGAGAGATCAAAAGCAGAGCACGCGGATATGAAGTGAGTAAAGTAGAACAGCAGGACCATTGAACTGCTAGTCCCTTCCCGTGGGAAAGAAAAGGCACTGGCTGCCTTCTAAAACACAGAGGCTGCAGGAGAAGCAGAAAGCTTGGGGAGCTGCTGTGGACAAACCCAGCTGCCTTGCTGGTAAGCTCATTTGGGAGAGGAGAGACTCAGCCTGGCTGGCTGGGCCCTGCGGTGGGGAGGTCTCTACTGTCCGTGGAGGCGCCTACCATGCCCTCTGTCCAGAATTCCCCCCCAGGCCACCCCACCCCCACCCCGGAGTCTGCCTGCTCCTCATCCCCACCCACTGCTCACCCTGCAGATGCAGTTCTGGCCACACCTCCTGAGTACATCAACTCAAGGACGGTTCCTGCAGCTGTTGACTTCCACCTGGTAGCTGTTGACTTCCACCTGGTAGCTGTTGCCATAGTTGTGATTGTATATCTATTGGCATGGATTTTTTTTTTAATCACCATTTCTCCTGGTAGATGGTGAGGTCTCTGAGGGCAGCAACCAAGGCTGGTTTTGCCCACTGCTACATCCCCAATACCTAGCTTTGTGCCTGGCACATAATAGGAGCTCAGTAAGTATTAAGAACTAGACTGTATCAAATGAACAATATGAACCATCTGTGACTCAGAGAATAGCAATTGCATATGATTCACCATAACAGGAATTGAATGAATGAATGAATTCGAGGTTTTCTGAGCACTACCCACTGCAGCATGGGGTTCAGTACAAGAAGGGTCCACCTCAGACCTTTCCAAACAGCAGACTTTTCCTGAAAGCATAAAGAGCTGAGGATTCGGTCCCTGGTCGTGGTCCAGACTTAAGCAGCACCTCAGTTGCGCTGGGAATCCTGTTCGTGTGCAGATTCTGACTCAGTGGGTCCGGGGTGAGGCCCGAGATTTGCATTTGTAAGAGGCCCCCTGACGCCAAGGCAGCCAGAGGGAGGGAGGCCGGAAGGTGAGGGCGCCTGGTGCCTCAGCAAGGGCCCCCACTGGGGTTCCTCTCTCTTTTCTTTCTCAGCCAACACGGCAATTTAGAAATTCATTTGCAAAGGGATGGGATTCCAGGCCATTACCTTAGTACCTGGAAAATGATCTGAGCAGCCATCACATGTCGATGAAAACTGTCCAGGTCCCTGAAACTCAGCTCTCCACGTGCCCAAAACTGTTTTTCTTTTTATTGTTATTGGTAGAAATGTTTCGAATTGATGTTATTAAACGCTATCTTGCCTTCTTATACCGTAAATCGGACAGAACCTGCCTCTCGCTATGTTTTCCTTCTTTTAAAAACTGTTGGTGAAATATGTATATATGAACAAAACATACCTGTACAGTTTAAAGAATACAAATCAAGTAAATACCAACAGAACCATCACCCAAGTAAGAAGAAAAAGAGCACCACCACAGGACTTTAGGCGTTCCCTCCTTTCCCGTCAGAGGTAACCTCCGCACCAGTCTGTCTGTTCATCCTGTCTTTGCGTCTCTTTATCGTTTTACACAGTATGAATGTGGCTCCAAACAACGTAATTAGTTTTTCTGGTTCCTGGACTTTCTATAAGTTGAATCCTACTCACATGCTTTGTTGTGACTAGTTCCTTTTGCCAAACGTTGTGGTCTTGAGATTCGTCCATGCCGTCAGGCGTGGCCACCGTCTGGTCATCTTCTCTGCTGTATGCTATTCCATCGCTGACTGTATGCCGCAATGAGCGCGCTCATTCCGTTGTTTGATGGACGTTTGAGGGATTTTGAGTACAGTTACAAACAGCACTGCCTTGAGTTTTCTGGGACGACCATGTCTTCCACACCCGTGTGCAAGGAAGGGTTCTGTCTACGCATAGTTAGGGGTGGAACCGCTAGGTCAAGGAGTCTACACGTGCTCGGCTGCACGAGGTGCTGCGGAGCCAGCTTCCCAAGGGGTTATTCTCACAGCAGCAGTGGGGGATTCCCCACTGCTGCCCGCGTTCACCAGCCCTGGATACGGCCCACTTTTAAATTTTTCCGAACTTTTCGTGATCCCCAGGGTTTTCATGAGCTACAAGGTCACAGTCCATTGGAGCTGCCCTAAGAAACGACAGAACTGAGCCCTCACAGTTCCGGGGGCTTGCTCAAGTCTGAGGTCAGAGGGCCGGTGTGGTCCGGTGAGGGCCCACTTCTGGGCCACCGACTTCTTGTGCGTTCCCAGGACGAAAGGGCCCGGGAGCTCTCTGGGGCCTCTTTTGTAAGGACAGTAATCTCAGTCTTGAGGACTCGGCCCCCCTGACCTCAGCACCTCCCAAAAGCCCACACCCTGATACCCTCATCACCTTGGGCACTAGGGTTTGGAGTGTAAAAACTGGGGGGCACACACATGCAGGCCACAGCACGCACTCCCCTCCCCATTCTTGGTCCGGACTGTGACACGGGGTTGCTCCCACCACACGGACTGGCCTCAGAGGCCGTGCTGTGGTCCCCTGTCTACTGCGTATTCCAGGCTTGTCTCTGCCTTTAACAAGAACTAACAGCCATCTTGTCACGCCGATCAGGGAGGTGGGTCTCCAGCCGCCTTCCCGCGGCCCCTTCGAAGGCACTCTTTCAATCTGCTGTGGAGTGGGAAGTTTTCCACCCACAGTGTCCCTTGAATCGCACCCACGCAAAGGGTCGGTGGGCTCCCAAGGAAGGTCTGAAAGTGGGACTGCCTGTGAGTAAGTACACAGACTACAGCGGGTGAATCCTGTGACAATTACTGTGGCTTTTGTTTTGTTTTAGGATGGTTGTTTCCTCATTGGCTTTTTTTATTTTTCTTCTTTTCTTGGTGCCTAATGGCATTCCAAATTACCAAAGTTGCTGTCTAAATCAGCTGTGGACAAGGGAGGTGCCGTTGCTCTTTGACTACACTTCTAATTTAATTTTGTGTTAAATTCGTATTTGACTTTGGTTGCTGGTATCCTCCCGAAATACCATGGCTTTAGCGAGCAGATGGTGCATAGCCCTGGGACAAGAGACACCAAATATTCCAAAATCTAATTCGGTCCCATCGGAAGAGTCTTCAGAAACAAGGGTGTTGGAAAGCCTTGAGTTCAGAAAACAAAAAAAACTTTGGAGACACAGGTGGAGATAGAGGCCTCTGCACCAGGCGGGCAAATCTTTGTTTTTTCACTGGTTTGTGGGACCAGGGCAAGATTTCAAATAAAGATCCACATACCTTATATCTAAATATTTGAAAGCTTTCGCCATCTTGAGGCCTGTGGCACCTGCCGGGAACAGAACTTCTGCAACAACAATGTCGGGAAGGCTGTGGTCCAAGGCCATTTTTGCTGGCTATGAACGGGGTCTCCGGAACCGGAGGGAGCACACAGCTCTTCTTAAAATTGAAGGTGTTTATGCTCGAGATGAAACTGAATTCCATCTAGGAAAGAGGTGTGCTTATTCGTACAAAGCCAAGAACAACACGGTGACTCCTGGTGGTAAACCAAACAAAACCAGAGTGATCTGGGGAAAGGTAACTCGTGCTCACGGAAACAGTGGCACAGTTCGTGCTAAATTCCGAAGCAGCCGTCCTGCTAAGGCCATTGGACACAGAATCCGTGTAATGCTGTACCCCTCCAGGATTTAAACTTATCGATAAATAACAACCCTGACTGTGTGGCTCGGTTGGGGGCCTTCTAGCAAAGCGAAGGATTCTGGGTTGGGGGACATGCTTGAGTTGCAGGTTCAGTCCCTGGTCAAGATGCAAAGGGGAGCCAACTAATGAATGTTTCTCTTACACATCTATGGCTGTCATCATTATCTCTCTCTCCCGTCCCTCTCAAATAAGTAAATAAAATCTATTTTAAAGAGTACATTAAAAATAAATAAATAAATATTTCAAATCTATTAGTCAAGTGAACATCTTGTTAAATAAAATATGTCTCGGCGCCCCACCTTCACAAATGCGCCTCCCTAGCTCTCTGAAAGGCCACGCATGGCTTCAGAGCTCTCGGACCCCTCAGACCAGCATGGGCAGCCAGGGTTGGGGGTGGACGGCAGTCCCAGATCAGGGCCTGTCCCCTTCATGCTCCACCCTCAGCCAGGTGTCTTGCCCACCTGCCTGTCCCTGTACCTCCGAGTTCCGTCCACTCTCTGTGCCCCAAACAGTCATCCCTTGGCCACTGGCTGCACGGGCCACCCTTGCTGGAGTGGACCACGGGAACAGGCCCACATGGGCCCTGGAAGCAGGTTTGGGCCATTGGGACCGAGATTTGGGGGTCCTGAGTCCCAGGAGCAAGGTCTAATTGAGGACAGGTGTGGGCATGGGCGTGGGTTCTGATTGGGCATCTCCGTTGGTCCTGAGTTCTTCTCTCCACGAGGACACAGGGAAGCTCAGGCAGGGATCTCCAAAGGTCAAGGCCCTGTGGCCTGCGTCTTGGGCAGTACAGGGCCACATTGTCCCACCGACTGGGCAGGCCTGTCTATAAAGTGAACTGAGACCAATTGGAAGCTGTTTCGAGTTTTCCCTACTAGAACTGGGGTCTGGAGATCGCCTCTGGATCACTGACTACGGGAGAGGGTTTCTTTGGCTGCGACTCTGCATTGGGGACAGGATTCCGCACCACGCGGCTGCCTCCGCACCTCTGGAAACAAACCCAAACTAAAAAACCATAACCAAAACAGAACAAAACCCAACAGGAATCCCTCTGTTCCCTCTGCCTCCTCCAGTCAGGCTCTCCCTGTCCTGTTCTCCTGGTCTGTCTTTTCCCTGCTCACTTTCTTCCCTCCGCCCTCCTTCCCTGGCTCAAGTCTTAATCCCTGCCATAGCGACCGCCCAGGAAAACAACACAACACCGGGCAGATGAGAGCTGAGTGTCAGAGCAGGCTCACAGGGGACCAGGAATTTCCATCGCGACGCAGACAGGGGAAAAGCTTGAACTCTTGGAAAGGTGATGAGGAACACTTTGGGCTTGGAGGAAGAAGGGCACCTCAAAAACTCAGGACAGGGTCCTTTAAAAGGAAAAGGAGGAGTGCTTTGCAAAGTTGGTAAAGGTTAGTATAGCTCCCCACAATGCTGCTCAGCCCACGACCATCCTGTGGGGTGAATTATCAGAAGAGGGAGAAATGGTGCGGAGCCAAGATCAGGCGAACTGAGATCCCTCTTCTGAAGGCAGCTAAAGAGTTAACATTTTTGTGAAGCAGAACCCCAGCGTGTTAGGCCTGAAGGATGGTGAGGGATTAACACTCCCTGGGAACAAACCTGGGGTAGCTTGGAAGGGTGTGGTCCTGAACTGATTTATTTTAGAAGCACGGAGAGCCAATGAATGTGCTTTTGGCCACAAGACACAACAGGTGAGAAACAAGAAAGGAAGAGGCCTGGTTTCTGCTTCCTGGAAAAGGGGTGTTGTTGCAGATCTCCTGGGGAGCACACTCATGCCTCTCCTAAATGTACACAGCCCTGATCACTTGGCTCTCTCGCGCCATCCTAGCGTGTTCCCAGTGCCTGGCTCCCTGGTGTTTGGCACTCGCGCTGCCAACACCTGCCAACGAGAAGGAAGCTGGGTATCTCGGCTGCAGTTTTTGGAGGCTACTTATAAAAGAGATGACTAAGCCCTGCGGGCAGGAGGAGGGTGCAGCTAACACGCCTAGCTCAGCAAGAACCGGTGCGCTATCAACTCAATCCAACTCAGCGTTGACCAAGTGCCAACCATGCACCAGGCTGGTTCCTGGGGAGGCGAAGATGATGGGGCGTGGCCTCTGCTCTAGAGGGCCAGACGTGCCCATAAGGAACTGGAATCAGAGGTGTGAACGCGCCATGAAGGAGAATTAAGAGCCTGGCAGTGGAAAGCATTTCATGGGGCCGCAGTGCTGTAGGCACAGGGAGGGAGAAAGTCTCACCGGCGTGATCAGGCTCAGGGTTTCAGAGTCGAGCCGAAGCACGTCCTGGTCCTCGTGTCCCCTTAGCTGCTCGGTCCGGTGGGGTGGCTGGAGGGGCCACTCAGATTCTCCCACTTTTCTCCTGTCTTGGCTCAGGTCCTCATTTCTAGCCTTGGTCCAGGTTCTTTGTACTCAACACCCAAGGCCACTTCCTACAACGCAGGTCCAATCCTCCCTGGCTTGAGACCCCCCTATGGGAAGAGAGGCCGCAAGTGAGACTGGGGGGAGGAGGTAGACGGACCAGAAATAAAAATGCTGTTATGGTAATAGGAACGTGAAACCCTCTGCGGGTGACAGGCAGAAGAAAGGAAGATAGAGGTTACTAAGTGGAAGGAGACTAACACCTGAAAGGAATGACCAAGTAGAGGTGTAAAATGAACAAAAATTTACCGAAAAATTTAATTTCTCTTCCTTTATAAGTAAGTATATAAAGTGGTTTGCAAGAATCATGTAAGGGTTACCTTCTAATGGGTTTTTCTCTGGAACAACACATGCCCATGTAAGTATTTAATAAACAGAAAGAAAGAGAGAGGAAGGGAGAGAGGGAGAAGGAAAGAAAGAAGGAAGGAAGGAAAGGAAGAAAGAAAGAAAGAAAGGAAGAAAGAAAGAAAGAAAGAAAGAAAGAAAGAAAGAAAGAAAGAAAGAAAGCCACCTATAGTTCCACTGCCCCCAGAACACAGGCCAAGTCCCAAGGTCCTTCACACTATGGCCCAAAGCTGCTTAAAGCCTAGGGGTAGAGTGGGCTTCAGGGTAGGTTTGACCTAATCACTCAACAATGTCATCAAAGTCCCTGCTTCTTTCTGGATATCCTCTCTCCGCCCTGCATGGTATTGTCTTTATCCTTGGAGAGGCTTCTCTCATGGTGACAAAACGGCTGCAGCAGTCCCTGGCTTCACACCCACACTCCATGCTGTGTAGAAGGAGAAAGAGAGAGCTTCATTCCCTGAAGCTACCAGCAAAGTCTTCGCCAGTCTTGGGTCAGCATTGGGTAACTTGCTTATTTTCAGACAAGGAAGAATTTTGCTGAGTCTGTACTGAAGCTATTCACCCCACCCCTAGGGTGGAGTCGACTTCCTCTAAAGTGCATAATAAGTGTAGGGAAGGTGGATTCCCAAAGGAAAATGTAGCGGTTACCAAGAGAAGGGATGTTGAGAAGGCCACCACCACGTGCACTGCAGCACCCTTCCGGTGCCTGCTCCCCTCAGGCCCCACCCAGCTACTTCCTGCTCCCAACCACGTTCCAGTCTTCCACGTCCCTAGGCCTCTGCTCATGTTGTCCTCCCACCTGGGATGCTTGTTCATTCCTCTTGCTCAGTGACCACCTCCTCATTTTTCAAGCCCTTGCCCAACATCACCTTCCCTGTTCTCCAGATACTGTGATCACCTTAAGGACAGAAGCCAGGTTCTTATTCTCTCTCAGCATAAGGAACTACCTGGCACATAGTAGGTTCTCAATAAATGTTTGTCCAGTGAACAAGTGTTGCCGATGAGAGACAACAGTATTTCCAAAGTCTACAACAAGGAGCTGGTTTGTCTTCAAAATCTAGTCTTCTCAAAATTGAAAATGTAACAAATGTAAGCAGAGTTGTAACGAGGAAAACTATGATGAGGGAAGGATGGAGCCCCAAAAAAGTTCAGATAAAGGAACACTGAGAGCAGCAGTCAGTCCAAGGGTCTCCAGCGTCATCCCAGAGAGAGCTCTCGTGGCTGGCAGGAATGTTTTAGTTCGCTTGGCAGGCTGGCATATCCTTAAGTGGAAAGGAGTCTTTCAGGCCCCCATAGCCTGATCCATTAACCTTCCAGCCACATAGACTATCCTAATGGGAAGCGATTGCACTGGTCAGCAGACCCAGGCCCTCCTACCTGGCTGGCGATTACGGTCTCATCGCCTCTTAATAAACTGGCTTTCTGGTTTACCATTCCAATCTGCATTTCTTTAGTGTTTCTGAGACCAACAGTACCAGTTAATTCCCAGCATCTGTTCTCTTTTTCTTCGTCAGTCATAGAACCCCAGAATTTTAGCTGGTCATGTGATCATAGAATACATTTCTCAGCCTCCTGTGCAGCTAGCTAGGGCCACATGACTAATTCTGGCCAAAGACATGAAAATAGAAGTTATATGAGTATAACTTCTTGAAAATGTCATTAAAAGAGAATAGCATTTTCTCCTCCTTCCTGTTTCCCTTTTTACTGGCTGGAATGTGGATGCACTGACGAGCTGGAGCAGTCATCTTGGACTATTGAGGAATCTGGAAATAAAGCCCATGCATGGTGCAGCAACAAGACAGAAGGAGCCTGGGTTGGATACTGCCACAAAGTATCATATCAAAAAGTGCTCAATGCCCACCTGTGCATTCACATAAGAGAAATGCATTTTTGTCTTGTTTAAGCCACTTCTGACACTAGCCGTCAAAACTAGAGTCAAAACTAATTCTAGCTCGATATAATCCCCTGGAGCCCTGCTGTCCCACATATGTAGCTGTTGAGAACCTGCAGCGTGGCTAATGCAGACCTGCAGTGTGGTAGTGCAAACCAAGAAATCTACAAGGGATTTTGACTTAGTACAGAGAAAGGGAGGTAGAATGTAAAGTATCTCATTAATAATTTTTATCCTAGTTACATGTTGAAATGATAACATTTTAGATATATGGGGTTAACCTATTTTTACTTTCTTTAATATTACCATTAGAAAAGTTTAAATTTGTGTCTTCCATTGCCTTTCAGCTTCCCTAAGAACTCCTTTTTTTAAAAATATTTTATTTGTTTATTATTAGAGAGGGGGGAAGGGAGGGAGAAAGAAGGAGAGAAACACGGATGTGCCAGAGAAACATCCATCAGTTGCCTCTCGCACAACCCCCGCTGGGGACCTGGCCTGCAACCCAGGGCCTGCATGAGCCCTGACTGGGAATTGAACCGGCAACCCTTCGTTCGATTCGCAGTCTGGCACTCAATCCACTGAGCCACACCAGGCAGGGCCCTAAGAATTCCTTCTTAAATAGAATCTGCCCCTGGCAGCTCTTTCAGCCGTAATCCACTTCTGCCATACAGGAGCCCTGCTGATGTGGTGAAGTATGAGGAAAGGATGTGTTATATCATCTTATGACTTAATCTCAGTCTTTTAGTGGGTTTATATTGCTGGACTGAGAGCTTCACAAATGTTTCTTAGTTTTCCTCCTCGCTTCAGGCAGAAATGCCAAAGAAGGGTGGAGTTATGTGGTGCCCTTTCCCGGGGTGGGCTACGGCTCTGGCGAAGTCTCCTCCCTGGACAGTAGCCCTTTATTATGGAGGAGTACTTCAAAACGGTTGCTTTCCCCTCTCCCTGCCAGAGCCACGGGGCCTCTTTCCTGATTTTCACTGTGAGAACCTGGTGGAACTCCTGGAGTTAAAACCCACAGAAGGGTGGGGGCCCCTAAGATCATGGCCCCCGGGAGTTTCTCACTCCCATGAGAGTCCACATTCAATCTCCAGCAAAGTATCAAACTATCACATCCGTGTGCCCACTAGTTTATGGCTCCAGCACCGTCCAGGTGAGCTGGTCTCAGCTGTGTGTTTCTGCGTTCATCTGTAACTCCAGGTTTCAAGGTGGTGATTTGCCCTCTGACCCCAATTCTCTGCTTAGTTCAAGAAAAGTCGTGGACATTTAGTTTGTACAGCTTTTTCTTGTTGTAAAGACAGGAATGACCAGAAGAAGCTTTTTACATGCCGCAGCTGAATTCAGAGCTTATTGGGGGGGGGTTCCCCAATAAAATAAAATTCAAAGTACATAGTAGTCTGGGCCCACATAGTATGGGGTCAAGTCATCTTATTCACAAAAACATCAGGGCAGCAGAGTCCTATGGAAGGCGCCCTAAGTCATCAAGAGAAGGGTAAATCACGTTCCAAATATTCTAGTAAAAAAAAAAGCAAAGAAGCATGTGTACCTTTTTAAAGCCCATCAGCATGATTGAACTTTAAGTTTGAGCACCCAAATTTTAACCCTTTGGGACAGCTTACCCCTCTGCAGTTCCAAATAGCTGAGGTCTTACTACAGGGGCTCAAAGTAATCGGGTGACGAGATTCTAAGTCAGGTTAAAGTCCTCCTTTTTTAAAATCTTAGTTATTGTTTAAGAAGACAACAATGCTTTAGAAGTTTATACACAAATCAGCCTCTACAGAAATGGCTCCTGGGCCCACTGCCCCTGTGTCAGGTGGTTGGGTCCCAGTCTGCTCCCACAGGGACAGTGCCCGGCTCAGCTCTGACCTGGACATCTCTGCTGGGCTCCCTCTGTCACTCACAGGCAAAGGTGGCCTCTCAGAACTCCCCCGGGGGTTCCCGGTGGGCCTGGGCTGGAACCAGTGTGCCACAGTTGATGAGCTAATGAATTCATGAAGCCACCTGGGGGAATGAGGTTACAGGGAGGTGTTGGAAACGTTTCTTTCTCTCTTTTCTTTAAGAAGGAAGGGAAGGAAGGAAGGGAGGAAGGGAGGAAGGGAGGAAGGGAGGAAGGAAGGAAGGAAGGAAGGAAGGAAGAAAGAAAGAAAGAAAGAAAGAAAGAAAGAAAGAAAGAAAGAAAGAAAGAAAGAAAGAAAGAAAGAAAGAGAAAGAACGAACTCATGGATATGGACAACAGTGGGGTGATTGTGGGGGAGGGTAGAGGTGGAAGAGGGTATAGGGGATTAAATGGTAATGGAAAAATACAATAAAAACTGAACTTAAAAAAAAAGTGACCTTTCTTTTTGTGAGGGGGAACACACACACACACACACACACACACACACACACACACACACACACGCCTCTGACCTGAAAAAACTGCATCTTTCTAACTGCCCCAAATCACTCAGAGTGCCTTTCCCATTTCTGAGGTGGCAGAATGTTCAGGTTTTGGCCTCATTTCTGCTCTTCCCCTTGGGAGGTCCAATCCCCTTTCTCCAAACTCAGGAGTTTCTTTATTGGTCGCACTCGCACGGTGCCCCTCCCTTTTGACTCGTTAGTATCCGCTCTCTGCTTCTGGACTGAAAGTGGTCAAGACCAGGGCCTGGGTCTTATTCTTCTTATTAACCCTTATATCTCCCCAAACTCCTGGAGTCTGTCGTATAATACCTCCCCCAAACGTGCCACAGACATTTATTGTTTTCACCATTTCTCCAATAATAATAATAATAATAATAATAATAAATAGCTAACACATATTGAGCATTTACCATGTGCTAGACACTGTTCTAGGTACTTCATAGGGTTAATTCATTTAACTCTCCCAAACAACCCCAATATTATCCCCATTTTACAGATGGGAGAACTGTGCACAGGTGGGTTACAGAACTGTCCGCAGGCCACAGAGCCAGCAGATCGCAGCAGAGCTGAGCTCTGAAGCCAGGTCCAAGTCTGGTTATATTGCCTCCCCCAACATGCATCAGACCCTGAAATGATTTATTGATATAGTCCCCCGAAAGCTGTTCGTTGCTGTCTCAGCAACGGAACAAATGGCTGGGATTTAACTTTCTAGCAGGCACTTGTCTTCTGTCGTAAACGAACTGCAGTTTTCGCTCCCACCCAACCAGTTTTTGCATCACTGGGAAGTCCTGGGTGTGCGTGGAAGGGTTAGCGGGGATGAGGGGCTGTAGTTGCTTTCTTTTCAAGATCCAGGAAAAAAAGCAAATTTAAAGCCCTGTGATGGTTAATTTTACATGTCAACTTGATGCCCAGAGTGTTGGCTAGATGTTATTTCGGGGTGTGCGTGTGAGGGTGTTTCCGCACTCGACTGTCCCCTGAACTGGTGACCTCAGTGAACTGCTCTCCCCAGTGTGGGTGGGCATCACTTAACCAGCTGAGGGCTTGAACGGAACAAAGGTGAAGGGAGGAGAAGCTTGACCCCTTTTCTTCCTGCCCGCCTCTGAGCTGGGATACTGGCCTTCTCCTGCCCTGGGACTGAGAATCACAATATTGGCCTCCACGGTTCACAGGCCTTCAGAGTTCCACCATCGCTTCCTTGGGTCTCCAGATTGTCCACAGCAGCAGCCTTCAACTGGGGTGCCGTGGCACTGACCTCTTTTCCCTTAGACTGTCAAACGAAAAAATGGCAACAGCCAACACAGTAATAGCCATCCGGTGTGAATGAACCAAAATGATTTTTTGTTGTTGGTCAGATCGGCAAAAAATATAATACATTTTTGGTGCGCCACAGACTTTTCACAATGAGTTTCTGTTGTTACAAGACGAAAAAGGCTGAAAATTGCTGGTCTAGAGCAGGATTCGGGGACAAGCAGGGCAGCCCCTGGCCCGTGGGCCAGTCACGCTGCTTTAGCTTTCACCATAATCAGCTGGTTTTCTAGAGTTAATTGCCCTCTTCCTTTTATCCTTTTTTGAAGCATGTGCATTTCCAGAAAAGTCCTGCTTGGTATAAGAAAAAGGATCTCTTGATGAGAAGTGGGGAGGCCTGGAGTCTAGTTCCATCCCAGTCACTGTCTCTGTAGGTTAGAGGTCCAGCACCCCTTCCTCCCCACCTCCCTATGAAGTAAAAGCACTGGACTGGCTCTCTCCAAGGACCCGTCCAGCTGCAAGAACCTGCAGCCTCTGATTCGGGGTGGGCGGGCTCCCTGACAGCCTTCTTCTGGGACAGGGCAGCCGGCACAGAAGCCCAGTTAAAAGGCTGGGGTCCCGGGACTCCATAGTCTGCGCCGCAGAGCTGGCTCCGGCCAAGAGCAAGGAGAACCTGGGCCTGTGGACACCGCCGGGCCTCAGCCAGCTCCCGCAGCCCCCACAGCTCCACGTTAGCGAAGCTTTGTTTTGGAAAGGTCCAGGAATAAATTTATTGATATAAGCTGGAAGTTGGTTGGCCACATTAAGAACTCAACTTCCCCTTTCCCTTGGTCCCACTGGTTATAAAAGGAGCTTTGTCTGCCGCAGGGCAGCTAGTTCCAGGATGTGACCACCAGACGGAATTCAGCCTTTAATAGGCCGCCGTGTCTGCTCAGAAACACGCGACGCCGAGCTTCTGCACCTCCAGTGCTGGAAACCCCCCGCATCAGTCTGGGTCGGGGAGACTGGGCCTGGCCGGGCAGTGGAGAGGTGGGTCTGGGATGAGCACCAACCTGGACCACCCTTCTTTTCCCACGCTGCCTATGCCTGCCCTAAAAATGAGCAAAGCGGCCAGGAATGTGACTGGGTGAACTAAGGAGCTTTCCTTTCTCTGCAGTTGCCACACAGGTAGTGTTATAAGAAGCTGTCCACGGTCTCACCTGGGGCAGGAGAGAGTATGGCGCGTGAATATAGTTAGTGGGTGAACCCTCTCCTTAGAGCTACATCATTGTCCACTCCACCCTCTCTCCAGCCTCCTTCCTGCCTTGCCTGGTGACCAGCGCGGCTCCATCACACCTAAGGGCTACACTGTGAGATGAAGAAAACTCTGTCTCAGGCACCCCACTACTCTGCGGATCCTCTTCCACCCAGGCCCCCAGGGCCTCACGGTCTCCCCCTGCACCATCCCTACCCACACACCCAACCCGCTACTAGCGCTCAAATACTCCAGCGTCCTGCTTTCAGCTGCAAAGTGACCTTAAATCTAAGCCACTTGTGATTTCCCTGTGGGCAAGGATTATAGCTTTCCTTTCTGCGTCCCCAAGTCCTCCTCACTGCCTGGGACAACAGAGTCATCTAATACCATATTTTTCAGACCATAAGACGCACCTAGGTTTTAGAGGAGGAAAATAGGAAAAAATTTTGAAGCAAAAAAATGTAGTAAAATATTTAATAACATAAATAACATAATATTTCACCAATGTAAATGTAAACAGGACTCAACAGCAGTATTAACAACCATTATTCCTCCCAAATTTGGGGGCAGGGGTGAGTGTGTCTTATAGTCCGAAAAATGCGGTATGTATGGGTGAGTGAGTGAGTGAGTGAGTGTCGATGTTAATGATGTTATACTTCATGTATGTACATCCCCATGGCATGGGCATTTTGTTTCTCTAACTAAATCCCAATGGAAGAGTTGCTTCATGGCAGAGCACTTTCTCAGTAGCCTTAAGACCTCATGAAATAGGTGGCATCCCTAAAAGTAAAGTTGGCTCTTCCATGGGGTGAGGGTAGAGAGGGGCTGTTTGTGGGTAAGGGAAGCTACACTGGTAAGAAAGAGACAAGAAACAGTTTTTTGGCTCTCTGAAATGTTGCCTAGAGACATTCTGGATTCCATCCAGCCTGTAAAAAGGGGATCATTCACCACTGTGGCTGCCTCAGCTGCAGAGATGCATTGGGAGAGTTTGGTCCATCCACAGGGGGCCAGGCAAGGGTATAGCCGTAATACCTCTAGTACCCACTAGAAAGAAACAAAAGCCAGAGGAAGCATCCAGACTGTTTGCACCTGGAGATCAGGGAAGGATGTATGGTGAAGGAGGGAAATGGGTTTGGGCACCCAAACGTCATGGGAAAGGCTTTCCAGGCAGAGAGGACAGAGAAAGTCAAGGCCTGATGGCTGGGAGACACAGGTGTGCTAGGAGAAGAGTTTCACAGGGCTCAAGGTACATGAAGGGAGTAATAAGAAATAAGTTTGGCCCTGATCGTTGGCCCACAAAGGGAAAGGCCGCTGGTTGGAGTCCCAGTCAGGGCACATGCCTAGGCTGTGGGCTCAGTGCCTGGTCACGGTGTGTACGAGAGGCAATTGATCAATGTTTCTCTCTCACATAGATGTTCCTCTCCCTTTCTCCCTCCCTACCCACCTCTCTCTCTCTAAAAAAGAATTGCGAAAAGGTCAATTGGGATCCACTTATTGGAGGCCCTTGGAACATGCTTAAGAATCTGGACTTTATTTCAGAGGCAATGGGAACATTTTCAAATCTCTTAGCAAAAAAAGTGATCCCATGATGTAGGTGACATAATCCCCACGTTGTAGTTGAGGTAATTGAAATACAAAGAGGTTAGGAACTTGCCAAAATCACACAGCTAAATATCCTTGTAGGTGATTGATATTTCCTCCTTGAGCATGCCTTATGGATAAGCTAAATGAGAATATATTCCAGCAAAATTTAAGTGAACATCCAGGGAACAGAGAGATAATGTGGGAATATAAGAAATAATGGAATTAATCCAGGAATCCAATGAAAACAAATTTCACTATGACAGCTGTTTAACAAGCCTCAAAAGAGAACTCCGGCCAAGATGGAGGCATAGGTAGATATACTCTGCCTCCTCACACAACCAAAAGAAAAACAACAACAATTTAAAAAAAAAAAAACAATCAAAACCAACAGAAAATCGAACTGTATGGAAGTCTGTCAACCAAGGAGTTAAAGAAAATACATTCATCCAGACAGGTAGGAGGGGCAGAGATGGGCAGCTGGGCGCAGAGGACTTGTGACAAGGCAGCAGCGAGTGGACTCAGCGAGGTGGTGGCTTGTAGGCTGGGGGGCTCCCATATTCGTACGCAGATAAACCAGGAGAAACAACTGGGGAGCGGATGAACTGTGCAGCCCAGCACCCCAGCTCGGAGAAATAAAGCCTCAAATCACTGATTGAAAACACCTGTGGGGGTTGAGGTGCTGGAAGAAACTCCCAGCCTCACAGGAAAGTTCGTTGGAGAGACCCACAGGGTCCTAGAATGTACACAAACCCACCCACCTGGGAATCAGCACCAGAAAGGCCCAATTTGCTTGTGGGAAGTGGAGGAAGTAACTGAAATCCCGCAGAGAGCAGAGCAAGCACCGTTGTTCCCTCTCTGACCCCTCCCCCACATACAGGCCACAACCCAGAAAGGTGGGTTGCCCCACTTTGGTGAACACCTAAGGCTCCACCCCTCACTACATAACAGGCATGTCAAGACAAAAAAAAATGGCCCAAATGAAAGAACAGATCAAAGCTCCAGAAAAAATACAACTAAGCAATGGATAGCCAACTATCAGATGCACAGTTCAAAACACTGGTGATCAGGATGCTCACAGAATTGGTTGATTTTGGTGGTGAATTAGATGAAAAAAGGAAGGCTACGCTAAGTGAAATAAAGGAAAATGTACAGGGAACCAGTAGTGATGGGAGGGAAACTGGGACTCTAATCAATGGTGTGGACCGGAAGGAAGAAAGAAACATCCAACTAGAAAAGAATGAAGAAACAAGAATTCAAAAAAATGAGGAGAGGCTTAGGAACCTCCAGGACATCTTTAAACATTCCAACATCCAAATTATAGGGGTACCAGAAGGGGAAGAGGAAGAGCAACAAGTGTAAAAATTATTTGAATAATAAAGGAGAACTCCCCCAATCTGGCAAAGGAAATAGACTTCCAGGAAGTCCAGGAAGCTCAGAGAGTCCCAAAGAAGTTGGACCCAAAGAGGAACACACCAAGGCACATCATAATTACATGACCCAAGATTCAAATGAAGGAGAGAATTCCAGAAGCAGCAAGAGAAAAGGAGATAGTTACCTACAAAGGAGTTCCCATCAGACTGTCAGCTGATTTCTCAAAAGAGACCTTCCAGGCAAGAAGGGGCTGGAAAGAAGTATTCCAAGTCATGAAAGGCAAGGACCTACATCCAAGATTGCTCTATCCAGCAAAGTTTTCATTTAGAATGGTAGGGCAGATAAAGTGCTTTTCAGATAAGGTCAAGTTAAAGGAGTTCTTCATCACCAAGCCCTTATTATGTGAAATGTTAAAGGGACTTATCTAAGAAAGAAAAGATAAAAAGTATGAACAGTAAAATAACAGCAAACTCAGTTATTAACAACCACACCTAAAACAAAAGCAAACTAAGCAAACAGCTAGAACAGGAATAGAAACACAGAAATGGAAATCACATGGAGGGTTATCAAAAGGAGAGTGGAAGGGGGAGTGAGGAGGAGAAGGTACAGAAAATAAGTAGCATAGACGGTGGGTAGAAAATAGACGGGGAGAGGGTAAGGATAGTATAGGAAATGTAGAAGCCAAAGAACTTATGTGTACAACCATGGACATAAACTAAAGGGGGAGAATGTGGGTGGGAGTGAGTATGCAGGGTGGAGGGGAGTGAAGGGGGGGAAATGGGACAACTGTAATGGCATAATCAATAAAATATATATATTTTAAAAAGCCTCAGTAGAAATTGGTGTCCATCAAAATGTCAGTGGGTCTCAAGGAGAAAGTCTTCTAGGAGAATATAATAGATCCGAAGACATACATAAAATAAGTAAAAAACTAGATCATTGGAATGTGATGACAAAGACCTAGCTTCTTTTGCCCAAACAGAAAAAAGAAAGCAACCAAAAACTCTGGGAAAAACAAACCACTAAGCAAAAAAGTTATGGTCCAAAAATGAAACAACATAAGAGGTAAGATGTGTTTGAGCAAATGATGACACATAACATAAAAAAATCTATTTGATATTGAAGCCAAGGATATTGTCCTTTGAGTGGCACAGGTGTCTGTCTTTGAACATACAGGGAAAAATATGATAACAGACCGTCAGTAGGCCCAATGCCATGTACCCACTCGAAATACCCTACTCCAGTTGCTGTTTGTCAGTCTTAAATTTTTAGAGTGGACCACAAACAGAGAAGGGGAAGAGTCACTGTGATTTTAGGATAGTATGTAATGTCACCACCCTGGAACATGTAGAAATTTAAATATAGCTGACAGAAGAGGTGAGATAAGAAGAAGAGAGAGGAAGACAAGGATGGTGACACCAACACCCTAACTTATAAGGTAGGGAGTAAAGTACAACTGAGAGGTGATAAGACAAAGTTATCAATAGAAGAACTAGAAATAGTGACTGTTATCCATTAGAATTTAAAAGGGAGGATCAGATCTTATGTAGTTATGGGACCTGGTTCCACAGTCTGCTACTTCTGTGTCTGGTGCTGGGCCTGTGGTCAGGAGGACAGGAAGTCGGGAACAAAAGATGGAAGTGAGGAAGAGGAGGGACAACCTGAAACCCACAAGGACAACCTGAAATCTGCATCCGTCTCTCTCCACCTCCAATCTCCACGACCTTCAAATAAGCAGGTTTCCCAAAACACAGAATTGCTGGGGAGCCCTGGGCAGCACGCCAACGAGGTGAGCCGCACATCAGTGACAACAGGCAAGGTTGGCGCCTGGCCCTACGCTAACCTTCAAAGAGTAAAAATAGCTGTTGCTTCTCTTCTGCCTTCTAAATTTCCCACAAACCTCCCTCTTGGCTAACCCTAACTTGAGACCACATAGGGAAGGAACTGGGGGAACTGTCGTTCCCGCTGACACAGTACAATTTGATAAATTCTGAAAAACTGGGAGCGGGACGAGGACCCTGGTTACAGGTAGGTTCCCTGGAAGCAGACAGGGACACAGGATGTTTACTCGGATGGACCCCTGTTAAAGAAGGGGCAGGAAATGGGTTGGGCACAAGGAGAAGTCCAACTGTGGTTCAGACCCTATCAAACCTCCGACCAGGGCCCAGAGTTCCTGGTTGAGTGGAAATAGCCCGGCCTTTTTCCCTCATTGTGCTCAGTCACTGGATGCGGCTGCCCCAGAAAGGGTGTGGCCTGGCCAGGGATGGCTCCCTACCTCTGAGGCCGCTGCCGAAGGAGCTGGCAGCGAGCAGCCGTCTGCTGACCGCACTCCCCGTAGCTGGGCAGCAAGTCTGTTTTGAAGGGAGGGTCTGGATGGCACTTCTCTGTGTCTACGCACGTGTACAGTGAGCTAAATCCTACTTTACCGGAGGAGAGAGACCAAGCCCCGGAGGATCCACCAGGACACAGCAGGATTATTAGCCCACTGCTTCGAGATAGGAAGGGAAACTGGCTGAACCGAAAACCCAAACAATTAAAAGCCTTTGCCTCCGAGAGACAGGACCGAATCCAGGTGGAGTGGAACGGAGGTCTGTTTTTCACGGTAAGCCCTTCTGAATCATTTTAGTTTTCTAACCATGTGCATGTAGTTCTTCAATTAAATATTTGTACAGTTGTTCAAAACTCGGATCTGTCTGATTCCAAGCCGCATCCCAGAGTCACGCCCCAGACAGGCCTATCTGGAGTGGGCAGACAGAACCTTCGCTTTTCCAGGAGAGGCAGGAACAGCTGTGAGTGCCTGGCTGTGGCTTGGCATCTGGTGCCTGGCGCATCCACTCCCCGGGTGGGAAGCTGGCCAAGGTTTTCATCTCGTGCTCCAAATGGATGGGCGCCCAGGCCCTGAGAGTCGGGGGGAAATACCAGCCCCCGCATTTGTGCTGGACTGGGGACCATTTCCACTGGAAAGCTGCTGACTTGCCATCACTGAGAACAGGGGTGCTTTTTTGTTTATTTGGGCCCCTCCCAAACTTTAACATCTATGATTTAGACTCTGAGCAGCAGGCCCAGACACCTGGAGCATGTCCGTGGTCAGTTGGCCTGGGAGGATGGGCGTGTCCAGTGCGAAGGACTCTTCGAAAGCTGGTTGGACCAAATGGCCAATGTGTGAGTGTCAGAAGATGGTGTCCTTTGTCTTTTCTTGAATCACCAATGGAATATGATTACTGTAGTAACTTAGGGAAATGAAGACCAGTTGACTTTACCAACCTAACACATTCATGACCTCCTTGCCGTGTTTTCCTCACTTCACTCTCCTCTGTATGTCTTTTTTTATAATCTCGTTGTCACCAGCCTGTACATAAATCTTGACCCTTCCCTCTTCTGCTAAATTTACATCAACTGCATTTTCCATTTTGTTACCTAAACTTCATAACTATAATTTAAGATAGCTGCTTAATCTGAGGTCAGGGATTTTGTCCCAGAGACTAAATGTACTATAGACAATTAAGATGTTTTTTAAATGAATGGGATGCATGATTAAGCCATGATTTGTTTTACTATTCTCCTACTCTAAGGTATTTAAGCAATTGGTTTCCAGTTTTTCAACTATCTTGTCATTTCTTTCCTGCACATCCATTCTTTTTCCTACTCTCTCTCCAATAAACTCCTCAACTCGGCTCTTGGTCTGATTCTCTCAGGTCACACGGACTCTACCCCTCGCTTGTTACAAACCAGCCAGGCATGTGTTGCCCGAGCACCGGCACCTCGCACGTGGTCACGTGAGAAAAGGCAAACCGACCCGATGGGTGGGCCGGCGGAGGGGGAGTGTGGGTCCCGTCGGAGCTGGGGCCCCCCCAGGTCCAGTCAGGGTGTTCCATCAACACTGCCGTCACCGTCAAGTGCCCTTCGTCGTCCTGAAAGAGCGGCCCAGTTATGTCATCTCAGTGCTTACGTGTTTTCATGTGAATTTAACATTCAGACATCATGAACATGAAACATAAACACTCAGCCCACCGCGGCAGTTTAATGAGGTTCATCTGGGCCCAGCACGTTTCATGCCTTACAGTTGTACGAGAGCTTTCGCCCCAGATCATTCCCTGGGCCTGGCCCATTGCGGCCAACACAAACTGCGTTTCCTGAGCACTTTGAAGATTGGGAAGAACTACTCTGGGCAGATGGTGAATACCCACAGGGCCCTCCTTGGTTCTGATTAGCTGGGCCAGCAGTTCCATGGGCCACTGAGAACTCCTGAAACGACATGTTGAGTAGTAAATCATGATCAGAGACACTCGCTACCCCACAATGCATCCCGTGCACCTTTGCCTTGCTCCTGTGCTTTTCAAGTCATAGCCACATTTGCTCCTTTTGCATGCTTCCCGTGGAGCAAGGACAGAGGTATTAGTATTTGTATCTGACAGATGAGGAAAGATAAGGTGACTCGTCTAAGACCATAGGACAAAGAACTAGTTGTCCAAGGTTCTTGCTACTAAACAGATTCAGGTACAGACTAAGGTGCTATAATAAAGCAGCTTAAAAACACCAGGACCTAGATAGGCAGTCCAGGCCATTGGGTGACTCTGCTATCCTCAGACACACAGCATCCGTTGTTGTGTCCAAGATGACCTCTCTGGTGGTGCTCACCCCATCCTGCAGAAAGGGAGAAAGGGCGGGGGAGCAGTCATACATTTCTTTTAGGGCCAGCTCAAATGTGGGTCACTTCCACTCACATCCCAGTGGCTGGAACATACATAGTTGTATGGACATACCAAGCATCAGGAGAGGCTGGGTGGTATGTGCCCTGATCAGACTGAGGAATTCTGTTAGCAAACGGAATGGAAGTCAGTGGACAGTGAGCACACTCCAGCGTGTACATTGTGGGCAGTCCCCAGGTGGCAGATGAGGGGCCCCCAGGGAGAGCTCAGTGTCAACAACTCTGTCCTGGAGTTTGCTCCCTAGCCTCTCAGCAGAGTTCATGGCTACCCTCTCCCTTTGATGTGCCTGAATCATAGCAGTGCCGGGGTCCTGGTTATGATCGTCTGTACTGTCTGGGGCTCAGGGCTAAATATATATATGTGTATGTATGTATGTATGTATGTATGTATGTATATACATGTGCTGGCTGGGGTAGCTCAGTGGATTGAACACTGGCCTGCAAACCAAAACATCACAGGTTCATTTCCCAGTCAGGGCACATGCCAGAGTTGCAAGCCAGGCCCACAGTTGGGGGCGTGCCAGAGGCAGCCAATTGATGCATCTCTTGAACATTGATGTTTCGCTCCCTCTCTTTCTCCCTCCCTTCCCATCTCTCTAAAATAAACTAATAAAATCTTTTTTAACAGTGAGAAAAAATTAAAAATCCATGAAAACTGGGCAAATCCTTGCCCACTGGGAGCTTACATTTTATGCGGCAACGAGGTCAAACATAATAGGGCATGTGACCAGAGAACAAAGTATGAAACCAACAGATGACGGAACAGCAAAGCATAGACACGTACGCCGGGCAAGGATTTCCCTTCCAAGGGACTAGAGAGCATCACAGGATAAAACGGATACCCCTGGGCTGGCCTTCAGGCTTGGCCTCCTTCCCACCCTACGTTTCCCACCGCTGGGCCTTGTGCTCCGACTCTCCCCACCCCAAACAGCTCGCCATCCACCCTCTAGGGATGCCATGCACTTACCTTTTATCCTTTGCTCTGCCAGTCTTGCTCAACTAACATGTCTTTATCAAGAGTTCCCTGAATCTCCCAAACAAAATTAATCACTTTTATCTCTCTAATCCCAAAGTACATTTTAACATGCTGATCAAATCCCTTGTCACATCATATGCATTCGGATCAGCTGGGCATAAATGTGTCACTCCGCCGAGCCTAGAATAAGAATTTCACCAAATCTTGCACACCCAGTGCTTAACACAGTGCCTGGGAAGTAATGGGGGTCCAATGAATGAGTGACCCTTAACATGGCAGAAATGTTGTCTTACTTATTACCATTCATCTGGTACACAATATATGCACAATGCCTGGCATGTAGTTGGTGCTCAATAAATGGAGTTTGATTGATTTAACGTGAATTTGATTAAACAGAAGTGCAATCAGACCCCAGAAGGTACAGCTGACCACGTACCAACCTAGTCCAGTTGCACCGATGGGATTTTCAGAGCCTATAGATCCCGTATGTCCGGCTCGATCTGCCCAGCAAATGCGAACGCTTGCAGTACATTTGGCAAAGGTTGTTTGGAGCTTGGGCCAGCTGTGCTGCACTCTGAACTCCCCTCATTATCTCTCTCCCGCCTCGTTCCCCAGGCTCAGTCCTAGGCCCGCAGCTCTTATCCCCCCCACTGTCCCCCAGAGTAGATTTAGCCCCTCAGCTGGACCAGTTTGTATTCAGTGTCTCTTGTGTGCCAAGCACAGTGCTTGGCACTGAGGTAGAGCAATGAACTAGACAGATAAGAACCCTGCACGCATGCCATGTAACACCCAGCAGGGGACCACACAAGGCCGAATGACTCCAAGGTGACATGCTCAGGTGTGCCTATTGCCTTGAGAGTAGCTTCTGCCTTCAGGACACCAGACACTCCACACTCAGCATGTCTTCCCTCCTGATCTCAGAGAACATGAGTGTGAGCCCATGACTGGAGCCCTGGACCTGCCACCTGGCAGCTGTGAGCCCATCATTTCTCCCTGCCAACCTGTCCTCATCTGTAAAATGAGGTCAGAAACAACACCTGTTCTGCCTGCCATTCGGGGTTAGCTGAGGACTCAACAGGAGCATGAAAAGGCTTTGTAAGCACTGAAGTAATTAATACATGTTGTTCATTTCTGTTGTTACAGTTAGTATTATCATTCCTAAGTAATTCTTCCTCCTAATTTTTCCTTCTGGTCATCAGTGGTAACAACATGTGCCCAGTCCTCAAGCCCAAGGATATCTGTCATTTCTGTCTTCCCAGGCCTTTTGTCCCCTTCCTCAGATACTGAAGCTCTTTTCCCCGTGGGAAGCCCATTCAACCCCAGGCTAGGAGCCTCCATCCGTCTGGCTACACTGATTGGCTCAGAGATGGGCACATGACCTAAGCCAGCCAGGTGGTGTCCTTCTGGGATTTTTCTCACCAAAGCCATGAAAGAAAATGGTCCCTTTCTGTGGAGAGGGCGATTCTGGAGCTCTAACAACCACTGATAGCATCACGTGGAGAGAGCCCGTCTGAAGAATAAGCCACGTTGAGCCAAGAGGAGGAGAAAAAGAAAGGCTGTTCTGGATCGAGCTGCTTCCAAAGCTAGATGTAACCCTTGACCTTCCAGAAACACAAATGAAGATGAGGTCTCTTTCACATAGCTAGATCGGGTCGGGTTTCTATTACTGGGAACAGAAGACTGCTGACCAGTACAGGACTCAAAACTGAAGTGACATGGTCTATGCGCCTGTTTCCTTCAGCCCCAACATTTGATCTAGTGGAGCGTGTGACCAAAGTCCCTCCCACTGCCCGTTGTGGGCTTGCGGCAGGAGGAGGCAGCCTGGTCCGGCGACCTGGAGTGAGTCCCGGCTCCACCGGTCATGTGACCCCGGGTTTCTCTGGCCCTCCGAACCTTCATCTGTGAAGTAAAACAAATAAATCCATACCATGCGTGGCTGTTATAGGAAATGAAAAGATGTCTCTAAGGATCCAGGGAAGGCTCAATTAAAAAAAGGTAGCCTTTATTACTGTTATTACTGTAACAGTACAGTGGCTTCCTAGCTCTGTCAGTAGGGGAAGGCAAGGCACTGATCCTGTTTTCAGTTGGGGGCCTCAATTATTGTTCTCTGAGCACAAACATTAAAAAATGAGCGGAGCCCTGTCCGAGGAAACAAGGCCCAGGAAGCCATGGACGCCTGGGAGCCACGGGGTAGAAGAAGAGAGGACGGAACTGCTGGAGGAATGTCTTCTAGGAATGGTCTCCCAGCACCGAAGACCGGGACCCTTGCAGCCTCCACAGCAGCCAATCAGAGGTGAATACCGCCATAGGTGTCCACCCCTGGAGAGGTCAGGTCAGGGCCAGGGTAAAGGGCTGGTCCGCAGAGGTAAGGTGAGCCCTCTCCCAGGTGAGGTGGAGGGTGCGGTCGGTGCTTAGGAACTTAGCACATTCATGATCTCCTACAAGTTCATAGTTTGCAGGCTCTCTGCAAAACACCGGACTCGAAATCTGCTCTTTCCTTTCCTTGACCACTGGTCTGGCTTATCGCTCTGAACAAAGAGAAGAGGACTAGGGTCAGGCGTCTAGGATTCCAACCTCATTTGTAATTGCTGAGCTCTGTGACCTTAGGAAAGCGGTCTTCCCTCTCTGGGCCTTGGTTCCCTTCCTGTAAAGGGGGGCGGGAAGGGGGGTGGCAGATGTTCGATAAGGTCCCTTCCACAGCTAACATTGGAGTCCAAGTCACCCTCAGGCCCTAGGGGTTGATCAGGCTGGGTCCCTTCACCAGATGCTGGCCCCCACCACCCCAGGCCACCCCAAGGGCTTTTGCTTTTAAGAAATCCAAGGCGGGGGGTGGGGGGGGACCTCCCCAATTTCCATAGGTGTTTATCCCAAGAGAAATGATGGGGTGTGCGTTGAAGGTGGGTAGCCCTGGGGACATTCTCCCCACTGGACAGTGCCGCCTCTGTGACACCTCCACGTGGAGAAAGGTGAACCAGGAGCTAGGGGGTGAGCGTCCCTGTTTAACAGCTTTCCGCTTGTTTACCGAAAAAATATTGTTCCATCATAAAATTTCCCAAAATAGTTACTTCCCTGGCCAGACTGACTGGCAGACACCCAGCTTGGGAGCCCAGCCTCGCTGGAGACATACTCTCAGGGAGGCAAAATTAGCCGGAAAGGTCGGGGGCTGCAGTTTGAGGACCACCAGCCCCGCACATCCTGTGGGGTGGAGCACGGAGGGTTAGAGCCACAGAGTGGGCTCTCTGGGGGGCTCTGGGCAGTGGCAGGATTTTCCCCAGAGGCTCAGCAAGTTTATTTTTAGCTAAGAAGGGCTTCCTCTACTCTAGGGTGTGTGTATGTGTGTGTGTGGTGAGGGGCAGGGGGTCTCACAGGCAAGAGGTGGGACAAATGCCTTACCCCTGCTGGAATGCTCTCTCCCACACTCGTGTTCTGGCTAGCACCTTCTCATCCCACAGCTCCCCACTTAAAGCCGCCCTTCAGAGAGGCCCTCTCCCCAACAGCGACAACCTGGGGGCAGGAGCAGGAGGAGAGAGAGAGAGAGAAAGCACTTGGATGCCTAAGACGTTTCCTCAGGCCATCCCACTCAGCGAGGACAGACTCCGAAACTGAAGAACAAGATGGCAGACACTCCCTCCACTGCTGGCTTCGGGGCCCACAAAGCTTTGCACCATTTGGCACCCCTGGGGGATTCTGATGTATAAAGATGAGGATGTGTATCTTTTCATAGGTCTTGGCCCTTAAATGCAAGGCAACTACTTTGTGGTGCACAAAGCCCTGTATACCTCATTTCAATAGGGCTGTTATCTTCCATGATACTTCTACTGGACATGATTTTCTTCTTTACATACTGCCTCTAGAACTTGACATAGCATCCAACCATATTGTCATTCACTTCCATGGAGAGGGAATCAGACCACAGAGCCAAACAAGAGAAAAATGCTCCTCTGGAATCCCACCACTCAGATAAGTACGATGCACGGCTGAGGGGCTTTTTTTAAAAAGGCAAGTGGGTGCAAGTGGGTGCAAGTGAGTATTTATTACAGCCCCATCTCAAAAAGGGAAAACTGGAAAGCTACTCATTTGAAATTTACAAGTTGTGATTTTTTTTTCAAAGTCTTTCCTTTAAGAATACAATGGGCTTGATTCTCATCTTCTCAAAATCCCATCCAAACACTGGGCTAATTTTCTGCACTGTTAGTATTTATACCAGAAAATCTCCTTGGCATCCTCGATTCTAAGCAGGTGAGAGTCAGAATCACTCCCAATGGGAAAAAGGCCAAATGAACAAGGACCAAGCTTCTTCTACTTCCCGCTTTACTTCCCACTTTGGCCTCTGCTTAGTTTTGTAGGGAAGCAGGCCCGGGAAGGCCGAATCACTTCCATTAAGTTACACCCACGCTCTGCCCACCCTGGGATACTCAGTTGTACTTGCTCCACCTGGGAGCAGGTAGGATCATCTCTGTTCCCCTTTTGAGACCAGATGACACAGGGAGAAACAGAAGGAATACTTAGGCTGAGAAAGACATTTAGAAAGTAGACTCGCTTTTTTGCCCCATTCAAACCATTTCTAGCCTCAGTTTGTTTCTGCTCCCAGTTGAAGAGAAGGGATAATTTGAAGGGCAACATCATTCAGTACTGAGTAACTAGAAAAACAAAACAAAATCTATGTTCAATACAGTATGTATTTTGTAAGGGCCTGGTTCCATTTTGCTTTGCTTTCTTCACTACTTGGTGGTTGGTTGCAAGTCTAATCCAAGACTGGCTAAGGATTTGCAAAATCAGTGGTTTTGATGAACGATTTGGACTTTGATCTTTCACTAGATATATACATGGAATGAACCTTAAAAACAAAACAGTGCTGCTTAGATGAAAGAGATCACCAGCGTCTCGCTCCCCCGAGTGTCAAGGTACTTCTATACCATGGCCAAATGGACTACTAAGGAATTTGATAATTACCTTTCCAGTTAGAATGGCACATATTCACAGCTCGGATTCAAGAATTTGTTTAAAAATGCAACTATAAATAGTGCAGGTACTTCCAGAGTTTCTAACATCAGCCTTGCAAATTTCCTGTACTTATGAATGGCCTGTTGTTCAGGCCACCCCACCACAGTCAGCAAACGGATTCGTGTGAGCTGGCTCCCCTTCCCTACCTTTGTATTGATTTAGCCCCTTATTCCCAACACAATTTAAAATGCCTTTAAAAAAAAAATACATGCTATATAATGAAAGCAAAACAATAGGTAGATATGGAAATAAGGAAAAGGGGGAAACGAGAAAGAAAAAATAAGATGCGAATGCTAAGGATGAAATTTCACTTTTTCAGGTTGTGAGGCTCTGACACTTGCTCGATGTTGCTTCAGACTTGAACGTGAGATCCTGTGGATAAGAGACGTGGCCAGTGATGTGGTCTCTAGTGTCCGCAAACTAAAGGCTGGGTGTGGAGGAGAAACGCAATGATTCCTGGAACAAAGGCCTAAGAGTAATTTCTTCCATTGATCCTCAGAAAGAAAACAGTATTCTTACTGTAGACATGACAACGAGTTCCATAATTTTGTCTCTCCAAACATCCCTAGATGTAGATTGATGGCTTCTTAACAAAGTTGAATTTCTTAAAAACATTGCGACTGGAGCCCAAAGACTAGAGCCACAGCTGGTATAATTCAAGAACAGATTGTAAGAATTGAAAAGAATAGATAGACTGTATAATTTTCAGACAATTCTTTATTTGTGTAAACCAAGCAAGCATTTGTTAAGATCGTGAGCACAATGAATTTACGGTTACTTTTCCACTGACCACCATCTGAGATGCCCGTTAAACATCACTCTGCTTTAACTGGAGCCACGCCAGGGGTAGGTCGATGTCCCTGGTGGATGGCACAGGGAAGCCACCACACTCATCCCCACCCTCCCCTTTCTTCTCTCACAGGGAAGACTTGAAACATCAGGTCCTCTCCTTCCCCGCTTTACCATCCAAGGCCTAGCTGGGCCCATCTCCAAACAGCTTTCTCACGCAGTTATGCATCTAACCAAGTGAAAGTCATGTCCTACTCAAAATGTTTGAAGTCCTCTTTCTCTACAGATCCCATATCTTCCCTTTGGGATGCTCTCCAATCCCTCTGTTCACTCCCCTATCCTCTTCCCACCCGCCAGATGTATGGGGTTGACCAGATGGCTAGAGGGGTTCCAGAATTCATGTCTGCGGATTTGTTTTGGAACTCTGGCTGGGTCCAGGTTTCAGGAGGGCATCGGGGCAAGCTGATTATTCCTGCTGGCTAGCAGGCTATTTCTTTCATGGGATCCTATGAGATTAGGCTGCCAGAATGGTGCCAACATGCTAATTTGGGATGATTTACATCAGAAACAAAGAAAGTTCAGGGCTCTGAGCTATCACTGATTACTACTGAACAGTTAGCTTGAGTCATGTGGGTGGGCCACACATCACTTCTCTCCTGCTCCCTTTACTCCCCCCCTGGAAAAAAACAAAAAAAACAGTGCCAGAAGACTCACACATCGTGAGGCGTCCCTGCTCACATACACAAGCAGTTTCTTTGTCTGCTTTCTTCCAACTCCTACTTAGTGATCCCAGGAGGAAAAGTCTTTCCCTCTGTCTCTCTTCCTTTGCTTTATCCCCTTTGTCAGCAAAAGCCCAAGCCCTATCCCATATGATCAATTTAAACAGTGGGGCTAATGAGGCCTCGGGAAGGCAGAGAAAGGCACGAGTGTGAAGTGAACCATTCCCGAGAACCAGGACCATTAACACTGAAGCCCTTGGAATGCCTAACGGTTCCATCAGGACTCTCACGAAGTCTTCGTCTGCCTCCACTTCGAGTAAAAGCTGCACACCCCTACCGCGCACATCCGTGATGGTTATTTTTTAAATCTTATTTGATTTTATAGTTTTCCTATTGAAGTACCGATGGTGAAAAAGGAGTGTTCATACTTGCATAAAGTCCAAATGGGCAGCATTTCAACTACATATGAAGTTATAAGGATTAATTAAACCACATATAATTTTTATGGGAAAATGAATTTTCAGTCCTCATAACCAGTTTATGAATGAACTTCTGGAATAGAAAGTTGGGTACTTCCTTTCCAGTATCACCTACACATGTGGGAAAAAAAGAATTAGGGATACTGACCACCACTAACAATAAATAATGCCCAAGCATCTACCTGAAGAAGGACAGATTCTTCCAGAAATGGTCACTTCCAGAAGAAACAAATTCTTCCACAAATTCGAGTTATTGGTACAACAAAAACTATTACCACAAAAATCCTCATATCCCTGCGCAGATACACACAAAGCCCCCTCACAGATTTCACAGCATGTGCGGCACAACAGGTTCAGGTTGGTTGTATCAGATTTTTGCTTAGGAGCGTGGGGTTGTAATGTCCTTCCGGGGAAGTAATGTAGGCATCAGGGAAAGTTGTATGCTTTTCTTTTCAGGCTATCAGATGTATTTAAACCTCTTACCAAAAAATTGTGTGTGTGTGTGTGTGTGTGTGTGTGTGTACATATATATCTGTATTGCTTGTACTTTAATCATGAAATTGCGGACGTGTAGCTGCATGAAATCAGACTACTATCGATGGGTTGTTAAATGTAAAACAGGAAGGAAGAGCAGTGAATTAAAGGACAGGCACCCTCAGTCCCAGACTAGCTCCTCTGTTGACTGTGGGACTGAGAGTAAGTTACCTCACGTCTCTGGACCTCAGTCTGCGGCGCTGCCAACGGGCGGACTCACGTCAGAAGCCCTGCACCCTGAGTGCCCAGGATTTTGCCCCTTGACCAACCCCTAGTCATTTCAGGCTGTCACCGCACCCACGCAGGCCCCGGAGCGCCAGTGCCAAGGCTGGGAACCTCAGACCGATTTCCTAGGTAAGAACCAAATCCTGCTGCCACTTAAGCAAATGTCTGCACACTGTCACCTTCCTCCTCCTTCTTCAGACATTTGGTGGCCTTCCGTGTATACCAACTCACAGAGCTTCGTACTGCTAAGTATAAACAGAGAGATGGTCAGACCCTGAAACTACGAGGGAACAGCTGATGGTATCATAATTCGAGGCAGAAATCTCGGGAATCTTGTCCAAACCACACAGCAAATTCATGGCATGCTGTTCACCCCACTGCAGGAGGAGCTGGGGGTGCTTGCTGAGGTTAACGATCCTCCTTTTTCCCACCTGCCAGCTCAGCACCTCTGGAAGCCCAGACAGCAAGCCTGGAGCGAGGGCGAGGATGGCTTTTGTCTCCAGTTTCCACTCTGTTGGAGCAGCTAGTGCTGAGCGGCCCCTAAGAATGTTTGCCAGCTGCAGTCTTGGCCCCACTACAGTCAGAGAAAAGCCCCTCCTAGGTCCTGGTGTTCTGAGCACAGAAATGCAGCCTCCAGAATTAAATAGGAAGGGAGGAGAGCTGTGTGGGCTGGGGGTCCTCTGGATGGTTGAGTGATGTTTTCATAATTCTAATGAGTTATGAATGTTCCTGCCACATAGAGCCAAAGGTGAGTCCAGGATACGCTAAGAATACAGAACTCAGACTCCGCAGACTGGGCTGAGTAAGTGATCCAGCTGCTGGATTACAAACCCTGAGAAAGCCAGCATTTTGTGGGCATGGCTTAGCATCTAGTAGGTCTTCAGGAAATATTGGTTGTACACTTGTTCACTAACCAAAAACAGCAGGTAGACTTTGAGTGAGAGGAAGTTTATTTTAAAGGAACAGTAGATGCAGGAGCAGGCCTAGGAGAGGCCACTCCAGTCCAAGCTGTGACGTGGAAAGAGGGGTGACTTTGCACGGGAGGTCGGTGTTGTAAGCATTCCAGAGCCATAACCATTCACCCCAGACACCTTGTGCGCCACCCTGGGCTGCTGGTGGCCCAAAGTTTTAAATACATTATGTGTGGGGAGACAGGCTTTGAGCTTTTGGAGTGTGCCATGGTGAAATTTCCCGTCTGTCTAAAAAGAGCCAGCCTAGGAAAGGAGCCCCTCACTCGCTGAGACCTAGGGGTGCATTCCAGTTCTCCCTGGGGCAGCTCTGGCCAGGCCAAAGCCCTTGTTCCTCTGAACCTGAGGCAGTGGAAGGCAACCGCAAGAAAGGAGAAGAGCAGAAGGTGGCAAAAAAAAGTTGCTCTTTATCCACTCCAAGACTTCCCCCCACCATCCCAAGACCTTTCTCCCCAGGGTCAACAGGCCGCAGGAGGCTGAAGTCCCTCCACCATTCCCGTAATGGCTCTCTCCTTTTTGGGGTGTTGCTCATTTATGAAAAGGAGGTTGTGGGAGCTATAATTATCCTCTGCCCCCAAGGACTTCCCCAAGGGAAGTATGAGGCGCGGGGATCAGGTGGTTCTGTTCATGGCAGCCGGGGTAGAACCCCTTGAAGGCCTGGCCTTGTGGATTTCACAGCCTCGGTCTGGCTGGTCTGTCCTCAGGGCTCCTCACACCCAGGTCCTCCTGGGAGAACGCAGGAAAAGGTGTTGGAGGGTATGTCTACCTCATACCTGCTGAAATCGCCTCTAGGGCCCAGTGTGTGTACACCATGGCTTTCTGAGGATTCAATGACGTAACACAAAGGCAGAACCTAGCACAGTGCCTGGGAAACAGGCACGCATCCAGCGAATTTTCATTAGCAGGTACGATGTGCCAGGCATGATTCTGGGCACCAGTGATACAACCCTGAACAAAATAAAGTCCTGTTCCTCCAGAGCTTGCATTCCACTGAGGCAGGCAGATTATACATCAACAATTACAGCATGCGCCTTGAGAAAAATGAAGTGTCTAGGCTGGGGTGTCGGGTAAGGCCTCCCTGAAGGAGGCCACGGAGCAACAGCTGCCAGTGTGCCCAGAGGTCAGAGGGCTGGGGCCAGACTAAGACTTGTGTCTCTGCCTTGCCACAGGGGCGGGGGAGGGGTGCGGGGGGGGGGGCGGTGCAGCAGGGAGAGGTGACAGGGAGGGGACACGGGTTGTCCTTATGCATCTCTCTAGCTCAGAGAGAGTTTGGTATGGTCTGAGTGAACTTTCCAGGAGCTTTTTCCTTGGCTGTTGCAAAGGGGTCATTGGCTATCTTGAAGCACTATTTATTTTATTTTATTTTTTTACGGAAGCACTGCCTATTAAAAAGTGTCTCCCATGCCTCCAACCAACACGGCAGCCCTCTATGTGTCAGGGGCGGGGCCTCCCCCAGTAACCAGTGTCTGTCAGGTGCTGCCTCAGTCTCCCCAGGGTGATCAGTCTTTAGGCGTCTAAAATCCAAACCATTCAGGACAAGTTCTCCATGTGGCATTCACTGAAATGTGTCCTTGAGTGGGAAAATTAGTTAACCTCTGTGAGCCTTGGTTTCCCTTCCTGCAACGTTGAGATCAGGAACGGCGGCTCCCCTGAGGGCAGTGGCCATGAGGGTGATAAAGAGTGATAATTCCGGAAATCGATTGGCACGGAGCCTTGTGCACCCAGAGGCCTCAGAAATGTTTTCTTCCTCTTTATCATCCACATGCCCCCACTACTGTGTGGGGGTGCAGGATTTTTTACAAGGTGAAGTTCTACTTCCAGCCTCAGTTCCTGCTGCTTTCCTTCCACCTTGTAGGAGAGGCTTCAATTACACAGAATTTATTTCAGTCCCTCCAACTCTTCGAGCTCTTTCTTGCTTCTCAGCCTTCGCACATGCTGTTCCACCTTCTCTGCATCGGTTTCACTCACCAACTTCCCAGCCGCCCTCTGCCCATCCATGCAGAGCTTGGACACCACACTCCCTGTTTACCCCGAGCCTTGCTGTCCTCTTGGGTGACTTTGCTGACCATGCAGTAGGCCCGTCCAGCTCTGCTCCACACAGAAACCCAAGCATGTCACCCTAGCGGCTCTGTCACCTCCTAAATCCTTGGAGTCCTCCACTGCACCCACAGTGTCTAGCCAGCTAATGAAAGACAAGAGACAGAATGACAGGTCACAGCGAAGACTCCAGGGGCCAGGCCTAGAGGTGGTCGATGGCACCTTTACTCATATTCCATTGACCAGAACTCAGTCACATGCCCTCACCTAAGTGCAAGAGGGACGGGGAATGTAGTCTAGCTACGTGCCCTGGAGGAAAAGGAAATGAATGGGGTTGGTGAACACACAGCAATGACATGAAACTGACCCTCAGCCCGGGGTAACCTGACAGACTTCAGGCTCTGTTAAACCGCGCAACGCAACCGCAGCTGCTCAGCTGGCCCCGAAGTATCAGCTTCGTGACACTGACCCTTCAACAACTGCCAGCCTTCGTTCATTCAACGGGTGTTTCTCGAGCGTTCATCCCTGTGCTCTGCATGAGAGACCCTTCCCACCTCCAGCCTCACCTACTGTGACTGCCACTGAGCGGCTCCCCCCGCTTCCCCTCCTCCAGTGTATCCTGAGCCCAGCCTCCAGGTTATTTTATCTTAGTACAAAAATAACACGTTCTGCCAGTCCTGGGTTCACAAAATTCCTTGATGGTTCTTCGTTGCCTATAAAATTCAACTCAGTACAATAAATATTGTTTTAACATCTTCTATGCACAAGATTTTGGGACCACCACAGTGAACAAGCTATGTCCATCCCCTTAAGGGGCTCACTGCCTACCCCTAGGAGCGGGCAGACGTGTAACAGGCAAGAAAACAAAAAAGTGCCGGTTACCTAACCGAGAGACGCCGGCATCCACTGTCTCCGCCTTCTCCGTACTCACTCCCCTTGTTCTGGCAGCAGCACCCTGCTCTTCCGTGGGAGGGTGTCTTAGTTTGGGTTTCCCCAGAAGCAGACTCCGAGACCCAGATGCAAGTGCGAGGACTTTACTCGGGAGGTGATCCCAGGAAACGCCAGGGAGGTAGGAAAGTAAATGGGGAAAGGAAGTCAATAAAGACTGTTACCAGTCAAGTGTCCGGTTTGGGCACCTGGAACTTATCCTACAGGAAACTCGGAGAAATGCTGTAGGACATGAGCCTCAGAGAGACCCCACCCACGAGGCAAGAGAGCTGGGCATCGACACGCCCACCCTGTCAGCCACTGGTTGGAACTGCTCCTTGGAGGTGTTAATTCCCTGGCTCCTGCGGCCTGTCTAGCATGTGCAGAGGTGGGCTCTGGTGGTCAGAGGAAACCCTCAGGCGAAGAGATGCAGGTGTGAACGGTTGGAAATTGAGTCGCACGCACTGAAGTGGGAAGGGCCAAGGGGTGAGGGCGAGGCACTGACAGCACCTGCTACAGTGACCGCCCCTCCTGGCGGTTGGGGTGGCGCTAAACCTGGCCCCCTTGGGCCTTGGCGAGTGAGAGACCCCACATTTTCCTGGCCATGGGTACAGTTCTAGTGCAGAGAAGAGGGGATCGCTCGTGACTCAGGTTAAGCCAGTCAACAAGCCCTGAGAATTCTGAGAATTCTGTTAGAAAGTTGGGCAAGAGATTACTGAACTGGGAGGTGGTGTAAGCCTGGGCCTGCCAGGAACCATGACAGACAGAAAGGCTGCTGGAAATTAAAGCCGACCCGGATGAACCCGGGGCTGAGCTACTGAGTCCTGATGACATCATCTGAGTACCTGGACTTAGCCGTGTCTCGCACTGCTGCTTTTTAGTTAGACGAAGCAATAAATTCCCTTTCATCTTAAGTTAATTTGAGTTGGATTTCTATCACTTTAAACTAAAACAGTCCTGACTAATACATAGGGCAATCAAGATTCTCCATAACATGGTCCCAATTCAAGTTTCCACTGTTATCTTCTACAATTCTTCTACTCACACCCTGCAAGGCTTCCAGACTTGTAACTTATAGTTTCCCCAATTCAGCTCATTTATATACACATGCCCCACCCACTCTGAACACCACTCGCCTCGTTCCCACCCTCCAGGACTGCCTGCCTAAATCCTAACCATTGTTCAAGGCCCCGCTCTGGTCCTGCCTCCTCCAAAAAGTCATCCTGACCACTCCAAACCGAAGCTCTCCTTAGGGCTCCTTGATCACCATTATCTGTGCACTCATTCGGTGCCTGTCATAATGTGGTTACTTCTATCACATTAGTGCAGGCGTGTTTTCCTGGCTCCCCATGAAGACTAGCGTCTCGCTGTCACGAGTGATACTCTAACCTTGTGAGTATCTGAGCTATAGTCTTTCCCATAAGCCAGCCTCTAGCCTTTGCCATGTTCCGGAGGTGCCAGGCCGCCTATAGGGCCACCAGCCCTACAGGCAACACCAGCACCAAGGAATAACAGTGAGTCAACACAGGTGACCATGCGATTCACTCGGTTTTTATTAATAATCCAGTAGCAATAATCATCACTCAGAAACAACCAGCAATAACATCACACAAGAGAATTGGGGGATAACGAACCTGAGTCCCAAGAGTCCAGATCAGGTCCAGGTCCTGGAGGCAACTAGTCAGCATCTTGCAAGGCAGAGTCAGCTAGAGCAGGGTCAATTGGAGAGCAGAGCGTCTCTCCGCCGTTTCAGCTCCTCTTGGCTGTCTCAGCTGTCTGTTCGAAGGCCTTTGCTTTCATATTCTTGTATAATGCGACACTGCATCAGTCTTTAATCAACACATGTGGTTTTGTGCCACCTCGATAAGCACATGTTGATCACGTGGCTCTGCTGTGCATGCCCTGGGAGGGTGATGTTACCCTTCAGATAAGGACGAGCAATCCACCACGTGCACCGTGCATGCTCAAGGGGTTGCATCATCTCTCTGAGTCATGCTCTACTGAGCATGCTGGAAACATGGCTTCTTAGTTGACGGGACTGATGCCACCTTCGTTCAATCCACGGTCTTTCATAATACCCAGAATGGACTAGACTGTACTACGCAAAACAACATGCTGGTTGACTCAAGTCTCTTTTTGAAAGTATCTGAAAACTAAACGATGATGACAGTTTGGGTTGGTTGCATGAACAACCTAGAACACAAGCATTTCTTACTTCTCTATTTCATCTAAGACCAAACAATCATAGTGCTACTGAGGGAGGCACTTTCTCACACTGACTTGGCCTGGGTATCCCAGGCCACACAGCTCACAGACACCTCGTAGCCAATATCTGTCATTCCTGACTTCTCAAAAGACTTTGCATCTCTGCCACATTTTAAGGGTACTCACACTGATTGATTGATTGATTGACTGATTGATTGATTGACCATGTGTGTATAGACACTTCTCACCTTCCTTTGCTGCTAGGTACAGACATGTGGCTTAGGTTTTGCCACTGATATGTACACACATGAGAAAAAGGAGGAGTGAGGGCACATATCTGGCAGGCCCAAGCGATGGCAGGTGCAGCAGGTTCCTGGGGTTGGAGGTGGCAGCGGCAGTGTCCTGGCTGTGTGGCAGCTGCTCCCTCCCAGCTTGAACCTGCAGTGTGGCTCTGGGCACTGTTCGTAGAGGTTCCGCCTCAAGCCTGCTCCTCCAGCCCTTCGGACAATCGTTCGAGCTTTCCAAGGTCCCCGGATGAACTCCATCCTGCTTAAACTGCAGCTAGGCGCTCTCACCACCCCAGCTTTGATGGCTGCTATTCAGCCCCGTGGCTTTTCCCACCTTCCCCGTGATGCAGGCACGCACTGCGACTGTGCAATGGCCAGCTTCAATTCGTTCAGAGGCCAAGAGCTTTGGGGCTTTCGAGTTTAATCTGCTATTTCTCTCTCTCGGAGAGAAGAGAACGGGCTGAGCAGCAAGACCAGAGGGCCTTGGAAATCTGCTTAGGGTTCTGGCATTCTGGAAGTTTTTCCTAGTCCCATTGGGAGTTCTCCTGTTTACCTCAAAGGTGACTATTGACTGGAAGTTCTTACTAAATAAATGTAAATCACTTTATGTCTCTTCAAGATTTTTATGGCACTAGAAATTTAAGATTAAAAAAAAAAAAAAAAAAACTCTCTCCCAGCGTGAGGCTGCCTCTGCCTGTGTGGACCCAGTTCCTCTAGTCCAGGTTCCTCTTGTTGGCTTCTGACTCAGCTTGTTTCCCCTTCTTTGGGCCTCTTGAAGACCTTTCTTGGCTCCCTCACCCCTGCTCCTGCACAGCTGCCTAAGTTACATTGTCCCCTGAAGTGCCTGGTAACTTCCCAATAAAACCTGACCATGTGCCTGCGAGGTCTGAGGGTCTGGAGCTAGGGTTAGGGCCAGCTCATCCTTCGTAAATAACTCCTCTCCTCTGCCTGACCTGGATTCTAAGGTGACCCTTTCCTGCCTCTGCTTCCACTCTTTAGTCCAGCTGGCTCCAGGCGAGGACACGAATTCCCCAGTCAGCAAGCCGAGCTGCGTGTCCAAACTGTACGGCCTCCTTGAAGGGTGCCACTGAGGACAAGGACGAGGAGTCATGGGGATTCCCCAGCTCTGGCGCAGAAGCACGTGCACGCTGGGTTTATTTCCACGCGGCCACCAGAGATGCTCCACAGGAATCCTCCCCTACTACCCTTCTAGTTCATCCAGCATTTATATTCCCTGGAGAAACTGCTCTGGACCGAAACCCGGTAAGAGTGTAGGTTTAGGACGGCTTGCCAGATCCGCTTTTGTGGACAAGTCCTGGCCAACAGCTTCAGGGGAAACAAGGTCCCGGGAGGCCCCCTGGCTATCTGATCATGTGACCCCTCTTGGCTCTGTTACAAGGACATCCTGTTCCTCTTGGAGTGATGGCTCTATTGGGGAAGTGACTGTGTTGTATCTGGGAAAGGAAAAAAGCTATTTCAAGTCTTGAAGTAATCACTCACTCAGTGCAGCCTTTTCAGGAACTGCCTGGAAGGTAGAGAAAGACCAGTCTTGAGGGAGGGTAACTGGAAGCCAAAGTTGTATAGCAAAGGCAGACCACCTGGAGGGCAAAGGGCAGGGGGGTGTCGTGTCATTCCTCCACTGTGACACATTTCTGAACAGCGGTGAAGTGGTGACAAGTGGGATCAATACACATGATCCCCCAACCAAAAAGCAGAGGCCTCTCCACACTTAGAGAGAGCGCATGCTCACAATCACAGCGCCCTTGGGTTTCAAAAGCAAAATGAGCAACCGGAGGGTGCTAAGGGCTATGAAAGTCTCTCCTTGGCTGGCTAGTATCCCCTGTGTGCCATGAGAGATTCAAGGAACCTCATTTGTTTATTTCCTTCAGGAATTCTGGGACTCAGACCCAAAACTTATCACTTCCTCACCACCAGGGTAGACTGGGGAATATAAGGGTTACATTCAGAAAACTCATGGGCATATACACACTAACCAGTCAGTGGTTTGGCCACCTCTCCTAAGAAAACAGGAGAAGGGGAAAAGGCCTTTTTCCTGGAGAGATCATCTGTGTTTTCAGCATCATGCATTCACCTAGGCCAGCCTAGCACATAGTAGGTGTTTAACACATACTTGTAGGACAAATGGGCTTATGTTTAGGTGTGCAATTTTTATATTATCCTCAATTCTCGTGCATCTGTTTGAATCTCAGGGTGGTAGAAAGATTCTGAGTCTGGGTTTCACTTCTCGACAATTAGTCAATCATGCTAATTTTTTTACTTGCCTGATAAATAAAAAAGAGAGGCAATAAAAAGCAGAAGGGTGATTTACTACAAGTCTATGAACTTCTGGGCTTACCTTCAAGAAGCCCTCTCCCCACCCAAATGGTCTCTCCATTATCATGCAAAATCAGAGAAAAATAACACTGCTCCAAGAAATTCCAGAACGGCTGCTGTTTTGAGCACCTAGGTTGGCAATGGCAGATATTTATTTAGCAGCTTGCTACTGCTTTGTAGACCGTGTCCATGACAGACATCACTAACCAGTCATTATCACTGCGTACCACAGACCCTCAGAGTCCTTCTCAACATTCCATTCCAGGAAGCCACCACCAATCAACTGGAATGAACCCAAGAACAGAAATCAACTTGTCATCCTCACTCTAGCCCACGATGATTTGTGATGCTTTTGTATCCTAAATCAGTCTAGAAATCCTCACAATGTAACAGGGAACAATGAAATTGCAGAATTACAAATCTGAAAGGAACCTTAGTGAGTGTCTAGTTTAATTCAAAATATAAGATAAGCCTGGAGCATTTTGCATTACAAATGAGGTATTAAAGTTCAGAGAGATTAAGCAACACGCCCAAGGTCAGAGCATTAGTTAATGTCCTAATGACCCCTTATTTCTAATGATTAGTTAGTTAATTAGGACATTAGTTAATGTCCTAATGATCCCATAGTGCTGCAGAGGTGGCGAGGTACTTTTACCTGAAGCATCTCATATGACCCTTAATTCATTCAATGAATATTTGTTGAATTCCAACTGTGTTCCACGCACTATGCCAGAGATTAGGAAATCAGTAGTTAGTGAAAAAAAAGAAAATAAAGACAAAAATTCCTTTCTTATAGTTAGGTAGGGAGCCTTAAAATAACCCGTGGTCTGGGCAGGACAGATACTACTCCCCTCAGTTTTTTAGTAGTGGGGGGATGATAGTTGAGAGAGGATATGACATTGATTCTTTTTTTAAAAAGGTAGTTCTGGAATTCACAAGATCCCTGAAGTCACTATTGAATGAAGACACTACTGTGCGACATGTAGGGACCAAATTTCCAGGCCCACGAGTCGTTTCTTAACAGCTTTTCCCCTATTTCAGGATGCACAAGGTATGAAGGAAGCTGGAGCTCCCTTTCTATTCAGGAAACAGTGGTGAAGTCTCCCAACTCTGTTTAAATAATTTCAAATGGCCTTTTATCCTACCCTGTGACCTCTGACCCTGTAGCTCACACAGAGTGGTGAAAAGAGCACAGATGTGCAGTGCCAAGTCTTATTTCCTGTCCCCACTTATGGCTCTAACCAGCTAGCTCATCTTGGACAAGTCACTTCACCTCTAAGCCTCTGTTTCTGCATCTATAAGGGAAGTAGGTTGAGCCATGTGCTCTCTAAGCTTCCTCCCTTCCCTCTAACATCTGATGACTCTGCCTGACCGAGGAAGAGACAAGCTGCTCAGCCATATTCCACCGTCTGCTTTGCCTAACGGCTCTCTGCAGCGCAGACCCACCAAGCAAACAGCAGCTCCACAGAAGGTAGAGCAGTCCAGCAGAGCCCAAAGCCCCAAGTTCTAATCACAGATCCCACTGATGATGTGACACGAGGCAGCCAATCCAACCTCCATGAGTCATGGCTTCCTCTTCCCTCACAGAACAATAGTGATATAACCAGAAGTAAAGCCAGATGCGGAAATGTTTGGAAAATACTAAGATGCACCCATCAAGAGGATAATAAAAAGGGCTGACCCAACTAACTTGGAAGAATGTTTTGACTGGAATAGTAAAGTGAAAGACAAAAAGAACTGTACAAAAACACTGTAGTCTAGTTAAAGTTTTGTTTTTCATAAGGATCAGAAATTCTAAAACTACTTGCACGCCAGGGTTGAACAAATAAGTATAACATATAAAGTATAGACCATGGGAGCCGGGTGTCTCCTGGTCAGAGAAAGAAGTGACAATGGAAGAAGGAAAGGAGGCCAGAGTGGATCTTGCGGTGCTGGATTAGAGTTGGAAATATCGGTATGAAGTGCACAGACAGACACAGAAATACCTGTAGAGATGGGCGTTACACACAGGCTAGCGTATATACATTCGTTTCCTAACTCTGTCCACGGAGAGGGCATGACCCCCAGCAGCAGAGAGGACACCCAGCGCTCAGACCCTGGTTTCCGAACACCATTCTCCAGTTAAAGGAGCCAGGGCTCCCTGGAGAAAGAACTGACCAGGGCTGAAGCAGGGAAAATACAAGACGAGCCCAGAGCATCTTGGCGTACCAGGAAGAAATGAAAAAAACAAAAAACTGGGGGCATGCGCAAACGACACAGGAGCCCACCTGAAGGAGTTCCCAGTGACCAAAGCTGAAACATCTTTAGAAAGCACTGAATTATAACTCAAATAATAAATATCCTGGAGTTCATGCTGATAGAAACAAATCATTGATTAAATAAGTACGTTATGGAGAAAAGCCAAATCTGTAGCGGAGACGCCCACATTATAGATGTGGGCTCTCCCTCCTCCAGAGAGCGGCGCTTCGCTTCATTTCCCGCCCTCTGCTCTGCGTGTGGACTGGACTTAGTGACTCACCTCCAACAAGTACGAGGAGGGACCCAAAATAGCCCCGGAATTTACTTATTAAAAAGTGTGTATTTATTCTTACATGTTTAAATTTCAGTCACCTTTAAAGTACTCGCCATTTGATGCAGTACGCCCATCGAGACTTTTCCCCCCGCTCAAAAGTTTTTGAACTCATGGACTTTGATGCCTTTTGGTGCTTCTGCCGTGTTTTTGGTTCTCCTCTTCCACATCAGTGAAACGTTTCCCTCTGAGGACTTTTTTCATCGAGGAAACAAAGAAAAGTTGCTAGGGTAAGACTGGGTGAACAGGGAGGGTGGGACACGGGGCTCATGCCATTTTTTGGTCAAAACTGCTGAACACTCAGTACGGTGCGGGCAGGTGCGCTCGTAAATCACCCATCGTGACATGGGCAAACGTGTGCAAGGAGTCTCAAAAAAAAAAATTGACTGAAGACATAGGGAGCCTCTCACAACACTGCCAGGTAATACGCTGATCCAGATGAGATCCTAGGACAGTCACCTAGCAGGGGGAGCCTGCACTACAAGGGACTGCCCTCCAGAAGATAATTCCAGGGGTTTTTCTGGGTCCCCTCCTTGTAGAGTCTAGAACAGGGAAAACAGCAGCTTCACAGAGGAGAAGCCTGGCTGGGCCGCCTCACCCATGTGATCAAGGTTCACCTCACCATCAGTCATGGTGATGTCACGTCCCTCCTGACACGGCGCAGAGAGCAAGGGCACTTCACCTCTGTGGTGGTCTTTCAGAAAACTCGTAACCCTGGACTCATCACGAGAAAACCTCCGACAAACCCCAACTGAGGGACGTTGGATAAAATGCCAGTAAGTGTCAAGGTCACGAGAAATAAGGAACAATAGAGAAACTTTCACAGGTCACACAAGATGTGGTGCAATATGGTATCCTGGAACAGAAAAATGACAC
The DNA here is from genome assembly GCA_039655065.1 of Glossophaga mutica. NCBI lineage: Eukaryota > Metazoa > Chordata > Mammalia > Chiroptera > Phyllostomidae > Glossophaga > Glossophaga mutica. The sequence continues at coordinate 21,662,230 of CM077303.1, forward strand.
TCGTGGGAAGAGTGGGGAAATCCAAATAAACTCTGTAATTTAGTGAATGGTATTCTATTGATGCTGATTTCTTAGTAAAGCAACCCAGGGAAGAAACACTATCTGTAAGAAAGGATTATTACACACCTGCATTCAGGGGTGAGGCTGGAATTCTAGGCCAGCAACTTGTCACAATGGCCAGGGAGCAGACAGGCCACCATTGAAGCAAATTCGAGGAGAGGAACAGGGTAAGGGGAAAGGGACCTGGGTGCAGGCTGATGGCAGTGAGGGGAGAGTGTGGGAAGCTGCACGAGGCCCTCACAGGCTGTCACTGATCTCCCAGTGACATTAACAGGCTTCCCGCAGGAAGTCACTTCTGTTGCACCACTCGGTTCTCACCTGTAGGCAGTCATTCTATGGGAAGCTGTTTCCCTGAAAGGCCTGGTTTGTGACCAGAATCCATTGTCAGGGAGAAAGAACGTTCCTTCTCCCACGCAAATGCCAGGCAGGGGATGGTGCCAAATGGTCACAGGACCCTCATTTTCTGCAACAGTGATTGCTTTGTGCAAAGGGGGCAAGATGCCAGGGCAACCGCTGCCCAGTGTGGCAGAGCCCCGAGCATTTGGGGAATTTCAGGCTGAGACCAGTGGAAGAAAGAGAACTTCGCCATGTGACCCCCCTCCCCCCACCCTGGCCATCTTCTGGGAGGGCTTGTGGGGAAATAATGGAGAGAGACTGCTCGTTCCTGTTTCACAGATGCAACAGCAACACTGGTGACATAAGAGCAGAGTCCTCCAGAGGAAACAACAGTTAAAGCTAAGTGTCCTCTAGAATGTGTAACTGGGAGGAGCAAGCTTTTCAGAGAGAGGGGTGAATTCCTCTGAGTGTTTAACTTTGGTAATTTGGTTTTGATGGATATCTTTTTAAAGCATGTTACTCACTCCCCCACCTTATTTGACAGAGCTTGCAAAATATGAATTAACCTTTCCTTGGTGGTTGCAGGTCATTATGGTAGCATCAGTCATTCTATGTGCTGAGATCCAGAAGTTCATTCAGCGTTGGGGACATTTGCTGAATGGGTGGTGATCTCAGCAGTGGCCCTGAAATTTGCTTTCTTGAAAGAATCCCTCACATCAGCTTGTTTTTTCTTCAGAAAAGTGCCACACGTGTTCCTTCTCCTGCATGAAGACAGAACAGAACACTGGCTCCAGAATCTGTGTGACCTTGGCCAAATGATGTCATCTATTAGTGGTTCCGACTCTTCATCTGTAAAATCAGGAATAATGTTATGAAATTGGATAATGCACGTTCAGAACATGCACGAGATGCAGTAGAACCATCTAAGCAGAACAGTGCCAGCCACACAGGAAGACCTCTGTGTGTTCATGATTCCTATTTGCAGGTCAAGACAAGTCCTCAGATCTGGTTGACTTGGTCTACCTCCTTTGGCTGTGTGCTCACCAGCATCAGCTAGCTGTCTGGGAAGCCACGCTGCTGGTGACTTCATCCCCTGGGACCCCGGGCCACCAGCCATTGTGCCAACAGTAATCCACACGCAGCTCACCTCCAGCCTGTGTTTGGTTTAGTAGGAAAGGGAAGAAAGATTTCCCTGGGTTAGGGTCCTCACTGAACCACCGCCATCCCACAAGGTTCCGGAGGGAAGCACTCAGCAGCTGTGCACTCAGGGAAATGTCAAAAGGCAAAGTGGCCATTAAGCAAGCAACTGCCGGAGTCTCTGTTCTCCTGGGCACTTTCACGCTGGTTTGGAGGATGAGCCAGCACTTATATAAGATGGAACTAGGAAGCTCCAGGAGGGCGTGGGCCCATTCATTTCAGGGGGGTGGGGGCCTGGAGCCCCTCCGGGCGTCCAGTGTACCGCTGGCACAGCCCCCATCGCCTTTTGCCCTAAAGCCCTCGAGGAAGGTACTCTCTGGCCTCAAAGTTTGCCTTTGCACCGGTGATATCATCCGCAGCATTTCCAACTCGGAGGAAGTTGGGCGTGACCACACCAGCCGCAGCCCGGCTGCGCCCCGATCCCTGGGCCACCCCCTGCCACAGACCTGAACAGCTCAGGAACTCTCCCTGCTTACTTACAGAGACCCCCTCCTTCTCCAGCTCATCCTCCCCACAAGCTGCGCTGCTTCCCTGCGGCACCGCCTGCCCACCGCCCTAGGGGCTTTGCCGCCAAAACCGGGGAGGCAAGCCCTCCACCAGCAGGAGGGCGCAGGGCCTGCCTCCTACGCAACGCTTTGGCCTGCACTCCAGCTCCGCGCAGACCCAAGACTGGGGAGACTGCTGCCTTGCGGCGCCCCCTGATGAAAAGACAACCCCTTCGTCTCTGCGGCCCTCCTTCTCCCTTGCTTTTCGGGACGCCATTCTGCAGGTGCTGCCCACGGCTGCCAGCCGCACCGGTGGAGCCTTCCCCTTCTGTGCCCGAGGAAGCCCTCTTTCCTTGTGAATAAACACTAGCCCCTGACCTGACTCCACCAACAGAGCAACTCACTGACGGGGAGAGCAACAACCCAGGCAGGTTGGGGCGGGGGTGGAGGGGGCCTCTCCTGGGAACCTGAAGGGGCAGAGGCAGCACCCCTGACACCTGGCATGTTGTGGGTGTTCAGCTGCTTCGTTTTGCCCTCCCCTTCCTCTTTTCCTTTCTCAATATCAGGCCCTCTCTCTGCTCTTGCTCCATCCCTTCTACTGCCACTCTCTCTCTCTCTCTCAGAGGGATGCCTCCTGCCTGCCAGGGACCCCCAGTAGGGCTGAGGGCGTGCCCTTGGCTCCGGCAAACTTCTGGCCCACAGGCTGCTGACCTCTGAACTAGCCTCCTTCACCACAATCCTGTGCTTCCCTAAATTCGCTCCGGCTCCTTCTCCCCTCGGCCGCTCCCGCTTGCCCAGCGTGGCTGGGCTGAAGGAGTAAGACCTGTGCCGACCCAAAGCACAGTTATGGGACCTCCTGGCTTTACCAAACTCCTCCCCAGTCTTTAAAATGCCCCCTTCCGAACTAGTGCTCATTTTGTTGGGCGTTATTGCAGTTATATTTTTAAAGTCCTTGTCTATTAGAGATACATTCTTTGACGTATTTATAGGTGAAATGACACGATGGGAGGGACAACTTTAGACACACAAGTCAGCATACCCAGCCCTCAGCTCTGCCCTACACGGAAGGTCAATTATTTCACTTTAATTTGTCTTTTGTCTCCCTTTTAGTGGTAAACTATTAGAAATAATTGAGGAATTGAAAGGGTGGAAGGTTCCCCTTTTTAATGACATGCTCAGCTGGGGAAATGAAATACAAATGTTGAAAATCTACAGCCAGGTCCTTACTCTACTCTTTCCTCACTTTTCTCCTGTTTAACTTTTTCTCCCCGCCCCCTCTTACCTAGTAGGACCACAGAAGGATCTGCTCTAGGCATTAAAACAGTAGCAAGGTAAATAAAGGAAGCATCTTCAACTCTGATGCCATTTAAGGCCACAGCTGTCCCACAAAGGCACTGCTGTCGAATCAGGTGGCTGAGAGGGGCCCAGAGCGGGGCTGAGAGGCCCATCTCCTTGGCATCAGCAGTGACGCTCAGGCCCTTTGGCTTCCGCATTTGTCATTTTCAGCAGAGCCAAGAGCTCAGGTGTCTGGGGCCTCGGGGCTGTGGCAGTTTCTCCCGAGGGTTACAGCACAGTCTGGGTGAGAAATCAGCAGGAGAGAGCCATGCACCAGACGCCATTCAAGGCAATGAGATCTACTGAGCATGCACATGCGTGAGTTGCTAGAAGAAATACTAAAGAAGTCTATGTTCCAGACGGCGCCTTCAAGGGTCGGAGACTTGTGGGAAAAGCCAGCGTTAAGCATGTGAGAAAAAAAACAAGAGGAGCAAGAGAAAGCTTCCTGTTATGTGCTTTTGCAGCTTCTTAGTCTTTTCCAATTGTCATCTACATTTGTCAATCGTATCAAATACTCCTACATGCCAGGCAAGGTGCTAACCCGTGACTGCACACAAATCCCGTTTTGTAGACGAGGAAACTGAGGCTCAGAGAGGTTAAGTGACTTGTTCCGGATCACACAACTAGTCAGCTGCAGAGCCAGGTTCTCTGCCTCAAGAACATGTTTTTACACCATTCTCAGTAAACATTCGCACCTGAGTAGGCAGCAGGACACTCCTTAAATTTTTTAAAGACTTTTCAACCAGTAAATGTACATTTCATTGATACAAAAACACAAGAACAGGTTTTGTCCATTTCACTGACTACCTGGTAACTTTTGACAAGTAACATAACTTCTTGGAGCCCCACGTTTCTCATCTGTAAAACCTAAACAGAACAGTTCCTCAGCATAAGTTTTGCTGTTAGGACTAAATGATATAGAACATATAAGACACCAACATCATGCCCGGCGTATTGTAAGCAAATCAATAAGTGATACTTGTTAGCGGTGGCAGTATTTAATCACTGCCTACTATTTGCCAGCTCTTAGGCTATGTGTTATGAAAGTGTGTATAATAAGACTCTTGCATATATATGTGGAAAATATATACATAGAGAGAGAGATAGACAGGGGTGGGCAAAAGTAGGTTAATAATAATAAATAATGTGAGTTATTGGGAGTATACAGACAAAAGCCTAGAATGGCATACAACAAAATATTAAGTGACTATGAGAGGTTTTCATGTTTTCTGTGTCTTGATACATTTTTGTATAAAAAGTATGTTTGTATAAATCTTTGTATAAAAAGTATGGATGGATTACCTTTGTAATCAAAACAAGAAAGTCTTGAGAAGTCCGTTTGAAGTGTCATTTGTTCTGAAATGGGAAGAATGCTTTTTTTTTTAAAGAAGCAATAAAAGTTTAAAACCTTTTTAAAAGGTACAGGAGCTTAATAGCACCAAGGGGAAACAAACAGGTGCTTCCTAGAAAAGCTGAGCAAACCCAGCTGACTTCGCCAGCAGGGGCCATGATACCTGGTTCTAGAACGAGGACCTTCAGATTGGAAAGGGGGGGCTTTTCGGTGGCAATCACCCGTGTGGTGGTCACCTGAGGGAGACGCTTGGCCGCTGCTCAAATTTCATTTTTCATTGTTGTGAGGCCAAGCCCAGCTAGGACTCGGAGTCCCCCTAAATCCCAGTCACGCCTGCACCATGACACCTGCGTCCTTCCCAGGTGGAGACCTCACACTGACACAGGTGCCCCGCAGCAAGTGGCTGCCCTCAGCTCTCCCCACCAGGAAGGCAGACCTAGCTTCTGAGCAGGGACCCACCTGGGCCGGCTAGAGAGCAAGTCCAGAGACAGCAGCAGTGGGGTCTGGGGCGGGTGCCCAAGGAAGAGGAAGTGCGGAGCAGCACACGGGGGCGGGCCAAGCGCCTTTGCTCCCCAAGGACTTTCTCATGCAATCCTCGTCCCAGACTCTGGGGCCCATCAGAAACTCCATCTTACTCATGAAGGGGTCTCGGAGAAGTTGAGAGCCTTGCTTGAGTCCCACAGCTGGGGTGAGGAGAGGTACTGCCCCGTGTGTGCTTCAGCTGAGGCGGCACCCAAGCAGACGTCGCCGGGGTGGAGAGGACCTGGGCAGATGGGAGAGCTGAGCTACCACAGGGCCAGCTTTTCGGCCCCGGGGGCTGGGCCCTGCTGGAACGCAGGCCCGCCGCGGCTGGATCTCCTGGGCTGCTTTGTGAAACGTCCCAGTTTCTGCCTGTGGGATCCATTTTAAAGATAAAATAAAATAAAGGCCACACCACAAAGAGGCAAAACCCCGAAAGAGTTTAATGTCTTGGGGAAAATGCAGCGTGGAGGCCGAGATTTGTGTCGGGTTAGTGCACCCATCAGCCCAGCAGTGAGAGAGCAGGAATATCCTGGGAACTGAAAAATGGCTCTCCCCAGAGTCCAAGGTGTGAGGTGGGAAGTGGGGGTGGGGGCACAATGGGGGCCCCCCCGGAAGCCTGGTTGACAGTGATAGGGCCTGCCTGGTGCCGCTCAAGGAACCTGGTACTGCACTCCGGGCATAGTTTTGGGCCTCTTCACCTTTCTCCTGTGGTTACTCGAGATGTGGGCACCCAACAGGCAACCCAGACCATGCAGAGCCCCACATCAGGCAGGCCTCTCCTGCTGGACAGGCCTTGACCCCCTGTTCTTGACCTCGAATACCCTTCCCTGGGACCCAGAGGCTGTGGGACAGGGCCCAGGCAAAGCTCCCTCTGAGGAGGCCACTGACACCTGCCCCTTTGCTAACACTGACCTTCAACGGGCATCAGTGGCCCGGAGCGAGAACGCAAGGATTTTCTCCCAGCTGCGGAACGTCCTTCCCTTGGACTCTTGAAATCCACCCTGTGGTGACACAGCCAGCTCCAGACAGTGACTAACCCGGGTTTGAGGTGTCTTTCCATGATGGGGCAACAAAGCCCTGGAAAAACCCACCCCCTCCGCAGGGGGGTTTTCCTCCCCCGTTGGCAGTTGGCTCATCCTGAAGGCCTAGAATTCTTGCCTTCCTCTTCCCCATTTTCCAAAGCCCCCAGCCATCCTGTCCCGCTGGGGAAAGGGAGGACAGCCCCCTCAGCGCCCAGAATCCAGTTCTTCATCACTCTGGCCTTCTCCCTGAGCTCCTGCACCCCTGCCTCCCCGGAGCCACAGCTGCAAGGCCTGTCACTACGACACGTTCCCACCTCCCGGGACAGTCCAGTGGGCTGGCGGGGAGACAGGCAAACCCACAGCCGCTACGCAGTATGGCCCGTGCCCTAACAGAGATAAGCCCATTGCCGCCTGGAGACTGGAGAACCTAACCCAGTCTGGGTGGGTTGGGGAAGGCTGCCCAGGGCGGGTGGCAGGTGATTCTAGAATTAGACACTGCGTCTAGTGAGCCCGGCCGAGAAGCAGGGACAGGACTCCTGCGGGAGCTGCAATGGCAGGGGCAGAGACGTGAGAAGGAAGACACACTCAGGTCTTACGAGTGGGTTGGTGTGGTCAGCTATGTTCTTGTTTACATTTCTGTGCCCCGATGTACTCAGGCTTGGCCATGGGACTTGCCTGGCCAAGGAAATTGGAGTCAAAACGACATGCATGTCATTTCCAGACAGAAATGTATGATGGTTCAAGAGCCCTTGTCCTCCTTCCCTGCCTCTCTAATAGTGGAAACCTGGCAAGATGGAGCTTCCATCAGCCTGTGCCGGGAACTGACCGCAACGAATAGAGCCCCCTACTGGTTGGAATGGCTGTCTGCTACTTCAGCATCACCTCGCCTGCCGGTTTCTGGGTCGTTGGCCTGGCTGAAACGGAGGAGAGCACACATGTAGGGAGGGCCAGGAGACAGACAAACCTGCATTTGGACGCGCTCCGCTGGATCCCCTAGTGTTCTTCCCCCAGAACTCAGACAGCAGCGGGGTTTGTAGTTACGTGGGCTGGAATCTCAGCTCTGCCTTTTACTAGTTCTGAGATTTGGGCAGTTTAGTACAACCCTTTGAGCTTAAGTTTCACCATCTATAAATTGAGAATAATGAAAGTAATAGTACCTTCCTCACAGGGCTGTTGTGTTTCTCGAATCTCCCTATCCCCAACTATGCTCCTTCTACCACCTGTTCCCAGTCACCAGGGTACTTATTTAAAATGCAAATTCCTCCTATTTGCAACAACATGGGTGGGTCTTGAGAAATATCATGCTAAGCAAAATAAGTCAGATGGAAAAAGTCAAGAACCATATGAATTCACTCATGTGTGGGACATAAAACTGAAAGCAACAAACGAACAAACAAGACAAACAAAAACTCATAGACACAGACGACAGCATGGAGGTTACCAGAGGGAAAGGGGGATGGGAGGGAGGTGGAAGAGAGAAAAGGGGGTCAAATGCATAGCGACAGAAGGAGATTTGGCTTTGGGTGGTGAACACTCAATGCAACGTACAGATGAAGTGTGATAGAATCGTACGCTGGAAACCTATATAGTATTATTAACCAGTGCCGGCCCCAACAAATACAGTTTTAAAAAAATAAAAATAAAATGCAAATTTCTCACCCCATCCCCAGACCTACCGAGCTCAAACCTCTGCAGGTGGGGCCCAGAAAGCTGCCCTCTCAGCAGGCACCCCAGGCGGTGTTTTTGCATGCTGGCATTGAAGAACCACAGCCCTTGAGTTTTCGATAGATGGTCAGAGTCTCGGCACAGAGGAAGAATCCCAGCATGGACGCTGCCTTGGTCTGAGGCCAAGAATCCTCAGCCTGCCGCTGACCAGGTGGCCACAGGGCCTTGGAGGCAAGCCAGAGGCTTGAAATCTCCGTGCTACTCAGGGATCAGGTAACCTCGCTCAGAGCCGGCTCGGTGGGCACAGCTCCGCGCCCATCCGCCCTCTGCGGCCAGCCTGGATCTGCTGCTGGGCGTTTTATGAGGTGCTCTGCGCTGAGGAAGGGCCTTCAGCAATGCACCTCTCTCCACCCTCCGCTCACCCCCAGCCGGGCTCTCGGGGATGTGATAGGAAAAGGAACCTCGTCCCTTTTCCATTGGGACGAGGCTGATTCTTAAGAGAACATAGAGTCTGTAAGATGGAAGCTAGGGAGGTGGCTGCAAACCAAATCCTGGGAAACAGCCTTCCGAGTGGCTAGAGCGCCCACAGGCCCTCCGTGCAGGAGAGATGCTTTAGCCACCTGTCCTACTGCCCACGCGTGCCTCTGCCGTAAGACTCTCCCTAAGCACAGCGAGCCGTTTTAATCCCTGCTGCCCACTCACAAGAGCAGCAGCGGCTGGCTCACCTGGGCTGATATCTAACTTAGAGGCCCCGATTGTCCAGCCAACCCGAGTTCCCATTCTCCACGGGCTCTCCCTCCACTGAGTAAAGAGAATAATCCCATCATTTCTCACACAGTGATCTTCAGGTGAGAAGAGGATAAAAGACCACAGAAGTGGAAGCCAATCTGTCTGAGTTCAAATCCCAGCTTCACCTTCCACGGTCTGGGGGTCCAGGTCAAGCTGACTGACCTTTGCATGCCTCCATTTCCTCACACGTGAAAGGAGGACAGTACCATCAGCTGCCTCTCAGGGCTGCTGTGAAGAGGGGCGACTCGGTCCAGACAAAGCCCGGGGACTGTGGCTCATAGGGAGCACCGAGTGTCGGCTGTTGGAATGCCTGGTCTTCGGCGCTAAAGAAATCAGTCACCACACAAGGTCCCCTCGCTTATGCGACCCACTTACATACAGACATGACACACAAACACACAACTAAATAGACACGTATCCACAACACATGCAACGTCAACACACCCAGAACACAACATACAAGACACAAACACACATGCGCACACAACACAGCCAAGCGTCATTTTGCAGTCTGTGCTTGGCGGTGCCGGCCGACTTCGGAACCAAATCCCCGCTCACACACACTCACTATGCTCAGTGCCCCTCCCCACCGCGTGTCCTTGTGACATCAGGCGGTGTCACAACAAAGTCATTTGCCAACCACTCATGCCAGCTGCTCTCAGAGCAGAGTGTTCATGACCAATTTTGTTTCGTAAGCTTCTCAGCGCTAGGGTCTTCTCCTCCACTGTGTGGTGTTCCAGCGTAGAGCTTTGGAGTCAGATGGGCATGGGTTCAAATCCTGACATTACGACTTACCGTCTGTGTGACTGGGGGCAGGCCATTAAACTTCCCTGGCGGCAGCAGCGTTCTCATTTTATGAATGAGGGAACGAAGAACCAGAAAGGGCAAACTGGTACACGTGAGTCTCCTGTCGTTACGAGTGAAAAAGGTTCACCTTGCATGGTTCTTATAAGGAATGAAAGGACAAGGTGCGGACCTTGTTTAGACTAGAGCTTGGCATATGCTGATAAGGTGCCAGTACAACACAGGCTGGGGAAGCCGTGGTGGTGGTGATGAGAGAGTATTTCTTTAAACGGAAAAAAAAAGTTGCACTCTGGCTGCTGTGACTCAGTGACTTGGGTGTCACCCCGCAAACCGGAAAGGTCAGCTGTTTGATTCCAGGTTTGGCACACACTTGGGTTTCAGCCAGGTCCCCCGTTGAGGGCGTGTGAGAGGTGACTGATGGACATTTCTCTCTCACATCGCTGTTTCTCCCCCTGTGTTTCTCCCTCCCTTCCCCTCTCTCTAAAAATAAATAAAATATTTCTTGCTTTTAAAAAAAAAGTTGCTTTGAATAAATTGTTGACAGTTAATGGGACTCTCTGAGGGTGACTTGCAACACTCACACATTTGGGCTCCAGATACCATAAACTTAGACCCAAATTGTGTTGTAACTGCTCCATTTCCCTTCATGAAATTTGAGAGGTGATGTTTTGACATTGTTTCATTTCATTTCATTTCCTCCTGATGGGTGGGCTTGTTTCTCAATGTAGGCAGAGAGAAAGGGGGAAGTATTTTAAATTGTCATGATAGTCCAAGTTGGGGACCTTCTGGCCCCTGAGAACGAGCCCAGAACTCTCTTACATTCTCCTGTATTTAGGCTTTTTCCCAATTCTTCTAATTGCCAAATATAATCCTTTCCTCAGTTTCTTCCAAAGCTCCCCCTTTCTCCTTCCAACTTGCCCCTTGACATTTGGGGGGTACCTTAACAATGAATTTTGAAATAATATCATAACCATATTTCATGTTCTTTTTTTTTAGATTTATTTATTTATTCTTAGGAAGGGAGGGAGAAAGAGGGAGAGAAACATGGATGTGTGAGAAACAAACATCGATCGGTTGCCTCTCGTACACATCCCAACCGGGAACCCAACCTGCAACCCAGGCATGTGACCTACTGGGAATCGAACCAGTGACCTTTCACTTCGTGGGACGACACCCAACCTACTGAGCCACACCGGTCAGGGCACATTTCAGCTCCTTATGGAGCATTTCTGTTCACTAAGTGCTTTCACTTGTACTCTTCAGTACTGACTGAAGGAAGATGTAAGTGGCATGGATGATACTGCTGAGGCTCTGAGTGGTGAGCCAGCAAGCCCTGGGTGCCAGCCTCCAAGCAAATGCCACTGTTCCTCGGGACAAGAAGACAGTCTGTAACTGACAGACACTTTTTCAAAAAGAACCATGGTAAAATATAGGTAATAGAATTTACCCTTTCAATCACATTAAGCCTACGGTTCGGTGCCATTAAGCACATTCACAACGTGGTGCCACCGTCACCACCACCCGTCCCCAGAAGTCCTTCCGTCATCCCAGACCGGAACTCGGCGCTCACGCAGCACTAACTCCCACCCCCTCGCCAGCCCCTGGCACCCGCCACTCCGCCTTCTGTCTTTGCGAATGTGACTACTCCAAGGTCCTCATGAAGGGGGAATCATACGGCATTGGTCCTTCCATGTGACAGACACCTTTCCAGCAAGATTTCTGGAGGAGGTTTCCTGCACTGCATTTCGTTCAGCTGATGTTGCCCGTTAGCCAGACAGGGTGTCTATTGTTACCCTAAAGTAACCCACCCCCGAGAACATGGACACCTCTCAGGCCCTGCCCTGCAAAGCAGATGTTTTCTAATGTTTTGTTTTACACTGAATGCTGCTCATTCCTCTTCCACTCCAGGTGATGACTTGAATTGCAGTCATCGGCAATAAATGAATGAATGAATGAATGAATGAATGAATGCTCCTAGAGCAGGACGCGGGTGTTTCCCAAAGGCCCCTCTCTCCACTACTGGCCTCTGTGTACATGTGTGTGTTGTTGTTGTTTTGGGTTTTTGTTTTAAAGAACTCTGTGGCCCACTTCAATTCATGTCTTGCCCAGAAAGTTAACACAGCTGCAAACTCTTTCTGCCGGGAAAGCCACCCAGGCCTCCCAGAGGCCTCTTTGCTGGTTCAGTGGCCACTCTCCTCCCTCTCGCGCTGGCCGGCTCCTCTGAGCCCGCTGCCGCCCAGGCCGCCTGCCCAGCTCTCGAGAGAAGGCGCTGCTCTCTGTGGAAGCTGGCCGTGCCTTTTCTGAGGGCTTCTATTACTTGGAGGAGCTCAGGCCCCGGGACACCCCAGCCCCCTCTCTGGGCTTCCCCCCTCAGAGAACCGGCTCTGCTGCCTGCTGGTAAACTAGACTGGCTGTCACCATGACAACAACCTGGCCCGGGGCCTGGATGACGCCAGGCCTGACTCCCTCCCTGCCTCGCCCAAGTCTGTTTGTTTGGGTTCCAGCTGCTTTTGTTGGGCTTCGATTTGCTTGTCTGTTTGAGGCGGTTTGTTGCCGATTGGCTGCAGGGCTGGGCTTGGAGTCCCTGGGACACCGGGAAGGCAGCTCCCAACCCGGGGGAAGGAATTTCCTGGCACTCGGGGGGATTTCCCCCGTCGCAGGGACAAGAAGAGCCTTCGGGCGAGGCAGAGCCCACAGGAGGCCAGGACTCAGACAGGAAGCTAAGGCTCCGACCCCAGAGTCAGTTCCATTCAAGGGCACCATTTCTAACCCACGGCGGATTGCTGATGCCACACTCACGGCGAAAGGCCGGCCTGTTGTTTGATCAAACAAAAGAAACAATACATGCTGACAGAACAGTCCAGCTGTGCGGCATATCAAAAGTAAATAAATCCGGGAAGAAGAAGAAATGACATGGGTTTTGAGGATGTTTAAGAGAATGTGGTGACGGACGTCGAATGAATTTTCACTCGACATTTGAGGAGGTCTCGCTCATTATTTAGACAACTGCGGACGTGGGAACCTGGAACGGTGCGACTAATTTGAAAACACACCTTCTAGCCTTTTGTCACTTTACCGGGCTTTTGTCTCCCATGTAACTTATTTAATAACTTGTGTGGCGGCCAGGGCTCCTGAATTCACCGCAGACCCTCTGATTTGTGATGTAACAGGTGCTTCTCTTCGTTGTCCTTTGAAGCTGTGTCGGGACACCCTCAGCTCCTCGTCGGTAAAACAGGGCAAACAGAGCCAGCCAGCCAGCCTAGCTGAGGCCTGGCACTTCCTGGGCTGCTGTCATCGTTGCTGACCCCCACCTGTGCCTTTTTTCTGGGGACCCTGACACCTTTTATTAGAATTACACCATTGATTCACGAAGTTTCAGTGGGCCTGGCACTGTGCTAGCCACTAGGGATAACATTATAGACCAAACAGACACAGTTCTGGCCCTTTGGTAGTTTCTGGAATAGTGAGGGAGACAGAGTTTTTCAAATAATCACACAAAAAGTAACATTATATCTGTGTCACGTGAGTGAAGCTGTCACAGGTTTTCCTGGTCAGCCCACCCCCAGCTGGACACCAAGGAGGACATCAGCCTTGGCCACACTGAGCAGAATTTCCCAGCCAATTCCTGCCTTAATTCCTGCCCCACAAAACTGTGACCTGTGATATGTTGGTTGCTGTCTTACACATACATACATACCCAAAAGAAATTATATCAGCATTAAGTATCTTAAGTATTAAGAGGGTATGGAATAGACGAAATAAACTATATGTTAGCCCCTTTCTCTAGTTAAGAAACTAGAGTTGAGGTAGGTTTAGATACTGTGTAAGAACTTTGAATACCGGGATGCAGAACTATGAGATGCAAACTCTCAATCCACAATCTTGCAGAAAGATCCCCGTGGTTCTTTTTATAAACCTTGTTTCACTGAAGAGCGCCCTCTTCTGGCTAAGGGTGCTTTCTCTAGCCATGCTGCTGCTTTTAAAGGGATTTGTAGAATACAACGCCCATCCCTTCATCAAATGTGCGTCCAGCACCCAGGCCCAGGGACACAGCCGGTCAGCAGACACAGGCTCCCCACCCTTATGGGGCTGACAGTCACTTGAACCTCCTGACATCCCAGAGTGCAGGGCGTGCTTTGCACTTCCCGTTTGATAGAAAAGGAACTGAGGCAGGGACACAACTTTGCTGTTAGTCATCATTTAGACTGGATTTTTGGACACCAGGAAACAAGGAACCTCTCACTGAACAGTCAATTGGACCCAAATTTCTCACCCTCCATAGCCACACCCTGCTTCACTGCCCTCTCTTTCCTAACCTTGAGTTCTCTCCAGTTTGGGATGTCTCTCCATGGTCCTCTCAACCACGGAACCCCACCTCCACATGCCGCCACAAATGCCTTTCCTGCCACTCCACCTCCGCAATCGCTGTTTTTCCAAAGCCCGCCTCTAGTCTCCCTCTTCCTTAAGAGCCTCCAGCCCTTCCTGACATCTTGCCCCCCGGGGTAGCCCTGATACCCTCACATGCATTTGCGGAAGGAGACCTAGGCCAACACCTCATTGTGTACCCCGCCACATCGGGGGCGTGGCCTTTACAGGAGATCACGCCTGGAGCCCTTGGGGTTCAAATCTCAGATACACCACCTACGAGTCCTGTGATGGGAGGAAAGTGATGTCCCTCAACTCCGAGTTTCTCATGGACACGACGTGATGGCCATTCCTACCTAAAGAAGCCGTTCTGAAACTTAAAAGGCGTGTCGAAAGCACTCGGCACATTATAAATCTAAGCTGTTGAACGTGTTCCATTTGGCCACCTGCTTACAAAGCAGCCTGGCCCTCGAGGCACCGCGCACAGCCTCTGAGCGGCGCCGGGCGGGGTGGGCGGGGTGCGGAGGAGGGCCGCCACCCGGCCGCCAGGAGGACAACGGGGCTGAGGCAGGGGGCAGGGGGCAGGGGGCAGGGGGCCTGGCGCCCGCGGTAGTTTCAGGAACCCGTGGAAATGTTTTCATTTCCTTTAAAAATCAGAGGAGAAAATTAACTTTTATGTCACAGATGACTTTATATATTTTAATATATTCATCTTCATACCAATGCAGTAATGAAATATTTTTATAGAGGGAGGGTCCCCCAAAGGCCAGAGTGCCTACAGCCCATGGAAATTATAATAATGAGGGAAACCTTCTAATATTTAGAGAGAAGGGGAGAGAGAGAGTTGCTGATGGGAAGAGTGTAGCTATTCCTCCCAACCTTCATATCCTTCGGTTCCGGGAGTTCCTTCTGCCTCAGCATGGCAGTGTATTCTTAAGAGTACAGTTTCTAACACTACTGTAATCTGTGTGTCCACCTGCTTTTAGTCGATCTTGTTCCCCAAGAATGGTGTGTTTTAATTTAAAAGTCATGCATACTGCCTGTATCAGCTTGGTCAAGGATCGTCATGCCCTTCAGTGGCCGACAGAGGGCGCAGCGACTCAAGCTTAAGCGTGGGAATCACAGTGGCCTGTAGACAAGAAAGAGGCTGTCGAACAGTCCTGGGACTAACCACAAGGGAATCACCAGGTGCTTGCTAGAGATGCAGTGTCTGGGCCCCTCCTCTAGGCCTCCAGACTCAGAGTTTTCATGTTAAGAATACCCCCAAGTAATTTATGTACATACTAAGTTTGAGAAGCACTGATTTAAAGGGTCTAGTCTTGGAAAGGGAAGCCTGCTTCCTCAAAAGAAAGGGAGTTAGGAGAGGAGCTGGCTAAGCAGTCTCCACAGCCCCCAAGTCTCCTGCCCTTCAGCTAACCAGCCAGAATCAATCAAGATGGAACTGCAGCCACAGGAGAGGTCACAAATGAACTGACTTATTCTTCTGCCATTTCAGTAAATGTTTATTGAGTGTCTACTATGTGCTGGCCATCAAGAACACAATAGTGAGAGAAAAGAAAAAAGATGCCGGTCCTGCTGTCCTGGGACTTGCAGCCTCGTGGGGACACCAAGGGTGCACAATCACCAACACGCCTAACTACATGCCCTGGTATTGCCACGCAGGTCCAGGGGGTCAGGAGACAGGAACGGGAGCGAGGGGGGCTGGTTATACCACATGGGGAAGGAAGGCCTCTCTAAGGGATTGAGCTCGAAGCTGGAGAGCTGAAGGTGAACAAGGAGTTAGCCCAGGAAGGGGCAGGAGTTCCTGGCAGAGAGAACAGAGCGTACAAAGGTCGAACAGCAGGGGGAAACTGAGAGAAGATCAGCATTCAGCCGTGCAGCATGAGGCCGAGAAGAAGGCAGGAAGCAGCCTGGACAGGGCCAGGGGCCGGGGGCACAGGCTCCGCCTCAGTCCCAAAGTGACTGGCACAGGGCTCTGTTTCCAAGGGTCCCTGCTCCAAAGGGCCTCGATGAACACCCCGCCCCCACCCACTGTGTTCCTGTTCCCACAGCCCACTCTCCTCTGCCAGCCTTCCCCCCCTTGCCCACCACCAACGCCTTCTCTATTACTCGTCCACTTCTACCCGCCGCTCTCCAGTCCTCCCTATTCACCATCCAAACCTGCTCGAGTTGCTCCAACTTTCCCGGGCAACCAGACCTCCACTTCAAGACATCTTCCCCTGAAGAAAAGACAATCCATGAATCAGCAACAAGCACCATTTATTGAGGGCTCATTATATATGTCAGGCACCTCTTAACACACTTTGCCAACCAGTCCTCACAGCAATGTTTTTGGATAGCTACCGTTAGTCCGGTTTTACAGTTGCGCAAATTGTAGTGTAGAGAGAGTAATTTCTGCAGGATTATGCAGCTAGAAACTGGCTGAGCCAATACTATCAATACCTTCCCGGATGTAGCAGGAACTACGCACCGTACCATGTGACACCCTACTGACCACACAGCTACATTTCAAAAGCCTTAAAAGGGAGCACACCCTTGGCCCACTTCAAAAGAAGTAATCTGAGATGGAAACAAAAATTTAGCTGCAGAGATATTTGCAGCCTTGTCTATAACAGCAAAAAGTTTAGAAACCCTAAGGTCCACCAATACAGAGTTGGCGAAATTGTTGGATGTTGACAAATAGAATCCTATGTGATTAGCTATTAATGAGATCACGTGAAAAAAATATTGTATATTCAGGATCTACTATGTAGGAAAATCAGACTACAAAACAGTATTACAGCATGGTCCTATTTCCATAAAAACTACAGTATATAAAGCATATAAAACTAAAGTGTACCTTGGAAAGGGAGAATCAAAAAGATTGACAGGTGTTTATCTCTGTGATGGAATTACAGATGATTTTTATTTTCTTTGTTTTGATTATCTAAATTTTTAAAAAGATTTTACCACGAGCATCTATTTCTTTTGGAAAGTGGAGAAAGCAAAAAAAAAAAAAAAATTCAGGTGTTCAAGACTTCCCATTTACGATGTTCTGTTATTTGTTTTTAAAAAAATACTCTGCTGGGAACATTTTTAAAATATTTTTCTTATTACAAAAGCAGTATGCATTTGCCAAAAATTAAATCAGAAAGTACAACAAGCAAAAAGAAGAAAATCAAAACGCATTTCCTCATCCACAGAGGCAGCCGTTAGTGCCTGCACGACTCCTCAGCCATGGCCACCCGCCCCCCCCTCCAGCTCTGCTGCAGGTGCTACTTAAGGGGCCCCACCCTGTTGCCCTTACTGGAAATAGGTGTTTGGAATGAGGCCTCCAGATTCCTCTGTGATCTCCAAACAGCTCCTCAGGTGGATTTGCCCAGGTTTTGAATCCTTGATCAACAACTTAGTGCAGACCCTACCTACTGGGGAACACACAACTCCTCATGGGTCACAGGGGACAAGAGCTGTCGAGTGGAAGGACCAGAAGAGTGATTCCTAACATACTTGGGATTGCCACACTCGGTCACTGTTGGATTTTGCAACCCTCCTTCCCCTTCAGAAAGAACTCAAGGCCTCCGCAGAGCATTTGCATGTTCCGTTCCGTACTTTTCCACACGAGCAGCTGAAGGAATTAATTGGGCTTTAAGACTGCCGTGACCCTCCCCCCCCCCCCCAGATAATTGCTGACAATCGAGCAGCGGTGCCCTCCATCAGGTAGGGAACACCAGTTCTAAGGAGCTGTGCGGGCAGGTTCTGCCATGAGGCTGGCCCCACCAGGCCTGGGAGTCCAACTCCCAGGGCAGGATGTATCTGGGACATTTACACACACACACACACACACACACACTCACTCAACAGCAGGTTTCCAAGGCCCACCCTGCCCATACCCTCTCCTACCAGAGTCCCTCCTCCTGAGGAGAAGAGCATCTTCTGCTGGCACCTGGCCGCCCTGGGTCCACACCCTCAGCACAGCCCTTGGGCAGAAAATGTTCCTAGAGTTAATGTGCAAGTCAAACCATCCCTGGTTTCTTCAGATGCTGTGAGGGCCTCAACTCCCACTGCCAACCTCTGACTAGAGCTGGTGTCATTGCTCTTCAGTAGGTTCAGTCTCTCCTGAAACATGAAAGATGCTGAAGACCAGATTCTTCTCTAGAGATGGCTCTTCTCCTTGACAGTTACTACAGCTCCTGTTTCTCAAGCTCCTTCAGTGCCAGGCCTTTGACAAGCAATGTAATGCACACAAGTCTTTGGAGGTGGACGCAATCATCCCATTTCGCAGATTAAGAAAATTGAGCCCCACCCCTCCAACTGCTAACAGATACAGGAGTCAACCCAGACCTGACCTACCCAAAGCTCAGGCACTGCCCTGGGAGATCAGTGCGGAAGGGAGCCAAGAGACCATATAATCCTCCCCTATTCCATCCACAAGAGCAAAGCTGAACATTTTATTTACAAACTGTTATATAGCACTTCCTACATGCCAGGCACTTTCCTAACACTTGCCATACAAATATCAACTCCACTCACCCTCATCATACCGCCCCTGAGAGACTGCTGCGCATGTTGACAGAGGAGTGAACTTGCGCGAGGCCGCGCTGCGCATGGTGGGGTCTGGGTATTAACCTGGCTCTAGAGCCTACACTGCCTCTCTGACCCCCGGAGCAGAGGCCCCCTTTCCTTATTTTTCATCCGTGGACCTCCCCACGTCGCCACCCTCCTCATGTCTCTGAGAGTCCACTCCAGACTTCCTCATCATCAGCCAGAGATGGTGTTCACTTGTGAAACCGCTTTGTGAAACCCCTTGTTGTGCAAGGCTACGTTCGCTTAGATCACTCTCTAGATCCCCCCCCCCCCCGCAAAGCACTTATCGTCTGCAGGGTTTATTGAAGCCACTATTAGAGCTGCTTTTGTAGAAATCAGTCCATCAATTGATTAATTAATCAGCTTACTGAGAGCAGTTTTCAACCCCAGCCCTGTGCTGGGCACTACGAACACAAAAGATATGGCCCCAGCCTCAAGGAAAGGACACTAGAAACAGCCCACATAAGAGTGTGCATTGTGTGCTGGGTCTGTGCACAGCTGTATTTCAAAAGATACCTAGGAAAGAAGAGTCAGAAAAGTTGCTACGAAGGAGGCGGAATTTGAAACAGAATTTGAAAGCAAAGGCAGGGTTTGGCTAGCAGGAAGGAATAAAGCAGTCCAGACAAGGGGGATAAATAAATGTTTTTCTGCGTCCAAATTGACCAAATCATCATAAATAAACTCGAGAGAAAGAAAAAAAATTCTGCCAAATTCTTCTATTTTCATCAGCGTGAACAAAGAAAATCTCTCCCTCCAACCTGCACCGCCGACATGCTGCTTCTAGAACTGGGGTTTGGGGGGTCGCTCTGCCTCACATGTCCACTAGAGGGCAGAGCTACCGCTCTGTGACTTTACCTCCAAGTACAATCAGAGAGGAAGGTGCTAGGATTCCCCACCCCTCCTCAAATCAGCCAGCTGGAATGGCCAGAGCCATGGAAGGGAACCAGTCTTCTCAGTCTGAGCTGCCTCCATGTTCAGCCTAAAAATTAGTGAAGAAACATAAACTGTAAGAGGAAGTTAAGTGAGGCCAAAAGGGAAGGCAGAGACAATAGAAGCATTCCCCCAAAGGATCTAACTTCTATGTACCATGGGAGAAAAACTTCCAAAGAGCAGAAAAAGGATTTCCATGGGTTGGAAACTACTCATGCCTTCTGCTGTTTTCTTGGATGACAAAAGCTCAATGCAAGACTTGACTAACTATGAAAAGTGATCAGCTACTTTCTAGCACTGGTTTCAGGGCAACCGACGGAGGCTCTCTGGATAAAGGTGGCCATTCCAGACACTCCAAGGAGAAATGCTTGTGGCTTTGGGAGTAGACACCTCCTTGCCATCATCCCAAGCCCAGGTTTCATGCTGTGGGCTGTGCAGGGCAGAAAGTGCCTAAAGGAGCCCTCTAATGAGTACTTATTTTCACTACACACCCCACCAGCTCAGCCAGGCAGTAGGGTCCTGAAGCCACAGAAAGAAGAGGTTAGAAGCAGCTAGGTGAGGGAGAAGTCACACTAGTTTGAAGTCAGAAATCCTGGCTTTCCCTTCCCCCGCTCCTTCCCCCATAGGTGTGCATCTCCTTAAACTCTAAGGAGCCCCAGGAGACTTACAGCCAGGGAAGCAGTGGGCGGCTGCAGCTCCCCCCACCCCAGACTAAACCCCTAAATCTGTCTCCAAGGCCCCCTTTTCTCTGACTTTCCAGTGAGCCAAAGCAGCCCTGCCTAGCTCTCTCCTGTCGATTCTGCTATCCTAAACCCTTCCTTGTTTCAGCTTTAATAAACATACGCTCAAAATCAAAAAGGAGGAGGAAAAGGAAAGGGAAGGGAAGCAGAGAGAGAAGAGAAGAAACCCTAGCTTTTATCTTTTTAGCTGTGCAAGTTTGGATGGGTGAACCAACTTCTCTGATCCTTATATTTCCCCTTTTGTGAAATAGAAAGGATGAATTAGAGAATAATCTCTGGTGGGTGAATCAGCTCCAAAATTCTGAAAAACACGCATTCCCTTTGGCCAAAAGACCTGGGGGCAGGAGTTTACAGGAAGGGGGGCGCCCCACTGAGCAGCTTAATGAGTTAACCCCAAGCCCGCAGCCAGCTCCCCGGCGCACGCACTCTCTGGCCACTGCAGCACTTCCCGTCCCACCCCCACACTCACGCCCCGAGGCGAACACCCACGGCTCCTTCAGACAATTCTGGATTCCTCCCAGGAATGCTTATTGCCCTTTACACCTGCAAATCGCTTTACATCAGCAACCTTGCTGCACAATTATTAATCATCACAATATTCCTTCTTCCGCCTGTAAAAGGAATTGCGGGGGTCCGGATTTATGAAGGTGAAATCCGAAGGTAATTTGCCTGTGATCGATTCAATAATCAGTTAACTAAAGTTAATTAAACGCCTAATATGGGCAAGGCGCAGAGACACAAATCCGTTTATTATGAGGTCAGAATTGCAGGGGGTCCTCAAAGAACTTCACTGACATTCCAGTTCCCCCCCCTTGGGGGGGCGGGGGCGTAGTTAGAAGATGATAGACGATCCCGCCCCCCGCCGCGAACCTGATGGCACTGCTGCAACTATTAAAGCCCCACCCCCATTTTACCAGGCTGTTTAAAGGGAAGCGACCTTTCCAAGGTCACTTATCCCTCAAGGGACAACAATGATCCCCAAACCTCGGTCTTCGAAGCTTTTCACTGCGTCATGGGCGAGAACCTTAAGTTGAAACCTATAAAATTCACAATAGACTTAGGCAACGGATAGCTGTTTCCATGACTTCTGGGCACAGAGTGAGAAAATCACGATCCCTGCTCACCCACCCGGAACAGAAGGGACGACCCCAAATCCTGACTGCAGCCTCAACGATCAAGGAATATTCGAGACCTCAGAGTTCACCCACGTCCTCTGTCGGGGTCCCTGAGCGACCCCGCCCGTCACCCCCCGCTGCGTCTCCGGGAAGGGGAGGAAGGCACGTGGAACACAGCCAACGTCAGCACACCCCGGAGGAGTGGCAGGGGGCCGGGGGCGGGGCGAGGCTGGAGTCCCGCTCCCAACCTCCACCCGGCAGGCGGCGTGGTGACTGCGCCAAATATGGGCAGGGCGGAAGCGGCTGGCAGACGTCACGGCGCCGGGTGGGGCAGTGCGGCGGGGCGGTGATGGGTGGTGCTGACGGCGCCTACGTGTCACCATGGAAACCAAACAGTAAATAGAGGATTCGAGAGCTCCGGGCGCAGCCTGACCTGGCGACCTGTCCTGGAGCAAAGGGCCCGACGCGGGGAAGGGCCAGGAGAAAACTGGGCCTGGCAGACTTGGGTGCTGACGGGCTTGGGGCGGGGACGCTAGAGACGCACACTCTCTGGGAGGTCCCAGCTCTTTCTCAACCCAGGACCCAGCAGGGACTGTCGGTCAGGAATAGAAAGGAGCGCTTCTGCATTGAAAGCCTATCTGTCCTTTCTGAAGGGCTGCCATTGACCTCCAAGGTTGGGGATATTGGTTCTGCTTTGTTTTTTACTAGTGGCTAAGAATTCAGGCATCAGAGCCACAGTGCCCAGACCTTAAATTCTAGTTCCGCTATTCCCATTGGATGATCTTGAGCAGATCACAGTCCTGTGCCCCCAAACTATTTTGTCTATAAAAGAAGGAGAAGAGCAGGTCTTGCCTGCTCGTGTTAGTTTAACGAATTAATATATATGTGTAGATGTATGTGTAACAGTGTCTAGCAGATTGTGAGCCAAAATTAGTGCTAGTTATTTCTTTTTTAGACCTAAGCAGCACAATGGCATCTTACCTAGTATTAGGCAGCCACTAAACTGTACTACTGATGTTTTATTTTCTTCATTCATTTTTTTAGTTTTAAAATAAAGTGTTACCTGTTGTAAACTTAATGCTAAAGTTTAGTAAAACATTCCACGTGTTAACTGAAATGGGCTCTCAACAAATAAAAACATTGTTTGTCTTAGTTTGCACTGCTTCACAGTTTTAAATTTTAAACACAGAAACTCCAAATGCTGTACAGAAGAACAGAACTGAAGTAAATGGACCTCAGTTTCTTTGCCTTTACAGTCACTATGTGATCGTTACTTTAGATCTTCTGTTTACACGCAAAACTGTGTATGGCCAGAGTCAGAGACACCACACTCAGAATGATCACCAGTGATTCTGAACTATTACAGATTTTTAAAGTGAAGGTATATAGCGAAGCCCATGATTGGGAACCAACTATTAGTGTAACTGGGAGTTACTTCCATGTAGGATACAATGCTTTAAATGATAAGTAATCTTTGAAATGAAACTTACATATACACTATGAAAATTCAACAGTAATCCTAGCAACTGAGATCCCAGCAATCTCAGAACTTAGAACAAGATTTTTTTCAGGAAGAAGTATTTTGTCACTGACAATGTCTAGAATTTCCAGTTCAATGGTGTTTTACTACTACTTTTAAACTCTCAGCAGGTGTTGTGACCCCTTGTGGCTGGCAGACCCTAGAGTGACCCCCAATAATTCCTGCCTCCTGATGTCCATGCCTTTGGGTCGTTCCCTCCCCCTGAGTGCAGCTGAAACCCATGAGACTTACTTCTGAGCAATGGGACACGGCCAAGGTGGTAGGATTTCACTTCTGTGATTATGTTGTTGTTGTATGTGTGTGTGTCCCCTTCTGTCTTGCTAGCACACACTAGTGGATTCTCCTGGTAGCCTTGACCAAGGGAGCAGCCATGTTGAAGAAGCAGCCTATAGGGCCTACGGGCAGCCTCCAGCCAACAACTAGCAAACAGGCAGGCCCTTAGTTACACAATCCCAGGGAA
Source organism: Glossophaga mutica (assembly GCA_039655065.1). NCBI lineage: Eukaryota > Metazoa > Chordata > Mammalia > Chiroptera > Phyllostomidae > Glossophaga > Glossophaga mutica. The sequence goes on from CM077303.1 coordinate 21,685,509, forward strand.
ATAAAGTCTGCAAACAACCAGGATGAGCTCAGAAGCAGACCCTTCGCCATTCATGCGTTCACGAGAACACAACTTGGCTGGCACCTTAATTGCAGCCTTGGGAGACCTTGAAGACTGAGCTGAATCGTGCCCAGACTCTGACCCAAAGAGACTCTGAGACAATAAATGTGTGTTGCTTGAAGCTGCTAAGTGTGTGGTAATTTGCTATACAGAAATACAACACTAATCCCTCCTCTTTGCCTGCTCCTGGGCGGGACTTCTCCAACCTCATGTGCTTGGCGTCCCGCTGCAGCGCTGCCTACACCGTTCAGCCTTCCACCCTAAGTGACCAGCTGTGGGCCCCGTCGGTGTCTTTCCACACACATCACGTGATGTTGTCGGAGTTTCAGAGCTGGAAAGGGAGGTTTGAGATTTTTGAAACCCACTCCTGATTTGGTAGAGGAAACAGTCTCAGGTTAGAGTCTTACCCTAGGCTGCAAACGTACATAGTTAGGGGCAGATTTTAACATTCTAGCAGAGCAGTAAAGCACTTTGAACTTTAAAGTTGCAAAGAGCTGATTTTTCAAATCTCAGATCTGCTATTTTTCCATTGTGTGAACTTGGTTAACTTTTTTAACCTTTCCTGGGTCATTTTGTTACCTGTAAAATGAGGATCCTAATATCTGCTTCATGGGATCGCTGTGAGGGCTAAATGAGAGCATCCATTCAACAAAAATTGTTGTATGCCCATTATGTGCCAGGTGTGTGGACAAATGGTCAGCAAAGAGACTATGGTCCCTGGTTTGGCACTGCCTGTGAAGTGCACAGCACAGCCCAGCACAGAGCAAGCACATGTAAAATGTTAGCCATGATCAATGTTATAGCCTAGCGTTCCAGGTTCCATCCTCACCACATACCTCCAGACAGGCTCTATCAATTCACACCATAGAACCTCTATCATGTAATTTCAACAGCCTATATCCCCCTCCCTGAAATTCCACAGGCCTCGCAAACTCGACCCATCCAACCCAGAACTTAGCACCTTATCCCCCAAGCCTGCTCTTCTTCCTATAGTCCCAAAGTCACTGATGGAACCACGAGCCTCTTTGTGTGTCAGGTCTGGCCAACCTGAGAGTGAGCTTGGACCCTCTCCTTCGCCTCCCACATCCACTCACTTGCCAAGTGCAGACAGTTTTACCCAATAACCGGCTGTTGTTCCTTCTACATTCCCCCCACCACTGCCTTGGTTCAGCCTACGCACAACTGAACTAAATAAATACCAGGCTTTTCATGATCTGGCCACAGTTACCTCTTTGCGACCTATCTCCAGCCCCCTCCACTTTGATGCTGCAGTACTGATGCAGATGAAATCAAATGCACCTATGGAGTGCTCTTTAATTTACAGCTCCCATCCTCTCCTTCCCTGGCCCCGCATTTTGCAGTCCAGCAAAACTGAGTGCATTGGTTTATGAGTCTGTGTCTTGACAGTGCTATCCCTCTGCCTCCTGGAATTCCTGCATCTCTCCCTTGCTCATCTTCCCTTTATCCTCATCTGCTTCTCTTCGGCCACCTTTGAAGCCCAGCTTGGAGGTCCCTTATTAGAGACTCCCCCAGGCAGAGTTCATCACTTCCTCCTTCGTGCAAAACCTGCATCTCGTGTTGTCATCATTACTGTGTATTATAACAGATATGTTTATGTGACTTCCTCCCTCACTAGCCCATGAACTCTTTGAGGACAGGGCTTTGTCTTCCCCACATCTGAATCCGGCACCTGATATATAGTAGGCACCAGAAACATTTTGTTAAATGAAATGAAGCTCATCCTTGCTCCAAAGGGTATATGTTTTCTCCCCTGAAACCCCCACCTCCCTAAATTATAAAGATAATATCTAATAGCTAATACTTTTATAATATTTCTGTGCGCCCAGGCACTGTAATTGACAGTCTATAGACACTAACCTATTTCGAGCTCACAACAATGCCAAGAGGTAGGTACAATTATTATCCCTTTACAGATGGGGAAACTGCAATTGCCCAAAATCAAGAAGCCAAGATTGCAAGCTGGTCTGTGCTTTGAGTCAGTCTGGATATATTGGATCTAATTCCTCAAATCCAGATTAACTAATTGTATTGTTTTGATAGGTTTAGCTGTGATGACAGTTTCACGACTGATTAAAAAGACCGAACATGAATCACTGTTTCTGCAGACCTGACCACAAATTGCTCCCCAATGTAGATATGGCTGCAGCTGAGGCCTGTGCCATCCACCCTTTATGATGAAGGTGATGCCTTTTTCTCCACACTCTTGAACAGGCTCCTTTCCTGTGGGTCTTCTTCCAACGTAAGCAATGGTCAAGCCCCTCCGGGTTCTTATCCTAATCAAGCTGATCAAGCTGGCTGATTGAACCACACCCAAGCACTGTGCCAGTGTAAGCTGAAACTATAAAAAGGCTTATTATTTAACAAGAGTAGATAGCCATTGGGCCAGGCAGCCTCCTTGGAACAGGGGCCAGAGCCCTTTCTGCTCTTTGGCCGCTTGGGCAGCTGAACAATGCTTCTTGGGCAAAAAACAAAAAACAAAAGCCCAGGTTAGTTTAGTCCATGAGTGGGTGTGTGGAACCACTGAAATGAATTGCATTGCAACAAAGCTTCTGCAGCTTTTTCCTTTGTGCAAAGGAAGTGGAAATCTATCCAGCCAGCACCCTTCAGAGATTTTGAACTGACTCATTAGGAGTCCGTACGCCTTATACCCACCTGCTTCTCTTTAGGTCTGGGCATATTCTTGGAAAGTGATGATTATGATGGTAATGACATTGATATTGATAATGGTAGTGATAGCAGCTAACCCTTACTGTTCTCTTCTAACACACACTAAATTTTAAGTTGTACCATTTCACACACCAATTGCTAAGAATCAATGAATTTGAATGGATTAGTGTGACTCTCTGAAACTTTCATATCAATAAAAGTGACAAACACAGTTGTGTTCATTTTTTTGAAGATGAATATACCTACACTTACATACGCCTCCATTTTTCCGTTGAAATTTCTTTAAAAAGGAAAAGAAAAAAAATAAGTGTTGCAGATATGATATGGGCTGTGAAAAAACAAAGCAGGATAATGGAATAAGAGTCATGGAGATTCTTTATGCATGCGCCGAAGCTGTTACTCTAGAGAGAATGGAGGGATGACCTCTGAGCTGCCTCCTGAATGATAGGAAGGAGGCAACTCCAGCAAAAGAGACCGGGGCAGAGGGACAGCAAGTGCAAAGGCCCTACAACAGCAGCTAGTGCGCTGTGTACGTGTCCAGAACGGGAGGAAGGCCGTGAGCAGAGCGCCTGTGGGAGAGAAGGACAGGAGACGGAGTTGGAGAGGAGGCAGGAGTCGGTTCCTTAACGTTTATAGCCAAACAGCACAGCATGGAGAGCTCCGACCGTCAGCATTCCAGGGATGCTTGTGTCTCCTTCACATTTCGAGAAATTTGATCATTCTCTGTTTGGATGAAATCTCATATACAGTTAAAGACTGACTTTTTTGTGGCTGTTTAGATTTATTCTTTTTTGAAAAACATTGAAACTTCAGATGGTGTCCTTAGAGGAATCATCTGAAAATGTTTACTTTGCCTCAGTCTCTTTTTTGTCCATTAATTAAAGATAGCCTAGTTGATTTACTTTCATTCCCACATGGAAAGTTGCTATTGATACAAAATTACTGTTATTAAGACCAATTGTTAAATGCTGCCCTTTAATTTTGATAATTACACAAGGAAGATGCAGAGATATGCAAACATAATGTAGACGCTAAAATCCACTATTATATAGAGGCAAATATTTTGTTTCTTCTCTCCTTTTTCCATCTAAAATTAGTTTGGAGCTGGAAGCACCACGGCTATGCATTCACTTTGAAACTGAATTGGCAGAGGTGACCCAGGGGAGGCAGTTATGGAATTCCAGGAGCCAAGATGGAAATGGGGTATGTGTTTGAAGCCAGACATAATATCATAACTGGGTTTAATTCATAACAGGGCCTTGAGTAGGAGAATTTAGAGACTATGTGAGGAATATATTTCTGTTTATGGAAGTAATGCAGAAGTTATGTATTTGTTCACCTGGCAGATATTTATTAATCCTGTACTTTGTGCCCGTCACCGAGACAAGGCTAGGGATCCAACAGGGAGCTAAACTTGACCTTCTCCCTGTAAGGAATTGACCCTTTCTGATCCTTATTCCCATCCCCTGCTATCATATTTATCTCTTTTGTATCAGTGTTGAACATAGTGCCCTGAGATAGCTGTTTTGTTGAAACCAGTATAAGGCCATATCTTGTGGGCAGGGAGCAGAGTCTTTCTCAAAAGGAAACTGATATTCTCATCCATGGGTCCATCATCCATGGAACTTGTGGACTCAGGCATCAGGAAAGGAGGATTTGGAAGGAGTCCTTTAGCTGGAAAGAGGGAATCCTTTTCTCCTCTTGATCCCATGAGGATGGCTGGCAGGGAGCTTGGTGGGCTGTCCGCCTTGTGGGGGACCCTGTAACAGGCCCCTGAGAATCCTATGACAGAGCTTTCCTGTGCGCAGGTCCTGTCCCTGGACTTTAATGCGGTCCTGTTGGTGGAGCAGCCTGGTCTCAGCCAGGCTGCGGTTACCAGAGGAAGGGTCTGTGTCCAGGCCTGGAGCAATGGTCTCTCTTAATAGTCAGCATGGGGCTTACAGAGGTCACTGGTCAGGTCCCCAGTAGCGGTTCAGCGTCCGTGCTGGAGATCTAGCCTCCCTTTCATCCATCTGGGAAGTTTTCCATGGGTTGTTATTATTGCACATGTAAGGGAGCCAGCTGGCTTCTTTACAGGGTAAACCACTTTGTTATTTCAGATCTGGGTGTTAGTTATAGTATAGCAGTTGTGTGTTTAGTTTAGGTCATATTGAAAGGCTACAGAAAATTTACCCTCTGAACAGCAAACAGGGAGTCTAATGCCACTTTCATTATTGCCAGACAGGCAAAAATATGCAAGTGGTGTGTGATATATCAGTGCTGTTATGAGCCTAATGCAAATTGCTTTTGAATGCCAATTATTCGAAAAGCAGGTAAGAACATCAACCTCAATGGAATTGTCATTTTATGTTATTTATTTATTATCCTTTTTAACCCTCACCCAAAGACATTTTTCCATTGCTTCTTAGAGAGAGGAAAAGAGGAAGAGAAGCATCAATTGGTTGCCTCCTGGTACATGACTGGACCAGGAACTGAACCCGCAACCTTTCGGTTATGGGACAATGCCCCAATCAACTGAGCCACACTGGTCAGGGCGGAATTGTCATTTTAAATTAAAACTTTCAGTTTGACTAAGCGTGACACCCCATAACCACCCAGTGATTTTCATTATCACCAAAGCATTAGAAGGCTGGCACCGAAGCAGCTCTTCGGCTAGCACGTGTGCAGATGTGGTCTCTGGCCTCCACGCTGGCGTCTGCGTGCCGCCTGAGCCCTGGGCAGCGAGGCACCACCTGCTGTCCTGGTGGTTTGCGCTCGTGCATGTTAAGTGCTCCATTACCAGCGGTGTCCCAGGCAAAGGTCATGTTCTTCTTTAAGATGATAAAGTTTCTACATTAAAGCTTATTCAGAGTCATGTTGACTTCTGATTAAGCTATTATGTAACTTTTTATTTACCAAATGATCAACCATTATTTGTACAGTTTGAGATCACTTTGAAATTCTCAGCCAATTTTTCTCCCCTCCACCACCCCCGCTTCCCCGTGTAAACTCAATGTCAGACACATGATGTTAAAGGTGTTTTTTAAAGCACGATGTACTTCTTACTAAGAGATAGGACAATAATCCTTTCTTTCTGAAAATAAAAATAATTCCACTAAATGTATGTATGGTAGAGGTAATGACTGAAAAGGTTGTTGTTTTTTTCTTCCCTAACCAGGTGAAAACCTTTTTAACCAAAAATTAAGAGACAGTTCTGCCTTGTGGATAGGGTAATGGGTGAGGAAGATTCCGATCCCAAAAGTGAGACATGGAGAAAGTCATTCACACTAACCATTCCTCAATTTGCTCACCTTAAAGGTAAGAGGTTACCCTTCATGTGATTGTGTGGGAATAAAAAGTTAAAGTCATTTGTGTAAAGCTTAATTCTATTTGCTAAAAGGATTACTTTAAGATCAAGACAATTAAATTTAATATTAGCACAACTGGATTTAAATATTCACCCCCTTTGACTTTCAAAATAGAAAAAGAAGCAGGAAGAGGTGTTCCCACAGAAGCTACTCGGAACAGATGCCCACTCACAGAAACTGTAAACAGAGAATCTTAGGAATGCATGTGAAGACTTGTATTTATAAACTTTTCCAGCATCAGCTCTAGAGTTTCCTTCTCTTCTTTGATAAGGGATCGAACAAAAGGGTGTGTGCTGCTCCAAGAGCTATGCTTCCTGACAAACTGGTCTCGAAAACCTTTCAGAATCTCACCAAACTTCCCGAATGAGAAGAGCACAAGGCTAGTCGCATTCAACTTAAATGCTTTTATTGACAATGTCTTTGAACAATAAGCAAACAATGCTTAAATTTTTCATTCAAATTCACTTTCCACATGTCAAAAGACCTCAAGGTAGAAAAAAATAAAATAAAAATATAAATATCTGAGAATCCATCTTAATAAATAAATTAAAAACACAATAAAACGTTTTCATGGAAAACTGTTAATGTCAGAACAATCATTCCACCTCAACAATGCATGATCAGTAACATGACAATGAACATTGATGTTGAAGAAAAACTACAGTACATGGATATAGCTATTTATCTCTACCTACTAGAAAATAAATTCATATCTTTTCTTAGTTTAATATTGGCCATTGCTAATCAGAACACACTATTGCCAGGAACACAGTAGTTATTGTGAAAATCAGCTGCACTAGATACAATTTGAAAATATCCAGCACCAGGTTAATTCCAATAACGAACCCAATAGATTAGTTAATGCTATGAGAAGACTAAAGAGAAAGAGAAAAGAGACGCAGACCCAGGCCTGGCTCAACATGCTACTAACTACCAGCTCTCAGATGTGTCACGGGGAACAATACACACTCCATGCGTTTTGCTACATCTCTGGAAGAGGTAAAGACTTGAGTCCACACGTGGATGCTTTCAAGTCCTTTGAGGCCCACAGCCTGGTGTGTTTCACGCACAGGTAACGTCCTCCCTAGGTCTACAGGAACCCTGGAGGGAAGATGTGTTTCTCCTCTCTGTAATGCACCAGCTCAGGGCAGTGGCACTGGTGCGTGCCTGCTGCCTCCCCTCCGTGCCTGCTCACAGGGCCAGCAGCGTGGGTGAGCTGAGCGAGTCAGAGGAGGGCTCGTTGCTGCTGCTGCCCTTGCGGTGGGCAGCCGCACAGCTGGGGAAGGAGTCAGCCTCTGGGTAGGTGAAGACAAAGGAAGACGTGTAAGTAGTGCAGCTGGGAGTACAGGTAACCACCGGGGTGCACAGGGGCTCCAGCTCTGTGCTCATGGGCGCCATCCCCAGGGAGCCACCGTGCAGGGGCTCCCAGTCTGCTGGATAGAAGGAACCAGACAGGTCCATGTCTGGCACAGAGCGGGCGGTCTCAGAGCCGCTGGGCCTGGCTGACGCCGGGAAGAGGAAGTCATCGAAGGGCTCAGCCTTCAGCTCCATGTTGCTCATGTTTTTGATGGGCTCCACTGCAGGCTTGGGCTCAGGGTCATTGAGGAGGGGCAGGGTGAAGGCCTCCTCGGGCTCGGGGGTGGCAGCCTCAGGCAGGCCTCCACTCAGATCAAGGGAAGCCACAGACATCTCTTCTGGGAAGCCCAGGTCATCGGGGATCTTGCAGGCAGGTCGGTGAGCTGCCAGGATGAACTCTAGTTTTTCCTTCTCCTTCAGCAGGTTGGCAATCTCAGTCTGCAAAGCAGACTTCTCGTCTTCTAGTTGGTCTGTCTCCTGTGTACAGAGAGATAAAGCAAAGCATAAGACACAGCCTTGCTCAAGGACACTGCTCCCTTAGGCCCCATCTCCAACTTTGCCCTTAAGTTTTAAACAGGAGTGATCCACACAATCTACCCACCGCTTGGAGCGTGTCGGTCAGCTCCCTCCTCCGGTTTCGGCATTTGGCTGCAGCCATCTTATTCCTTTCCCTTCGGATTCTCCTTTTCTCTTCTTCTTCTGGGGACAACTGGAAGAAGAAAGACCAACAGTCAGGAACAGCGTCTGCCACCAACGCCACCAACTCCACTCCCTCGCCCCAGTGAAACTGGCTGCTGCAGCCTCCCAGCTTCCTGGCACCTCTCTGTGAAGCCATTTCTATCTAACCTGCATTTGCAGGCTGGGTGTGACTTGCATTTCAAATAAGAGGCTCAGCAAGACAATGAAGAACAGCCCAGTGTAAAAGCATGAGATACAACCTCTTAGGGAAGAAACTATTAGCTTGGGGTGGGACAATCGGAGGGGAAAGGGCTTGGAGCCAGACTACCCCCGTTCAGGATGGGTAGTTGGTTCTATCAGTGACCTCACCCTACCTACTGTGTTCTCCCTCTACACCGCTGCTGACACCCCCACCACCAACCCACCCATCCCGTCCCCCCTCCCCTGCCCAGCACACGAGGTGCTGAAGAGCTCACCTGTTCCACTTTGCCCCTCCTGCCAATGCTCTGAGCTCTGCTTCCTGTCATGGTCTTCATGACTCCCGCCCTGGAGTAAGCCCCAGCCGAAGGGGTGGGGACTCCGTAGGGATGGGGGGCTCTGGTCTGGGATGGAGCCACGGAGGAGACCAGGGCGGGCTGCACGAGCCACTGCAGGTCCGGGCTGGTGGAGATGGCTGTCACAGTTGGGATGAAGTTGGCACTGGAGACGGCCAGATCCGTGCAAAAGTCCTAGAACGAAAAAGAAAGGGGAAGTTGACGTGAGCGAGCAGATTCGGGATACAGGTGAGATGAGCCAGGCTCCCAGTGCCGCATGCAGCAGGGAGGGGAGGAGAAACGGTCCTGCCAGGGCCTGCTCGTGTCTTTTTACATTCCCCCTTTAATATTCCCGGATGAAAGGTCTCCCTCTTTCCTCCAAGAATTCCGCCGCGCGGTGCCTTTCTCCTCCATCCCGCCGCTGCGTTCCCGTTATCCCTTTAGCATCACTTGCTTGAAAGGGGGTTTGTTATAAATATCCCTGACGTCTGCGCTGACGCAGGCGCCGCTCCGGAGTCTCCTGAATGAACTCGCTTTTTATCAATGAAACTGCTTTACACACCCGCTAGCTTCGTCCTCCTCCCCCCGCCCCTGCTCCAGGCTGCCAGCAAAGGGGGGATTGCCCCTTTTTGCTGCCTCCCTGGAGAAGCCGGTGCCTCCTTAGCGAGTCTTTGCTGGGGACACTTTTGCCCTAGCTAGTGCCAGAGACCAGTCAGAGAGCGCGGGCCGGGGGCAGATCAAAAGCAGCCCGCCGCGGGAAAGGAGAGCCAACTCTTACTCTGCCTGGCGCGTGTGCGCTACCAACAAGGCTCAGGCTCCCGGAACGGGGCTGCTCCGGCCGGGGCAGCCTCCCTCCCCACTGAAAAAGGGTACCTGACCGGTGTCCCTGAGCGTCCCATCCGGGGCTCCCCGCCCCCGGCGACCCCGAGTCCCCGTCCCCGCGGCGGCGCGCAGCCAGCCTTACCTGCGCATTGACAGGAGAGCCCATGCTGGAGAAAGAGTCAGCCGGTGAGTGGTAGTAGGAAAGACTGTCCCCGGCCGGGGAGGCGCTGCTACAGCGGGAGGAGGATGCCTCGTAGTCGGCGTTGAAGCTTGAGAACATCATGGTAGCGGTTAGTCCAAGCCGGGGCGCGAGGTTGAGGGGCAGAGGCAGGTAGGAGCTGAGGGGCAGAGCTGGGTAGGAGCAGCGCGGTCACTGCGTTTTCGCTGCGCCGCTGCTGCTGGCTCTGTCTCTGCTCCTCGGCTGCTCGCTGCAGATGCGGTTGGAGTACGAGCAGCGGCAGCCACCGTTTTTATCAGCAGTCATGAATGAGTCAATGACGTCACAGCGCAACCATTGCGGGCTGCAGGGGTGGCGCCAGAGCCTGGAGACCTCTGCTGCCTCCTGGCCGCCTCCACCGCCCTCGCAGCTCCCGAGCGGGCTCCCAGTCTTGTTGCGTTTCCTTATACTGTAAACCCCTAGAAATCTGGGTCTTAGGGGTCCCCTGGACCCCCTAGGATTAGGGACAGCGAAGACGGCTCCCCCCACAGGGCCGCAGGGACCGGCCGTGGAAACCTGCTGACGCAGATGTCCTAATATGGACATCCTGTGAAGAGGGAGGAGGAATTGACGGGAACTGCTCGCCTGCTGCAGCCAACAACTAGGGTGCAGCGCGGGGGGAGGAGGGGCTGCGGCCGGGGGAGGGGAGGCGGGAAAGGCGCAGAACGCGAGCGAACATTCGCACCTGGGTCAATGCGGACCCTTGTTCCCGCGGTGGGGGGTGGGGTGAGGATGCCTTTTTACCAGAATTCCGTAACCAAGGAGCTGTTCTGAGTGTAGGAAAAAGGTGTAGGAGAAACAAGTATAAAGCCTTCAGGGCTTAAACCTCGGCGGGCGAAAGAGTGCGCCTCCACCCCTACCCGCATTCCCAAATTTTGTGCAGACTGTGGAGCAACCTCACCCCCTCGCCTCAAGCCCCCGGGCTTGAGCAACACTAGGACTGTTACTGAGTTTGGAAGCAAAAGGTCGGGAGATCCAAAATAAGAGGATAACTGACTTTCTGCGATGCTAGGTATTTTAATTTTACTCTTTTGTTTTTAAGGGAAAAGGCGCGTTCCCCCCCCCACTTCCTTCAGTCATATAAATTTACGTGTATTGGTGTTACTGTCAAATCCCCGAGACACTAGCCAATAAACATTGTGCATAATCTCCATGGCAAGGATGTGTGAAAAGTGTTAAATTCCCTGGTTCTGGGGCCCGGGGCCTGGGGTGGGGATGAGGGTGTTATGTGGACGAGGGTGTTATGTGGACAAAGTCGTCAGTTCGGGGTACCGAGTGGAGTGAGCTGTTGGGGGAGCGCAAGTCTGAGTGGGGAAAGTGGAGGTGATTCGGCCCCCCAGGAAGCTGGGCTTACAGGGAGTCCGCAGCGGGTGATTTTCCAGCGGGGACAAGGAAGGGGGAGGACTGGGGCCGCTGAAAGGACCGTGACCAGCAGCACCCAGGCAGGAGACCTTAGCAACTGGGACTTCGGGCGCGGCTCGGTGGCCGGGAAAACAGAGCTCTGGAGAGGCAAGGTGCTCGGGAGAGCGCTGCGCCCCCAGGCACCCCCAGCCTCCTGCTCCGCTGCAAAGGACAGCCAGGGTCACATTGCTCTGGCTCGGTCCCAGCGCAGGCCACCTTCGGGGAGTGAAGCCGCAGGTACCCTCAGAATCTTTGTGTCCCTCCCCCGACCCCGGGCGGTGCGGGGGGAGGGTCACGGCGGGCCTTTGAAGAGGGGCCAGAAGGGATTAGGGTAGCGGGCGGATCCTGCGGGACGCGACGGGAGTGGGACCGCCGACCTGCCTCCCGCCGCCGCACCCGGGAGCCAGGCTATCCTGCTATAGATAGTAACAGGGAAGCGGCTGTTTACAGCAACACTGCGCCGCCAGGGCCGTCTCCAGGCGACGCCGCGCGACCGGGCGCGCCGTCGGCCTGGCTAGGCCACCCTCCCTCCTCGCTCCCCAGGGACCTCGGCCTCCCAGGCCCCGCTGCGGCCACTCCCGCCGCCTGACCTCATCCGCTGGGTCCGGGGGCTGAGTGCGGCTCGCGCGCGGCTGTGCGCTAACCTCCATTCTTAGAGATGCGAGCCCGGCGGGAGCAGGGAGGGCAGGGAGGCGGGGATTCGTGGAACTGGGCCACTTGCTATTTTTGCATTCCCAGTCACAGGCAGAGGTGAAAACAGAATTTCATCATTGTATGTCACTGGTTCGTGTTGGTGGGAATTTAGGCGTTTCTTTTCGCACTTAAAAAAGGGGAGAGAAAAAGAAAAACATAATATACAAACACAGACTTCTTGGAGCTGCTCCGAACCTAAAGCAAATCTGCCGCCTTCGGTTCTTATTCTATCATCTGTCAGGCTATTTCACTATCTTTGATTATTTAATTTAAAAAAAAAAGGTTATGAAGGCAAATCCATCTCTCTCCCAATTAGCTTTGGACAAAGTAGGTCAAGCTTTGAATTCCTGGGTCTGGCCTTGCATTCCATTCATTCATAACTGGATGTCAGGCCTCTCAGAGAGAAAACCTAGAATGATTTCATTTACTTCCCCTCCAGAGTCTTGAATCGGCTCAGGCCAACACCTAAAGGATACGTCAAAATTTTATATCCAGGATTTACCTCATACGTGACTTACCCTGCCTATGCCAATAAAAAAAAGGGAAAGTGTCTTTGGATAAATATGTCTCCTCTGGATTGCTTAGCTCTTTCCTTCTTGGCACTGTTACGACCAGAGAATTGGAAACAACAAATTCATCCCCTGAAAAGGATGAATTCTTTCATTCTTCTATTTATTGCACAGACAACCATTGAGAGCCCATGGTGGGACAGTGTGCTGGGGGCTGGCAGTTGCCAAAATGAGCAAAGTGAACCTGTTCTTACTCTCAGATTCCAGGCTCCTGGAGAAGACCAGCAAATCAATAGAACATCGCAGAGCAGCAGAGAGTGGTCTGTTTGACAAAGCTAAGGTCATGGTGCCATGGAGCGCAGAAGAGGGTATGGACACAGGTATCAGAGGGAGGGAGTGACCGCCACACACAGATGGATCCATTGTCCTTGGGGAAACAACATGATAAAGATAGAAATGCCAGAGCATCTAGGGACACAAGTGCTTAACCCCAAGCAGTCCTGTCAGATGATACAATCTCAAGCTCCCTCTCCTGCCCCACTCAGCCTACTCATGCTACCCATTGCAGGATGGCAAAATCACATTTTTAATATGGAGCTCTTATGATGTGGCCTTAAAATAGAGAGGAATCAGAACCAACACGTGAAAGTCTCTTTGCCGTTTGCCAAGGTCAGGCTGACCTTGAGAAAGACGTGTGTGTGCCTCTGTGAGCACCGCGCTGCCTTGCAGCACCGCAGGGTTTCTGTGCTCCGGACAAGCCTGAGCACATAAAACCAAAACTGACATAGTTTGTGGTTCTCTGTGTGCTGAGTTCCTCCTATTTAGGGATCCAAAAGTGACAAGGAGGGTAGAATCCCACATCTGATTTTAACCCAAGTCGAAATCAAATTCCTTTCTCCGTAGCAGTTGCTGCTTATCAGATGCAGACTTTTGCACCTTTGCACTTCTCTGGCATCTCAACTCGGAGGCCCGACCTGCATCGAACATTTGTCCGATAACTCTGGAAGTCCGAGCACATCATTCGCCCAGTGTTGTTGCAACGTTAAGTGAAAGGCTGCTGTCTGTGCCGCCTACGTAAATGCTGCCACACACAACCCACCCTCAGCATGCAGAAGTAGTTATTTATTTGGGGAAGTGTGGTCTAGTGGTGGAGGGCTGTGGTCAGAGCACGGGACCGGAAGTCAGGAAGGTGCCTGCAGCAAAACCAGCTCCCTCCAGGACTTAGGAGGGTGGCTTCTTAGACTTGTTTAGCACCTACATGCTTTGGGCCTTTGTCTTTTTCATGTGCTGATATTCACTTAGCACCTAGCACAGTGCCTGGCCCAAAGTCTATTCAATAAATAGCTCTTGAATGGATGAATGCCCTCATCTAAGCAAGACAAATGTATATTATTGGCCTTTATGTATACTTAGAGATCAAATAGATAATAATATTCTTTAAATCTTTGGAAAGGCTGAACAAGCTGAGTCTGTCATTCTTGAGTATGAAGAGGCAAAAATTGGAAGAAAAAAAGGAAATTAGCAAGCTGTTAGGGCTATTTTCAGCTGGTACGACTTCTGCGCGTAAAGAACACCCCAGTGGTTCATGACAGAACATCAGACTTGCCCTTGTTTAGTGAACCTCATACATAAATGCCACATTGTCTGCAAAGACAATGACTATGTTACCACCACCCTCTAATTTATTCATTCTAAATGTCTGGACCCAAGGAGGAGAAGCATCCCACAATTCCTGCAGGACTCACACACACGTGAGCCCAATTAAGGGTCTTGGAGGTCAATGTTACTCACCCTGTGGCTCAGACAGCAAGCAAAAAGGCTGCCCCTGTTTTAGAAGAGTGGAGACACAGGATCAGCACCACCATCACCACACACAACCCCCACTGCCACCACCACCACTAATTAGTACAAGGGATTTAGCCTCTGAGAAAAACTGTTTTCCTTCTGAACAACTCTTGGCTTTTTGACAAGATATGATGATTCAATGGAATCCCCGTCCTGCTGCTAATGCCAGCATTTAAACAAAGCTCTGTGTGGTCCCTGGGACACACACCAGTTGGAGCTGATAAAACTGGGGAGCAGCTATGGTGTCTAAGAAGGACACATTTCAACCCAAACTAGCGGCATCTTTCACCACAACCGGCAGCATGGGACCCTCATTCTGTCAATCCTGCCTAACTGTGCTGCAGAAACAAAAGCTCTCCATGGGCAAAGTCTTCTCCAGGCTGCCAGCAACTCAGATGTCCTGGGCTGAACTTCTGCAGCCCTGGTGGACTGGGCTGCTGAAATTCCTAAAGAACCCTATCTACGTCACTAAACCTATAGGACTACAACACACCCTGCCTAGCAACGTCAACTGCAGGTCTCCCATCCCAATGAGAAAATGTCACGATCATCAAGGGTGGGGCGGCGGTGGGGAGGGAATGGCTGACTCTGGCTGGCTCATGACGTGCTCCAGGGCGTCAAGACTTCTCAAGCATAGTTTACACTGGTTTATCCACCACCTTACTCAACCAGAAAGCTCTTTAAAAGAGACATTAATAATTGTAATACAAAAAAAAAAAAGATCCCCTTTCCTAAACAAGAAAATCCTGACCAGTCTGAAGGAATTCGGAGTTAGGCTGCCTTCTGATCTATAGATCATAGTTTCACCCTGAGACGTGAACACTCTTTGTATTAGTTTACTACTGATTGTGTTTCACAAGAGAACTTCCAGGTCACCTCCCAGCTGAGGTCTGATTTTTCTCCACTGATGTTTTTACCTAGAGGGTCATTGAGTTACCAATCGCTTGTGAAAATCCCCAAAATGACTCTACTGAAGCATTCTACCTTCAGACTTGGGCCCACCCAAGACTGCGAGGTAATCAGTTAACACAGGGACCGATCATACATTGAAAGTCTGCTCTCCCGCCCCATGGGGCTCTGCATAAACCCCAACACTGAACACTAAATCACAAGTTCCTCCAAACCTGTTTAGTGGCTAATCTACAGAACTGCACTTAGAAAAAGATCTGTATGTCTTACGGGCTCTACCCAGCCTGGCTGACCGGGGCCCAGGCACCCGAACCACTCTCTCACTCACCCCACTCCAGCCACGCGGCCCTCTGTCTGTTCCTCAAATACTCTGAGGTGTCCCTGCAGCTAGGCCCGGGCGCGCACTGTCTCCTCTCCTCCCGGATCTTGGTGTGTTGACTCTTCCTCATGGTCAATACCTGCTCGAATATCACCTTCTCTCCGAAGCCTGTGCTATCATCTGTCCGATGTTGCATCCCTCCTCCTTGCCCCTCAGTCACTTTCGGTCACCCTGCCTACTCTTATTTTCTAGCTAGTACTTATCGCTATGTTACCCTGTTTGTTTATTTAGGGACTTTTTATTACCTGTCTTCCTGGATTAAGCCATAAACTCTACAAAAGCAGGGATCTCTTCTGTCTTTTTCAGTAGGTGTCTATCCTCAGTGCCCAGCTTCTGGACATTGTCACTGAGTGTCCAGAATATCTGTGGAATGAATAATCATTAAACAGAATGCTCATCAGCTATTGTCCATGTGGGTGAGAAGGCATCATAGATCCCCTTTTTGGATAAAGGGGCTTGATGGGTAACTTCTTACCTGTAACCTCCTCTGGTGAGGAGAACCAAAATCCTTAATCAGTACCTTTTTTTAAAAAATCATGCATAATAATTTGTTTTTTAAAGATTTTATTTATTTTATTTTTAGACAGAAGGGAAGAGAGAGAGAAAGAGAGGGAGAGAAACATCAGGGTGTGATTGCCTCTTGTGTGCCCCTCACTGGGAACCTGCAAACCAGGCATGTGCCCTGACTGGGAATCGACCCCGCGACCCTGTGGTTCACAGGCTGGCACTCAAACCACTGAGCCACACCAGCCAAGACCATGCATAATAATTTAGATGCTTATAAACCCAAGGGGTGCACCCAATCTTAGCCCTGCCTAGACCCATCATATCTGCTGTCTAAATGCTTCCACTACATGCCACACAAGAGGATGTGGGTGCTGTAGTTTTATTTATTTGTACTGATTGATTCTACAGAAAGAAAGGAGAGGAGAGAAAGTATGAGAGAAAGAGACGTAAATTCGTTGTTCCACTTATTTTATGTATTCATTGGTTGATTCTTGTATGTGCCCTGACTGGGGGTTGAACCTACAACCTTGGTGTCTGGGGACAACACCCTAACCAAATGAGCTAACCTGGTCAGGGCCATAGGTGCTGTAGTTTTAAATCCATAACCACCCTGACCAGAAACAGTGATCAGCACAATAACAATTTTCATCTGAAATGGTTATCTCCCAGGTCCTTTCTTTTCCATAAACTCAGCCTGATTCTATAGCGACTTTTAATAAAATATTTGGGCATAAAAGTAAAAACCTAACCAATTTTTTAGTTTAAAAGTGTTGTGCCCTGGCTGGTACGGCTCAGTGGATTGAGTGCCGGCCTGTGAACCGACAGGTTGCTAGTTCGATTCCCAGCTAGGGCATGTGCCCAGGTTGCAGGCCAGGTCCCCAGTTGGGGGTGTGCAAGAGGCAACCAATCTATGTTTTGCACGTTGATGTTTGTCTTCCTCTTTTCCCCCTTCCTTCTCTCTCTAAAAATAAATAAATAAAATCTGGTTTTTTTAAAAGTGCTAAGAATAGGGCCATAATAAAATTTTCATGACCCCAATCCTAAAATGAATATGGTACTCTCCCAAGCAGTTCACAATAGTAAATTGTAAAATAAATATTTATTTAAATAAATAAAACTTATAAGTACGGTGAAATAATGCCAGGATGTAAGTTCCATGAGGGAGAGAAAAATTGCTGTTTCCCCAGTGCCCAAAACAGGGCCTGGCATAATAGCAAGCACTCACTAAAGAGAATGATGGATAACAGCTTTTCTAATTCTTCCTTGAGTGTTTCCTCGAATAACCCATCCCCTCCCCAACATGTGCTTACTGGCTTCTTGGGCACACCTGCCATGATTGGTCACATGGCTAGAGCCAGCTTGGCATTTGTTGATTGTTTCACTTGCACAGGACAGAGGACTGGGGTATCACAAAACTATCTGAGGCCTGGATACAGTGCCCACACCAGCCCCATGTGGGCCGAGCTGATTGAAGTTACGAACAGAGCATTGCGTGAGCTGCTGCCTGGTCAGACTGCTTTGCACCGAGGGAGGGGATCAGCCTACAGGATTCTTCATTTGAATCATTTGGCAGAACCATTCATTTCCTTTCTCCAGGTAATCATTTGGCTTGGAATAAAGCATGGGTTACCGGCCCAGAGATTGCCTATGGATGAAGAGTCTGCTCTCCCCTAGTCTCTGTTGGCCATGAATAGGAAACTTCGCAGTAGGTAGAGATTTGGGACTTCATTTGCTACTGGTACTTTGCCATCCAAGTCAGGTTTATGTGAACCTGGGGCTTCATCCAGCTGGTGTCTGTCTGAGCTTGGAACTTGGAAAAGAGTAAAGCAAGAGGTTGTGAAAGAGGCCGGGGAAATAGAGAAAACCTGATGATCTCCAACTAGCTCTCCACTCATTGGCCTGCCAAAAGATCGAGATCACCAACTGACAGCTCCAAGCCGCAGTGAGTATTTCTACACTTCCTACCCATTTCTAGCCCGTATGCTAAAGTGCATAAAGAATAATAATAGAGAAAACTAAAGAGTTTCAAATTAAGTGATTTTAGATTGTATGTTTGGATAAAAGCAGCCCTCAGGTGTTTAAATCCCACATCTGGTGTGAGATTAATTTTGTTGTATTCTTATCAGATATCTCTATCCTGCTTTCATTTTTCCATTGGTTTCAGAATTCCCTCCCAGAAGGAAGGAGGTTTCACATACTTCAAATTATTATTACTTTACGTAAGAGCCAGAAAAAACAATTACCTGCATGTACTGGGGTATGGCCTCTACACAGTTAATTCCGTCTTAAATTATACAATCAATTACTTAATTCATTTTTTTCTTCAGTCGGTGCCTTTGCTGAGCGCCTAGTAATATGCTGAGCAGGTCATTACAATTCGAGGGATATGCTGTGAGTGGCTGTGTTGCTCCATTGTATTGAGGGGAAGGAGGTGACATTTGTCAAGAGAATTCAAGGACAAGAAGGAACCCACTGTGGAAGGACAGAGAGCAAAGCATTCTGAGCAGAAGAAATGCTTCCCAATGTAAAGTACCAAGAGGCATAACTTGATCCCCCGCCTGAACCCAGTAACCCTTCTCTCTGTGTAAAGCTCCTGCCTCTAAGCTCCAACGAGCTGCCCCTCACTCCTCCAGGCTATATAAACACCTACTTAGCAATCAGCGCAACCAAACCTGGCAATGTCCCAGCTCTTCCCAGTTTAGTTTCTTTCTTGGCTGTCATGCGATAACCACCCATATAGATCTTTCTTCTAGATGGCTCCACACTAAAATTGATGGTTAATAAGATCTCTCTCAATAGCTGAAGAGTTTTAAATGAAAACACTGACAAATAGTGATGTAAATTGGCCTAAAGCAGGCTTTGAGATCTTCCAGGGCCCTTTTCAAAGGAATTTGAAAACAGGCGCATTCCATCTTGCCTTTTGTTACAGAGCTATAGACAATAAACAGGGTTCAGCTTAGAATCCCTGTTGTAAAACAACAGAATGCGGAACACACAGAGCTTTCTCCCCCAGGGGACCACTCCCCTGGAGTCTGCTGATACTTATTCAGGGTTCCAGAAAGTATACTTTAGAAGTTTATGGGGGATTAAACTCTCCAAGGGCTCGTCTGTTTCTTGAATTCTTTGTTATTTGGATTGTACTGGAGACTACTCCACAAGCCATTTTTAGAATCCACCCATCTTCGGTTCCCGTAAATATTATGTCTACACAGAACTATGTGAATTATTTCATAGCTGGAATATGAACCAGGCTGTGAAAACTTGCTAATGGGAGTGACATAAGAACATGAAAACTGAAACGCGAGAAAATGCAGCAGCAAAGGGAAGATGTATGTGTGTGTGGGTGGGGGAGAGGAGAGCTCAGCCCTCAGAAATTGATTATTCAGCCCCATGCTTCATTATTTAAATCCAGCAGCAAATGTATGCTGACATATTCCTGGGGGCACAAAGGTGACTTTTATTACAGAAAGCAAAAGAAGCCTAGTTCAGTTCTCAGAGGCCATTCTTATCGTATTTGGTACTAATTGTTCCAAGAAATGAAGACCAAGGGGGCTGAGGCAGTGACTGTCAACTGTCAGTAACCCCCGGGAAGGAACAAACTGGGGGCCCGCTGGCACCACGCGCTCTGGAGCTGAGGGCTAAGTTCAGCCTGGTGTGCAGGAGCACTTCTGGTGCAGGGACTGTCTGTCTCCCACCTTTGGCAGCCCCAGCCTCCACAGCATTTGTGAAAGGGCATTGTAATAAGGGAAGCAAGAATTCAATAGGAGTTCCTAGTATTGTACATATGTTCTCTGCTCCCATCTCTCTTCTCAGTGAAGCCTAGCCTTATCCAGACCTCAAACTTAAAATGTCACATCCTCATGGAGGACTTTTCTGAGCACCCAGGCGGAGTTAGGAACCTGCTAGAAGCCTTCCCTCCACCCTAGCTTTGCACTGAGAGCACATACACCCACCATTTGTAATAGTACGTACTTATTTAGAAAACAATTGGGCTAGTATCTGAAAGATAAGTTCCACAAGGATAGGAGTCTTTGTTTTGTTCATTGGCCATTGGTGGACCGCCATTGGTCTAGGTGGGCCACCCAGAGAAGGCCGGATATTAGTAGCTGTGAATTGTGGACTGAATTTGTTTGGTGTCCACCTGTCCGCTCCAGGAAGGCAGAAACCTTGCCTACTTCACTCATCCTTGCTCTTCTAGCTCCTAACGTAGTATCTGGTCACATACTATCTGCTCAAAAATATTTCTTGAATGAATGGAAATACAATAGCTACTATTTATTGAGTGTTGGCTCAAGGATTATGTTGAGTGCTTTATAGATAATGTTATGTTATTTAATATTCAGCAAAATTCAATGATATAGGTATAGTATTATGCCATTGTGGTTGAATAGGTTCAATAATTTTTTTAAAAAAGAATAATCCTATCATTCTCTAGTCCACGGCGGACAACTGGGCTAAATTTTCTTCCCAGTGTAGTAGGTAGTGCCCTGGTGACCTGCCCCAAATAAACGAGTGAATTTACTTCCCTATGTTTCTACCAGAGAGAGACTGATGAGAGAAAAACAGTCTCGTGGGTCTTAATTATGTTTAAATTGCTTAGAATTAAATTATAGCCTCAGCTTCTATTTACATTGGATTCTGGAGGGCAAGAAATATATATGTGATAGATAGATAGATAGATAGATAGATAGACAGATAGACAGATGGATGGCATGGACAGGCGGGTAGACAGACATTGTGCTCGTTGCATTGGGTTTACATGCAACCACTAAACATGTGGAGCATTTCCACTTCTATCAGAGGAAACCGAAAGCAGGGAAATATGGGCCAAATCGTGCCCAAGACGCTGGTTAAACTGGCTCTGCCAGTGTCTCCTGCACCTGCCTGGGGCACCAGTTGGAAGGCAAGGTTGTTCCCTCCTCTGGGAACCATTCGGCCCGTCTGATCCAGCTGAACCAGGCATAGAGCAGTCAATCATCTATCTTACTTCCCCAGGTAAAACTGGAAGTGTGTGGATGGGTTGGGCAGGGTTCCAAGCAAGGATTAGACGAGTGAGAAACAAGCTGATTTGCCCCAGAGTGGAAGCCGTTCCAAGGAAATTACTCCAAGTATTGTGTTCCCACTGTCAGAAACCCATCCTGGTGAAATTAAGTTACTTACTTTTGCCAAATAAATTGTCCTGAAGATGCTTAGTTCAACAAGTGGTCAGTCTGATTGGGAAACTTAAACAATTCTTGAGTCAGAGTTGGACCTCTCCTTGATTTCTCTAGGCGCTCTTCACCACCGTCAGCGCTACCCCATGGAGAAGGAAGAAGGAAGAGAACTGTCGAAGGAAGACAGAGAAAACAAAGGCAAAGCAGGGGTTTCCACAGAGCTACAGATATTCAATTTTAAAAGCCTGTCCTTCAGTCTTAGATTACATCCTTTTGAGTTTTTAAAACTGTCTTCTCATTTATACAATGATGGTGATAATACATGGTAGTTGTTGTCATTTCGTAAAATTAAAAGCTGGCAACCTCTATTAGTTCACTGACCACTTTTTAAACTTGGCTGATCCCCAAAATCCATCAGTATGGGAACCCTGGATTAGTGTGCATAGTGTCCTTGGAGGCTGTGAGTGAGGACGGCGAAGAGTCTCCCTTCTCATGTGTGTGTGGAGGTACAGGTCTGCTGGGCGGCCTCTGAGCATCCTCTCTCAGCAACGGGCCCAACTGGGAGGGCTGGCTTTCGGGAAAATGAACGCCCTGCTCTAGGCTCCCTGCCTGGGGTTTCTCAGACCTACCCACAAGTCCGATGTGCCTGCGTAGTGCGTCTCACCTGCCAAGGAAGAAAGTGTCTGATAACCTAATACCTGTGAAACTTTAGGAGCTTACTACGCATAAAGGAATCTGTCTTTTAAAACTAAGCCCTGGCCCTGGCTGGTGTAGCTCAGTGGATTGAGCGCGGGCCTGCGAACCAGAGGATCGCGGTTCGATTCCCAGTCAGGGCACATGCCTGGGTTGCAGGCCAGTTCCCAGCAGGGGACACACAAGTGGCAACCGCACATTGATATTTCTCTCCCTCTCCTTCTCTCCTACCCTTCCCCTCTAAAAAGATAAATAAATAATAAATTTAAAAAACAAAACAAAAAAAAAAAAAACTAAGCCCTGAAGAAAATGGCCAATGCTTACTCCAAAGGCACAGACTGCCGACAGTGGAATTTTAGGGACAGGGAGGGAGCGCTCCATGGTAGGGCACAGCAAACCACACCGGTGGGCGTTCATCCAGCCTATCTCTGTATTACGGCCCCCAGGCCCACCTTGTCGCTGCTTCATTTACAGGTCACCTCATCTTACAAAACACTTTTAATCTTGAAAATGCCTCCTGCTCTAGGGCTTTTCAAAGCCCTTCCGTAAGCATTACCTAGTGTGACCCCGCTAACAGTCCTGCATGAAGCGGGGGAGATAGCAATGTCTTCGTTTTTACAACCGAGGAAAGCCAGACTTGAGGAGTGTGAGTTGCAGGGCTGAATTCAGTCAACAAATAAAAAGTATGGGCAGGGATGTGAACAAAAGGGCACCCTCGTGCACTGTTGGTAGGATTGTAAATTAGTGCAGCCGCTAAGGAAAACAGTATGAAGGTCCCTCAAAATATTAAAAATAGAACTGCCATCGAACCTGGCAATTCTACTTCTGAGTATTTACCCAAGAACATCAAAATACTAATTTTAGAAGGTACATGTGCCCTGGCTGATGTGGCTCAGTGGATTGAGCATCGGCCTAGGAACCCAAAGGTTGCCAGTTTGATTCCGTCAGGGCACACGCCTGGGTTGTGGGCCAGGTCCCCAGTTGGGGGTGTGTGAGAGGCAATGGCTATTTCTCGCATATCAATGTTTCTCTCCCTTTCTTTCTCCCTCCCTTCCCCTCTCTCTAAAAACAAATAAATAAAATCTTTTAAAAAAGATATATGCACCCCTATGTTCACTGCAGCATTGTTTACTATAGCCAAAATACGGAAGCAGCCTTGGGGGCCATCCATAGATGAATAGATAAATAAGAAGGAAACCTTGCCATTTGCAACAACGTGGATGAACCTAGAGAGTATTATGTTCATTAAAATTAAGTCAGACAGAGAAAAAACAAACAGTACCATATGACTGCACTTATATGTGGAGTCTAATAAAACACAACAAATGATCAAACAAAACAGAAACAGGCTTAAAAACAAAACAAACAGAAACAGACTCATAGACACAGAGCACAAACTGATGATAATTGCCAGAGGGGAAATGGGTGGAGGGATAGGTGAAAGAGGTGAAGGGACATGTAATATATCATAAAATAAGTAAGTCACAGGATGTAATTTACAGCACTGGGAATACAGTCAATACTGTTGTAATAAATTTGTACCCTGACAAATGGTTACCAGACTCATCATGGTCATCACATTGTAATGTACATAAAAGTCGAATCACTATGCTATACACCTGAAACAAATATAATATTGCATGTCAACCTTTTAAAAAGCTGGATTCAGTCAGGGCTGGGATGTGGGGAAGGTGTGGTGCACACTTGCCCCTTGGAAGGCCAGGTAGGTCACAGATACTGTGCCTCCTGGCCTGGGATGAGGCCTCTTTGCTGTGGAAACCTGGTGGCAGAAGGCTCCATTCAGCACCCCAAAAGGGGGATGCTGGGGAAAGGTGTACCCATTAACAATAATCAAGCATTCATATACCAGTTGGTATTTTCACAGTACCCACTAATAATCACTGGATCATTACACAGACATGTGGGGTCACTGTGCTCTCCAGACACCATGTTACAGCCAGGGAAATAGATTGGGTAGATGAATTGCCCTGGGGTTGAAGGGCATCAGCAGCATAGCAGAACATGAAGGTCTTCAGGTTGAAACAGCCAGTGAAACAGAGCAGCTCAGCCCAACCACAGGGCAGAGAAGGCCTGTGCGTGTGCGTGTGCGTGTGTGTGTGTGTGCACGCAAGCACATATGGAGCGAGCTGTTGCTTTTAATGCTATCAGAACTATAATCTGTTTGGTATTTTCTGGATTAAAAACTCCCTGGGCCACACACATGGCCCAAGACCATGTTTGGGTCATGGACAAAAGAACAAAACAAACAAACACAAAGAAACTAAGAAAGAAGTAAGTCTGGGATGTGGAGAAAAACTGGGAAACTTTGAGGTCATATGGTGACCTTGGACAGAATCATAAAATCCAGTTTATACACTGGAGACAAATCTAGGCACTGAGAGACACTGTGGTCTTCTAGCTTCCTCCCTGCTTTCTTATCCATGCTAGAAAACCCCCTCAGTCCCCTCTTCTAGCTTTTCAGGGCATCTTCAATGTACAATGTAAACACTGCCCCATTATTCCTGTTTCCATGTAACCCAGATGCATTGGCTCTCAGAGACCAAGACGCTCTGTATTCCTGGAAATGTAAAGAGAGATTACAGAATTAGAAAGGGATGTTTGATGGTCCAGAAATGACTGTATATCAGCCTTCCAAATATTCCCTGGCAGTGTAAAGACAGGAGGGAGACTAGCCCAGCAATTTAATATATTTACTGGGTAAATAGTAAGCACTTGCAGTCTCTGTGACTTAATAAGAATGAAGTTCATTACAGTAAAGAGCTGTGCCCTTTGGTCCTATTTGCATTAAGCAGGCTCCCAATTTCATTTATTATCACTCACATCTAAGGAAACTGTAAGCTATGAGGCTGGTCAAGGGGCAGGGGAAGGACAGTTGGTAAGATTGTGCAGGAGACCAGATACAGGGGAAAGGAGATAGTGAGCTAAGATTAGAGCAGAGAGAACAGGTATCCTTATCAACCCCAATCTATGGAAGTAATTTCACTTTCTTGTTTTTAACTTGAGGTTTGCATCAGTGTCTCTCTTTCTATCTCTTTTGGTTTTGAAAACATATTATCGGGTCATCTAAACCTTTTATGAAACATTTCAGACTTGTACGTGCATGAGCTAGTGAAGATTTATTATATTTGACATCATGACTAAAGATTTTAGGGCATTCTTTTTCAGCAGAGCTTGTCTGAATCCCCTGAGGCTGCTAGATCACTATCTCTTCCCAGATGTTAACTTGTTTTCACTGATGAGAGCGCAGGTTAAGGTTAAGCTGTTTCTGGAAACTACTTGTACCTCAGAATGTTTAACTCCATCAGTATATTACTATTACATATGAAGAAATCTGGGGTTTTAAGACCAGAATTCTCCCTCACCTCATCCCCATCTCTGCCCTCAATTTATCTCTATTTCTTTTGGAAAAGAGAAACGACCCCTCGTTTTGAATTAAAACAGGCAGAGAGGGCATGAATAAAAGTACCAACCCACATTCTTTGGGCATCTCTGGACATCGCTGGATGGGAACACGGGTAAATGACGCCATCCAACAGAATTAGGTAGGACTAGACAGGGAAATGTAGCCAAATCCTGCAGGGGACAGCCCTGAATACTAGCAGTGCTAGGTACGGAAGGTCCCCCCGACTGGGCTTGAGAGCGTAAACGGGTGTAACTGTGGAAGCAATGCTGGTCTCTGGTATGAGGCTGAGTGGGTATTGTACTGTGTGATGGGTATTGTACTGTGTGATGCAGAGTGGGGTCGGGGGTGTAACATCACATACTGCGCTGTAACAGTCGCCGGGTCTAGGGGGCCCGTGGCTCCCACACGGAACTTAGTCACGATGGAATTATGTCATTTGCTGAACTGTAAATGGTAGGCGCAAGCTGCACGTTGAGCACGTTTTCTTCCAGATTTCATCCTTGGCGACGGACCTAGACCTCAGGCTCCAAAATCTGTTTGAGAAATAAACAAGGGGAAGACAAACAACCAAAACAGCAACACAGTGGAGCGGGCGCAGGAGATGAAGCTCCGCCTTTGGATGCCTCGGGCCAATCAGAAGCCTGTTGCTGGGGCCCAGTGTTTGGCCGCCTGACGTTGCCATGGAGACAGCGGAACGTTACACACCAAACACAGGGCGACACTGAGATCTAGGCATTATATCCACACAGACGACAGAATAAACGTCATTCCCTCTGGTTTCCCCGCCCTGCCGCAGCACGCCAGAGGCGGAGGGAGCGACGCAGGCGTCACTGTCACGTGCTGCCTGTCCCAAGCGAGGCATGGTGGGCGGGGCCTGTCGCTATGGCTGCAGCTGTGGCTGTTATTGTTTGGACCTGGAATTAGAAAGTGCTGAGACGGCAGTGGTGCCAAAACCTATTCTGGAACAGTTGCCTCCCGCCCCCGGGCCAGAGAGGGATCCCCAGCCCTTAGAAAGCCAGGACACCCCTAGGCTGTCCCAACACGCCTCAGCCCCGGGTCTTGAGCCAAGATCGCTGTGCTGCCTGTGACTCCGGCTGGAGGGCCAGACCCAGACCACTACCTCCACCCTTAGTGGGCTGTAATTGTCAGGGTGACCTCCAGAACCGCCGTGCCCTCCAGACAGCAGCCCACAGAGCAGCCCTGACTAAACTTCCTTGCCCATGAGACAGGAACAAAAGCCAGCTTTGAAAACCTCGCCACTCCAGGAGTAAATTCCAGAGTCAAGAGGAATTGGAAAGTAGTTTATATTTGTCTTTGTATACTTTAAAAGCAGCAGGACATGGGACATTCATTCCTTAGACCTTTGTTGGAGACTTGAGGGAGGGGTGCCTAATAACCCCATTCAAGAACCGTTCTTTTCAAATGGAGAGAAAATTCGGAAGTCTCCGAGGATGATGATACTGAAAACTGGGAAGGCCTGAAAACCCTAGGTCAGTGAGAGTGAAGCGTTGATTCCTACATAGCTTAATTTCATCTTGACTGTACAAGCTAGGCGAGTGTGAGAAATCTCTCAGTGTGCCAGCCTCCTTTTTATTCCTACAAGTCTGGAAACAGTTACAGGAAGGTTGCAGCAACAAATTGTAAGCAAACCAGATCAAGGAATGCAGGAGTGAAGGGAGCGTTGAGATGACTATGTGAAAGCAACCACCTGAACGGAATGTAACGTTTGAAAGATAAAGCACAGCTGATGGGTCCAGGACTTTGAATTTTCTCCAGATATGATCTTCCAGCCTAGCTGAATTTAACCCAAATTTAAAAGTTATTTTTGAAAGAAAGCAGAGGGGGCATTATTTGCTGGAATTAAAAATAAGTTAGCCCTGGCCAGGTAGCTCAGTTGGTTAGAGCATTGTCCTGATACACCAACGTTGCAGGTTCAATCCCGGGTCAGGGCACTTACAAGAATCAACCCATAAGTGCATGGTTAGGTGAAACAGCGAATCGATGTTTCTCTCCCTCAGATCAATACATTTTAAAATTCTAAAAATAATAAGCTATCGAGGTGAGTATGTAACATCTTTCTGATGGCAGAAGCTTAAAGAAGGATTTCATTAAAATGAACGGTGTCTGGGGTTGGTCGGAATTCCTCTACGGCCACATATCCAATCCCACTTTCCGTCTCTGACAAATCAGCACCTGAAGGTTCCCTTGCTGTTGTTACTTCATGCCAGCCCTCCCTGTGCTCCCATTGAGGTATTGTATCACCTGTCCCCAAAGCACATCCGTTTCCTTTCAACATTCCCTTGCTCCATCCTCTGACCTACCTATTACTCATTTCCCCGACAGGCTTCTCTAAACAGCTCACCCTTCACTCCTTCCCCTCTCTGTCGCCGCTCCCAGGTTTCTACCCTCCAGATGGGCTCTCCCCCAAGCCCTTGCCCCATCTACTCTTCCCCACCGTAATGTTTTTCCTGACTGGCTCTTACTTAATAGAAGCCCAAGCCTTTTGTAAATGTAGGCCAGACACAGGAGGAAGAGCACAAAGAGCTGAACGCAGTCATCATCTGAATTTAAAAAGAAAAAAATTCCCCTAATAATAGTTGAGATCCATGCCATATATCCAAGCAGTATGCAGATTCTGCTTGTGACGGGACTATGGGCAAGGCAGCAATTTACTAATTCTGACCTCTTCAGGGACATAAAGATGATTTTTACTTTTTTTCTGTCAACTAATGGTAATTGAGTTAGTCCCCTTACAGGAGTGTCAGTTTTCTTTCTCCCTTACCTGCAATACTTCACCTAGAGCATAAGGCAGATGGAAGAGAGAAACCTCAAGTTCAGGTTCATGAGAAGGCCTGGCTTGAGGGGAGATTAGATTAAATCAGTTCTGGCATGGAAATAAAATAGTTTGTGTTTGGATGGGAAAGTAAGGCATTGATTCGATTTACCCCTAGACACATAAATAACCTATTTGCCATCTAGAAAAAAAAGTGGAGTAGCAGTCCTTCTTGTCTTCCCTGCTTTAAACTCAGACATAAGTTAGAATAAACCAAGTTTTGTTTACTGGAAACTTCTCTCTCTCTCTAGGTCTCTCTTTTAATTCTTCAGGCCAATCAAGGACCCAGCAAGCACTGAAGGAGAGTGTGGGGGAAGGAAAAACTGAAGACAAGGTTTATCTAGTCTTTGATGTGCCGGGCCTGTGGAGATTGCTCTCATATCCTCCCCGCACGCCTGTGAACTAGGTCTTCTTATGCCCATCCTGACAATGGAAGACACTGAGGAGTTAAGTGGCTTGCCCAAGGCTGTATAGTACAGAGACAGGCTTCCACCCCAGGTGTCCATTTGCAGAGCTCTTGCTCTTCCCGCCTCTCGCCTCTCCACGGTGAGGTGGGGCGCACAAAAACTTCCACTGGGATCACTTCACAAGCCTACCTTTCCACGGGCCGGCGTAGCCCCTCTTTTCAAATTGAAAAGAAAGGGCGGGGGAGAGATTAAAGATCTTTTGTGAAATCTGCTAGAACATCATGAAAAGGTGCTGACGCGATAAAGTAAAATCATGGATCCATCCCTGCTGCCTTGGACTAACCTACATTTACTTATTGGCCCGAGATCCAAGAGGCAAAGAGAGACATGCCCCAGAGAACAGGCAGCAGAAAGGTGTGGGCGAGTTCTGGGAGACTCTGACCTGCCCCAGGCTAGGGAGGCACTACCTGAGTTCGCAGGCTACCTGGAGAACTCTCCCCTTATTTATCTGAAGCTGTCACTTAGGACTGGCCCCACCTTTTCCCCCTCTCTCCTTTCCCATGCCTGACCCTGCGAAGAAGCACGTCCAGCACGAATTCCTCCAAACCTTAGATGCCTTTAGAATTTTAGTGTGTCTAAAAAGTTCCCTCCTTGGCACGCAGCATTAGTCAAGTTAAGTGGGTGGGAAGGGCATTTCCCGGTGATCCAGGGCTTGCAAGGGCGGGGGGCGACCTTCCTCCATCCCTGCCTTGGCAAGCAGCTTCTGGAGAGATCCGTGTGGGTGGCAGTGAGTACAGGGTTTCTTGATGGACAGGAATGCCCACGGGCCACACCTTCTTCAGCCCTCTAAGCACTTTATCATGTCTGGACCCGTGAAGGAGGTGGCAGTGCCAGGGAGTGGGTTCTCCTGTGTCTGGCTCCAACAACCGGTTTATTGTGATGATTCTATTTGTGTTCCCTGTGTTCTGTTTGACTTGGCAGCTGGGAAGGGGAAAGGGCAGCAGGTTCACTCCGGTTTGTGCTGGGTGGTTCCTGTGGCCACACCCAGGCATTGAAGCCAGCGGCTCTCACCGGGATGTCTCTACCTGAGGGCCCTCTGAGTGCAACAGCAAGGTGTGGGAAGAATTTCCTTTTTGTGGCCCAGCCAGGTGTGGCTGGCATTTCACCTATGCCTGTATTAGTAACATCACCCAGATTCAGGTCAAAGGGCAGGCTGAGGAGACTCCAATCACCCTGGGATCCAGGACCAGGGGATGGTTGACAGTGTCCATGGGGGCTGGATTGCCCTGAGTTTCTGCTGCTCATTGGCCACCTTAACTCCTGGATCTCAAACAAAAATCTGAGGTGACAATGTTTTACTTTTGGGGGGACTCATGTTCCCATAGTTGAAATCTAGACTTTTCTAAAGCTTCCACAGTGGGGATTCTTTTCATACAAGGTGGTAGCATTCAAAGAGAAGAGTTATCGAAGAGAAGGGTCAAAAAGACTTAGTCTAGAACCCTGGATCTGCCTCCTTATTTGTCTGATCCTATTATGTAGAACTACAATCTCTGCCATGTGGGAAATACCAGCTAGCACTTCTGCTACTACATCCCTGGTATTGTTCTAAGCAAGCATTTTTATGAAAACTCCCTTTAGCTTCAAAACAACCGAAGTGAGTAGGTGAGTTCTATCATTATCATCCCCTTTTACAGATGGGAAACAGAGGCACAGAAAATGAAGGAAATGGCCACAGGTCACCCAGCTAACAAGCGGCAGTGCCAGGATTCCACTGCGGGTAATCTGCTCCTGGAGCCCACGTGCCTGCCCACTCCGTGAAAGTGCCATTCCTAGAGAGCTAACACTGTACCAGGGGCTGGAGATGCCATAGGGAGCGGACACAGGTCCAGCCCCCAGTCCCTACCCTGCCATCCCCACCCTTTACTTCTGAGCTCCCCAAGTCAACTTGAAAAGGACCTTTCTACCCAGCCTAGAAACTGCCCTTTGCCCTGGACCCTGGGATAGCCTTTCTTGAACGCAGGCCTATCCTAGGTGAGGATGACACCATGGTCACCCAGTAGGGTCCTAGAAAAAGGACCTTCAGACGAACATTAGCTTTCATGGCATCCTCGCCTGCCCCAGGGGCAGGAACAAGGCCTTGCCCAAACACACTCGGGGTCGGGGGCCCGTCATGAAAGAGCGTTCAACAGGGCAGGCCAGCGAGGGCCTCTCTGTGTTCCTTCGCATGCTGGGGGGTGGCAGAACCAGGCTAGAGTGCAGGGAGTAACCAAGCACGTCCAGCATGCAAGGCCACAGAGGTCTTGCCTGAAGAAAGTGGCCCTGACCTAGACAGCCAGGTGATGAAACCATTTCCTCTTCCAGAGAAGCCTCCAGGGCCTGGCAGGGCCACAGGTTTTGTTCCCCAGGCCACTCCCTACCGGATGTGATAATGTACACTGTGGGCTTGAGACTGTTAGAATTACTTCTTAAATGGAGGCAAGGTGCAGATAATTACCATCGCCCACATTTATTGAGTGGTTGGCATGCTTTATGTGGCTGATACTGATTCATTTATTTAATCCTTAAAACAACACTATGAAATAGGTTCTGTGATTATCCTCATTTGCCAGATTAGAGAAATGGAGGCATAGAGAAGTTAACCTCCCCAAGTCTGCATAGGCAATAAATGACATTCAAACCCAGGGCTGACAACTTCCGAGACTATACTCTTAACTCTCTAAAGCAAAGTGGGGGCCCTTCCCTCAGAGGCAGTGGAGACCCGGGACCAGGGAGGAGTCTTGAGACATTGCCATATTGGACTGGTGGGTTCAAGTCCCCAAAGTCCAGTTTCCTGGAGATCCTTAGGACCACCAGGTCCATGCCTCCGGAAGTGTCATCTGATTCTCAGGCTCTCACTGGCCACTTTGGAGATCCAGGAGCCAGAGAGGGCTTCAGTCATACCCTTAGGCTAACTAGATCCCTTACGAAGTCTAACACAGGGCTATTTGTCTGGGTGTGCCCTGACTCTCTGAGTTGGGGTTCTGCTCTGTGGCTGGGATGGCATCAGGCAAGACAAAGTAAAAACCCCCAAGCCTCCCTTCTAGTCCTGGCCCTTTGTAGCACCCGCTTTCCCTCCACCTCTTCTCAAGAAAGCACATACACACCGTGGTAGTATTTAACACCGCCAGCCCCGGAGCCAGACTCCCTTGGTTTTAATCCTAGCTCTGCCACTCATGTGCACAGTATTTATCCCCTGAATTACTTCTTCTATCTGGGCCTCAGTTTCCTTCTCTGTAAAATGGGACTAACGATGGCACCTTCCTTATAGTGTTGCTGGGAGGACAACAAGATCGTGTGTGCATGCGGCATATGCTCCATAAATGATAGGCATTATTGTTGTGTTGTTTGTTTATTACTTCTTTGCATCCTTCTTTCTCGAGCTGTGAGGTAAGTTTGTTGAAATCTGGCTCTGAGCTACCGTTTTCTGGGCTGTTGTTTGTGTTCCTCCTCCTGCCTTCTCCCGCTGTCCATCCTTACGTGGTCCTTTCTGAAGAGAGCCAGGAATGGATATGCTTAGAACGAGGAAGAAGTCCCATTAGATTAGATCGGGGGTCTTTGGGAAATCCTTAAAGCAACTTTCCTGAAAATTTTAGTAGGTCAACTTGGGAAGGCAGCCAAAGCTATTCATTCATAACAGCTGCTGAGAAATTGTTGTCAACACCTCCATATGGATCCTCTCTATTGGACACAGAGGTTAGGTCAAAAGTCGTGAAATCTGAAACAATTACAGAGCAGCGGCTGTGTAGGGGATTGCTGACGGCAAAATAAACACCGTGAAGAAAAAAAATCCGCCTCCGCCCCCTTGGCCACGTTCCCTGGGGGACTCTCACCTCCTCTTCTTAGATTATCATCTCATTCTGACTCCAAACCATGTCTTAATAGATTTTAGCTTCTATTTGACTTCTAACGTAAGGGCCATACAAAGCCACGTGCCTACTAAATATAAGCTGCTGATGATATGGGCCCAGGATAGAAAGTGAGCGACTGAACGGGTGAGCTAGTGCTGGTGCACAGGAGAGTCGGGGCGGAGAGGTACCTTATCTCAAATCTGAACAAAGGAGTATATTTCCTGTGAAGTCTGATGAGGAAAAAAAAAATGCGGTTTGACTCTATCACACACAGTAAGTTACA
Organism: Glossophaga mutica; assembly: GCA_039655065.1. Lineage (NCBI taxonomy): Eukaryota > Metazoa > Chordata > Mammalia > Chiroptera > Phyllostomidae > Glossophaga > Glossophaga mutica. Next base: position 21,718,133 of record CM077303.1, read on the forward strand.
TTGGGTCTTAACCCTGCCGTAGAGCTTGAAAGACCTGAGCAGCACATTTGTGGTTTGGTTGTGCTCTCCGATTCTGAGGCTGAAATGTGCTGCGTTTAGTTCACGGCTGTAGAGTTTCCAGTCCTCCTTCAAGCGCTTACGTTATGGTTTAGGTTGGCCACACATCTCTCTCCACTGTTCACGGGGAACAGTGGCCAGGTACCCCCAACTAAGAGACGATATTTATAATGGTAGCTGCTACTGAGGGGTTGCCAAGTGCCAGGCACTGCTTTATCTGCCTCATTTCGCTCATGATGCCCACTTCACAGGTTAGGAAACTGAGGCTTAATACAAGTAAAATAACTGATCCAGGATGACACAAGTAGAAAGGTATCATGTCTGAATTCACACCCAGGACCATGCCACGTGACTGCGAAAACTGAGTCCTTCTACACATGTTACACGCCATCGCCATATTCTTTGCTCCCTCCACAGGTTTACCTGTGCTGAGTTTTGCCCTCTTCTCTTGCACACCTACTGAGAAAGTCATCTCCACTCTATCCACCCCTCAAAGACCTCCTCCCCTGTTCCACTGTCCCCACCATTCCAGCGCAAAGTAATCTCTCACCCCTCTGAACATTTTTTTATTTTATTTATTTTTATTTTTAGATTATTTATTTATCTTTAGAGGGGAAGGGTAGGAGAGAGGGAGAGAGAGAGAAATATCAATGTATGGTTGCCTCTCGTGTGTCCCCTGCTGGGAACTGGCCTGCAACCCAGGCATGTGCCCTGACTGGGAATCGAACCTCGATCCTCTGGTTTGCAGGCCCGCGCTCAATCCACTGAGCTACACCAGCCAGGGCCCTCTGAACATTTTTATCCGGACCATTTATTCTTGGTACTTAACTATGTGTTATTCTGTATTTTTATTCAAATGTTTCGTTGCATAAATTACAAGCTTCCAAAAGTCAGGATCAGTGTATTCCCCCACCTCTCAGCCTAGAACTGTGGACACAGCAGATGCTCTCAGCCCTTGGCACATGATAGCTACCATAATTATCATTAGCACATTATTATTTTCCAAACCATTTGTGGGAAATAGCTCCGGCGACTCCAAAACAGAGGAACCTGGGTCACTACTATAATGAATGAGGTGGAAAATTGTTACAGGAGATGATCAAAACAACCCTAAGCAACCCTAGGGCCCACAGTCTTCTGCACAGTGCTATTTACCAGGTTTCGGGGTTACGCTTTGTTTTTGCTTGTGGCCAAGTCTGTGGTCTGGCCAAGTCTGTGGCCAGGTGGGAACCCCCATGGTGTCTTCCTATGGAACTCAGCGGACCGTTGCTGCGGGGGCCTGCTTTTCCTTTCTTTATTAAGAAAAGGAAACAGGAAATTGAATGTAAAACCCTCCAACGGTTAGTACCACACCGAAGTTGTGAATTTAACCACACCCCCGCCAGGAAATGAAAGTACAGTTCTCACAGTGATGTTCCCTCTCCTCCTGTGACCCGCAGTGTTTTTCTGATGTTGGTTAGATAGTGCAGATGAGAGGGCTGAGCTCCGGGCAGCGAGCTGTCATCGGGGATTTGTTGATTTGAGCGCAGATTAACACAGATTTGATATTGCACAAATGAAGAAGGGACTATCATTTGCTATATGACAACATGGCTCTATCATATGTCACAAAGTGGGGGATCCACAGGCCGATTCTGACCCGTTGGCAGGTTTTCTTGTTCCAGCTTATGTAATGTATTTTAAATTTTATTTCATTGCCAAGGCTTAAAAACAGAGATTTCGTACATGGTGCGCATGCAAACACAACGCAGATTTATGGCCTCCCTTGGGGGGGCGGGGAATGGTGCTAGTGGGTGGGAGCCGACCCCCTTCAGTGGACACATGTCTTTGGTCTGGTGCAGGCACAAAGCTGTGACCGCCTTTGAGATACACAGAACATAAGCCTGGCGTCTCGGCTGTCCCAGGAGCAGGCAGATAAAGCAAACGAGGGTAGTTGATGGGCTGCTGCTGCTGCTGCTGCTGCTGCTGTGTTTTTAACCTGCTGGCTGGGAGTTGTCCCCCTGAGGGCAAGAGCCTCGTACAGTGTGCCCGGCATGTGGGCACAGGGTCAGTGCTCAGCAAACGTTGACCCAGTGAACCAACACAGGGGTCACCGGTTGAACCGTTCTGGTCAGGGCATCTAGAAATGAGACTTGCTCAGAGTCCTTTGTGGAGTTGCTGCGAAGTCCTGCAGGTACAAGACTGACCTGGGTTCCTCAGTATTTTTTAATAATGATGTCATGCTGATTTGCATATAGGATTCCATGTAGTTTCTCTATTTTTTTCCTTCTAATTTTTACTTACTAATTTGAGAGAGAGAGAGAAGGAAAGGGAGAGAGAGAGATCGACTTGTTGTTCCACTTATTTGTTCATTCATTGGTTGATTCTTATATGTGCCCTGACCAGGGATCAAACTCACAACCTTGGCGTATCAGGACAACTCTCTAACCAGCTGAGCTACCCAGCCAGTACTAGTTTCTCTAATTCTTATGCATTGAGGTAAAACACACAGCTTGCACACCATCAACAGACAGTTTTTAAAGGGCACATGGGCTACTACAAAGGTGGTACAGAACAGTGGTTATAAGTTTGGGATCTGGAGCCAGTCTGCCTAGGTTCAAATCTTAGCTCATCCACTCACCAGCTGTGTGGTCTTGGGCACACAGCGTAATCTCCCTGTGGCTTCATTTCCCCATCTATAAAATGAGAATATTAAGAGTATCCACCTCTAAAGTTGTGAAGATTATATTAGTTGATGGATGTAGAACATTTAGAAGCGCAATAAGCGTGCAGTTAGCAGCCAATAAACATTAGCTAGTATCCTCACTACCAAGAGCCCTGTTATGTGATTTAGAAAGAAACCAAAAATAAATGACAAGTATGAGAGCCTATAATTTCTCTGTCATCATGACCCAGAAGACAAATGTGCTACTGATTTTGAAATACCTTATACACTGAGCACAGAGTATATTGTTTTAACTTGTTCTCATCCCTGGAAGGTGTTCCAATTCGTCATTAGTTTCTTGGCAGTTAAAGCACATGTTTTTCTAGGTGATGGCAGTAGGACCTGATACACATAATCCCTTTAATACCCACGTGTAAGCTTAGTCCCCTCTCTTCCCCGTCATTGGCTGTGGGATCTTCCCCCCCCTTCCCCCTAAGTGGCCCAGCGTCATCTCGTTCAGGGGGAGCCACTCTAACCACTGCAGCTGTTCTAGAACTGTGAGCATGCCAACAGTCAGCCTCCTTTCCCCTCTGCCCACCCCCCGGGCTCCGTGCACACAGGCTCTCTCCTGTTCCCTCCCTGTCACAGCAGGGTGAATGGCTGTCAGGATTTACGAGCCTAAAAAAGACACTATTTAAAATTCTGAAAATTTCCAGAGAAGTGCCAGTTACATTGTCACCTCTTCCATATCCAGTTTGTTCCTGGATTAATATCATTATTTTTCTATCATCATGGGGCAGCTCTGAGAACAGGGACAAAGAACCTGAGACAGCACACAGGCCACATGCACGCAGGCTTGCGTTTGGAAGATCAGCGGGCAGCTTGCCACGCAGTATTACGTGAGAACGTTTGGGGCGGTCATGCCTAGAAAGCGGTGAAAAGACAGACCCTCCTTTAATAAAGGCCAATAAGTGAAAGTGCAACTATTAAAACATATTCATTAGGTGGTGATTAACCATCTTTTAAAAAAGTGACTTCCTATATAAAGGCTGTACCAGGGATTTCATTAAAGAGCCTTTCTTGGTACATTTGAAATCTGATTTATAGAATAGGATTTCCTCAGTCCTGTCTTCATTTTCTCAAAAATACCAGTGTCAGCTACCACCTGGCCCCAAGTGGTCTAATCTAAATCAGTTGAGTATGAGGTGCTCAGCACACTGGCTCCCCTCCACAACGCCAGGAGCCGCCAGCCAGCGGGATGGAGCTGTCTGGTTCTTGGGGGTGGGGGGTGGGCAGAATCACAGCTGCCTTGGCAGTTCCTTGAGGGTTCCACAGGTCCAACATGGGTGGAGGTCACGGGTCCTCCGTGAAGGACACTGAGGTCCGTATTCAAGTCCTCCCTCTCACTCCACAGATGAATGGGAGAGCGGAGTACAAAATAGGCAGACCCTGAGTAGCCTGTAGGAAATATGCTGATCGGTGACCCCGATCACTGCGACAGCATGGGCCTCACGGTCAGTGTACGGCTCTGGGCAGCACTGACCCGGGTGGAGCAGGACCGGCCCCTCTGTCTTGGGCGTTGGAAACAGAGCTTATGGGCCCACTGGTATTGCTCATGGTCAGATTTCCCAGGACCTGGCCTTGCCTCTCCAGTTTCATCTGTCCCTGATCCAGGCCTGGAGGGGTTAACACAACTTCTTAGAGAAGGTGCTGTTTTGAGTTGAGGCCTAAAGGAAACTCAGGGTGGGGTGGGGGGAATGGAAGAATATTCCAGACAGATGAAAGGGCATTCCGGATAGATGGAAGGGTCCCTTCAACACAGAGAGGGCAAGAGAGTTTAGCTCATTCAGGGAATTGCAACTGGTTCAGCCAGCTTTAAGGTATCAGGAGGTGCAATGAGGAGGAGAGGGAGGTGGCCTGCTTTAGGGAGGGTTGAGAGGGTTGCTATGCAAGCTATGCCAGAGAGAAAATCAGGCCCCAGATCACAGAGAGCCTTGTACGCCTGCTAAAGCATTTGGGTTTTCTGTGGAGAGAGAAGTGAAGAAACTTTGAAGAAGTTTATACAGTGGAGTGACCAGATTTGGGTTTTAGAAAGATCACTTTTGGTGGGGGCGAGAGGGAGACCAATAAGGAGCCAGAGGGGTGAGTGCCCGTCCCCAGCCAGGGGCAGAGGGGAGAACCATGAGTGGTGAGATTCTGTTTAAGTTAATTATTAATAAACTAGACACAGTGATTCATTCATACCTTCCCCATTCCTAGCTTCATTTCCCCATCCGGCCCCTGCAAGCCCCATCTTTGAATCCGGTCCAGTTCCCTTCAGTCCTCCGTGGCAGGCTGCCAGGTTCTTCCGGTTTTCTTCATGGAAAGCTCCCGATTTTTCCTCTCTGAAATCCTTTATGAGTGCTTTGGCCAGTAGAAGGGGAGGGTCTTCAATGCCTTTCAAAGAGCAGCTAAGAAACAGCACCTTAGCAGAGTTACCAGTTATGGGAGCCCCACTGCCGTGGCAGCTGCCAAGGACAGAAAACCCACATCAGAAACGGGAGCGCCAGCCCCAGGCCTCACATTCTGTCAGGATCCAGAAGCCAAGCTGTGTGCCTGCCAAGTTCTCGCTCCCCTGGGTAATGCCTTATGGGCTCCGTCACGTCAGCCAGAATATACCCTGGGTGGTTATATGTGGGAGACACGCAGCTCGCTGAGCACGGAACACCTCCTCTCCCCTGCTTATGCTGGGGGACGGGGCAAGTACCTGTGCGGTAAGCTCGTCAGCCTCCTTCAGGCTTGTTCTGCGTCAACAATGCACATTTTGAGAAACCTGGTTCTTTTAAAGTCATAGACTGATGAGCTGTATTATACTAGGATTCTGCTGTATGTTCGTCGAAATTTACATACCTAAAATATTTATTAAAATGTAACACTAGGAGACACAAAGATAAATTAGATATCAGACACGGCTAAATCTAGCAAGCCCCGATCTCCACACAGGAGTCACAGTACCAACCCCACAGGGTTCTTGGTCTGTAAGAAAAAATGTCCAAGGAAGGTTTGTCCCCGGTGATGTGGGAAATGTCATCTTCTGTCATCGACCCAGCCCTAAATTCAGGCGTTCATGTTTGTCTGTCTCGCTGCTGGTCCTAATTCCAGATGAAAAATTCCTGCCATTCAGAGGCAGAGCCGTTTGTGTATAATTTATGCAAATCTTGGGTTCCTTCAAAATGAAAAGAGTTATTGAAGTAGAAGTTATCCTTATCGACATGCCAACAGCAGACCCACAACACCAGCTCACCGACACGCTCTGTCCGACGGCCTGGGGCCCAGACACTTGGCTCCTCCGTCAGAAAGATCTCTCACACCCTAGTCCCCTTCCCAGTAGTATATGCAGGGAGCATATGCCTCCTCCCGCAGCGAGCTGGCAGAAGGGCACGCGTGCACACGTGCACACGCACAGCCCTCCAGCACACACCTCCCTTCCCGTGCCCCAAGAGCCCCAGGGATGTGTGTGTGAATGTCTGAACTGATGACATATTGTGACAGGACGCGCAAGAGCGAGGCACAGCCATAAAGCAATGCAGGTCACGCCAGTAGTCTTTATATAACCCAGAGCCACGGAGAGACCCAAAATAGCATCCTCCCTGCTGCTCAGTTAGTCTCCTCCATCAAGCAGGGATAAAATTAGAGCAGGCGCTGACGCGCACCTGCGTCTGCAGTGGGGCTCCTGGGAGACAGTGAGAGCAGGCTCAACACTGCCATCGGCCACGCAGACTGCCAGATTCTTCAGGCCCAATCTGTCACCAGACGGAGATGTGTGTCTGCGTGTGTGTGTGCACGAGCTGTTCGTGTGTCCTGTTGTGGAGCCCTGCTCTGGGGAGAACACTTCAAGGGAATGGCTTGGAGCTGGTATAAGGAGCTTGGCTGTTTGGGGCTTTGAGAAGAATGTTCCAGGCTTCTGGGGAGGAAGTCAATTTCCATATCAGCCCCCATTTTATCTCCCAGTTCTTCCCTGCCCTCCACGCCACTTCTCTCTGGCCTATATGGGGTCAAGTTTGGCTGGGATGTCCCTCCTTCAGAAGCCCATCCTGCAAAACAAAAACAAAATCATACTATGTTTGCTTCAGTCTGACCAAACAGACACCACGTAGAGATAAAAAGGCTGTACCAAGACATCAGGATGAAGGGACAAGGCGGGGTGAATTTGGCTGATTGTTCTGTAGGCCTCAGGACCTTGACCTTGTCTGGCAGCCAAGGTCACTGCTCACAGGTGTCGTGGACAGAAAGGCTGTCCAGCTGAGGCAGTGAGGTGATCTGTTCTTTTTCTGCTTGAAGATGGGCAGGGCAAAATATTTTCCCCCAAAAAATATGTAGTTAAAGGTTTGTTATCTTGATCTCTGGGTACCAGATATAAATTCCAATATAAATTCCAAGGGAGGAAGCATAGCCGACCCCAGGAAACAGACCAGAGAAATTACATGAGTAGCACAGGCAAGACAGAATGAAACTGGCTGGTGTTTTGTTTGTGTTTTTAAGAAAGATCATCATGCTCTTCTATGACTTCTGAAATTCTACTAGTACATGTTAATTTCTGGAGGTGGGGGGTGTTTCTGTCCTTGGAGTTCCCTTTTAAGTAAATACTTCAGAGAGAGGCTGGTAGTATATTAAGCTATTTCACAAGGAGGCGTCAGTGATTTATCAACTTCTTTTCCTTTTAAGGTAACCCGAGGAAACCCTGGAGCTCCCATATGGCCCAGCGTCTTCACGGTACCATCTTCCAAAACCAAACCAAACAAAACCATACTTACATAGGCAAAATAATCTACTTAAAAACTCATTTAAATTTTTATCCCCATTTTTATTTAAGCGTTGAGAAGAGTGAAAGATAATATTAAAAAGAAGAACCTAGTCATAGGTAAATACAACTACACTACTGAACCTCCCCTTTCCTCTCCTCTCTGAACCTTACAGCTGCTCTGAGCTCCCGAAAACTTCCAGACACCCAGCCCTGGTGAATATTTCTCTCTCTCTTTCAACTTCTCCTTTCTTAGCTGTTTATTTTTGTATAGATGGACTAGCTCTCCGGTTTCTTTGATTCCTCTCCACACACACACACACAAACAGCATCCAGAAGATAACTCAGTAAGCAAGAATCTGCTCCCCCTCAGAAGCCTGGGCATAAGTGTCTGGGAAGAGTATGGATTTCCATCTCGTGAGACCTACAGAGCTGTGATGCACGGATGGGTGAGGTCAGGGATCCCTGGAGAGAGACTTCCTGGGAAAGGACCTTTCTAAAGGAGATGGGATGGAAGAATGGAGAGATGCAAGTGGAAGGAGCTTTGAAGTGAAATTATTGTTGGACAGTTTTTGTCTCTAGCCTACTCTGTACCGTCACCAGGCCAAGGGCTCATTGAAAGAACACGGTGTTCATGACTTAGTGTCTCTCTTTTCTCAGTCCCAGCCCCAGCCTGTGGCCCCACTGGACAACTCCACTGCGACCAAATAGGTTTCCTCCTGCTCGTGCACCCTTGTTTATGGTTATGTCCTGTCTATGCTTCCCTCTGCCTTATCCGAATGCTTCTCTTCCTTGGCAGCCCAGAGCATTTAAATTCATTCTTCAGTGCTCAGCTCAAGGGTAGCCTAGCCTGGCACGTTCCTCTTCCTTGGGGAGGCAGAATTCTAAAATGGGCCCCGGATTCCTGCCCTCTGGTGCGCATGTCTCACATGCCCTTGTATACCCTTGAGTGTGGGTAGCATCTGTGAATGTGATGTGACATCACTCCCTTGATTACGGCAGAAGGCATTTGGCAGATGTAATTAAGAGTTGATTCAAAGAAATATTATCCTGGGTAGGTCTAAGCTAATCAGGTGAGTTCCCCAAAAGAGAAACTGGGAACCCGGCCCCTACGCTGCCCTGTCAAAATTGACTCTCCTGCTGGCCTTGAAGGAGCAAAGTGCCATGTGGTTAGAGGGCCTATGGAAAGAGCCATGTGGCAAGGACTTGAGAGCAGCAGAGGATTTGGAGAATGGTCCCCACCGACAGCTAGGAGGAAAGTGGGGACAACAGTCGTACAGACTGAAGGAAGTAACCACGCGAGCCTGGAAGAGGACCTGAAACTCAGATGGGAAGGCAGCCGAACAGGCGCCGGGGTGGCAGCCTGGGGAGGCCCTGAGCAGAAGGCCCCGTCGGCCCTGCCTGGACTCCTGGCACACAAGGACTCTGAGATAATAGATGTTTGTGGTTTAAGCCACCGAGTTTGTGGGAATCTGCAAAGCAGCAATGGGAAACCCACACCCAGCCCTTCCCAAGAATGAGTTGCTCATCCTTTGGACTCCACAGCGTGTTGCACTTGCCACCCTCCCACCATGCCATAGTCACCCCTGCGCATCTGCCACCCCCGTTATCACCGCCGTCCTAGCCCCAGTTTTCTTTGGGCCCGGCCCCCGGCATCTAGGAGCTAGCAGGTAGTAATAGTAGGAAGTAACACATGTTTTCGGAATTCATGTCACACAAAACAAAAATCACTTTTACCTTCACTTCCTGGGGATTTTAAGCAGAGGTCATCTTTTTGATCTCATATGTAGGCTGGCCTGGTTCAATTCTCCATGGATAGACATGTATATTTTTTCACTCAATTATTAATATAATGTATTCCATAGTAGCCCCTAAAAGATGATATTGTTTCAGATCTTTCCTCTAGCTTTAGGCTATAACATTTCTCTGGAATGTTCTGGGAATACCAGATCCTCTCCAACAGCATCTTTAAAAGCACATAAAACAATGCTGATCCTTAGTGGGCTGTGGGCGGCTGGCAAATCTCTGCTCACATACCCAGGCCTCAGCGCTTAGCCAAATATCGTCTCGCCCAGAGGCCTCTAGGACACCCCCCGACAGCGCACAGGGTGTCTCTGCTGAATTGTTAGCCAATGGCCCCCGGATCTCGGGTGGATGGTGTCAGTTTCACTGTACTGTCCCCTCAGAGACAGTTGTTCTGGCCAGTCCATGTGGCCTGACTTTTGGTTTAGAAAATGCAGTCACTGAAGCTACATATGATCCTAAAACGGGACAGGTCTACGAGGTTGGTTTGCTAATTCCTGCCCCACCTTCCTATACACGTGTGGGCACCTACCCAGGTACAGGCGCACATGCACGCACCCCTTCTTTATTGGCTCCGTTGGTAACATAAGTACCTGTAACACGGGACAGAGCTTTTTATTCCTCTCCATGTAAAAAATCATTATGGAGTAAAAGCTTCCCGTTGGGACTCCGGGTGTACCCAAGGCACACATTTTCTTCGCCACCATCTTGCAACCCTGGGCAGAATTTCCTTTGGCCTTAGTCAAAAGGGAGGGGGCACTTCTCATGGATCAGGGCACTTGGGGGCAGGGACAGAGGAGGAAGTGAGGGTAGCGTGGGAGGCGCCTCTCTGTGCCTTCGATTCAGACATTCCTGGTGCTTCCTAAGGTGGAGACACCGTTCTTTGAGCCTATTCCCTTTCATGCAGAATGGGCGGAATAATTGTACTGACGTCACGGGGCCATGTTAAGGATTATGTGAAACAACGCCTGTAAAGCAGACAGCTCAAAGCTTGGCATACGAAAGCCACTCGGTCCCGTTTAGCTACTACCGTTATTTGACCTGTAGTCAGGCTCAAAAGGGGTCTTGTAGGGTTTCAGAAATTGGGTGGAAATTGGCCCACTCCCAGAGTTGCCGGTGGCTCATCAAGTCTCAGGGTGTCTGGAAGGTAAGCAGGTCTGACAGACTCCTCATTGCAGCCGTCCCCCAGCCACTTCACCCTCATCCCGGGAGTGGCAAGGAAGGCGTTTGGCAAGAAACCCCGGAGGGAGACGATGGGCGCGAATGATGCAACAGGAAGTCTGGCGTGAAAGAGGGCACCAGCGGCGAGCAAGTCAGGCTGCCGGCCGGGTACTGAGCCATCGCCCAGTTCAGGCTTCAGCGGGAAGGTTTGTATCAGTGCCCAAAAATTAAAGAACGTAGCCCTTCAGGTCACCAGGGAAATGGACTGGGTTGGAGACCAAGCGCGCATTGGAGATAGCACAGGCTTTGGCCTTCTGGGCTGAAGTCTTTGGTCACCCAGTTATTATGCGACGTTGGTACATCTTTCATAACCTTTCTGAGCCTCAGCTTCTTTATCTTTCAAAGGAGCGGGGCTCTTGGGAGGGTTAATTGGGATAATATGCAAAGAGCCTAGCACTGCACCTGGCCCACTCCATAAATGTGTGCCCTTCCCATGTCCCCTCCCAGGTGTCTGGGACACCCCTCCACCCCTTCCTTGTCTCCTAGCTAAAGGTAGTTGACTATGATGCCTATGATGACGCCAGTTCTTGATTACTTGATATTGCCACATATCTGGCCTTATCGCTGGTTATTGACTTATGTAAGACTGGCTGCTCTCTCCTCCACCTGGCTCCTTCCTGCCAGGTGCTTTCTCCTGACGCACTTGGACAATGATGAAGGGCTGGGCCAGGTCACCTGGTGACAACAGAATTGATCTGAGCCCTGACAAGCGTGGCTCCATCCATCGGAGCATTGTCCTGTGCACCAAAAGGTCAAGTGTTAGGTTCCCTGTGAGGGCACATACCTAGGTTGTGGGTTTGGTCTCTGGTCAGAGCACATACGGGAGGCAGCTAATCCATGTTTCTCTCTCTCACTCTCTTTTTCTCTCTCTCTAAAATCAATACATGTATACTTGGGCGAGGATTAAAAAAAAAGAATTGATTTGAAAAAGCTTCTACTTAATATTCCAAACTTACAGGAAGGAATTACTTTGAAAATGCATATGTATCTCTGAGCCCATAACACACCTCCCTTGACAAGGCTGCCTCTTTAGGGTGCCCTGCCTAGTCCTTCCTCCACCATTTTGGGGGTTCCCAGGCTCCTCTTCAGGATTCTCTGTGGGTTCCTCTTCTCAGCCCGTGTCCTACAGGTTGGGATTCCAGGGTTCCACCCACAGGCACACGCACTCTCCAGGTGCTCGCTCATCCAGAACCTCAGCCACAACCGTTCCCTGTTGATTTGCTAATTCACCATCTGCTCGATTCACACTCCTGACCCCCGGTTTGTTTAGACGGCTGCTGCCTCCGGAGCATTTCTGCCGGGCGATTCCACAGCCCCTCGGACTCAGTCTCCTTAACAACAACACCGAGCAAACCCAGAAGCCCACGCAAACCTGAGTGGTCTCTATCTTCTGTGAATTCTATTTCCCCAGTCTCTCTTGATCGCGTCCCCTCCTTTCCATCTCCATTCCACAGTTTGCATTCAGGCTGTCATCTGACCTCCCCTGGAATACTGCAACCCCTGCCCAGATGGACTCCCTGGCTCTGGCTGTGTTTTCCATAAACGCCCTAAAGGAGAGCTGTCTGCAATGTAAACCTCCTCTGAAAATCCCTCAAGCCCTTTCTATCACTCAGGGTCTAGCCAGAGAACCGAAATCACACCAACAAGTCTAATAGAGCTCATTTAAGATGTAAGATTAATTTCAGATCAATTATTTACTAAGTCTAAAGTTGTCAAGTAGGAAAGTGAAAAGACAGAGGTATCACTAAGGTATCACTGAAGTAGCAAATATAGAAATGATCTATCACCCACTGCCAGGACAAGGAGAGAAGGAGGTGGGGTAATTAATTTCCATTGCCTTCATGATAAGGAAGCAAACTATTTAATACGCAGAGCTCTCGCTGTCCCCTGCTGATTTCCCTGGCCTTGTCTGCAGACCCAGCACCAGCTTCCCCATCTTCCTCCCAAGCCTACAGTCATTCTGCTTTCAATCCTCCAAGCTTCTCTACTTGTGCTGCCACCACCTGAAATGCTGCTCTCCACCCTTTTCCCACGGCTCATCCGTCCAGAAAGGCCCAGTGAGGCTTCCGTCTAATTCAGAAAGGCTTTCCTAACCACCACCCCCACTTCAGGCAGAGTTCAGTGCCTGCACCCCACCCTCCTTCTTAAGGGTTACCGTAACATCCTGGGCTTGTCATCACACTGTATTGTCATTGTCATTTTAACCATCTATGAATTCCATGGGGCCAGACGGAACAGTCCCTTGTCCTCTTTGCATTTCCAGCTTTCAGCACAATTCCTGGCACATCGTACGTGCTTGATAAATGGTTTAATGTTAGACTCACATCACCTCTCATGTAAAGAATAATCTCCCCCACCTGCTTTCCCCATCAGATCCATCCTTCCTCAGGGTGGCTCTGATCATATTTGTCCAACAATCAAAAAATATTCAGTGGCTCCCCACTGTCTGAGGAATAAAGTCCAAACTCCTTCACCAGCCGTGTCTGTCTCTTGTCTCTGACCTCCCTATCTCAGCTCCTTGCCCTCTACACCCCTGCGTGTACCACGAGCCCCTCCCTTGATGAGCCGCCCGCTGTTTCCTCAATACCTCGGACTCTCTCTCCGGATCAGAGTTCACTCTGTTACTTTTACCAGGAACACCTCTCAGGGCTTCCTTTGCCTGCTGCAATGCTCCCCAACCTTCAAAGCCTAGTTCATAGGTTGCCACCTTCCCGCATCCTCCTTTAGTGGTAGAGAATAAAGTCCAAATGCTTAAAGGGACTTTCACATTCCTGTTGGGCCTGGCCCTCCTGCTCATTGGCCCAGCCTTTTCTCTTCCCACTTTCCTCCTTGCTCCGTCTGCCCTAGAATGCTGATCTTCTCTGGTTCCTGGGATGTGCCAGGCTTTCTCACACCGCCAAGCCATCGTCCAAGCTGTTCCCTCTGCCTGGGAGGCTGTTGCTGCCGTCTCTTTATCCCCTCATTTTCCTGAACCCCAGACCAAGTGCTTGCTCTCTTTTATGCACTCATTCAGCGACTGTGCCTATATCTATCAGCTAGACTGTGCACTGCATGAAAGCGGGCCCTGTGTGTGTCTCATTTGTCATTATATTCCTGGCAGTTAGCCAGTGCCTGGCATGCACTAGATGCTCAGTTACTGTAATAAATGTTCATTCATTCACTAACAGGCTCCCTCATTTATAGCATCCTCAGCAATCTGCAGCAAAGTAGTTACTTTTGAACATTACTCCCATTTTGAACATTAGCTTCTTTAAACGAAGAGAAATATCCTTTCATTATTGACATTTTCAAAGGTACACCAAAGTCAAGAGAATAATACGGAGTTCAGCAGAAGTAAGGCTTGCTTGAGTGTGGTTGGTAGGGCAATAACATGGGTGTAATAATGCATAGTTTTAATTTGAACATTTCACCTAAAATGTCATATGGTGTGCTTGAGTGTGATATTGTTCTGTTACAGAATGACATACTTACGATTTTATAATAAAAGATTTTGTAATAAAGCAGGGATGTTATCTGTGCCGGACCCTGTATGATAACCCCCCCTTCCTCATCATGCTGTCCCGACGGTCAGCAGCAGCTGGCGAGCCTTCTTTCATCTCTCTCCCTCCTGTTTCTAGATTATTTCAAAGCACATCTCAGATATCATAAATTAAACACTTATTGAGGGTTCACATGTCTTGTTCATCTTTACTTTTCATGTAACCCTTAGTATCTGGCCCCTAACAGATGATAAATGTTCATGCATTTATTAGAGAAAAATGTCATTCATTCATTCACTCACAAAGTTATTTGACTAAGACTTATTGAGCAGCCAATACATGCCGGACACTGTTGGCATTGGCAATGGATTCAGTGGGAGGACACAGGGAATAAATGAGTGAATGACTGAATGATGACATTGTTATAGAACCCTATAGTGGTAATTTCTATGCAGATCATTAAACTGCATAGCAAGTGATTGAGTGGCTACTTAGAACAGGTGCTTAGGGAGAACCTCTCCAAGGAGGTAACCTTTAAACTGAGTCCCGAATGGCAAGAAGGAACCACAAGGGGCTGCGGAGGGGAGAAAGCGGTCCAGATGTAAAAACCAGCACTAACAGTGTCCCTGAGGAGGGGCCAGCTTGACTGTTGTAGGAGCTGGCAGAAGGGCAGTGTGGCCGGGCTGAGGAGGCTTGAGGAAGTGGCAGGACCTGGGGCCTGAGGAACAGGCAGGCCACATCCTGCATTCAGGGGTGTCCAACCTGCGGCTGGCGGGCCGCATGCAGCCCAGGCCCAATACAAAATCATAAATTTACTTAAAACATCATGAGATTTTTTTGTGTGTGGTTACATGTCACAATCTATGTAACGTATGGCCCAAGACAGCTCTTCTTTGAGTGTGGCACTGAGACGCCAAACGGTTGGACACCCTTGCTAGGGCTTTATAAGCCAAGGTTTTGGGTTTTGTCAAAGCTTTGCTAAATACCCATTAGGAGCTTTTAAGCAGAGGAGTGATAAGATCTGTTTAAAAGATAATTTTGAGTTAGGTAGGGATAATAAACCACGATTGCAGTAGCTGAGGAGAGAACGGTGGTGCTTCAGACCAGTTTGGAAGCAGTGACGAGGGACAGATGTGGAAGGTGAAGGAGCCGCTTTGGAGCCAGAGGCGATGAGTCTCGCCGAGGGAAGGGCTGTGGAGATGAGGGAAAGATTCCTGCGGGGGGCGGGGACGAAGGTCCGTAGGCGTCAGTGGCAGGCGGGGAAGTGATCGGGAAGCACCAGCAGTGAACAGCAGTGTGACCGTATGTGACACCAGCTGGGGTGAACTACGTTCACGTAGCTTTATTTGAGAGGTCCCCACACCAGCCTCAGTTTCCTCTCCTGCCCGATGGGCTTGGTGATACCATCTTGAGGGTTTCTCTCAAGGTCAAGTGAGAGCATGTGAAAGGGCCAGCGGTGTCCGGCACGGAGTGAACACACAATGAATGTGAGTTCTTGTCCACTGTCTCACCTCACACACGCCCCTCAGCCCGTCAGCCATGGTCTACCTGAGGACTCACCCTGGGGAGTGGGTGCACTTCCGTCCCCGCTCTGGGAGTGCGACAATTCCCAGGGAGAACTGAGTCACCCGCTCCCTCGTTGGGTAATTCTTGTGCTTTTGGTGCCGCTGACAGGAAGGTCTGGGACCACAGGGAAATCGTTGCCCCAGGGCTAAAGTTTTCTCGGGTGAGTGAGATCCAGAATTCCAGGAGGACCTGGACTTCCCCGGAGAGGGGTGAGAATGAGAGGGGGCAGGAAGAGAGAGAAACTAGGCACCGCCCCTCTGTGCCATGTGGGGCCCAGGGACACAGGACCCCTAGGGACCCGCTGATCTCTGCTCAGTGTTCCTCCCACCCCTCAGTGACTCAGTGAGCACAAAGGGCCCTGGAACTTTCCTTGACCAGCCCTGAAGGGAAATGCACCTGGACCTCCTAGAACCAGAACCCGGGAGCAGGACCCAGGGCATCCAAGTGGTACTCCTCCCACCTTCCCCTCCCCCAACAGAGCACATGTGCGAATCTTTTTTTAAGTGACAAGTATGTGTGTCTACATACACCCACATAGATATACACCCATGTGTCATACTTTATAAGCATGTATATGCAGAGAAAGACAAAAAGAGACATACACTAAAATGTTAAAGGTGAAATTTCTCTGGGTGGCTAAAGTGTAAATGAGCACTTTTCGTTTGTCTTCGTGCTGTTCCGTGTTTGCCACAACGCAGCACTTCCTGGGTGCGCACGATCTTTCGCGGTTCTAATCTGTTCCCGAAACGGTCTCTGCGGGGGTTCCCTGTCCAGGCGCCAGATGTGGGGGGGCTCTGCCCGCAGAGCCCCATCCCTCCGTCATGGATGAGAATAAAACTACCAAGCCATGATCTGCTTGGGGAGGAGAGGTGGACAAACTCTCAGAGGGGAATGACCCAGAGCCCCTTCCTCACTAGGCTTTTATTGGGTTCGAATACACCGGAATACAGGTTTATCATTTCAAAGAAATCTGAGGGCTTAATCTGAGTCAGTGTCTGTCAGGAAAGGGGGTTGCCAAACTTTGGGAGACACACCCATTTCCTCCTCGGACCCTTATCATTTAAATGAGAGCACTCTTAGCAAAGCAGGTTTCACAGGACTTTACGAATTCTTTCTTATGCCTGATCACGGGGGAACCATTCTGGCCGGCACAGGGCTGCACTGCTCACCGTCATAGTTTCAGGCTTTAAGCCCATTAGGCTCAGGAAGCAGAAAACATCTCCAAGACAGAAATGGGGACTTGGGCTATATTAGAATAGCTGGGGGTCGAGGGTCCATCACCCCCTCTTTGCTGCAGCCCCCTGAGTCCTTCCATGAGGCCTCCCAAGTGGTCGCATCTGGCTTAGGTTGCCCCTCCCATGAGGAGTCTTACCCGTCATTGACTACCAACCAAGCAACGGGACCAGAGATGGATGAGACAGAAGCAGCACTCCTGCCAGGGAGACAAGCTTTGTCTCCTTAGTAGCTCACGTCCTCTTGACAGAACAGACCCAGATGAAGCAGGTCCCTAGGCTCTTACTCAGCCCACCATGGGGCGAGGGTTACACCTCCTGAGACCAGGCTGAACAGTCCGCAACAGGTCTCCACGGGGATCACCTGTGAGAAAGTGACAGCAGAGAGCACTCGTTCTCTCACGTATTCACTTCGGTAGTTCCTTTGCTTGACAAATGTTTGAATGCCTAGTGGGCGTTACTGCCCGACCCTAAGGTAACACGAGACATCTGAGGTACAGTTCCTGTCCTCAGGAGCTTTTAAAAAATCACAGCAGAATACTGCAAGGGAAAAAATGAGTCAAGTGAAAAATAAAGGGTCCTTAGGAGATGAGGTGACTTCCAGCTGGAGGCGTCAGGGGTAATTCCATGCAAGAGGCGAGGTCTGAGCTGGGCCTTGAAGGCCGGGTAGGACTTGGAGATGTGGAGCGGGTGGAAGGGTATCCAGGCAAGGTGGAATGCATAAGCGAAGGCACAGAGGCAGAGAAACACCAGGGGTATATGGAAAATAGCAAATAAAAGACACTCTCTTTGGCTGCCATGGCTAACAAAGTTTACTATGTATAAACTTTGTATATGTTTATACAATGTATACTATGTATACTATGTATATATATACATATACTCGCTTGAGAATTTGCTCAGAACAATCTGGTCAAGTGGATGGGGCAGCAGCATGCTACCATTTCACAGGTGAGGAAAGTAAAAGTCTGAAGGGATAATGGCTCCTATCCAAGGCCACCAAGTAGCAGCGGGAGACACGGAAAGTTCTCAGATCTCCTGACCCCAGGGCTGCTCGCTCCTGGGAAAACCCATGGAGAGAGGCAGTTTCTCATCGATGGAGAGAAGCAGTCGCTGAAAATACGGAGCCGCAGCCCATTACTCGTAAACAGATCATCGCGCAAATCAATCAGCCTGCTGAGTGCCTATCGACAGGCTGTACCTCACTGCCGGGCACAGAGAAAAGGGTAGGAAGCGTGCAACATGCTGTCGACAACCGTGTGGGTGGAGAAGGGTGCAAGCCATGAAGCAGGGAGGTGGTGAAGGAAGAAAAGAGATGAATGAAGAATGTTAGAGAACACAACCGGGAAGAGCATAGTTACGTACAAATGTGTTTGTTTGCGGTCATAGTTTCTAACGGCAAAAATGGGAACATCTATCATGTTTAGGTATAGATTTTAGTTAAAATAATTATGGCATGTTCAGACCGTAGAAAAACTTTTTCAGCCTTAAAAATCAGGAAGAGTGTGTGTAATTATTAACATGCAATAGTGTTTAGAAATGTACCTTTGAGTGGGATGAAATTATGTACTAGCGCACCTAAGAGGAGCCCAGCCCTCTGCTGACTTGCACGTGGAAGGCACTCCAACGACGGCCGTCAATGGCTACGGGATTATATATTTTTAACGATAGATTTTTCTTCACATTGGGAAACTTTGCAAGAATTCTAATCTGCTGTTAAGTTACATGTTCTTATTCACTGGACTTCATCTCTGGTATCGCCCTTCCTTTCCTTTCCTGCTTGGTCTCAGGGCTCCGATCAGGGCTCCTCGGAGCAACGGGGTGAGGAGGGGGTGGCGGGGCGAGGACAGCTGCCCACGCTGCCTGCTTCCTGCAACGCGCCTCCCAGGGGAAGGCTGGTCCTGCTGCCCGTCCCGGGGCTTATTCACGGCCGATCCTCAGCCCCAAAAATAAACACCCAGGGTGTTTCCTCTTCCTAAAGGGGAAGCAGAAGCCCCTGGTGAGCAGAGGGAAGGGTGAGCCCTGTCTAGACCATCATCCAGGGGGAATTCTGTCCACACAGTTCCCCTCGGAAATCCCCAAGCTCTGCTGACTCAGGCCACCCATTCCGATGGTGCCTTAGATCCCAGCCATCCTTCCCCAAGGAGAGGCTAATTATTCCCGAGCCAATTGGTGCAGTGATCTTTCAAAGGAGAACTTGCTCAGATAAGGTAATAGGTCCAATTACAGCCTCCCTGACTGATGGCCTGTCAAGTCCAGCCTTGGGCCCTGCCTAGAGATAATCCTTTCCTGCCAGGCTGGGCAGAGAGTGGGGGGAGGGGACCAAATCAGGCTGAAATGACCTGAAGGAATTCAAAGAACAAAGAGACCCCTCAAGAATGCATGTAAACAGGCCCCACTTTTTTTTTTTTTCCTGAGGAAAAGAATCACACTCTGGGCAATGTACCGCCCAGGAGACTTTCAACAATGTCTGGGGATATTTTTGGTTGTCTCAACTGGAGGGAGTGTTTGTGTGCTGCTGGGCTCTGGAAGGTAGATAGAGTCCTGGGGTGATACTAAACACCCCACGATACACAGGATAGCACCCTCCCTTGCCAAAGAATTAGCCAGCCCCAAAAGTCAATAGTGCTGAGGTTGTGAAACTCCTGTTCTGTGGTATGCTGCACGCTGGACAGACACAAAGAAAGGGGTCTGGGAAGAAATCCCCAGACTTGGGGGTCTCTGCAGGGGAAGACCCATGGGGAGGAGGATTTTCCTAAAGGCAAGAGCAAAGTTTCCAAGCTGCCAGTCCTCACCAAAACATGGCATAACTCTATTTCAGAAGTGTTTTTAAGTGGTTATCTAACAAGTAATTTTATTCAAGAAAAAAAGAATGTGGGAAAAGGTAGAGGACAGGAAGGAGAAAGGCTGGATGCTGGCCGCAAGCTTTGCTCTGATTCTGAGCATTTAATGATTAAAGGCAGACTCTTTTGTCAAGAATTCAGCAAATAAAGTAAAACAGTGAAATCCATATTTGTCTTGTTAACTTTTATAAATTGTCTGGAACCTTGGAAATACCTTTGACCGTGCCTGAAAGTCTATCAACACGACATAAACTGAACTGGAAATGTAATAACACATGAGTTAATTTGACTAATAGGTGGTCCCATGTCTGTGGTGAAGTTGCATCAGTGAAGATTTGAATTAACTGTCTGCAATGATCACATCTGCCAGGTCTTCACTTTGCTTCTCCCGACACATCCTTGGTACTTACTTGGATATCTTAAGCCTCTGGAAGGATGATGTTCTGTGTCCTCCTCCTTGGGCCCCTTGCCCAAGATCTAATTTGATCCAACAGGCATTCACTATGCTGTTCCAATGGGCCCAACAGCATGGTCGCTGCTGTGGATGCGTACATAGTGCATGGACACAAATTTGGGATTGGTCTAGGATGTGGGGACTTAAAGCTTGAAAAGAATGTGTTGCTTCTAATGGAAGAGGACACTGGGTGAGTGAGTGGGAGCTGGATTGGGCTGGAAGGTGATGACTCAGGGCATGAGATGATCCAGGACACCCCAGTGGAAAATGTTCATAAAGTCGTTGGACCTGGAAGCTTGGATCTCAGGTGAGAACATGAGCTCAGGATCTAAATGTGGAATTATTCGCCATAATAATGAGCCCATGGAGATGGGCAGAAAACAGAACAGAGGCCCAGGGGCTGGACCTTGAGATGCAATTCATAGCTGAGGGGTAGGAGGAAGAAGAGAATGAAGTAAAGACAATGACTGAAAACAATCAGAGAAACAGAGAGAAAACTGAGAAAGCGCAGCGCTGTTGAAGTTGAGGAGAGTTGTTTTGTTTTGTTTTTTAAGGGACAGTTAAAAAATGTGTTTGGGTGGTGGGCACACAATGCAATGTACAGACCATGTATCATAGAAACATACACCTGAATCCCATATGGTCCTGTGAACCAATGTCACCCCAATGCATTTAGTTTAAAAAAATGTCAAAGCTTCATAGCATGAACCCTAAGGAAAGGACCCGGGATGCAGCAGGGTGACCAGCTGTTCTGGTTTGCAGGCAGGGTGAGCAGGACTGTCCCGGTTTGGGGGCTGGAAGTCCCACATCCCATGAACATCTCAGCTCTGGACAAACAGGGCAGCTGGGGTGTGCGAAGCCTCGTGCTGGACACTAAACCGGGGCACCAGAAATGAATAGTTCAACAGCCAGTCACATCAATGCATACCCTCTAAGACACCACATTAAAAAAAAAAAATGGATTCTGCCTTTGCCCCATCCTCAGAGCGTGGCGCTGGCTCAGACCCAGGCCAAGGTTAATAAACTGAACTAGTGGGAACCAGTCTTGAAAACCTTTGATCACCTTTTGAGGGTTTTGGCCTGGAAGCACTTCCTATCATAAAATTTAGTTAGCCAAACTCTTATTTGGCTCAAGTACTGTTTCTCTAAACTGCCTTCACTCAGGTGATTGCTTTTACTGGAAACTCAACTGTCAAGATAGAGTCGATGACCTTTCTGCAAAGAAAGTCTGAAAACCAATGCAACTGATAGAAAGATTAAAGAAAATTAGCTCACTCTATCAAAGCTACAGACCCAGTTTTGAGGAAACAAACAGATTTGGGGAACTACAAGGTTATATGTCTCTGGCAACTTCCAGAAACCCATAGCTTTTCTAAAAAACCAAACGTATTGTGTGTTTGCGAGCAGTGTGGCAAAGCTCTTTTTCCAGGAGTATCCTGTGATGCTTGGAAGTCAGAGGAGACTGTGAATGATTTTCATGTTTTTTGTTTTTGTTTTTTTACATGCTTTTGGTTCTGCCCATTTCCTTTAAGCTGGAGGCCAGAAGCTGGCAGCCAGTGGGCCAGCTCAGCCTGGATATGTGTTTTGTTTGGCCCACAGGGTGTTTTTTAAAATTTTGAATTAGTTGCCAGCATTTAAAACCAGAAGATTTTACAGAGAAAAAAAAAATCCGGATTTCCTGCTTTTCTTGAAGAACTGGAAGATCTGAGGACATTGGGACTGCATGTACACACGGCAGTAATCCGCAGGGTGGGGCGACGACTGTCCTCTTCGACCGGGTGTCTGCCCTTCCCACGCCCCACCCCCACCTGCCCTGCTACCTGCCTTTACCCGCTAGGCCCATCCCAAGGCTCCGCAGAGAATGAGGCCCCCAAAATACCTCAGTGGTTAATTCTAAATGACTTGCCTTGACCTGTTTCCTATTCTACATCCCAGCGTGTTCCCAAGCCTTGGAGGTTCTGACGTCATAACTGATTTCCTGTTTGTGGATTCGGCTCAACCCCTTGGCCAAACATCTGGCACCATTCCCCTAAGTTACCTGTGCTTCCTGCCTCTGCCCCCCTAAATCAGGCAGCCCCACCCAATGTTCCACGCTGCTGGCTGCCACCACGCCAAGCCACAGGCACCCCCACTTGGTTTGCTCTCACTTTGTATCTCTTCCCACTCTTAGTCTCCACTCACTACCTCCTCCAGGGCCCACCTGGCTGCTGATCCCTCAGCTTGGTCTCCCATTTCCACCCTTGAAATCATCCCTTGGACTCAACCCTAGAGTTCAGCTCCTGTGTGAACTCTGGGCTTCTTTCTCTTAAGCTTTGTTTGTGAGTCTTCCTGCTTACAAAACCTTCAAGTCAATTCAGCTCCAGCTCTTGGAAATGTATTAGTCAGAGTAACGCTAGCTGCTACAAGAAATAAACCCCCAACATGTCAGCGGCTTAACATCATACAGTTTATTTCTCACATAAGAGTCAAATGGGAATTTTCCTGGCCTGAAGGCAGGACCCAAGCTCCTTCCAACTATAGCTCTGTGACCCTCGAGAGCCTCAGAATCCTCTTTGTCCAGCGAGTGGGTAGCTAAAAAAGAGAGAGTGGCAAAGGAGCCCCTGCTTCCTAACTGCCGTCCAGTCTGGAAATGACATGTGTCACTTCCACTCACATTCCATTGGTGAGAACTAACCACGTGTCCCCACCTAAGTGTAAGAGGAGAAGGAAAATGCAGTCTGCAGGTGAGGTGCCATTCCCCAGTGACAGTGTCGCGCCACAGAAGAGAGAGCCTGAGTTAGGGGAGGACAGCTGACCTGTCTGCCACAGCTCCTGTCTGCCACAGCTCCCGTCCAAGCGTGCTGGCTCCCTGCTGAGCTGATGCTAGTTCCCATTAGGTGTGGGTAGGAAATGGCGCATCTCTCTCCAGGAATATAGAACTCTCCTCAGCAGAACTCTCTATGGCAACTGACGGAAACCCACATCAACCTAAGGCGGGGAAAGGCATTTGTTGGCTCCAATAACCGAGCAGCTCCGGGGATGAGGTGACCTGAAGTGCAGCTGGGCCCAGACACTCAAACGTGGCTGCTAGGTCTCCTTCTCTCCCCACCTCCATAGCTTGACGCCCTCCTCCTGCAGACTTTCCCCGGAGGACAGGAAGAGTGGCCGACAGCTGCCCTTGCATCACATCCTCCCAATTTCATGCTCTAAAAAGAAAAAAACCCTTTCTCCTCCAGCTCCAAGCTCTAAAAACTCAGCCAAAGGCTCTGACTGGCCTGGCAGGGGTCACGGTTCTACCAGGGAAGCAGCTGAACCACGAGTTCCTTTTCCACCGCACTGGCGTGGGTGAGGAGCAGCTGCCTGAGGGAAGCAGGCGCTGGCGGACAGGCACAGCAACATGTACACAAGTGACTTGCCACTGACTGTGCCTCTGTGGCCAGCCTGGACCCCAGGCCTCAGTGCGGGTCCTGGGGAGCAGCCTGCTGAGACCAGAGCACACTCGCTATGCACTGCATTAGTTAGAGCCATGGTCTCCGCGACAGTTAACAGGGTCTTCATGACTTCCCAAGAATTCACCAGAGTTGGAAAAGGTCTGTTGATAAGTTCTTTGTAAGACCTGAACATTGTTAAGTTCCATCTAAGTAATAGATTTACATAATAAAAATTACTGGAAAATTGATGTTTCTCAGGCAGGAATTTACTTCAAATGCTGAAGTACCTCCTTTATTCATCCATCTGATGAGTAATTATTGAGAATCTGTGATTGCCCAGTTTGCAGTCAGATACGGCACATACAAGATGGATAAGTTCAAGACCATGGCCTCACAAAGCTTAGAGTCTCTAGTAGATAAGGAAACACAGTTAAGGCAAAATGTGACACCGGGACAAAGTCTGTAAGGTAGTATCGTTGTACGAGCGAACGAGAGATTGTCAAGCATGGAAGAAATTACTCATCTGCTGAAGAAATGAAGGGGAGGATCAGGAGCAAATTCATGACGTATGACAAAGCACTTCAGAGTGTAGGTGTCACTGGCGTGCTACCTGGCCGGGTGCCGCTGGGACGAGCCATCCTCAAACGCTGTCCCTGATTGCTACTGAGTTTTACTTGGAGGGTTTTACCCATGAACACACATTACCAATTTTTTATTAAGTCGATGGCAATTGTTTTACATTTCCAACAACTGGTAATACCATTAGATAAAGTAAAGAAAATCTATACAGTCTAGCTCTGCATTCTTTTCAGAAACTTTTTATTTGGGGATAATTTTAGATTTACAGAAAAGTTTCACAGAACAACACAGAGAGTTCCCATCATTCCTCATCCACTTTCTCCTAATAATACATTTGTCAAAATTAAGAACGTGATATTGGTACATTACTGGTAACTAAACTCCTGCCTTTATTCTAATATCACCAGTTTTTCTACTAATGTCTTTTTTCACTCTAGGATCCAATCCAGGATACCACATTGCATAGCTCTTGATTTTTAAGGATGTTTTTCTTCAGGCGTGGGTCAGCTATGCCTCTTTTCCTCCTTCCTGCCAATGCTTTAGACATTTCATGGTTCATTAGCACCTGTTCTAGAGTGTGAGCAGGGAAGGAAACAATTTTGAAATGTTAATTAGCCAAATGTTATTTATTGGTTTGTGGAAGTTAGCTCAGTTGTTAACAAGGCCAAGGTTATTGGCTTCATCTCTCTCTATAAATGAGTCAGCCAGCTCAGCAATGACAGGGGAGGTCTCATCCAGTGGCCGTTACCTGTACCCTAAACCTCATCCAGCTTTTCTTAAACGCAAACTTTTTGGCCACAGTGGGGTAATGGCGGGAGCGCCTACCCTATTACCTCGATACTCAGAGTGCGGATCACAGACCAGCGGCATCAGCATCATCTGGCTCTTAGAAATGCAGGATCGCAAGTCCCACCCAGACTGAAGAATCAGACTCTGTTAGGTGATTAAAAAGCATGGCCATTCACCAAAAGTTTGTTGAGAACTTACCCTGTGTTAGGTGTTGGAGTTTCAAAAGAAAAACAGAATAAAATCTTGCCATCATAGAACATACCATCTGTCTAATAGGGATTCTAGACAAACAAAATGGCAATGACAGAGGCAATTGTGAGGATGTGGTACATAAACACAATAGAATATTACTCAGCCATAAGGAAAGATGAAAATGCCATTTATAGGTAGGTCTTGAGAATATCATGCTAAGTGAAGTAAGTCTGACAAAAAGGACCAGAGCCATATGATTTCACTCATATATGAGTTATAAAACAGAAAGCAGCAAACAAAAAGAACTCATAGGCACACACCCAACAGTACGGTGGTTACCGGAGGGGAGGGGGGGTGGTAGGAGGGTGAAGAGGGTGAAGGGGGTCAAATACACGGTGACAGGAGGAGACTGCGTTTTGGGTGGCAAGCACACAGTGCAACATCAGAAGATGTGTTACAGAATTGTATGCTTGAAACTTATATAAGCTGATTAACCAATGTCACCCCCAATACATTTAACTTAAAAAAAAGCAAAGGCAGTTGTGCTAATGGGGTTCTGCCAGGGAATAAGAGAGAGCCTAATCAACTGGGGGGCAAAAGAAGACTTTTCAGAGAATGTTGTATTTGAGCTGCGACCTGAAGGATAAGAAGATTTAGCCAGTTGAAGGAGAGGAAGGTACAAGGGGTGAGGGTGGGAGAAAAGCAGGTTAGGGGTGAGGGAACTCGGAGGCAAGAGACAGCATGGTGTCTCCTGGGAACTTTAAATGTCAACACTGGAGATGATCCCCAGAGTCTCTTCTCTCCGTGTGCATCAGCATCATCAGCACATATTATTGAGCACCAACTATATGCTAGGCACCGTGCTAGGTGGTGGGGATATGGATAATAAATCTCCCACTCAGTTCAATGTAACGACTCAAACAACTGGAGAGAAGAGGTACATGATACTTCAGAGGATCCCCTAGATGGAACGTCCAAGGGAGGCCAAGCCTGGGTTGAGATAAGGTCGATAGAGTGTGACAATTATTGAGGGGCCAAGGAAAGAGGTCCGGGAATTCTGTCCCATTCCAGTCTTGCACAAAAAAGAAACACACACAGACACACACACACAGACATACACAACACTCACTGTGGGGGCGACAGACCTTACTGAGGTTTGACACATGCTCCCATCATGCTCCCTGCCCCCACAGCACCAAGCATCCCTCTCTATTTTTTTTATTTTTAAAAATATGCTTATTGATTTGAGAGAGAGAGAGGATGGGAGAGATAAAGAGAGAAACATCAAGGTGAGAGAGAAACATCGATTGTTTGCTCCCTTGCACCTCAGTTGGGGATGGAACCTGCAACTGTTGTATGTTCCCGGACAGGGACTCAAACCCCCAGCCTTCTGGTGTACAGAAGACGCCCCGACCAACTGAGCCACACCAGCCACAGCAAGTATGCCTCTCTTTAGAGGTCCTCACGATGCTTATTTCTCACTTGTCTCTCACCTCTCCAACTCCTCTGATCGTGCTGCTTTACCTTTTCCTGACTCTCGGGGGCCAGCCCATTTCTCCCTTTGTCACACACACAAGTTCAGTTCCCCAACTCCAGGCTTTCTTTTGCACAGCTGACGATTTAGCTAAAACATTGGTGTCACCACCACCAGATTCAATCCTTAAGTCAAGACCACCCTCCTCCCAAGCCTCTGTCTTTCTGTGGGAGTAAGGGTGAAGGGGGTTTCCTTCTTCCAGTCCCACATGCTTTGCGTGAGAAAAGACAAGAGAAGTGCAGAGAAAAACAGGAGCGTAGGGTTGGGGCTCCTCCCAGAGCAGGTTATGGGGAAGCAAAGACCTGAAAGGGTGACCAGGAGGGAGGAAACCAGGTCGCAACTGAAGGGAACAGGCTTTATTAATAGAGGGGTGAGAGCACAAGGCCTGCTTTGGGAACTGAGGAAGGAGCACAAAACTGGACCCTGAAGATTCAAGTAAGAGGAGAAAACAGCCTTTCAGGCAGGGCCCTTTTGACAGGAACGGCAGGGAGGAGAACAATGTGGCTGTTTCTTATCTATTACTAGAGCTCTTTGACAGGAGTGGAGGCCTGTCACAGAACATGCAGAACACACTGGGTGGCAAGGCCAACTTCTAAAAGGCACAGCACATGAGGCTATTCCTGGACTTCCCTTCTGCAGGCACTGGGAAGCCACTGAGGTTTTGGCATGGCTCGGCATGTCCATTTATGCTGCCGAAGTTACTTTTATTGACTTAGCTGATATGTTGGCAAATGTAAACCTTCAGATTACACAAAACCCGCCTTTGCACACACACCCACACCCTCCTCCAATTCACAAAAGAGCAACTGGTTGGCGATAGAAAGACCTACATTGCTCTGTTTTCTGCCCTTGTCTTAGTGATTCCTTGGTTCACAGGGAATCAGCAGCAGAGCTGCCACTGACAGGCAACGTGTTGAATACCAGTAACTGCCTCTCAGCCTCCAGTCCCATTTTTACTTCTTCAAAGCTAGAGAGCTGTAAACTATGTTTCTCAGATCCTTTGCGGCTATGGTTCTGCATGGTGCACAGTAGAGTTCATCAGTTAGATGCAGTTATGAGAGACAAAAGGCAGAAGGGAGTCAGGGGTCACCTTCCTGATGCTTTAGCAACGTTCTACTGATAAGCAATGTCAAGGCCACGTGGACATCCACAGCAGCAGTCCAGCATTCACTCTCTAGATCCTCGAGTGTCGAGTGAACTGGAGGGAGAGGAGGTGGAGGTGGGACCCGATCCCTGGATGACAGCCATTATGGCGAATTCTGAAACGGAGCCGTCTCCTCTGAGCCTCCTGATCACGAAGGAGTTGCCGTTCCCCGGCGATCACTTTTGCAGTGCCTCGGTGTTCGTTCCAAGAGGGAGCTCAGTCATCCAGCCAGCTGTTCTGATCATTATAAAATCATTAATTTCCTTCTTGATTAAAATATCCTGGGTGGCTTTTGTTTCTGACTCTGAACCTTAACTTCTGCAGCAAGAGGTTATAAAAGTGTAGTTTTTCACTAAACAGACTCTCAGAAAAATTCTGACAGTTGACATCCAAACTGTGATGAATTGAAGGGTTTGGAGCCACATGCTTCTTAGCATGTGGGCTTGTCTAAGACAAAGTTCCCCCAGTGTGATACATACTCACGTATCTCTAATAATACATGTCCCTCCCTCTATGGGAAGATTTTAGATAGCACTTGGTGAACATTCACGCCATTTTGACGAGTGCTCATTTATTTTAATGTGTACTAGAAGAACATTGACAGGTAGCAGCATATCACATCTGATTCCGTGAATCAGTGCCTTCACAAATGTTATTGTTTATGGCAAGGCTAGAGTGGGTAGTGAGTACGCCAGCAAAACACGTTAATTAATCTAATGAAAAATGTTAAGTAAATAACAGATAGATGGCATACGGATCTGGCAAAACCATGAGAACGGTATTCAAATGGCTGAGGTGAGGGAAACCCTTTCCCAGCTACCCATTCTTATGAGTCCCCTCCCTGAACAAATGGAGGGGAGAAATTTGAGACTGTAAATTCTGTTCACCAGTCTGTAGCAGAACTCATTCCCAAAGACCACCACTCTTTTTAACTCCAGATATTACTGAAAGTCTACACGGCTCTGCAGTGTTGTGGAGAGAGCACCAGGACCTGTCTGTGGGTTATCACGTGCCAAGACTGGATCAGCTCATCAGCAGGACCAAAGGGTGAGGTAGGGAGGAGAAACTGCAAAATGAGTCTGGCTCCTCCAGGAACGGCGCGTATTCAACACAGAGCCATAAGTTTAGAAATAGACTTGGGTGTGTTTGTTATGAGAGATCCAGTACTATAGTGAAAGGGAAGATAAGAATCCAGGATTATTCGCCTCACAGGGAAAGTTGGCAAAGTCATCTCCCAAGAATTCCTATCAAAAGCCATAGGCTCCAGACACACTAACAAAATCAGAGGACAACAAGGAGCCACCCTGCCTCTCTGTCCTTGTTTACATCCCTCAGACATCAGGACAGATACTGCAGATATATGACTCTAAATGTAATGAGTACAAATTGCAACTACTGAAAATATACACCTTGATAATGCTTAACTGCAACAGCAGAGAGATAAGACAAGAAACTGGACTAGAGGACATTTAGAAAAAAAGGGGCTAATGATTTCCAATGTCCATCTACAGATCAGTGTGTAGCTGGCTACAGAATGATCGCCTGTCTGGGGGTTGGGTGTGGGTGTGTTTTTGAAATTTTTTCCAGCTTTATTGAGATATAATTGACATATAATTGTGTAAATGTAAGGAGTACAACATGTTGATTTGATATGCTTATATATTGCAAAATGATTACTGCCATAGGATGGGTGTGTGTTTAAAATGGTAGATTCCCGGTCACCACCCAGAGAGAATGCTGGTTCGGGTGGAGATGGACACTCGGGACTGGCGTTTTCAACGGGTTGTCCCGATGGTTGTAACAGTCTAGTCTGCAAACCGCTTTCTGCGTCCTCGTGCCTCACGTCTAGTTGTTTCCTCTCGCTCCCCGCTGGCCCCAGCCAGTGCACTCCTGCCATGCTGGTTGACTCTAACAGCTGATAAACCCATCTCCTTCCTGCCGCTTTCTTTCTTTAAAAGCTTTAGAGCCAAACCACTGACTCTGAAGGACAAGAAGATAACATAGTGTCCAAAAAGAGCCTTACCTCTTGGGGAAAAGTCACGTAACTTCTCAAAACTGCAATTTTCCTCATCTTTAATAAATATGCCCACATTACTGGGTTGATGAAAGAATAAAACAAAACTATTGATTCAAGTACCTGTGACATGTGATCTAAGTTAATCACATTCCATGCCCAGAAGCCTCCAGGGCTACTGGAGCAGACATGCCTTGTCCATCTGGGCAGCATCTCTTCATTTGGAAACTGCCTCCCTTCCCCTGTTCTGCAAGATTCTGGAGAACAGCCAATTGCAGATCCTATGAGGTAGGCACATGACTTAAGCTAAGCCAATCAGACTCTCTCCTGGGAATTTGAATGTTGAGTGGGGATCCTGGGATGAAAGATTTGAGGGTTTTTTTATTTTTTTTTTCAATTCTACAACCAGTTTATTGATTGTTCTGTGCTTTCTTTCTTTATCTTTTGAGAGGTTTGAAACTGAGTCATGAGTTCATCCTCTGGAGATCCCCTCTTGCCTGGTCAGTTCTTCTTTTAATTCTGTAAACTCCCCAACATCCTTCTAACAGATTGCCCCCTTTTTCTTCTCAGTTAACCCAGAATTGGCTCCTATTTTCTAAAACCAAAAAGCCCTACCTGATCCAGCCCCCCACTGTCTACAGAATGAAGCGTATAAACTCGTCTTGTACAGGTGGTCCAGAGTGTGTTTGTGTCTCACTCCACAGCCCCTCCCTGAGTAAGCTGGAGCCGTTGTGTAACAATCCCGTGACAGCCAGTGATTAGACTGTGTGCTTTGTCCGGCAAGGAGGGTGTCTAACTCATCTCTGTCCCATGCAAATGGCTTAATGTATTTTGATCAGATTTCATTAACAACCAGCTCTGACATTTCAAAGAAGAAAAGGCATTCTGTGGTTCAGAGCAGAAATGCTTCCCAGAGTCTAGGATTAAAAAGAATCTGGTGGTATAAAGCTAGTTCTGGGGATATTTGAAAAAGTATATTACTAAGGGTATGTTCTATTCCTTTGGCTAGAAATTAGGGTCCAAAGTTTAAGACAGGGGGCCCAAGCGAACTAGCCCGCTGATGGTCAATGAACCCAAATTCCTCTGTGTTTATACACTATAACCCTCTGGGTTATGCATTTTAGTGTCCAGAAAGATTATTTGTGCCCTCAGGACATCCTGATAACCCAGGAAATCTTACTCGTAAGTATTCAGTTCTGGGAACTTCAATCAAGTAGAAGAGTGCAAATTCTTAACTGATCACAGTAAAGTTAGGAAACAAGGTTGATTTTAAATCAATCTGGTAACAGACTACCAGTGAATTCTCTTTCCTTTCCTTACCTGTCCTGCTTCCTCTGTTATTAGCTCTAGTTACCAATTAGCCATTGCTCTCTGGGTCTCCATTCACCTGAAGATTTTTTTTTTAATTCCCTGATAGTGGAGAGAGAGAACGATTAAGGCAATTTCTCCTTCAAGAATGGAGGAAAAATGATTCAGTGAACAAGGCAGCCTTGGAATCCAATAAACTTGGGTGTATACCCTGCTCTGGCACTTGTTTGTAGTTCAACTTCTAGCAAGTTATTTCCCTTCTCTAGGTCTCAGTTTCTTCATCTGTGGGGTGGGATGATAATGTTGAACCCCAACGATTCTCATTCCGTTGGACCATGGCAGCTATAGATCATTGGGATTTTGTAAACAGTGAGTTGCTATGAGGACCAAATGCCTGAAAAGCCCTAGAATGGTTCCTGGCAGCGAGTCGGTATTCAGCACATCTTCCTTTTCCCCTTTCCCTTGAACACTGCAGCCCTCCTCCCTAACGCCACCTGTCCGTTTCCATGCCAGACCTCGAATCCTATTCTGTACAGGTATATGTACATAAAAACGTGCCATTTTTAAAAGAGTTTATTTATTTACTTATTATAGATTTTATTTATTTCTTTTTAGAGAGAGGGGAAGGGAAGGAAAAAGAGAGGGAGGGAAGAGAGGCAACCTGGGGGTGGTTGCCTCTCACACACCCCCAGCTGGGGACCTGCCTGCACCCCAGGCCTGTGCCCTGTCCGGGATCAAACCGGCGACTTTCTAGTTCGCAAGCTGGCCCTCAATCCACTGAGCCACACCAGCCAGGGCTGAAAACATACAATTTTAATATATAAACATATTATGCACACGTTTACTGATTTGTTCAACAGTTACTGAGAATCCATTTGTGCTAGCGCTGCTATAAACCAGTCAGACAGGTTCCTGTTCTCATGGATCTCACTGTCCAGTAGGGGAGTGTCCCGGTGATGTGAAAAGGAGGCACCACGTGGACTGGGCAGGTGAGGGAGGCTTCTCTGAAAGGGGGGCCTGTGAGGCCCAGAGGATGAGGAGAAGCCAGCCACAAACAGGCTGGGGAAGAGCACCCCAGGCAGAGGAGACAGCCAGTGCGAAGTCCCAGGGCAGAAAGAATGTGGTGTGTTTGAGGGACAGAAAGCATCCAGTGCCAGGAGGGATGGGGTGAGAGGGAATGGGGGGCCCCTGCTGGCCACTGTGAGGGGTTGGGATTGTAATATGACACTCTGGAGATGCTGAAGCGAGAAAAGGATGGCGATCTGATTTACATTTCAAAAGCGTGGCTCTGGCTGCTGCGTCCCAGAGTGGACTGCCAGGAGCCAGGATGGAAGCAAGTCTCTGTGGCTGCCGCACCTGCGCCCTGCCAGACCTGTGGACTCCCGGAGTCAGAAAGCCAGTGGAGTCTGGGGAACACTGTGCCTCACCCCTACCTGCACAGTGCAGTCACCTGGGGGCACTGTTAGCAAAATTCCAAGGATCCACAGCCACCACCAAAGGCCAAGAGAATCAGAATCTCATGGATGAGGGCCAGGCTAATGGGATTTTTTTTTTACAAAACTTCTTGGGATATTTTATATGCATTCAGAACTGAGAATCACTGTGTGCGGGTGAACTCTCCAGGACCCAAGCTCTGGTTGCTGCCTGAGACACATTTCTAGGGTCCGACATCCTGTTATAACTTTCTTTTTCCGGGTGAGCTGAAATGAGCCACTTGGGTAGCTTCCCTGCATCCTCAGCGTAGTGGGGCCAACCAGCAACCCTCTCTTTTCTACTAAAGTTACCCCTCCCCTCTCCCCCATTGACACACCCAAGGTAAATCTCAGCAAAAGGGAGTGAAGGAACCCAGAAACGGGGGAACCTAGACAGAAAAGGAATTGCCAGGTTCCCCAGGAATTCCCCCATCCTCCTGCAGGGTGCCGCCACCCAAAGGCAACTGCACACAGGGGCACTGCGCGTGTGCTGCTCAGAATGGGCGCGAAGTCCCCAGGAGCTGATCTGATGATTTCCCTCCCACCCAGTCCACACAGAGAATTCGAGAACTGGAAGAACCTTTAGCATCAGTAGTTTCACTCTAATTTAACCATGGGTTGGCAGGGGAGGGAGCCAGGCGCTAAATATAATCAGTTTTGTATTTCTAAGGCATTCCTAGAAGCTTGAGAGTGGGGAAGAGAACTTGACACCCACGTGCTGGCGGGCTGCATTCTGTAGTTCACAGTCCTCATGAAAAGCTCCATAAAACAGATGCTGTTATTCTCATTTAGAGTTTAGGCAACTGGGGTTCAAAGAGGTAAAGTAACTTCACCAAAGTCCTGCCGAGGCTCCATCCACCATGGCGCGGTGTCCTCTTGGTGTCCTTCTCTAGGGTCTTCCTTCCATGGAGGGATGGGCAGCATCACTCTCCCCATGTCACCCCATTTGAGATCAGGGAGGTACCTGAGCCAGCTGCCTAATTTTTGCTACTCCTTGCCCCCAACCCCTACCAAGTGCTCTTCCCCGGTGCCCAGCCCCTCTGGTCCGTCTCTCCTATTCCTCCCCCGTGTTTCCTACAAACCCAAGCCGGAGCACGAGGCAGCCCTAACATGTTAAGAAAGAACCGAACGTGGAGGTTTAAAGGCTGTCCTTTTTACTTGCATATTTTGGTGAAGGGGTGGAGGGAAGGAACAGTTTTCACCCCTGTGGTTTGACCTGTCTGTGATGGTTTTGTCTGGGTTGCTGTGATGTTGCATACTGACTCCTCAACAGTGAGAATTCTCCCAACTACTCCAGGCCTTCAGCCATCTCTCCTTTGTGAGCTGTGTCTACAGAGTTGGCACTTAGCTAGGAAATCAACTCACCCTGTAACACGGACAAGTTATGACTAACCATGGCCACCACCCCACATCTGTGTTCCTCAGCACGCTAAATAATTGGCTGACGTATGGCCTGTTGTATGCAGGGACCACTCAATTTATACCTGAAAGGTGGCATCGCACCTACTCCTGGACCTGAAAAGAGCAGGGAATAGAGAAAGAAGCCATTCTTTACAGCATTTTTGCTTTCAAGGCAGAAATCAGTTCCTGGAGGAAGCTGCTCCTGTAACCGCAGTCCTCTTCCACCTGAACAAGCCTGCTCCAGCTCCTGGCAGATCCCGCCCCCCTCCCCTAGCCCCTCCCCCAATAACTCAGGTGCTCTATCAGGCTCCGCAGATCTCAGTTAGTTCTCACAACAAGCTAGGCAGCATTATTCCTAGTTTACAGCTCATGGAACTCAGGATCAGAAAGGGTAACCTGCTCCAAGGTACAGAGAGCTGGTGAAGAGCAGGTTGCTAGCCACAAAGCATCAGGGCCTCTGCTCCTCATGTCTGTGCTTCGTCTCAGCCAGACTCAAGGCTCCTCAAGGTGGAGGCCAGGTTTGGGGTCCCAAAGGTCTTAACCTGCAGCAAAGGCACGGTGAGTGTTTGCTCAGTGAATTGCCAGAGGAAGTTTACCCTGATTACCTATTGTGTGAGAAGCAGTCTGGGCAAAGAGGAAGTGTTTGTGCAGTGATAAGCCTGTGTGCCCGCCTGTGGGTGGTCCAGTGCCCTGGGTGGGGCGGGCATGAAGTGGGAGGGTGGGCTGCGGAATGGCTCAGGGCCAGAGGCCCCTCCCTGACAGGGCTGAGGGAAGGGTCAGGGAGGACACGAGCAGCACCTGAGGCCTGACTGGTTGCCGGCTTCCCTGGCCTCCAGGCCTCCAGGCCTCCAGGCGTCCTCCCCTGAAAGAGCCCCAGACCTGGAGGAAGAGGAAGGGAGGCTCTCAGTGGACACAAGGGGCGCCGTGGGAGAAACCCTACGTGTGAGGCCAGGATCTGGGTTTGGGGCACCCTAGGGACAGATGTAGGATTTGAAGGAGCTCCCTAGGAAGATGAAAGGGAAGTGTGGTTTGACTCAATATCTCAGAAAAGAGGACATCTTCTTGAAGGGTCCCACACCAAGAAGGCAAAGCATGGGAAAGCATGGTGTGAAAGGTTCAGAAAAGATGGAACTTGATGTGAGAAAGCTGTGTGAGGGGACGTTTAGGATGTTGGTTCAGAGAGATGGCCGGGCCTGACAACCGTACGTGGAATGCCATCAGGGGTGACAGTGGGAGTGTAGGGTGGCAGCGACAGCAGGGACCCGAGCCAATACTTTACATCCCCACCTCACCATCCACTGGCTGAGGGACTTTGGGTTCGTTACTTAACCTGTCTGACCCTCAGTGTCCTTAGAATGGGGACTTAAGCGTGGGGGGGCTCTGCCCACAGAGCAACCCCCCCCCCACCCTGCCCCGTCCACCACGGATGAGACTGAGACTAAGACTACCAAGACATGATCTGCTTGGGGAGGAGAGGTGGCCAATCTCTCAAAGGAGAAGGGCCAAGGACCTCTTCCTCAACGGCTTTTATTAGGTCCGTTTTACACAGCAATACAGGTAAAGATCATCAATCATTGTCAGGCAGCAAGGATCAAACAACTGATAACATGCAAAGAACTCTGAGGGCTTAATCTGAGTCAGGGTCTGTCAGCTAAGGGCTGCAAAACTTTGAGAGACAAACTCTTTTTCTGCTTAGGACCCTTATCATTTAATTGACAGCACTCTTAGCAAAGCAGGTTTCACAGTACTTTACGAATTCTTTCTTATGCCTGATCACCTGGGTAGCTCGCCCTATCCAGAGTACTGCACCGCCCTCTGTCAATGTTTCAGGCTTAAGTGGAGCAGAGCCAGGAAGCCAAGAGATAAGGACAACTTCTCCCAGACAGAAATGGGGACTCAGGCTATGTCAGGATAGGTGGGGGGTGAGGGTCCATCACCCCCTTTTTCTGTGGCCCCCCAAGTCCTTCCTTGAGGGCCTTCCACTTGATCATGCCTGTCTTAGGCGACCCCTCCCTTGAGGGAATCTTACCTGTCATTGGCTAACTGACTAAGCATTGGGGGCCAGTTATGGATGAAGCAGAAGCAGCGCTCCTGCCAGGGAGATAAGCTTTGTCTCCTTAGTGGCTTACAGTGAAGGTCGCTCACTCAGCCTTAGCTATGGGGGGGGGGGGGGTTTACAACTCCTGAAACCAAGCAGGGCGGTTCCCAACACTTAAGAGTTGGAAAATTTTAGTTTAAGTAATAGCTAATAAGCTTAGTAATCGATGAATGTAAAAGCTTTTGTTTCAGAAACTGAAGGTATGAGCCACCCCGAGACCGTAAGCAGGAGGTCTGCAGGAGGTAAGCCGGAGTCCTCCTGTGCCCCAGGAGGACTGCCAGCGACTGGAGATGATATCTGAGCCATCATCTTGAGCCGTTGTGCTCCAGGGTGAGATGACAGCTACCAGGACACAGCTGAGGACAACTGCCTGGGGCACAGCTTAAGAACACTGCCCAGGGCGAGAATGCTGAAGTTGTTTTGTTTGGGTTTTTTTATACAATTAACTTTTCCCTGAATTCCAAATCCCTAACCTACCCTTTGTTCTCCTTATAAAAAGAGCCATTTTAAAATGGAATTTAAGATGGTCTGTTAGGGTATGAACCCGCCATCTCAGATCTCTGGCCATCTGAATAAAGTGCCCATACAAATTCAATTGCTGTCATTGCTCATTGGGTTTGGTAGTGACAGGCAGCCTGAACTCCAGTGTCTTTTCCGGTTTCACTTATCCATAACATGGGAGATTATAATATCATCTGCCTTATACCATCGTTGTGAAGGCACAATGAGATAAAGCACATACTGAGCTTAGCACAGCAGACAGATAATAAAGAAGTATTCAGTACATGTGCAGATAGCAAACGCTGATGATGGTGGCAAAATTAAGGTATGTTCCTGGGAGGGAGGGTTCTAGGAACGCAGTGAAGATATAAGCAACTGCCAATCTATTAGACTTCCTAATAGCTTAAATTTACTGAAGGCCTACTATACGCCAGAACCTGTTCTAAGTGTTTTGTATGTTTTATTTCACTGAATCCTAACCACCACCTTTTGAGGTAGGTACTATATTTATTCCCGTAAGTACTATATTTATTACACAAGGAAGCTGAGGCACAGGCAGTGCAGGTAACTCGCTTGAAGTTACAGTTAGTGGGTAGGAGAACTGAGGCATTCTGATTCCAGGGCTGCACGCTCCCACGCCGTCTCTCATCAGCTGCAACAAATGTAAGACATGTAGAGGTACATGCGAGAACTGGTCGTGGGGCTCACAGCCTGGCACGAGGCTTCCAAAACCTCGGGTGTGTCAGAATCTCCCAGGGAGGTGACCTAAGAGGCCCGCTCCAGGGCCCCACGCCCAGAGAGCCTGACGCTGGCAGCAGTGGCAGCGGTAGGAGCTGGAGCATGGAGGACAGAAATTTGTGGGGTTTTGTTTTTGTTTTTGTTTTTGTTTTTGTTTTGACTGACAGATCGTGCCTCAGGTTTATTCGTACAAACAGCACAGAAGGACCCGGCCCAAGCAGACAGCAGCCCAGTTCTTCTATCCTCACATCAACAGACAGAGGCCTCCTCTCTGGAAGCCTTCATAGGGGCCTGGGCACGTTTGGGAGCCTGAACTTGAGCTGGAGCCATAGTGGCAGGGTCTTGGTTTGAGCCTTGGCCTTGGACTTTGACCAGCAGAGATGAAGACCTTTGGCAAGGCAGGCACAAACATTTTCCCCAAGCTTGGGATGAGTGATGTAAACAAGGCAATTGAGCTTGCGGCTGCTGTTCTTTGAGATCTTAAGCTTGACTCCTTGGGCTTTACGAGGGCCTTGATAGCCGCAGCACGTGTGCTCATTGCCTTGGCATCATTGGCCTGCGTCTTCCTCAGGCTTCTTTGTTGTGCTTCTTGGCAAAGCACATGTTCATCAGGAACCTGAGGTCTACCCCACTAAGCGATTCATATTTTTGTGATCAGGGTTTTTCAATGCCATTTGTGTCATTTTCAGGACTAGTTGTGTGTGGTATGATTTTTGAACTTGGACATGTCTACACCAAAGCCTACAGCTCCCAAAGGGCCTCAGAAATTTATATTTTTAACAAGATCCTTAGGGAATCCTCATGCAGGTGGTTTAGAAGTTAGGGGAGAACTCATGGGCAGTTCAGGAATAACCAGATGGCCCAGTGGAGATAATATCAAGGTGATGGGAGGTGGCGATGTCTCCTAGATAAGGTGGCATTTGACTTGGGGTTTAAGGATAAATAGGATTTTGTGTGTCCCTCTCTCCTTCCCTATTTGGAGGCTGTACTGGATTGAACCGTGTCCCCACAGAAGATATGTTGAAATCCTGACCTTATTCAGAAAAAGAATCTTTGCAGTTTTAAGTAGGTTAAAGGTCTTGAGATGAAATCATCCCGCATTATCTGGATGGGACCTAAATCCAATGACAAGTGTCCTTAGACAGAGGAGCGAGACAGAGAGGAAAGGGGGTGTCCACTTGAAGACAGAGGCAGAGACTGGTGTTATGCGGCCACAAGCCAGGCAGTGCCTGGAGCCACCAGAAGCTGGAAGAGACAAGAAGTTCTCCCCTAAAACCTTCACATAAAGCACATCTCTGCTGACACCTTTATTTCAGATTGCTGGCCTCTAAAACTGCAACTAAATACACTTCTGTTGTTTTAAGCCACCAAGTTCAGGCTAAATAATGGCAGCGCTAGGAAACTAATACAGAGGCCTTTATCCTAGTCACACCGTTCACCCTAGGAAGGTCTTTGCAATTAAACACTGAGTTGTGGAGCGCGCAGCCTGCAGACAGTTTGGCTGTGACGCCAAATCCCCTGCCAGGACAGCAGGCTCTACAGGCGGTGGTGGAGCACAGCTGGTAATGATGTAGTGGTGGCATCTCTGCAAACTCGCAACTTCCCCACTCTCTTTGGATGCAGCCTTGTAAGAAGTCAAAGAAAGGTTCTGTCCTCAGTCTCTGGATTTGCATTTTACAAAAGAGATGTCAACACCTGGAAAGCATAATTTCCAGCTCAAAGTCACCTGTACATGGGCGGCAGGGCAGGGCCTGACCAGACCGCTCTCTAGGGCACGCAGCAGTGGAATGCCCAGTCCTTAGCTTTCAGAGTGGCTCTGCCATGAAGCCTGGTTATTATAAAGCTGTAATGTCATCGCTTTAAATTCACTCCTAAAAGAGTCAATTATTGCTAATGACTACTTGGTGGTTGTCTTTCTTGTCCCTGACCAGTCTGTGGGAAGTAGCTTTTGACCTCTGGCTTAGAGACTCTGATGATTCCCTTACCCAGAGCTGCATCTTCTGCTTTAGGGATGCAAGTTGATCTATCTTTGGAAGCCCATCCCCAAAATGCAGAAGTTGGCCATCTGTAGAACGGACAGCGCTGGTTGTGGTCTGTGAAACACCAAAT